>CM076571.1:950674571-951274571 GCA_034641835.2 Pinus albicaulis | reverse complement strand
GGCTGAGTCCTTAGAGAGGCCATGCTATTTCTTCTTGGAAGCTGAGTTGTGGAGTTTGGGATTATTCTTTGAATGGGTAGAGATTGCTTATTTTCCAGGATGAGTTTTCCTTGTAGGTTCAAGATCAATTATTGAGGGTTATATCATCATTTCAGAGGGCCGAGTTTGTTTATCCTATTGCTGGAGCTGGATCCCAAGTTCCTAAATGGGTTTGTCTTGTAAAATCCTGTAATCATGTTAATAAAGTCTTTGATTTTCCTCTCATATCTCCTGCTGAAAGTGTTTAATTACTTTGCTTACAAAGTGTTTGACGTAAAGTTTGCTCACTAAATGTTTGACAAAAGTCTTCAAAGAAAATTTTAAATTTTGTTAAAAGTAAAATAACACATTTTAGCAAATGAGACATTATAGTAGTATCAGAGCATGTTCCTAGCTAGCTGGGGATCTAAAGTAAAGTAATGCCGAGGAGGAGAAATAGAGAACAAAGATTAGAAGAGGAAGTCAGAGGAAATGGGGATATATAAACCATGGGAGACAAGGAAGACTCAAATTATATGATGAAAGAAATGATGAGGATGTAAAAGGTAGTGCTTGATATATTGGGGTAGATGGCTAGTGCCTCTTTGGAAAATCACAACCATCAAGACAACAATGGTGAAAGGGGATCACACTTAGGTGAGGGAGGTCATGTTCATGCACGCACCACTATGCAGAGCCATCCCCATTTGTACAAACAAATCCACTAGGCCCACCATTCCTCAGTTTCAGGATGAAGCTTCAGGAGAGTTGGAGATGGTTGTAGCAAAGTGTGGCATACAAGTTATTGGGAGCCAACATTAGGGCATCTGTCCCCTTCGAAGAATTATTTAACTTGAAAGATAGGCATAAGCCCATGCGGTTTTACAGGAACAACAACCAAAATCAAGATCTACAATGAGCTGTGAGGAAGATGTCACTCCCTAGCTTTGATGGGTCTTCTAAATCTTCCGCAAGGACATGGGTGTAGAAACTAAACACATTCGCCATGTTGCACCTGGATGGATATGCCCAGGAACTGTGGTACCATGGGTTGATCACATTGGGACATGTGAGCTTCACTTCATATACGAAGTTCACATAGAGACTCATTGAGAGATTTGATAAGAAGTACCCAAATATGTACTTCATAGAACTGATATAACTTAGGAAGATAGGCAATTTGGAGGCTTATATATCATATTTTTTGAGGCTATTGATGTTGGTGATAGACATGTCAACCGCCTGACTAGTCATGCTATTTATAGAGGGTTTCTCTGAGCGCTTGCGTGGGTGGGTAAGGGCCTACCAACCCACTCCCTTATATGGGGTTGTGAGCAAGGCATGAGATATGCACGATGTAGTTCCTAAGACCAATTTTCTTCTAAACCAACGCTTCCACCAAAGGGTAAAGACATTAGAACTCCTCGGAGGGAATGCGCTGGGTGCAATCAGCGTGATGAGGACACTAGGAGGGATCTCAAGAGGAGAAAGCTATGCTTCATTTGTTAGGAGCCATGGGGACTAGGACACCATTGTGTAGGGAAAGTGAAGGCTCTCTATGTCAAGGTATTTTGTGATAGTGAAAGTGAGGTGGATGCATATGAGCAACCCGAGGAGGAGCTAAGTGAAAAAGTATTGCTTCTCTCACAGGTATCTTGAGATTTCACCTGCTCAGGGTTAGAGGCACTATACATGGGAAGAATGTTATAGTGTTGGTTGATCGTGGGGCTACCCACAATTTCACAGATGCTAACCTTGTGTCCAGAAGAGGATTGGCCACCAAGGAGTTTGAGGGGTTTTCAGTGGTCATACCTGAAAACAAGTATATGTAGTGCACTAGGATGATCCCCAAGATGAGATTGACGATGGGGAATTATACTGTCACAAATGATTTCTTTGTGGTGGTCGTTCCCGACACAAACATAATAATGGGGGTCTAGTGGATTTATTCTATAGGGAATTACACCACTAATTATAGAGCGATGGAGATGGAGTTCACAGGGCCGGATGCAAGAAAGTGGTGCTGAGAGGCATGCACACATATCCACCATAAGTGGTATCCTCTCACAGGATGGAGGTGGATTTGAGGCATGGTCACATTGTATGGGTGGTATGGGTTTTGATTTCAAATAAATGGACAACAAATCAACCATGACAGTATCCAACAGACATTGTGGCTTTGTTGCAGAAACATCAGAAGATTTTTGGAGATATTCCCTTAGGTGGGCCTCTTATGAAAGGTTTTGAGCACATTATTGAGTACAAGAAAGGGATCCAGGCAACTGTTACCACTCCGTACAAGAATCCCAAGGCCTATAGGGACGAGATTGAGAGGGCCATTCTGGAGTTGCTTGCACTAGGACATATTCGGCCTAGTTTGAGCCCATTTGCCTCTTCAGTGGTTTTGATGAAGAAGAAGGATGGGACCTTGCGGATGTGCATTGACTACATGGTCTTAAACAAGAAAACCATCAAAAACAGATACCCAATCCCTAGGATCAATGAGTTAATAAATGAGCTGAAGGGGGCTAAATATTTCTCAAATGTAGATCTTCATTTTGGGTACCATCAGATTTGAGTTAAGGAGCAGGACATTCCAAATACTGCTTTCAGATGCCACTACAAACATTATGAGATTTTGGTTATGCCCTTCGGGCTAACCAATGCACCAACTACCTTTCAGTGTTGTATGAATCATGATTTTAATAATTTGTTGCACATATTTGTATTGGTTTTCTTTGAAGATATTTTGGTATATAACAGGTCTTAGGAGGAGCACTTGCAACACTTGGAGGAGGTGTTGATGATTTTGGAGGAGCAACCTTTTTATGCAAAGCTATCCAAGTATGAGTTCGGGTTGACATAAATACCCTATTTGGGGCATGTGATTGGAGGAGAAGGGGTGCAGGTACACAAAGAGAAGATTCAAGCCATCATAGCATGGCCAACTCTCAAGAATGTGATGATGTTGAAGGGATTCTTGTGCCTTTGCGCATACTATAGGCAGTTTGTTAAGGGATTCTCTCGGCTAGCAGCACCTCTTACAGATCTCACCAATAAAGAGGCATTTGTTTGGATGGATTTAGCACAAGGAGCCTTTGAGTGACTCAAGGAGGTAATGAGTTCATGTCCTGTATTAGCGTTACCACATTTTACGCAACCATTTGTTCTAGAGTGTGATGCCTCAAGAGAAGGCATTTGAGTAATCTTGATGCAAAATTGCCACCCCATTGCATATGAGAGCAAGAAACTCAGGGATTATGAGCATCATTCCTCCATCTATGACAAGGAGAAGCTAGCCATCATCCATGCATTAGCCATGTTTAGGCCATACTTGGTGGGAAATAGGTTCAAAGTAAAGACATATCATAACAACCTTAGATTTTTCATGGACCAGAAGGAGTTGAATGATAGGCAGCATAAGTGGGTTAGCAAGATACAAGCCTATGATTTCAAGATTGAGTATGTCAAGGGGAAAAACAATGTGGTTGTAGATGCTCTATCTAGGAGGCCAGTGGCATTTTCCTTCATGATTACTTTGACAGATTGGAGGTCTCATCTTTTAGTGTAGTGTTTGAAGAATAAGCTGGCTTGTGAGATTTTGGATGGACAATTGCAGGGTGATAGGTACAAAGTGTTGAAGAATGCAACTAGTGTCGGTCTTCATAATTGTATTGGTCAAAAGAAAGATTTTTTTTATTATTATTATTATTAAAAGAAATTGACTTATTAAAGCATGGGTTTCATGCTTGGGTCAATAGTCGAGAGGTCAAGCCTCCATTGTAGGCTTCTAGGATTATGCCTTGAGTCATTGTCATCATTACTTTGTTCTAGACCCTTCTTGGGCTTTGTAAAATCAAGAAAGAAATGTTATTAAGGTCAAAAGTGTCATGTATACTTCATCCTCCAAGTCGGCCTCAAGAAGACATCAAGTCGGCCTGATGAAGGGACTCGACAATCCAATAGAAGTCTATATATAGCCATGTATTCGAGCCATTCGAAGACGATCATCATCGATAATCTATCTCTGCAATTTAAAGTGTGCATAAAGGAAGTCTAGAGAAAGGATCAAAGGTATAGAAAAAAAAGTAGAGATCAATTGAAAATTTGTTATTACTCTGCCACATATGCAAAGATGTCTATAGTAGATTGCAGGACCGAAAAATATATAGTTGCAGTCGAAAAAGGTTAAAGATCAAGATTTATTGTTATGCGAAGTTATGCTCCTACAAAGTACAAATGTCCCTATACGAAGTTCTGTTGAAGTATGCGAAGTTTTGTTGACTAGTAAAGTATGCGAAGTCAAACTCTTGAATCTTGCGCTGACTTGGAGGATTGAAGGAGGTCACTATCTTAGTCAAAAGGCCAAATTGTCTCATCATGATTTGAATCTACTAGTGGAAGAGTTTGACTGGGTTTTCCCCTTCTTAGGGATTTTTATCCTGGTCGAGTGCCTACATCATGTGTTCTCTTGTTTTCTTTGAAGTTTTGACAATTGTCTTGATGATAAACATGTAATAACAAAGAGGAAGAAATAAGAACTAATCATAAGGAATTGTCAAGTAAAAGAGAAATCAATTAAATAAGAAGCCCTAACTATGATGCCCTAGATTTCTCAACATGGTTTCAGAGCTAAGGATAGTAGTATGATGGCAGCCTGAAGATCATAACTATGTGAGGAGAGAAGAATCATTTGCATTAGTTCCTAAGGTCGAACTAACTAAAAAAGTTGTCAAGCTTGAAAACAAAAATTCTGGGCAACCCTGTAAAATCATCTCTGCAATATGGCTGCAAGACTAGGCCTGTAGACCAAAGTTCTCAAGAGGAGTCGAATAACACATTTGCGAGCTCAGTAAAGGCCGAGCTCCTTATAAAATAAAGCAAAATTTTGAGTATTGTTTAAAGGTCTTGAAATCATTATTTTTGCAAGTTCTTGTACATCTGTAGTTACCACAAGTTCTATCAACAAGTCACAAAGTTTGAAGGTAGTCCTTGAAATCTACAAAGAATAAGGGCCAAATTGTTTAGCAATAAAGACCTACTTGAGAACACTACTACAAAGCTACAGTCACCCTAAAGTTAAAGGAGTCGAGACCACTATAGAAAAAGGGACGAGAATCTGTGATTGTATATATACCAGATCTGAACTTCAAATTGTGACATAAAAGGCTAATGTGGAGGATCTCAGTTCACTTTAGTAAAAGCTAATTCATCAACTATACATAGTCACTTCATAGTCCTATACAATCGCAGTAAAGCCGAGACATATGAGGCAAATATTGGCCATCTTATATATATATAACCCGAAAACAATTTCGTTTAGTCTGGATAGTGGAATCCGATTTTGAAGCCTTCTCAATGTTTGGCAATCTCCTCACCTACAAAATTGAAGCAAAATGCATCCAACATTTCAGGGACCAACTCGAAGAAATCAAGTAAGTATTGTATTTAATTCATCTAACACTATGACTACAGTTTGCAAGAAGAGCAATAAGCTCAATGTACCATCAAATCTTCAAGCATAGAAGACTAAGGTATGTAACATTTAGGTATCATTTTTTAAAAGGTTTAGTATGAAATTATTTAGGGTTTGGTTACTCTTATGATTTTAGGATTGGCTTGAAGATTGTTAATATTTAGGATTATAAGCCCTAGATAGAACTTATGAAAAACTCTAACCCTAATTCTCTTGTTTCTAACACATGATAGCTAGGGCTTGTAAGTAGAGCAATGTCCCTAGAGCTAGTTAAAGTTTGTACTCAAAATCTTTTGAAATCCAGTCAAGGTAATGGAAACCCTAGTTAGACATTATGCTGTTGTACTTGTATATTTTGGTTGTGTTTGTCAATAAATAATGCAAGGATATATTGAATAAAGCAAAGTTGGATCCTTGAACATGAACCATGAAGATGCTGAGAAGGAGCCTTTCAAGAAGGAAGTCGTACAAGGTTTGTAAAAAGAGAAACTCCAAGTATCCTTAATACCACAAGATTTGGTAGCTAATCCTTTTCATTTAAAGAGTACGATCGTTTTAAAATTTTCTTCGTATTACTAACTCTCTTAAGCCTAGGGTCTTGAATCATAAAGATTATTGTTAGGGGGATTTATCTTTAGATTGAATCTGCCCTTATCACACTATCTCTCGTTGTTTGCTCATTTTGGTGAAACCCTAACCTTTAGGGTTCACTTTAAAAGCATAGCTCTTTAATGCTTAGGGTATGTTAATAATGAAGCCCTAGTCCACTTAGGGTTTGTTGATAAAATTTAGATCACTTGATAAAATCCTAATGTTTAGGGTTTTGGTATTATCATAACACTAGCCTTTTAAGGTTTGTTGTTAATGTATAGAAACCCTAGTTTTTTAAGGTTTGGTAAATTAGGGTTTATGACAAAACCCTTATAATAGTCAATATAAAACCCTAGAAATGGATATCTAGGTGTATGTGCTTCCGTATGATTGAAACTCTAGCATGGTTAAAATTTGTTGTATATCTAATTTTAGAGTTTGATGTTTGTATCTAGGGTTTACAATAAAACCCTAGTATGAGACCAATATAAGTTTCTAAGAAATAATAATTGAACCCTAAAGATGAAATGCTGGTATGCTAACATGATTGATGATTTAGTTTTTGAAATCTAGGGTTTGTAACAAAACCCTAGTGGAGATTGATATCCTAGGACATGATAGTGAAACCCTAGAAGTATAATGTTTTTGATTATTTATATGATTTAGTTTTGATGATGAAATCTATGGTTTGTGACGAAACCCTAGTAAATATTGTTGCAAGAAGTCTAATGGATGAAACTATTGACTGATTATAAACCTAACTAGGTTTAGGTCTTGAATATCTAAAATCTGATTTATTGATAAAGTTGACTTCATGCTCTTGTACATATATATATATATATATATATATATATTTGTGTTTGGTTGTACTTGTTGTTAAAGATTTACAGGTACAGTCTTCAAGATAATGAAGATACATACCTCATATTTGATGATAATTTGATGATGATGTTGAGCATGATGGAAAGAGGGAGCCGTGAGAACCTCGATTACATTAAAGTTTGACAGATGGCTTTGTTACCATGTGAAGGAATAATAACGTTTTGGAAGGTCTAAAATCTCCGGTGAATTGTTGATGCAAAAAGGAAGACCCTGTGTGACTAGAAGAATAAGATAGTTGATGGACTTGTCCCCTAGTTACTTGGATAAAGGAAAGTGTATATCTTCCTTGTTGAGAGGGAGCTTGAAGAGAAATGAATGAGGATGTTTGAAATCAGAGAATCGCAGAAGCAATACTGATGGTTATTTGTGATTGATAAAGTTGTGAACAACACTTGGATGTTCTTGGAAGAAGTGCTGAGGTTGAGTTTGGTGTTGCTAGAAATGTTGAAGAAGTAAAACTTTTGACTAGATGTGTTTGATATGATAATGATCTAAGCAATATCTGAATAATTAAGGATGTCGAAGCTTTGTGTTAAATATGTATAGTGAAAGTTTATTACTAATTGGGGTTGTGTTTGTGCAGATCTCTCCATAAGAAGGTTGAACGTTTGAAGATGCTTGGATTGGTCGATATATTTGGTTTAGCTGATAAGGAGAGATGAAGCATATTGGGGTGACAAGATGCTTGGGAGGACATCTGGCCAACTTGTGATGATGTTTAGATCCCGAAGTAGGGAGGGTGGCATTGGTCTTCGAGCTTTGACCTTGGATACGCACCTAGATCCCTGGGTTGGTGTTAGAGCTAAAGCTTGATGGTACCTAGAGTGGCTAAAGCTTGGAACATACCTTAATCCCACCCGATTAGATACCTTGGTCAAGTATCTAATTTGTAGCACTGCGTGTGCTGTAACTTTTCGTAGAGCATATCATTTTGAGATCTTCCATGTACACATGTAATTATGAATACCTCCCTAGTTAAGAAGGAGTGTTGAAGAATCTAACTTGTGTCAGTCTTCATAATTGTATTGGTCAAAATAAAGAAAAATAATTTTTTTATTGTTAAAAGAAATTGACTTTTTAAAGCACGAGTTTTATGCTTGGGTCAATAGTTAAGAGGTCAAGCCTCCATTGTAGGCTTCTAGGATTATGCTTGAGTCATTGTCATCATTACTTTGTTCTAGACCCTTCTTGGGTTTTGTAAAATCACGAAAGGAATTTTATTAAGGTCAAAAATGTCATGTATACGTCATCCTCCAAGTCGGCCTCAAGAAGACATCAAGTCAGCCTCATGAAGGGACTCAACCATCCAATAGAAGTCTATATATAGCCATATATTCGAGCCATTGGAAGAAGATCATCATCAATAATATATCTTTGCAATTTAAAGGGTGTGTAAAGACATTCTAAAGAAAGGATCGAAGGTATAGAAAAGAAGGTGAAGATCAACCGAAAATTTGTTATTACTCTACCACATGCGAAGATGTTTATAGTAGATTGCACGACTGAAATATATAAAGTTGTAGTCGAAAAAGGTTCAAGATCAAGATTTATTGTTATGCAAAGTTTTGCTCCTACAAAGTACAAATGTCTCTATATGAAGTTCTGTTGAAGTATGCGAAGTTTTGTTGACTACTCAAAGTTCTGTTGACTACTGAAGTATGCAAAGTCAAACTCTTGAATTTTGGCCTGACTTGGAGGATTGAAGGAGGTCATTGTCTTAGTCAAAAGGGCAAAATTGTCTCATCATGATTTGAATCTACAAGTGGAAGAGTTTGATTGTGTTTTCCCCATCATAGGGGTTTTACCCTGGTTGAGTACCTACATTAAGTGTTCTCTTGTTTTCTTTAAAGTTTTGGCAATTGTTTTGATGATAAACATGTAATAACAAAGAAGAAGAAATAAGAACTAATCACAAGAAATTGTCAAGTAAAAGAGAAATCAATTAAATAAGAAGCCCTAACTATTCTGCCCTGGATTTCTCAACACAAAGTAGTCATCGATATCATGTATTATAAGGACAGGATCTACTTTGTGCCATAATTGCAATTAAAGGAGAAGGCTATACTATTGATTTATGGTAGCATCGGATGTGCTCTAGCTTTGTAATTTTGTATATAGGCTAAGACACATGTATTCAATAAAACCCAAAAATGGTTTTGGAAAATTCCACTTAGAGGTGATTTAATTAAATTAATTAATCATTTTTTAATGTTTTCCTAAGTCTAAACTTAGGGAATTTGATTAATTAAAGTGTATTAATTAAATCAAGTGTGAATCTTCTAGATAAAGTCATGGATCACTTCCAAGTTAATCTTAGCCCTTGATTATGTTTTAATCTTGGCCGTTGAAGAGTCAATGAAAGATTATAAGAAGGAGGGTGAGGGGCCTATGGAAAATACACTTGACACTTGAGCCATTGAGCATTTTCGAATTTGTGTGAGGAGACATTGCTTTTGAACAAGAACAAATTACTAGGGTTGGGTTTGCTAAGTGATTTGATTCAGTGATCAGATCTGGAGAGGGGCAGAAGCAAAGATTGGTTAGGAGGGCCAAGAATACATTTCAGAGAGAGGCGACATCAACGCAGGAGAGAGGCAACGTAGTTTCTGGCTAGGGTGACGTAGTTACTGTAGAGAATCACACAGAGCCAACGCAGTGCCTTTTGGAGTCAATCCGGAGAAAGATATAGGTTGGGGTTCTGAGCCAGGAGGGCCAAGATCCAGCTTTAGATCAGCCAGATCAGCCACAGGAAGGGGTGACGCAGTCCCTCTAGCTGGCCTATGTAGGCTTACGCAGATCCAGCGTAAGAAATCACGCAGAGGCAGTGAGGGCTTCATCAACGCTGTTTTTGATCAGTCGGAGACTTGTTGAGTGAGGTATATGTCAGAGTCATTTTTGCTGTCTAGATTTCTCTAAAGGGTTTGCCGGATGTTGGCACCCTAGTTGTATTCAAGATTCTGCTTCTTAATAATACAAACCGTCAGATCTGCTGCACCGGTTTTTCCAAGTTGGGTTTTTTCGGGGACTTGGTCCAAAAATAACTGTGTCAATGTGGTTGTTTTTCATTGTGTTTTGTTCAGATTGTTTCAACACTTAGATTTATTCCACAGTATTATTTGTGTAGACTGCTTCAGTAATTACTTCGGTATTTCAATGCAATGAAATAATTATCAAATAATAGGAGAAGTAATTCAGATTTGTTGCAGTAGGAATCCAGATCTAGGATTTTTCACATATACAGGCATCCTATGATTCTCCATTGGTAGGGCATCCAGGCTACCATAAGACTTACAGGATGGTTAGGGAGAGATTCTCATGGAAGGGTCTCGAGGAGGACGTTTTAAGACATGCCCATGAGTGCAACACATGCTAGTAAAACAAGCAGGAGAACACACATCCAACAAGTTTGCTTCAACTGCTACCTATTTTGGCATAGTAGAAGTGGGAGAGCATCTCAATGGATTTTATCACGGGGTTTCCATCAGTGTAGGGGAAGGATTGTGTCTATGTTGTAGTGGATCGATTGATTAAGTATGCCCATTTCTTTGCCATTTCTTCCAAGAGTTTAGCATCCCAGTTGGTAGAACTATTTCTCTGGGAGGTTTTTAAATTACATGGTCTTCCCAAGACCATTGTCAGTGATAGGGACAACTGATTTGTGGGAGGATTTTGGAAGGAGCTATTTAGATTGATGGGTACAAATCTCACTCCTAGTACCAATTATCACCCTCAAACTGATGGGTAGATAAAGCTAGTCAACAAATGGCTAGAGGGATATTTGAGAAATTATGTGACTGAGCAACAATGGTCTTGGGAAAAGTGGTTGCATCTAGGAGAATATTGCTACAACCCCGCATATCACACATCGATTGGGATGCCACGTTTCAGAGCCCTATATGGCTATGATGCTCGATTGTTTGCTGAGTTAGTGTTTGGAAATAGCTAGGCTCTAAGGGCCAAAGATTGGATCCAAGAGTGCCCAGATATTCTCAGGGCTCTCAAGGATAATCTACACACAACCCATAATCAATAGTAAATGTATGCCAACCGATAGTGGATTGAGAGAAGTTTAGAGGAAGGGGACATGGTGTACTTGCATTTGCAACTGAATAGATAGTCCACCCTCAAGAAAAAGGGTGCGGAGAAGCTGAAGCCATGATTCTATGGGCCTTATAGGATCATTAGGAAAGTGGGAGAATTGGCTTATGAGTTGGAGCTTCTAGAAGGGAGCAAGATACATAATGTCTTTCATGTATCTTGCTTGAAGAAAGTGTTGGGGAAATAGGTTGTATCTTCGCCCGAGTTACCTCCCTTGACTGAGGAAGGATAGGTGGTGTTGCTTCTTGAGGTGAGAGAGAGGATGTTGAGGAGCAGAATCATTAGGGAGTAACTTGTTCGATGGAAAGATTTACTTTTAGAGGACGTAACATGGGAAGGGGAGTAGATATTGTCGCACCAAAGATTGAAATTGCTCGAGGATAAGCAATCTTGGGTGGGGAGGACTGTAATGCCCCCAATTACTCGAGCATGGGGGGCATCATTCCCGCTTGCCTAATTGTCTCCTTTAGGCTAGTAACAAGGGTAAAATTGCTAAGGGGACAAAGGATTTTTGCCCAACTTCACTTTGATATTATTATTAGAAAATAAAAAGGGGCAACTTATTATTAAATAAAAAACGGGCAAAAGTTACTTGAAGAAAAACAAGTGACTTCATCAATAGAATAACAATAAGGAGGTTTCTAGAAGATTGGCAAATATCTGAAGAAATCTTTTAAAAGGAGAAAGGGGGCCATTCATCATTTTGGTTTGTGATTACTTCTTGATGATTGATTGGGGCTCAAGCGAGTCTAGAACGAGGGTTTTAGGCGAAGCTCTCTAACTAGTTTTGGTGGACTTTGAGGGCCACCCTAGCTGGTTCTCAGCGGATTTACGTTGACTTCGAGTGCCACCCTAGTTGGCTTGTGAGAAAATTATTCAAATTTCCATTTTGTGCTTCAATTGCACATTATATTGGGGACATTTCTTTAGTGGGTCAAGTTGTTAATCATTTGCTGGAGCTATTTCCCTTGAAGGCCGAGTTGCTTCAGGAGTTGTTATATTTCTCAGAAGGCCGAATTCAGTTGATAGAGGCCAGATATAATTGGGAGTTCGAATTCATTTAGGAGGGGACGAGTTTATTCTTGAGGAGGCCGAGTACACTCAGAGCCCGATATTCTTCTATTTTCAGGAGGAGATCAACTTACCATTTGGATGCTGAATTGCTCATCCTTGGGAGGCTGATTTCAAGGGTTTGCCTCCATCATTTGGAGGATGATTTACTCAGCATTGGAGGTCGATTTTATTTTCTTACCTTCTTGGGGCTGAGTCCATATTTGTGGAGGCCGTGTAGCATTTCCAGAAGGAAGCCGAGTCACCTTCCAAGGGGCCGAATTGGTTGCTATTTGTGGAGGCTGAGGTACTTTTCTAGGGGCCGAGTTTACTAGCTTTATCTTGCTGAGGTTGAGCTCATATTTGTGGAGGCTGAGCTATCCCTTACAAGGGACGAATTAATTGCTAATTGTGGAGGTTGAGTTGCTAAGTGTATTGGAGGGTCGAGTTCATTTCTTCATCAATCATTTGATCCTTGAGGCCGAGTTCCTGGAGAGGCCATATTATTCTATTTTCCAGAGGAGATCAAGTTACCATTTGGAGGCTGAATTAATCCTCCTTGGGAGGCCGATTTCTAGGGTTTGCCTACATCAATTGGAGGACGATTTACTCAACATTGGAGGTCGATTTTATTTTCTTATCTTCTT
The DNA here is from genome assembly GCA_034641835.2 of Pinus albicaulis. Lineage (NCBI taxonomy): Eukaryota > Viridiplantae > Streptophyta > Pinopsida > Pinales > Pinaceae > Pinus > Pinus albicaulis. The sequence continues at coordinate 951,261,809 of CM076571.1, read as the reverse complement.
GGGGCCGAGTCCGTATTTGTGGAGGCCGAGTAGCATTTCTAGAAGGAAGTTGAGTTGCTTTCCAAGGGGCCGAATTGGTTGCTATTCGTGGAGGATGAGGTACTTATCTGGGGGCCGAGTTTACTAGCTTTATCTTTTTGAGGTTGAACTCATATTTGTGGAGGCCAAGTTATCTCTTACAAGGGACGAATTGATTGCTAATTGTGGAGGTTGAGTTGCTAAGCCTATTGGAGGGCCGAGTTCATTTCTTCATCAATCATTAGATCCTTGAGGCCGAGTTCTTGGAGAGGCTGTGCTACTTCTTCTTGGAAGTTGAGTTGCGGAGTTTGAGATTACTCTGAAGGGGTCGAGATTACTTATTTTTCGGATCGAGTTTTCCTTGTAGGGGCGAGATCAATTCTCAAGGGTTATATCATCATTTTAGAGGGCCAAGTTTGTTTATCCTATTGCTAGAGCTGGATCCTAGGTTCCTAATTGGGTTTGCCTTGTAAAATCTTCCACTCAAGTTAATAAAGTCTTTGATTTGCCTGTCATATCTCCTTGCTGAAAGTGTTCATTACTTTGGTTATAAAGTGTGACGAAAAGTTTGCTCACTAAATGTTTGACAAAAGTATTCAAAGAAAAATTTAAACTTTACTAAAAGAAAAATAGCACATTTTAGCAAACGAGACATTACAACAAGAGAATACCATCATGTATAAGACAACAAAGGATTCAAGAGGAGAAACTCCTCATATAAAACTTTCGCTTGACCTTTCAAAGCAAGTTCTAGCAATCTCTACCTTTATTCATCAACAATAATTAGAAGAGGATACCATAAGCGACACATTGATAGGAGAAAACTCACTTTATGTATGCTTCGAGAAAGATATATCCAAAACTCGAACCATGACTACCTAAGTCACTTGACACGGAGATTCAGGATTCGATGGATACAGGGATTCGAGACTCGAATTTGGGACATGGTGACCCCCGAAACAGGACACATCCGAATACGTTATATATATATATTAAAAATTAGATATTTTTAACACAAATTCATACAAATTGATTGATTCAAACTTAGATTTAAGATCTTAGATACTCATACATGATACATTGATACATTGATACATCATACAATTGTCAATCATACATATTACAATTTACAAATTTACTCAGAAACACAAGATAGTAAGATACTGTAATTTTCTCATCAAGTCATCAAAATAAAAATGTGTAATTACATAAGTACACTGCCAATGGAAAATAAAATAGAAAATGCAAAACAACTACAGTCTACAAGTCTACAAGACTACAAGCCTGAAGCCTCAATGAGTCAGAGTCAATGAGTCATCAATCCTCATCATCATCATAATCTGCATCAGTGTCCTCATCCTAATCATCATTCTCACCACTACTCTCCTTTGCTGCATCCTCCTCCTCTGTCATCTCTGCATCTGCTAGTGTGGAGGATGACGCCTCTACTCTATCGGCATCATCAAATGTGACAGGCTCTAGCACTGGCCCATTGAGATCCAAGTTGGCAAATGCCAACTCAACACTGCTGTCTAGACCCATGCCAACTCAACACTCCTCTCTCAGGAAAGACATCCCACATCTTTGTCTTTTCCTTCAACCAATCCTCTCTTTGCCTATAAATGAGACGATGGTTGGTGTGCACATACACCATTGTCTCTGCCCTGGACTGCTCAAGCCTGCTCTTCTTCACACTATAGAAATTCCCATATGTGCTCCAATTCCTCTCGCAACAAGAGGATGAAGTCACCTGAGAGAGGAGCCTCATGGCTAACTGTTGTAGAGGAGGGCTTGTTGCCCCATGAGTTGGCCACCAAGAATAGGGCTTCTTAGCTCCCCTGTCTCGAATCACATCATAGCCTGCAAATTGCCCAGTGCCAGTGGAAAACTCTGCAAAAGCATCCTCCACCTCATCAAGGGATGCCCTCTCCTAAAAAAGCCTCTTGAATGCATCTTTCCTCCCCTGTGAGTTTTCATCATCCATGTGAGGAGGGAATCTGTGGGAAGGTCCACCATTCAACTACTCATGGCTGTAGTATTTTGGGAAGGTCCACCTGTGGCATCAGATGTGCTCAATATAGTGCATGCTGAGCATTTCCTGCTTTCAGGCAAGTCTGTGGGCTACTTTTCAGATGTGCCATGTCCAATCTTGCTAATTGTAGGACTCTGTCTTATCCGCAAGTCAAGCTGCTCTCGACCATCAGACGAATCAAACTGCTTACTTCTTCCTTTCTTCTTTTTTCTCTTTGTCTGAGTGGGCTGTGATGTCAACAATGAGACTACTGTAGATTTCTTGTCCTTATCTTGAAAATGATTGTATAAAACATCTGATGAGCCTGGACTGTGACCAATCTTATTCTGAATATACTCTGTTAAAGGTGACACATAAGCTTGGTCTTTCTCAACGTCCTTTGTAGCCATAGTTAATTCTTCCTTAATGGGCAAAGTGACTTCCGTGTGATGAGATGGAAATTGCTTCAGCAAATTGGGAGGCCTATAATCTGTCTTGGGTTGGAAATTATGCATGTGTGATCTTTCCATTTTTTCCAACTTCTTTTGAATATCAGTAGAATGCTTAACATTATTAACAGTAATTTCCTTCGCATTACTCTCTTCAATAGTCAACAACTTGTGTTCCATGTTTTTTATTGATTCATCATTATTTGCTTTCATGGCCACGAAGAGATTTTGCATATAGTTCATCTCTTTCTTATGATTTTCTTCCATGATCATCATCTTTTCCTCTAAGGCCAATAACCTGCTCTGCATAAAACCAATTTCCCTGGTGTGATCCACTATTATTTTTTCTTGATTAAGTTCCATATTTTTAATGATTTGAGCCTGGTTGGCCTCCATATTCTTGATTACCTGAGCTTGATTTAGCTGTATATCCTTAACCATCTGAATCAATTCGCTAACAAGATGCTTATCATTGTCGAGACTGATTTGACAACTTGTTTCTGTTTCATCACTAACATGGGTTTGTGCTATTGTGGTACAAGTGGATTCGTCCTGAGAATTGTCTGGAAAACTCCTGCTGATAGCTGAATCTTCTACAAGATCAATTTCATTATTTTTCATAGTACTGGGAGCACAAGGCGAACCATCTTGTTTTATATATTTATCTTTAAAAGCATTGATGATGTGTTGAAAATAATAAAAATACTCCTCAGGACAATTTTGAAACCAATCAATAGCATCACTTTTTAAAGAAAAACCAAAGAGACATATCTTGACATCTTCATGATCATATTGTGATGGAAGACAATATCTGTTTATTATATGAGTAATCGTCAAGAGATGCTTTCGAGCAGCGGCTGGATTAATACCCGAGAACAAAGGCAATTTAGGAATAGCCTCTTTTGGCAAGTTATGAAGAGGATCACCCATGATGACTTGCTTAGAATTTAAGAAATAGATCCGTGTTCAAGAATAGTCAAAAGGTCATCAAGAAGCGAACTTCTTAGCAGGAACTCTTGTAAGAAATGAAAGAATTGGATTCGCCACTTGAACATGAAACTAATTCTGAAAATAGAGGAAATCATCGAGAATAACAGATGGATATAGGGGGGGGTTCTCGTCTGGGAGTAAACCGATGAATAAGTGGAGTCGCCACCCAAACAAGAAGCCAACCGAAATGTCCAGGTGCTAAAGATACGATGATGAAATGATTAGGAGATGAAATGACGCCAGAAAATGTGATCCCTTGTGACAGGCTAATGAATGGCGAAAGAAGATTAGAAGATTAAAAAATGTCGTTTAAGACCAAGGACAGAAAGACTCTATCCCCGGCAATGGCGCCAAAAAATGTTGTCGCACAGATTGTCTAGGCACCGCGACAACGGTTCAGATCGGGGGCTGTCACTCTGATCCCCAATCTCTCTATCTAAGCTGTCTCCTTGCAAGCTAAGGGAGGTAGACCCTATTATAAATGAAAAGGAAAAATCCAGGAGACACAGCTAAAACACCAAATACTTGATAAAATTAACGAGAGTTTATAGATTGATTATGTTAAAACCAGTGCCTTATGGAGTCAAACAAGATCCCGTTGTGCAATTAAAAATAGGTATTGGATGTATAACTGTTGCTAAATGACCACAATTATATTCAATAGAAAATGCCACGATCATGAATTAAGATACTTGAGCCAATCAACAAAGCTATCATGAAACGATGCCAAATGCTTGAAATATTTCCGAAATTAAGATATTCCAATATAACCCAGTTTGAAAATTAAAATGATTCACAGTCAAACTTTAGATAGAAAAAATTTAGCACATGTGAAATTTTTTTATGTTTTTGTATTTTCTAGATTTTTTTTAGAAATTTTGGAATTTTTATTTTTTTATTATTTTTTGAATCTAAAATTAAAAATCTAAATCTAAGTTAAAACTTAAATCTAAATCCTAAAGTTAGATCTAAAATTAAAATCTAAGTCTAGCAATATTAAAACTAAGATTAAAAACAAATTAAATTTAAAATCTAAACTAAACTAAAGCTCAAAATCTTAAAAAAAAAAAAAAAAAACTAAACTAAATCAAAACTAAAATTATAACCAAACTAAACCTACGCTACCCTATTAAAATAGAACAGCGAAAATCTAAATCTTAACCAAACTAAATTTAAAACCTAACACCTAACTCTACGACTAACTAAAACAGTTATCTGAATTAAATTCTAACTAAAATAAAATTAAAATTAAAATCTAACTAATGCTATCGACAAAACAATGAAACTAGTAAAAGATTAAAATGTATATACACGAATTTGTTTGTGTGTCTTTGACTTGTCGTATTGCAAGCTGAAGCTGGACGGCGTGAGGAAGATGATCGACGCAGATTGCAAGATGTGGAGATTTCGATGAGGGACAGAAGGTCGACGGACAGAGGAGCGACTGCGTGAGGGCAGAGCTGGAGGAGGTCGACGACAAAGCAAGAAGATGGACGACGGGCAGAAGGGAGCACGAAGGGATCGATGCTGATGGCGAGAAGATAAGTTTGGAAATCGATGAAGATACTGGACGGTGCAGAGCAAATCGATTGGATGCGATCTTAGAAAATGAAGCACGGAGGGTCGAAGCTTAATGCAGGTTGGACAACAGCAAAAAATGAGGGCAGATGCAGGGATAACAAAAGGAAGTCGATGGCTAAGATATCAAATTGTATGCAGGAAAGGCGTGAGGTAATGGGGCTCGGACAGCAAAGGAAATTGCAGAGGTCTAGGGTTCAATGGCAGAGAGGATAGATGGAATTATGCAGCATTGATCAGAATGAGGAGAACTCAGCAGTACGAAAATCGCCCAGTAAATTTTAAAATTTCTTCAGTTTAAGCTCAGATTCTTATGCTTCTTCTACCAAATATCGCCCAGATTTGCTCACAGAGATGATTCTAAGGCCAGATCTGGCCCTTGAGGGTTAGATCTGCCTCAGATCTTAAATTTTTTTTGAGTAAACCTGTAACCTGTAAAACCAGTCAGATTCCGAAATATATATACACCAAAAACCCTTACAATCTTTAAAATTACAAAATTACAAACTAATTTACAATTATAAGGCCCTCATGGCCAGATTTGAATCCATTTTAGCACAATTTTCAGAGATTTAAAATTTTAGGGAGAGACACAAGCCTTAGAAAACCCTGCAAAACCACCAATTTCGTAAGATAGATTTGGAGTTTAACAAATAATGAGCTTTTCAGATTTATGTTTATTGAGAGTCGGCTGGTCCAACCGAAGACTTCCCCAGACGCTCAATCTTAAAAAAAATTTCCCTGCACACTCAGATCTGAACCTTAAATCGATAGAGATTTAAGAAAATAACATGAGATCCTTTAGAAAAATCAGAATGTCATTTTATAAACCTAGAAAACTGCACAAGATACCTGTATGCAGATTAATCCATGAAGGCCATCAACCATAAAATGCAAAAAACAAAGTAGCAGAGTTTAGAGACAATTCACCACATAGATCTGAGAAGGAACATCAAGATTTATAACCCCAAAGTCTTTATGCTTTATTCCTCAAAAATTTACAAGAGCTTCTAAGAAAAAGTGCACGATCCTCAGATCAGATGATTTAAGACTGACAAAGATCTCTAAATTTATAGGACAAAATCTCCAACGACTAGTTTGGATGATCCTTGTCAAAATAATCTCAACTGTCAAAAAGATTTAATCATCTTTTAATCAGGAGCGTTGAAATTAAAATTTTAAGGAAAAAACGAATTTATCATTTAATTCAATTTTAATTAACTCTCCAAAATTTTGACTTTGACTTAACCACCAAGGCCCAAAGGTCCAAAGTTTCTTATAATTATCAATATTCCCTTGGCCTGGGGCTTTCAAAATCATTTTCCAAGGACCCACAAATTTTGCCTTTAAAGATTTAATCCTAACTTAGGACCCTAAATTGATTAAATTTCTGGTTTAAGATTTTTTAAAAATTAATTGACCAGAAAATTTAATTAATTGATTAAGAGGGGATTTTAATTATTTTTCCAACCCTCTTTACATGAGATAATACATTTACATACATGAAGGGGGAATACCCATTCGTATAGACCCTCAAATAAATACCCAATTCTGCGACTCAAAAATATGATCTAGTAGATCAAGTAGCTCAAACTACTTTTACAAGGACTCGATAGAAAACACTAGGACTCACTTAGCATGCTGATGATAAAATCCACCCTAGCTTTGGGGTGAGCCTGGAGGTAAAAACTCTGCTGATCACTTACGTGAATCAGTGAGACAAAAAACTTCCTAGGATGGAAATCATCAACAACATACTAGGCTTACCTAGGTTGTTACATACATTGATGGTCTTACTTAGATCATTTACATCATAACATGCAGAATGGGTTTACATCATTTATAACAATGCCAACTGTCGATGAAATCTGGATGATGGAATTTGAATGGCGCAACCACGTCGAACATGACGAATCCCATTTGAAAAAATGGGGGTGTACTGCTATGGGGTAGTTGACAAAGTGCGGTCAACAGGCTCCATGATTTGAATAACTAGATCTACCTTCTCCCACCAGATATCATCCAACACTATGTCCTTCACTTTCTTTGAGCCTGCTTGATCTGTCTTTCTCCAAAAAGACCAAAACTCTGAAATAACCATGGCCCCAAGAGCGGTTTTGACCTCTCTCAACCTCTTCAACATGATGAATGAAGAGGAAAAACGTGTATCCGCAATCTTCAACAATGATAGATAGTGAGGGCATTTGTATGGTTTTGTATAAAGTTGTAGATATGCTGTGCATCCTCAATAATGGCTCCAATCCAAAGCACGTCATAGGCAATAGATTTCAGTGCCAAGTTCAATGAATGGACAATGCAAGGTGTCCAAAATATTTGTGGATATTTTGCTTCCACAATCATGCTAGCAGCCTTGCAAACATGTGCATTATCTGTAATGATTTGCACACAAGAATCGACACCTACATCTTCAATAGTTTTAATAAATAACTCACCCATATATTGTGCATCCTTGTACTGTCCAAGTGCATCCACTGATTTCAAGAAAACTGGACCATTCAAGGATGACACCATGAAGTTAATAAGTGGGTGGCGTGCTGGATTTGTCCATCCATCAGAAACAATGCTAACCCCAAATGTTGGCCATGTTGATTTCATAGGCTCAAGCATTTTGTCGACCTCTTTCTTTGCCTTTGTCAACAATGTGGTTCTGAGCTTCTCTGACTCAAGAGGCACATACCCTGATGGAGCCCCATGACTAAGAGCTCAACACATCTCAATAAATAGAGGTGGCCATGCAACATTAAAGTACATGAAGTTCTGATAGAAAAAAACTTCAATGGCGAGATCAAGCTCTTCCCTCTTCTGTTTTTGAAAAATCTTGTCCATTAGACCAACTGCAGTTGCCTTTCCCTTCGCTGATTGTCCCCTACTAAAACTCTCAAAAGGGAACTTGTTGCTGCTTTTCCTCAAGAATGAAAGGGGGTCATCATTCTTGTTTTGTTTTGATTTTGATGCCACAGTTGCCGCACCAACAAATTGCAATTTCTTTAATTCATTCCTCTGTGGTGATTCAACTGCTGAAGAAGCTTGAATGTCACAACTTGGGAAAGCCAACAAATGAACTTTCACATGGAAATATGTGCTAGTAAAATGGGAGTTGCAAAAATTGCATTTCCATGAACAATTGCCTCCTCCCTTTGCCTTGCTGCCTGGGCTTGCCTCTCTTGTCACATATTTCCACAATGGGTATTTAGGGTCATGAGTTTGTTTTCCCGGCACATTTGAAGCTGCTGTTACAGCCCCACTTCCAATAGATGGAATAGTTGCAGACCCTGGTAAAATAGGGATAGGACAAGCATCTCCAATGGGGACATTCTTCCCCTTTCTTTGCCCCTATCGTGCTGCCCTTGATTGAGCCATGAATACTGTAAAAATAAACAAAATGACCAAATATATAAAACATATGCACATGCAAACACTAACAACAAACTAAATGCAAAAACATAGAGGGATAGTGCACTTACCGGATGCTCGAATCTCTTTGAAAAAACTCCCTTTCTCCTTGCTAACCCTTGCTCCTTGCTCACTTCACAAACAAATCGCTGTGAGAAAGAATGGTCGAAATCCGAGTTTTATAACTCAACATTGCACTTTTTCGCTGGTCGAATCCGGCTGTACGGGATTCGATCGTGTCCATACAGGACATGATTCAGATTTGATGTGTCCTATATGGACACGATCGAATCCTGTGAAATGGGTACGAATCCGTACTTATCGTATCCGATACGACGGATTCGGGACACGTGGGCCCCACCCAACGAATCCAGCTTCTTAGATGACTACAAATGGAGAGAGCTACTATGTAAATAGAGTTTAAGTCCTCCACCTTTTATAATAAAATATTAAATGTTTTTCTAGATCCACTAATCCTTCGAAGGAAAATGATAAAATAATATTGGAGTATAGATCCATTTTTTCTTTTAAGGAAAAGAATACAATAACAATATCACATAACTAAATTATGAGACAAGTCAATCAATGATAAAATAATGAGGTGGCCATGCCGTGTTTTTCCTTCAAAGGTGGATGTCTCTGTCAAAGATAGCTTCAAATCATACAGAGCTTTTCTCCATTTGTAAGGCATTGGCCACCATTTCAAATAACCAAAACATTGTAGACATTTCAAAAGCTCTCACAGACCAACATTTTTGCTATCGGGGGGTACAGATTGACATCATCACCACATCATACCTCTACTTGGGAGTGCAGTTTTAGGACCTCGTTTTGGTATGTAACATGCCCTCCTGCCTTGACTCAGTAAAGGGTATGGCTTCCTAGCTCTCATAGAGAGACAGTGTTTCTACAGTCAGTTTCAGGACATCTCATCCAAACTCTACCTCATGGAGGTGATTATTAGACCCACAGTCCTTTATGGATCTGAGATTTGGGCGCTGAGATTGGTACAAACAGATTGGGCCCAGATGGAGCGAGTCTAGACCTTACTTCTTAGCTGAATCATCTGATGCAAGCTTATAATCTCACATCCCATTATTTAGGTAGAGTTTGGTGTCCACTGCTTCTGCATCGTGGTAATATTTGGCTTGGTTTCCTTCCTTCACAAAGTCATATCTTTTAGAGATTCAATTTCTTGGAGAGACCAGTATCCCTACCTTGCACTTTGTTTTTCGAAGTCCCTCGCTTCAACTCTCTTAGGCTGAGCACATGGTTGGTTCTCAAATGTATCTTGGCTTCTCTAGTGACTTGCCATCTCTCCAAAGTGCCTCCCCCCTTTAAGATTCTCCCTTGATGTCGTGAGCCATCTTCTATCGCGTAGACATATTCTGAATCAGTCCGTCAGAGAAGATATCTACAAATTGTACATTTAGGTCACTTGAACTTCACCCTCGAGGAGCCTGGGCCCGAAGATGCCCTTCTACATTGAGCACTTCTTGGTGTTGCAAGATGGTATCATTGTCCGCTCCCCATGCACATGTAGGCATTTGATGCACTCACTTAGGGTCCCATTAGGATGGCTTTGAGTTGGTTCTCATCGACTCTGAGTGGAGACTGATCACCATATACCGCAATCTGATAGGATTTGCCAGATGTGTCACCTGTAGGAGCTAGAAACAGAGAAACACCTCATTTTTAGGTGCCCCCTATGTTATGAGATTAGAGGACACTTTCATTGCCTCTATAGAGATTCGAGGGGCTCCCTCTCTACTTCCAATATCCAGATCAGAGATGCTTAGCCCTCTTTGTCAGGGAGATAAGAGATGCTTAGCCCTCTGGCCCTACATACGCCGCATTGCAGGGGGATGACCTGGACAATCACATGATACTTTTAGGTTGATTCGACTGATCGAAGTAATATGCGGCGAGTTGAGTTCCAGAGTACTTCGTTGGGTCTCCTTTTAGCCCCCTGTTAGAGGAGGCTGACCGATATCCTCAAGACCGGTTCAAAGGTGTTGAATAGCACATCAGTCTATGCATATCCAGAGCACCAAAGGGATCAGTTCTAGGTGGATCCACAACAGGGTGCCCTCTACGTAGATTCCTTCCTAGCCGCAGTGGAGCAACTAGAGACTTATTAAGGGCTCTTTTCTTTCGATCTCAGATGTTAGAAGTATCCCTTACTCCTTCCTTCTCCCCCAGGATCATGCAACCAGAGACCCAAATAGCTACAGAGGACTCGGACAATGAGCCAACACCCTAGTCGCCCACATTGTCGTCAGTTATCAGACTTGGGCATTCTTGACATCATGGACCTCATGTTCAACTCTCTTTCTCCATGGGCTCTTCACCGAGCTACTGATATGGTTTTATCCATGTTCATGAGGATGTCCTATTGTTTGTATTTTTCATTACCTCATCTTGCATATATTTTTTTGTATTAGATTTATCTTTTGTAGGAGTGGCATTTTGCACTCCCACATTGTAATCTTACTGGATGTATCCTCTAGTCCCATTGACCTACTTTTGTGGTCATTTATTGGACATTAATATAATCATCTTAACTTTTCTAGCAATAAAGTTGTGGTGTTCCTCAAAAGTTTGGTCGAAATGTGGTAGAGAATCATTGGCATAATTTGTTGTTATTGGGTAGCATTGTTAGGTACTCGCACAAGCCCTTGGTGCTAAGCTTGTGAGAGAGAAACATCTACAAAGTGAGGTTGTGGGCTTTGCACTCGAGTTTGGGGTTTTGGACCCAAAGGAATGGGCTTGGAACCCAAGGAGGTGAATTTAATATTCTAATTTAATGTTAAGAGGTTGTGTTGGATGTCACTTGATGGGAAAATGGCTTCCTAAGAGTCCTAAGGACAAGTATAAATACATAAGCCAATGGAGAGGCTTAGAACAAGAGCAAGAAGGACATTTTCTCTTGTGTGAAGGCTGAAAAGGAGCCACATTTGTGCCTAGCCATAGGAGGGTGAAGACGCTGGTTTTTGAAGGACTAAAGGAGGCCGTTCCTTGAAGGGAACCAAGCCAGAGCCAAGGAGTAGCTACCTGCGGGTTGATAGGAGGGCTAAGGTATTGTTTGGAGGCCTGGTTACAGGTTGCAGGGCTGCGGGTTGATAGGAGGGCTAAGGTATTGTTTGGAGGCCTGGTTACAGGTTGCAGGGCTGGGGGTTGATAGGAGGGCTAAGGTATTGTTTGGAGGCCTGGTAGACTGCAAGAGCTGGAAGATGATATCCTCCTGTCACTGCCAAAGGCTGAGAATACCAAACTGTATGATTCTGGTGGGGGTGGTGGGGGATGTAAGAATGGGGGGATCCCAGTCTCTTATTATCCAAGATTGACGGAGAGACTCCTCGTAGATTCTTGGCTGCTCGGCCGAAGCTGAGGTGTAGTCTGGCAGTTGGGTGGGGCTCAGCTCTGCCCCCCTCTAGAACTTGTCTGCCTAATGGTCTGGCGATGCATGATATGTGGCCTTGAATGACAACTCCTCACGGGAGCATCAAAATGTACATTCAATTCAAAATATATATATGCGATTTTTACTGTTTTTCCTTTGAAGCAAAATTTCTCCTGTCCCATCATTCTTTTTTGAATTGTGACCGTTTTGTTGAGAACTTAGAAGGGAGGCATCACTTAGCTTTTAATGCTTCGTGTTTGTGGGAAAGGCAAAAATGTGGCACTGTGGCTGTATGAATAGATGTCCTCTATCATTCACTTTGAACCACCAATTTCTATCTAGTAAATTTCTCACTTAATCTAAAATAACATAGTTTGCATGGAAGTGATTGTAGCATATCTAATTATATATTATTAAATGTATATTTATTACTTGTAGCTAGGACACACACACACACATATTTCCAAGAAAATTTTTGTGGGGAAACTCCTGGAGAATTCTCTGCATTTTGAGGATGGTACTTGTAGTAAACCTGTTGGCACTGATTACGGTGCCTGACCTGATAGGACATTGAGTGAGGCACTTGACACAAGCAGCCAACTCCATTTTTCTGTTTGTTACTCTGTTTTTTCTCACCTGTACACTTTAAATACAAGAAATCTTCTAATTAACATAAATTTCCATCTGTAATAACTTGTTGGGTAGAATCTATGGTCTGGGTACTTTAATTGGAAGGTGGGCTACTTACTTCTGTGATGTCTACCATGTATCCTAGCAGCACACAACCTGGATCTAGGAAGCCCAGGATGTGTGTTGGTGTAATTTCCATCTATATATACCAACTAGCAACGGGATGAAAACAAAAGGTGAAAGATAGTGAACCAATAAGCAGTGAAACGAATCCGTTCCCCAAATCATGAAGCTTGATCGAGCATATATTAATATTTCATTCAGTTGATAAGGCAATCTCTTGCTCATTTCTTAAAGCATGTAAGTTTCTTTCTTTTCATAGTCTCTTTTTGGATTTTCTTATTGTATCTTTTGATTCAAGATTTTGGATTCCCAATTTGTGAGGGTCTTCCTTGATTCCATTGATTGTTATCTCATTAGGGTTTTTAAATGTGTATTGGATTTTATGTGAGGAATTTTCCTATTTTATTCTATACAAGCTTTTTATCTCTGCATCTTTATTTGAAACATATAGACTTAAAACATCACGATGGGCCCTGAACCATGTTCTATAAAAGGTTTTATTACTACACATTGAGAGTCTGTAGCCACATTTTCTGTAGTATTCAACTAATATCTTCATATCACCCTCTGAGACAGGGCACAATGGGTACAAGCGAATCATTCTATAACCTGTTATAGTAGAATCATGTTGTAATTTGGAAGGATGTTTCTATTATTTGTATATACTTTTGACTTTTGACAGGTTTATCTTCCTTGGAAGAAACCGTATATAATTGAGTAAATATTGAATTCTCCCTATTTTGTCAAGGAATAAAAAAACTAAACTTGATGGAGATTTGTTTGAAGTTTATATGGAGATTTTGATAATGCTGCTGGATTGTGGCTGTCTATAGGGTGAAAAACGTGGACGTTCTAATGGAGTGGAATTAATCAGTGAAGCGATAACAGTTAAAACTGCACGGAAGGGGGATAATGCTGGACCAGAATTACTGGGGCTTGGAGGGGAAAGATCTGCAAATTATACTGTTAAATCAGGATGCACTCTGACAGAAATGAATACTGTGGGTGTATCTTCTACAACTGTTGCTAGGAGTCCTTGGAATTGGTCTGACAATGATCCGAACATTAGGTTTGACCTCGATCTTGCAGATTATGGTGATTTTAGTGACTTCTTTGATGACGAGTCATTGGCGTTGGGTGAGGTAATATATTCTCATACATTTTTAATTTTGATGGGAGAAATGATTATTATTGCTCTTTAATATGGAAATGGTACTTCATATGCATTTGATATTTAGAGAATAGTATAAGAAAAGTATAGTATGTTATTGATGCGTTCAGAAAGGTTAAGTAACTCTGTTTGGATATGTTGTTTTTTCTTTATTTCTTTACATATCTGCTGTCATCAGATATTATGATATATGAACTTTTATCTGTAACTTTTGATGTTTCGTTTATCAGAATCTGCTAAATAGCAAAATGTGTACATATCGATTTTGTTGAAAATATACTAACAATATCTCAGACAATTTTGATATCCTTGAACATTTGAATATCCATTGCTACGTGAGCTTACCTCATCTGTGCATTGGGCTGACCACTGTATTTAGATTTTGAAGAAGGTGAATTAAAAGAAGTTGCCAATGGGACCTTGATTCATTAGTGAGGGTGGAGCATTAAGCCATTCATCAAGATTCCTTTTCGATTGTCTGCCCCACCCAGATGGCATGTCAAGAAGGGATGAAGCTGGATTCAAGCCCCAGGCAGATATGGTGGATTAGATGCTCCTCAAACTTGGCAACTTAGCAGAAGAAAATTTGTGTTTTGTGGTACAACCCCCAACCTTGCAGTGTGTTTCTTGAAGAAACTTCCCTGAAAAAGGCCTAAGAGAAGCCCAATCTCGTATTGGAGACAATTGAAGATTAGCTTTTCAATTTATTTTCATGTTTTTTCTGATTGATTTATTTAAGTTAAAGCCACCTAATTGTAACCTTCTGGATTCATTATTCAACATAAGTTTTTTTATCTCCTTGGTGAAGGGTAGAGGTTATGTACCCAATAAGTCCTTTATCACAAAACCGTAAATTAGTGGGTAATAAGGATATGATTAAGAAGCATGATCATTGACACAATGCCCTTCCTTTGAGATAAAAGCATGATATGAATGCTAGGAATGATAAGTATCTACTCGTGCATCAAATAGCATTACCGTTTCCTTGTTAGTGTTTATCATAAGTGGTGTCAAAACCATGCTTGAACCCATTAAATGTGCAATTTTCATAGACTCTTTGAGGTACTCCACCATTTTCTTCTCTTCATTTTCATTACTCCATCAAGCAGTTTTGCTTACTAATTTTCAGCCCGTTTAGAGACAACTAAGTGTTGACATCTACAGAAATTTCAGGCATCCTCTATTTGGCCTGCAATTTGGCATACAACAAACATATTCTCGTATCTTGATCAATTTCTATTTTGCAACAAGCACTAACTTCATCAGCAAAAAGCTTTTTTGATCATAAATTATTTAAAGGAGCACAATTATCATTAAAAATATTAAATGAAATAATAAGATGGATAAATAAGGGCCACATAATTCATTTGACAGATATAAAAATAAATTAAATTTTTTGGAACCTATAAAATATTCACAAAGATATCAAATTTCAAAAGAGATATTAAAATTTGGAATTAATAGAAAATATTAGCATGTAATTAGATTCAATTGCTTGAAAACTATTTTGAAAGATAGAATATGTTTTTGAATTAAAACTATATACAGGATTTAATTCTTACTTGAAAATTGTTGTTCATTGAAAAATCATTTGAAATTTTTTGAAGGAATCTTTGCAAAAAACTGGCATAAAAATTGAATTGCAAACTGTGATGCAGAGGTGGATTCCAAAGAATACTGTAGCAAAGATGAAGTTATGTGTAGTTGGATTCCACAAGAAGTGGTTGTGAGATTTTTATTTAGGTTTTTTGGTTATAAACCTGGGCACAGTATCAAACATTGAGAAGAATTGAGATGATGACAAACTTGGGTACAAAGTCTAAAGTATCAAGGATGTAGGCATAAAGGTAGACGTAGACTTGGAAGAAGATCGGGAGAAAGGGTGAAAATAGGCCTTCATATCAATTAACACAGGCATGAATCTGCAGCAAGAGAAAGAGAGAGTATGTTGTTCAAAACTTGTGTAGTAGGTTTATGTGTACCCATGGTGTGGGTATGTGTGTCAAGTATATACCAAGTGTGTACCCAGGGCAGGGGTTTTTGTATACCTAGGCCTTGGGTATGTGTGTCCTACCTGGTTGTACCTAGTCAAATTTGATGGACTCTTGAAGCACCCTATAGTACCTTGCCCAAATTTTATTTGTACCTTGATTTTGGGTAAATGTGTACCTGAAAATTATGAAATCCCACTTTTTTATAATTGAAAAAACACTTTAAATGTAAATATTGTAAATTCGACTATATGGAATGGAGGGCCCATCATTAAACCCTAAAAACTTATTGTTGATACCCCCTAAAATTAAAAAAAAAAAAAAAAACCTAAAACCCTCATTAGTTTATCATTTTCATTTTGACGTTTGATTTTGTAAGAGGCCAACAAAGTAGAAGAGAGGTTTTTGGGAGTCTTTGGCTATATTTGTTGTAGGAAAATCGGTGGAGATTGTTAGACTTTGAAGAGATTTTATATCTAACTGATTTCATTGAGCAAATTTACAACTAAGGAGTTTTCAATCTATATTTGCAACATTCTTATCATATCCAAGTTTCATGTTCTTCCACATCATGTTTTCAAACAATTTTGATTGGAAATTTCTCTTGGGAACATAATTAAGTACTATAGGGCCCCAAGGAAACAATAAAAATCCAGTGCAAACTTTATCAAAACCAAAGGAACAACACATATAGTAGGTTTTGTTGATGTTTATAGCTGGGACAGGTGCCTTTCCATAGGCTAGGTGTCAAGCATGAGTCTCAAGTCACTCAACTTGTACAAGTTTCCACGATGGGATGATAAGTTGATGTTGACCATGGGAGAATGTTGGAAATATTGAGAGGGGAGGGGGGGGGGGGAATCAGTATTTCTTCTCAATTGTTAATTTTTGCTAGTTAGATTCTTCACAAATAAAGACAGAGAGGTGTATAATAATAATATTATTAAGGATTAATAAGAACTTCAATCCTTTTTCAAATAATTGAGTACAATAGATGTGTGAAGGCACCAACCCTTCAATGAATCAGGCACCAACCTGTTGCCAAGCACCAACTTAGACTTTGATGAGGCTTCGACCTCTAGGGCTTTGACCCTATTTTTTCCAAGGCACCAACCTTGTGTTTAGGGGCTCCTACCCCAAGGACACCAGTCCCTCTTATCTTCTTTTGATGGAGAATGAGAATAGTACTTACTTGAATGTCTTCAACACAATTCTTCACTGTTCAAATTTTCAGATGTTCAATCAGCTCCAAAATAACTTGTGCTTGTCTTCACTACACTTGACTTCTTGTGCTTGACTTATCCTTGACTTTACTTGAGCTTGTCTTCACAACTTCGGATGCCTTGCAAATATTCACAGGATGTCTGTCAGAGGTCTTGATACTGAGGTACTGCGATAGTAAGCTACAGACCTTGTCCTAAAGTCCGCAATTTATTACTGGTGTAAGGTGTAGCACTAAGGCTCCACAGGTCTGAAACTGTAAGGGTTATAGCACTAAGACTCCACAATTTGTTGTAGCTACAAGCAGAGTTACCAACAACCTTGTCACAAATTCGAGCCTCAGATCTGAGGCACCACCGAGGGAAGTAACGCTGCTTCAGTCTTCTATATTAGCCACCACAGTTCAGGAACAATCCACAGTCCAAGGCTTCAGGAGGAGGAGATCCGATTCACTTGTTCTAAGCCACCACAGTTCAGGAATAAAACACAGTCCGAGGCTTCAGCAGGAGGAGATCCGATTCACTGTTCCAAGGCAATGATGCATAGTCCGAGGTATTTAATTTGAGCTGAAATGTATAAGGAATATGAATAGATCCGAGATTTTTTTAGTCCAAGACTTTCTCTATTTTCTAAACCCAAACATAATTATTTATAGCCTTAATTCCTTATCTCCTGCTCCTTTTCTCCGTTTTGTTCATGAGCTGCGAACAATGGAAATATTTTATGTGATGATGACCGAAAAGGATGAGTGAAAATGAAATCGGATCACTATATTTATAGTGGTTCAAACATTGAAACGCAAGCCGACATAGGTAGGTTGGAACAGGTCGGCTCCAAGATCAGAAATTATGTATTAACTTGAAAATTCAATAACTCTCAAACCGCTTGGAGTTTCGGGCCAAGTGATAGCTCATTAGAAAGCTAAAAATATGCTCTAGAGGATGGTGAAGGTCTTAAAGAGAAATTTTGCCTCTAAGGTAGAGAAAACAATAATTTTAATGTGACTGGTCATTTATTGGTGTAGAAATGAGGAGGGTAGACCGTAGAATGTCTTGAGCTTCTTTGTGGTTTGATCCTTCAATGTTTGCCTTCTTCATTATAAGCTTACCATGCCATAGTGATATATGCCATTATGTATTCTTCCATCATCATCTAGTCCTTCAACAAGTATGGTCATCCATCATTATTTATCAAGGTACATGACTGACACTTCTTCATCATCATATGACATCAATGACAACCTAGATTAGCAATCTCCCCCTTTGTCATTGATGGAAATATTTCACCGTTTTCTCCCCCTTTGACATCAATGGCAAATGGGGTGCCAATATGCTCCCCCTGTCATGCTGCTCCCCTTGACAAGCTACTTGTTTTAATGTGATGCAAGAGCAATAACTCCCATATTTTGACGAAGATATTCAAATGCTTCTCGAGGAAGGGGTTTTGTAAAGATATCTGCAATCTATTCCTTTGTATTGACATATTCTAACTTGATATTTTGTTCAGCAACTTGTTCGTGGAGAAAATGATCTTTGATTGGAATATGTTTGGACTTTGAGTGCATTATCGGATCCTTTGAAAGACTGATGGCGCTAGTGTTGTTGCAAAAAATTGTGATTGGTTTCTTAGTTTCTATGTTGACATCCTTCAAGGCTTCCTTTATCCATAGAATTTGTGTACAACAATCAGCAGCAACTATATTTTCGGCTTGAGTTATAGAAAGAGTATAGATGATTGCTTTTTGCTCAGCCAAGATACAAGACAATCTCCCATAAAGAATGCATTTCCACTGGTACTTTTTCGATCATCAATGCTTCCAGCCCAATCAACATCTGAGTAAGCTGTCACAATAAGAGTTGAACTCTTAGGATACCAAAGACCCATATCAGCCAGTCCTTTTAGATATTTGAGAATTCTCTTCACTGCTGGTAGATGGGATTGTTTAGGATTTCACTGAAATCTTGATACCATTCCTACTGCTTGCATAATATCTGGTCTTGTAGCAGTTAAGTATAGGAGAGCTGCAATTATTGACCTGTAAAGAGTCGCATCTATAAGAGGGGTATCATCATATTTACTTAATTTACAGTCTGTGGTCATCGGTGTGCTCATAGGTGCAAATCTTCCATCCCATATCTTTTGAGCATGTCTTTAGGATATTTTGCTTGAGATATAAACATGCCTACAAAGGTTTGAGATATTTGTAGTCCAAGAAAATAAGATAACTCACCAATCATTGACATTTCGAACCTTTTGGACATATTTAGAGCGAATTCATGGCTCATCTTATCATCATTGCTAGCAAAGATTAGATCATCAACGTATATAAGAGTGATCAGAAGTTTTTCCTCGTCCATCTTCAGGTAGAGATTGCTACTTGCTACTCCCTTTTTGAAACCTTCTTGTTGCAGATAGTGGTCCAACTTTGCATACCATGCTCTAGGGGCTTGTTTTAATCCATACAAGGCCTTTTTCAGTTTGCATACAAAGTCTTTTCCTTCAGCAAGATCAAATCCTTCTGGTTGCTCCATATAAACTTCTTCCTTGAGGTGTCCACTCAGGAATGCTGATTTTACATCCATTTGATAAACCTTGAATCCTTTTGAGCAAGCAAATGCCAAAAACATTCTTATGGCTTCCAATCAAGCTACTGGTGCAAAGGTTTCTTTGAAGTCAATTCCTTCAATTTGCGAGTATCCTTTGCAGACAAGTCTGACTTTATTTCTGATGATTTGTCCATCCTCATTCATCTTGTTTTTTAATACCCATTTTGTTCCAATTATATTTTTATCTTTTGGGCGAGGTACCAGTTCCCAAGTCTCATTCTTTTCGATTTGAGACATTTCTTCTTCCATGGACTTTATCCAATAAGGATCTTAACTTGCTTGAGAAAATTTTTCAGGTTCTATTAAAGATAATAGAGCAACATTATCTTTTCTTGGAGTGTTTGTCATCCTTCTTCAAGTTTGAATTCCTTCATCTATATTCCCGATAACCTTTTACTTCCGAATGATGTTTTTCAATAAATTTGATCTTAGAAGGAGTTTGTGAAGGTTCACTTTGAGGTTCTCCATTCTCCTCTTCTTTTTCAAGTTCTTCTTCACTTTCTTCAAGGAAAGGCTCCACTTCATGATCTTCAATTCTCTTTTCTGGAAGGCCTTCATCAATCTTCACATTAATGCTTTCCACTATTCTTTGTAGACGATTGTTGTAACATTTGTAAGCTTTGCTTCTTGTGGAGTATCCAAGAAATATTCCTTCGTCAATCCTAGAATCAAATTTTCCTGGTGTGTCATCGTTTATTTTTATGAAGCATTTGCTTCCAAAAATCCTGAAATATTTTACTGAAGTAGGTCTTCCTTTCCATAATTCATAAGGAGTTTTTTCATTATTTGGTCTTAGTTGAGTTCGATTTAAGGTATAAACTGCCGTCCCAACTGCTTCTCTCCAAAATTTTGGTTGCAAATCAGCTGCTAGTAGCATTGTCCTTGCCATTTCTTGAACGGTTTGGTTCCTTCTTTCAACTACTCCATTTTGCTTGGTGTCCTAGCAGCAGAGAGTTCTCTTTTGATTCCATGCTCTTTACAGAATTCATCAAATTCTTTTGAAGTGAATTCTCCTCCTCTATTCGTTCTAAGACATTTAATCTTAGTCTTTCTCATTTTCAATGAGAGCTTTAAGATTCCTAAAACATTCAAATGCTTCGGATTTATATTTTATGAAATATACCCACATCATTCTAGTATAGTCATCAATGAATAAATAGAGCAAAGTACCTTTCACCTTGAAGAGTTGGAGTTCTAGTTGGCCCACATAAATCTGCATGAATTTCCAGAGGTTTGATGTTGAGAACTCCTTAGTTTTGTGGCTAGTTCTGGTTTGCTTTCCATGTTGGCATGGGCCACATACAACTTGATTTGGCTTGCACATTTTTGGAATGTCCCTTACTGCATTTTTGCTGATGTTGACCAGGTTATCAAAACTTGTATGCCCCAATCGCTTGTGTCATAACCAACTTTCATCTGTTTGACTTATGTAACATTTATCTCCTTGGATTTTATTGAGAATGTAAACATTATCTTGTGTTCTTACTCCTTTCGCCACAAGTTCTCCTGAGGATGAGTCTCTTATTTCACAATTTTTAGTACTGAAGACAACATTATGTCCCTGGTCACAAATTTGGGTAACACTTAAGAGATTGTGTTTGAGCCCTTCTACCAGCAAGGTATTTTGAGCCTTTCCTTGTCCATTGACAAGGGTAGCAGTTCCTTTTCCAGTGATTTTAGCGGATCCACTTCTAAAGGATACATTTCCATTTTTCTTGTTCAGTGAGATAAACTTCTTTTGGTCACCTATCATATGCCTTGAGCATCCACTATCCACGAACCAATGATTTTCTTCATTATGAGCACATAGAGCTAGGCCATATTTATCAGTTTTGAGATTTATGCTTTTAGCTTCCTCCCCTTTGAGAGGGCAATTTTGTTCATTATGATCATAATTATTACATAATGAGCAAGACGGATCAAACTTAGCCAAAGGGTCAAAGGAATTGTAAGTATTTATTTGTCCTTGCTCTTTAGGACCACGTAGTTTGTTTGTTTGATCTTTCAATCTTGGTGCTTCATTCTTATGAGCCTTGCAATGCTTAGCTTGATGCCCAAAGTCTTTACAATAGTAACAATACCCAAGAAAAATAGTTTGGTACCTGTTGTAATAGCCATAGCTTGAACCAACATTCTTCCTTGGAGTTGCTCTTTCTTCAATTCTTGGTTTTGAGATGGGGCTTTGTTCCTGACGAGATGACTTTTCTTCTTTTGGATGGCAAGAGAGTATGTCAGCATAACTCCTTGCATTATTATTTGTGCTTGATGATTCTCCTTTGAAACCAATTCCAGATTTGTCATGTTGAGGTTTTTGAGTATTAAGAATGTTATCAAGTGCTAGAGAGCTTTGCCAACTCCTTTTGACTTGCTCAAATTCCTTTCTTAGAGATATTATTTCAGCTTCACGTTTTTCACAGATATCATCCTTCTCTTTTAGCTTATTGTTCAAGAAGTCTTCCCTTCTTTTTGCTTCCTCTTTTTCTATTTTGAGAGAAATTATCTTCTTTCGTAGATTCTCATTTCCTTCAATGGCACTCATTAGTAATCTATCCATGTTTCCTTCATCTTCCAGTTGTGAATCATCATCATTTGTAAATGCCATGAATAACGTTTCTTTGCTTCCAACATAGTTACTTTCCTCATCTGATTCATCATCACTTTCTTTGTGATGACGCATATTTCTAGTTTATTTCCTTTTGATGACTACAAATTCATCTTCATTAGACTCATCTTGTTTGGAGAAGAAGTTCTTCTTATTAAACCCTTTCTTTTTGTACATCATCCTTTTAGAGTCCTCTTCATCATCACTGTCATGTTTATGAGGACATTTTGCAGCGTAATGACTTATGCTTCCACATTTGAAACAAATAAGAGGGTACTTACCTTTTAGCTTAGATCCCTTCTTAAGTCTTCGTACAAATTGAACTAATTCGGTTTCAACATCAGATTCATCGCTTCTGCAATTCCATCTTTTTCCTTTTTTTGGTGATTTTGAGGCTTTGAATGTTACTTCTTTGAAATTTGGACTTCCTTTCCTCATCTCATAGGCAATGAGAATTCCATGAAGTTCATCCATCTTGAGAGTATCTAGGTCCTTCATTTCTTCTATGGCACTTACTTTGGAGTCAAATCTGTCAGGAAGCGATCTCAGGATTTTTTGAACAATAGTGCTTTCTTCAATATTTTCTCCTAGCCCTTTAAGAGAGTTAACCACTTCAGCTACTTAGAGGAAGTATGATGCAATATCTTCTTCATCATCCATTTTCAGACTCTTGAATTGTCTTCTACAGGTTTGAAGCTTTGCCTTCTTAACTTTGGAGTCCCCATCATACAGGGAAACCAACTTATCACATACTTCTTTGGCTGAGTCACAATTCATGACTTTCGTGAATTTGGAATCGGTAATTCCACTAGTGATGGAATTTAAAGCTTTGGCATTAACAATGTAGGCTTTTCTTTTGTCTGGATCAGTTGGAAGACAAGAGGGAGCTTTGTACCCATCCAAAATAGAGTGCCATACTTCAGGACCAAGAGACATTAGATAGTAGGACATCATCTTTTTCCAGAAACCAAAATTTGTTCCATCAAACATAGGTAGCTTCCCTGTTGCTTCTATGTTCTTCATTGTGCCTAATAATCCTTCTTCCAGCTATTAGGCTGATAATGAAGAAGTTGGTTCTGATACCAATTGTTGGGAATACTGAGGGGGGTGAATCAATATTTCTTTTCAATTGTTAATTTTTTCCAGTTAGATTCTTCACAATTAAAGACAAAGAGGTGTATAATAATAATATTGTTAAGGATTAATAAGAACTTCAATCCTTTTTCAAATAATTGAGTAGAATAGATGTGTGAGGGCACCAACCCTTCAATGAATCAGGCACCAACCTATTGCCAAGCACCAACTTGGATTTTGATGAGGCTCCAACCTCTAGGGCTTCGACCCTATCTTTTCCAAGGCACCAACCTTGTGTTTAGGGGCTCCTTCCCTAAGGACACCAATCCCTCCAATCTTCTTTTGATGGAAAATGAGAATAGTACTTACTTGAATGTCTTCAGCAAAATTCTTCACTGTTCAACTTTTCAGATGTTCAATCAACTCCAAAATAACTTGTGCTCGTCTTCACTGCACTTGACTTCTTGTGCTTGACTTATCCTTGACTTTACTTGAGCTTGTCTTCACAACTTCGGATGCCTTGCAAATATTCACAGGATGTCTGTCAGAGGTCTTGATACTGAGGTACTGCGATAGTAAGCTACAGACCTTGTCCTAAAGTCCGCAATTTATTACTGGTGTAAGGTGTAGCACTAAGGCTCCACAGGTCTGAAACTGTAAGGGTTATAGCACTAAGACTCCACAATTTGTTGTAGCTACAAGCAGAGTTACCAACAACCTTGTCACAAATTCGAGCCTCAGATCTGAGGCACCACCGAGGGAAGTAACGCTGCTTCAGTCTTCTATATTAGCCACCACAGTTCAGGAACAATCCACAGTCCAAGGCTTCAGGAGGAGGAGATCCGATTCACTTGTTCTAAGCCACCACAGTTCAGGAATAAAACACAGTCCGAGGCTTCAGCAGGAGGAGATCCGATTCACTGTTCCAAGGCAATGATGCACAGTCTGAGGTATTTAATCTGAGCTGAAATGTATAAGGAATAGGAACAGGTCCGAGGTTTTTTTAGTCCAAGACTTTCTCTATTTTCTAAACCCAAATATAATTATTTATAGCCTTAATTCCTTACCTCCTGCTCCTTTTCTCCCTTTTGTTCACGAGCTGTGAACAGTAGAAATATTTTCTGTGATGATGACCAAAAAGGATGAGTGAAAATGAAATCGGATCACTATATTCATAGTGGTTCAAACATTGAAACGCAAGCCGACATAGGTAGGTTGGAACAGGTCGGCTCCAAGATCAGAAATTATGTATTAACTTGAAAATTCAATAACTCTCAAACCGCTTGGAGTTTCGGGCCAAGTGATAGCTCATTAGAAAGCTAAAAATATGCTCTAGAGGATGGTGAAGGTCTTAAAGAGAAATTTTGCCTCTAAGGTAGAGAAAACAATAATTTTAATGTGACTGGTCATTTATTGGTGTAGAAATGAGGAGGGTAGACCGTAGAATGTCTTGAGCTTCTTTGTGGTTTGATCCTTCAATGTTTGCCTTCTTCATTATAAGCTTACCATGCCATAGTGATATATGCCATTATGTATTCTTCCATCATCATCTAGTCCTTCAACAAGTATGGTCATCCATCATTATTTATCAAGGTACGTGACTGAAACTTCTTCATCATCATATGACATCAATGACAACAACCTAGATTAACAGAGAAATCGTCTAGTTATAGATCACCAATGTCAATCCTTGATAGACACAAAGCAACCTACCAATAATGCCATAGATCCCCAAGGTACAATTTACAACTACAATCCTATTAAAGTGAACAAATGATTTGAAGTCGAAGAATGAAAAGAAAAACTCATTCAAAATTCAATAAATAAAAGATTTGCTAAATTAGAGTTATGCCACCAATAAGTCTTGTGGACACGAAGGTATTCAACTTCTAAATCAACCCAAAGAGTAAAATGTGTTGTAGATGAGGGGAGATATGCAAGGAGGAATGTGATGAAAAATGCTTTCAACCAATACTAAGCACATACATGTAGGACAAAGATAAGGGAACAAATATGACATGATTCCAAAGAACATAATATCCCAATTGAAAACATGTCTGGCAAAAGATAAAGATCACAGATAAATTTTTGGGTCCCAAAGCTAGTTGTCTGATGGTAAACAAATCAATAAAAAAACTTAAAATAGGATTCATGTTGATTTTTGTAGCATTGTGAGGTATTCCCGCATGCCTATGTCGGTCTTGAAGAAAAATCAAAATAAATTTAATTTTTTGGGGCAACAAGTCGACCCAAGAAGACAAGCTGGATCAACCATGAAAGGGTGTATCGTGTGTCTCTTGGACTAATTCACACCCATTCGACTAGTATATATACATTATATGAAATTCCATTTTGGTCATCATCACATCATCTCTTATCTCTATTAGAGGCAGTCACACGTGTAATAGGAGGACAATTTGTCTGAAATATGACCGAGTCATTTGACTAGGCAGTTGACCGTAGGATCTAGATGCAGTTGACCGTAGAACAAGGCCACAATTGACTGCAAGATCTAGATGTAGTTAACCACAATTTTACCATAGGATTTGGCTGCAGTTGATCGCAGTTTGATCATAGGGACGAGTTGACCACATACTTGAATTAGACTGGACCAAAGTTTGACTAGAGTTGACTGATTTGATTGGTTTTGACTAGGACTATCTTGTTGCTGATTTTGACCAGGTTGGTCTGGTATTTTGACTTGGATATTGGCACAGATTTCTAGACAAATTGGATTTGTAAACCTTGCTGAAGAATAATTTCTCCTAGAAGAAAAGTTGCTAGGTTTTCTCCCAAGTTTGGGTTTCCCACAGTAAATTTGTTGTCTCTATTGTGCATGGCTATCTTTGTCTGATTTTTATTGTTTCCGCTACATTTACTGTAGAAATTTTCTGAAGTGTAATTGCTCAATGATATTAGTGAGAATACTGCGTATAGAAATCATTAGGAAGTAATTATCTAGCATCAAATTGTATTCTACCATGCATCTTGTAGAAAATTCAACATGGTATTAGCCCTTTTTTGAAAGGGCATCCATTAAAATTCGGTCCTTGGGCATTCTAATGCATGAAGGAAGATTCATGTGGAGATGGACCTTGAAGATGTTGATGAAGAGAAAGTGGTCACGATGAGGTAAGTCTAATGTTATATTTATTATTGTTTATTTGATTAACATATTGTTTTGCTACCTGGAAGGATGTTGTAGGAACCCATTATGACAATTGAGGAATGTTGAACTGTATGAATGAAGTATGCAGAAGGAAGCTCAATATGTAATGCCTTCATTGATGAGAACAAGACAAAACTTAAAAGTAAATCTCGTGCTTAAGAAAGACTTCATGATGGGCATGATGGAAAGAGGGAGCTGTAGGAACACTCTTGATATAGATGATGGAAAAGAGGGAGATATTATGATGATATTGAAGATTCCACATTAATGATTGAAGATGGAGCTGTACCTCATTATTACATGAAGATGGAATGTGCAAAGAAAATAATGACCTCAAAAAGAGGTTTGATGAGTTGGTGTACCTCAGGCTAAATAGCCTATATGATGGTACTTTGGGTTGGTATCTTGGCAGTTAGCCTATACGATACCTAGATCTCTGTTAGGGTGGATATCTTGGTCTAGATGAGACCTAGATCCCAGTTAGGGTTGGTGTCTTGACCTAGATGATATCCAGATCCCTGTTAGGGTTGGTACTTTGGCAGGTAGCCTAGATACTACTTAGATCCCTGTTGGTGTTTTGGCAGGTACAACGTTGCATGAAGCGGGGACGAAGCGGGGACGTTTTTTGGAAGCGGGGACGCGGAAGCGTCATTTCCAAAAAATATAGGAAGCGAAGTGTCTCGGAAGCATCTACTATATATATATATATATATATATATATTTTTATTTTTATTTTTTTGCATTTATATTAAAAAAATATCCAAAATACCAAATTAATTGTAGAAGATATGGAAGCATGCATATTTGTACATAAATGAAGATAGATATGACATCCATTGTACATTAATGATTAATTATTTGAGCATCAACCATTTAGAATATATGCATCAACCATCTATAATCTAGATTCTTCTCCTCTTATCTAGCCTTTGCCTCTACCTCGATTATCTAGGGACATTAGTCAAAATTGCCCAATTTTGATCAAACCCTAATGCAAGCCTTAAAATATGGTAGAAAGAACTTAACATGCTTGATCGATTATTTTGACTTGATTGAAATGTAATTTTTGCTAACGACATGACAAAGGAGTTCAACAATTAACACCACCAACACTAGGGTACATATAGGGCTTGGTGCTCTTGATTAAATGCTAATCACATACCCTCATACATGATATAATCTAATGACATGCCACCATACCACTAATCCTGAATTCCTGAAAACTGTTAAGTCTGCTGAATTTTGAAGAGGATATGAAATTCTATTTTCTCCATATGAAGTCCGATCAGGCTGGAACCACTCAAACATCTGAGAGAGCTTATATTTTTTTCCTCCTATCCCTAACTCAGCACTAACTCACCTACTAACCCAACCAAAGACAATTTAAAAAAAAAAAATCAAAAAAATCATTTTTCTGACCTACATTAGTCGGATCCGTACGACACTGTACGAAACCGTTCGCGATCCGTACGGATCCGTCCTGGAATCGCGGCGGTTCCGTACAACAATCTGTGGTACGAATCGCGGATCCACTGAACGGAATCACGGATCTGGGCGTACGGATCCGAAAAACCAGGAATTGCAAATTTTTTTGGGATCCGTGTTTCCAAAAATAGGATCTGCGGTTTCGGGTACGGATCCCATACGGTTCTGTACGGGATGCGGTTCGGGCCTTGGAGCCGCGGGGGGGGGGGTTTCCTGCAACATTGGGCAGGTAGCATAGATGACACCTGGATCCTTGTTGAGTTGGTGTTTTGGCAGGTAGCCTAGATGACACCTGGATCCTCGTTGAGTTGGTATCTTGGCAGTTAGGCTAGATGATACCTAGAACCATATTAGGTTTGGTGTCTTGGCAGGTAGCCGAGATGACACCTAGATCCCTGTTGGGATGGTACCTTGGAAGGTAGCCTAGATGGGTTGATACCTTGGCAGTTAGCCTATCTAGATCCCTAACATTGTACATGCTGTTTATGATACTCTTCTTATAAGAACTTTTCAAAGTGAGTACTCTCCTTGTACTGGTTGAACAATGATGAATACGTCCCTAGTTAAGAGGGAGTGTTGAAAAATGTAACTAGTATCGGTCTTCGTAATTGTTGTTTGGCTCATGAGCTGATGTGATTCTTATATTTGTCAAAAAGAAGAGAAAGAAAAATATTGTAAAAGAAAAAGTATTTTATTAAGCATGGGTTTAATGCTCAAAGTCATTTGTCTCTAGGTCAAAGCACCCATTGAGTGCTTCTAGGCTTGTGCCATGAGTCATGGTCCATGTCATTATGTCAAAGACCCTTTCGGGCATTTGTATCAACAAGAAAATATTTCTTTTGTATTCTAGAAATATCTATTTTCTCCCAAGACCAAGTCGACCAACCTTCCTCAACTCGGCCTAATGTAGGCTTGAAAAGCCATGAAAAAGGTATAAATAAGAGGACTTCGACCTCCATTTGGATATACATTAAGCACACATCTTTTCTGTTCTATATGTGGCTAGAGAAAGAATGCAAAGGCTATAGAGAGCAAGGAAAAGTCCAACAAGGAAGAAGATAAATCTCAGAAGAGTTCGATCCCTGATCTATTGCCTGTTGCAACTCACACGAGGGAAACCTAGGGTTTTTGGGTTATCCACAAGTCCAAAATTGCAGGAAGGGATTGCAGAGTTTATATGTAAGGCTGCTCTTTGGAGAAATTGTCTTGCATTGTTAGAAGGTTGGAAGGCTGTCTGGCTTGGTTTTTGGTGGAAGCAGTGATATTGGTTTTGGTCTTGAAAGTCAGTGTCTTGTCTTGGTCTTGGAAGTCTCCTTTGAAGTTGATTCTAGAAGAAGAGAATTTTCTGGGTTTTCCCCTAAGAGAGGGGTTTTTCCCTGTCTTGGAGCCTATATCTGGTGTTCTTTCTATGTGTTTGTGATCTTGATTGTATTGGCATTTATTTGATGATAAGAACATAAGAAGAAGAAAATAATAACATCACAAATTGAAATAACTGTTAAATAATAGAGATAAAAAATAATAAATCCCTAATAGTTGCCTTAAGGATTTCTCAACTGAAGGATCTTGGCTTGATACATTATTTCTTGGGACTGGAGGTGTGGTAGTGATTTGATGAGATCTTCCTCTGACAAAGGAAGTACATTGTCCTGATTTGGAGGAGATTCGACATGATGGACTGCAAGTCTATGGCTACACCTATGGTGACCAATCTGAAGAAACTGAGTAATTCCACTTTAGATTTAGATTTGCTAGATCCCATGATGTATAGGAAGTTGATAAGATCCTTGATGTATCTGGTTAACACCAGGTCGAATATTTGCTTTGTAGTGAGCACCTTGAGCCACGTTTTTGGTTGCAACAAAGCATGTGTTGAGGTACCTGCGTGGTACAGTTGGATATGGTCTGAGATATGTCTCAGGTGTTGGAGTGAGGCTGCATGGAACTTAGCATACCTAATAACTCTCCCTCTTTTTTCCTTTAATTCTTTGGAACTACTTTAGAATTGGCAGATTGATTGACATATTAGAATGACTAGTACAACCATGCAAATAATCGAATGATCCTATCTTCAAGATTAACATAGTCATACGTCTTGTAAAGTCTATCATAATGTCCACTGAGACGAAAATAATTCTTCTTGTGCTTGATAGTCAAACAACCAAGTATTTCAACTGAATGGATCTTGGAACATGGTGTCTCATCAATGAATACGAAGAACAATAATTGCCTCCTGAAATACCTCTACCATCCTTAATTTGAATGGATCATAATTGAATGTAATATCAAAGCAACGATTCAATTGAGAACTAAACTAGGAAACAAAACTGTGTTGTAGGATCATAACAAACTGTGAGAAGGATAATCTTCTGATTGAACCAAAAACTGTTCTTCCTATCACAATATTATCTCAATAAGGTGTTCATGTCAAGCCAACTCACCATATAAATGAAAACAAAAGTTTTGTGTTGATCAACATCCCCATGGTCAATCTTGTGCAACTTCTTTTCTTTCTCTTGCTCAACTTCTTGAATGGAATCTGAAATATAAGGAACATCTTCACTAGGATCATAGATTCCATGAAAATCTTTTGGTTCCAAATCAATGACACTACTTGAAGAAACAGGCATTTTTTCCTTGGGTTCAAGGTCCTCAATAAGACTTGTGAATCACAACTACAACTTTTGATTTGTCATTATACTCAATGAATAGAGGAGTGGAATAAGGCATTTTAGAAATATCATGATACACTGTTCCATTCGTAGATCAAAAGATGAGGTAGTTCTATGACCATGCTCTTTCTATGAATAATACTCCTAAACATCAGAAGCTTCATCACATGGTTCTTCTTTAATACATTGAGAATCCCTTGTTGCCGCAAAACCATCTTCACAATAATTGTCAACTTGATAGTATTTATCACTAAGATAGATTTCTAAGCTCTCAGTAGGAATATAAGCATTTTCTAATTTTTCTTTACGTATTGTCTTGCACGCTTTGAAACTTTTCATAAAAAGGAGCCCAAAGTAGAATCAAAATCCTGGAAATAAAAATCTAAGCTTTGTTGAATATGACTAATGGATATATACTTTCATAATGTTTAGAGAAGGAAAGAAAATGTGGGGGCCAGATATGGTAGTGAAGAGCAGTGTTATCAAAACCAAATAATTGATTGAACTAATAAACCCCCTGAGACTGAGAACCAATCAGAATTGTACCAGAACCAATAAAAAAACTGGACCAAAAAGTTGGTCAACCAAAACACAAAATATTCAAATTTTAAAGAAAATCATATATATTCATGTGCATCCATATGAGTCCAAATCATTAATACACAAATAAGCAAAAGTTCTCATTTATATAGCATGTAAGGGTGCACATAACCAAAATAGCACAGAGTGCATTCCATCTTTGAACCAAAATACATCAAAAAGTAAGACCTAGATGGCCTCTAGCATCCAAAAAATCATGCTACAAAAAATTCCTACATATCATCAAAATCTTTGCCTATATAAAGATCTTTGTCATCAATATCACCCTCTAAGTATTAAAATAAGATAGTAATAACTTAGCATGTCGAGTCAAGATTTTGTTAGTGATTGGTACATTTTTAATAGGGTCATGATAAAGGAGTTCAACAATCAATGCCACTAACATCAAGGTACATAGAGGGCTTGGTGCTCTTGATTAAATGCTAGTTGCATACCCTTGTACCATAGTATTAAAAACTGGCCAGTTTGAATCGGAGACCGGTGAAATTGGCCAGTCAGAAGGACAACCGGTCCAAACCGGTAGGAAAACTGAGTTATACCCCCCTGTCGCCTGAGAAAACCGGTTAACTGTTGCTGACCGGCTGGCTTAGGATGGAACCGGCCGGTTTATGAATAAATCGGCTGGTCAGTGCCTCTTTTGCTGCGAGGACCCACGCACGGCCAACAATGAGGTTTAGGGCTGATATGGAGGGAAGGGGAGGGTTGTTTCCCTCCAAAAACACCCTCCCCAATCTTTTATAAGCATGGGCAGCCTCTCCTTTGTCTTACACCATCTCATTTGCAGTTTGTGAGTTTGATTGAGAGCTTGGAGAGTGTTGAGTGTTTGCCGGAGCAGTGATCTTGGAGGCTTGGAGTTGGAGTTGGAGCTATCTCGGAGATAGTTTGGAGCTGTCAGTAGAGTTGGCATCTTCAAGAGGACGCTAAGGAAGCTAGTTTGCATTGCCAGGTAAGGATTTTCACTTGAAAAATCCATCATTTCATTGTTGTTTATGTATTTATTGTCTCATGTGTTTAGCTATGCTATTGCTCTCAAATCTCTAGTCCTATGCTATTAAATTTTGTATTTTTGAATGTGCATTTTATTTCATAAATTTAGCCTTAGTTGTCCATTTATCTTAGTTGCAATTTTTTTTAAATGGCAGATTTATTTCCAAATTTCAATTATTTCAAGTCAAGATGGCTCCAAAATCCAAGGACAATGCATGGGCCCATT
This sequence comes from Pinus albicaulis, assembly GCA_034641835.2. Classification (NCBI taxonomy): domain Eukaryota; kingdom Viridiplantae; phylum Streptophyta; class Pinopsida; order Pinales; family Pinaceae; genus Pinus; species Pinus albicaulis. Next base: position 951,229,389 of record CM076571.1, on the reverse strand, counting down.
GTGATGTGGTTGATGGAAAGATGATATGCAAATTTTGTGAAAAATGTATTGGAGGTGGGGGTATTCTTAGATTGAAACAACACTTGGCTGGGATAAGAGGCCAAGTAAAGCCATGTGATGCACCTAATGAAGTGATAGGTTCGGTTAGGGCAGAATACCTTGCCAAGTTTGAAAAGTTTGAGGAGACTAAGGCTAGGGAGAAGGCCATCCAAGATGAAATTGCAAGGAAGAGGGAACTAATAGAAATGATGAGAGAGAGTGGGTATGATGATTATGAGATTCAAGACTCCACTCTATCCCTTCCACCAATGACCCCTTTCACTATGTTTCTCCTGTTGGCCAAAAATCAAAACCAACAAAGAGACCCAACCTCCAGAGTTATTTCTCATCCACTGCTAATCCCATAGCCACTTCCTCCCAGCCAAGTCGTCAACCCACTTTGGATCAACATTGGAAAAAACAATGCAAAGAAACTTCTTATCGGTACATTGCTAGATGGTGGTATGATTATGATATCCCATTTAATGTTTAGCACAAGCTCAGCACCTTAATATTCCCAATTAGCTTTGCTAATTGGAATATTTCATTTTTGTTTTTATTTTCTTGCTTTAATAGAAGTAATAAATAAAATGAGAAATAAGAGGGGTCACCTCACTTTAGTCACCTCACTTTATAAATAAAGTGTTCTTTTCCTAGTTGATTGACGTTGTAGCTGAGAGACCTTGGGGGTCCACGGGGGGAGTATGATGGGGGAGGCATCGGGCTGCCCCGAGGTTAGCGCGCGGGCGAGAAGTGAAGGACGCGATTGGGTTTTGGAGGGAGTTTAGCATTATAAAAGGTGGGGTTCTCACCTCATTTGGGCATGCATGATTTGATATTGATATTGAGAGCTAGACTTCTGTCTGCTTCAGCACGCCGGTTGTTTAGTCGGTCTGCATCACTGTTTGGTGCAACCGAGTGTCTCCAGTCGGAGATCTCACCCTTAGCCTCGGGGGACTTCGAGTGCTTGCCGTGGTAAGGTTATTTCTAGTTTCACCCTTAGCTTCGGGGGACTTCGAGTGCCTGCCCTAGTAAGGTTATTTTCTGAGTAACATCCTTCAGTTTCAGTGGGAATTGGTAGCAGTTTCAGGTGGAGATTTGGAGAGGAAGAATCCCTTCTTGTGGCTGCGCAGATCTAGAAGGCAGAACGCTTATTCAGGAGGAGGAAGGACGCAGTCCAGATCTGAGAAGAAGGACGCTGTTCCAGGGGAAGAAAGGATGTAGATCAGGCTTAGAGAGAGGACGCTGTTCCAGGAGACAGAAGGACGCAGATCTGATGACACATTGATAGATCCAGACTTGGAGATTGCAGATCTGAGGAGATATTTGCAGATCTAGTTCGGTAGGGTGCAGATCTGGAGAGATAGCATTAGATCCAGCTTGGGAGATTGCAGATCTGAGGAGATATTGGCAGATCCAGCCTAGATCTGAAGAGATAACATCGAGATCCGGCCCAACGGAAGTGCGGTCACGAGGAGATATTTGCGGATACGGATTCGGTGGGGTGCGGTGCGGAGATAGCATTAGATCCCGGCAGAGTTAGGATGCGAGGGGAGATGGCGGTCCGACTGGATGCGGAAGAGACATCGGATCCACGACCTTGGGAGTTGCGGATGCGAGGAGATATTGGCGGTCCGACCTAGATGCGAAGAGATAGCGATGGAGTACGTGATATAGGAGGACACAGATACGGAGGGATAGGACGCAGTCTGGATTGGAAGCCGGATCCGGTCGTCCAGGCATGGGACGCGGATCATCGGGGGACGGCGATCGATGGCGAGTGTGGTGGGAGAAACGCAGCGTTTTCCAGCATCTCTAGTCTTCAGGAGCTGATCATTTCATCTGGAGGTTTTGTGGCCAGCATTCCATCTGTTTCAGCGCTGTCACTAGCAAAGACAGCATTTTCCATTGGTGAGGGTTTGGAGGACTGAGATCAGCCATTTTCTAGTCTTCAGCTTATAGCTCATTTGCATTCCAGCAGCAGCTCTTCCCAGCAGCTCTCCAGCCAGCTAGGACGCTGTCCTTATTTGCAGCCATCATTGTTCTGAGAGGGTCTCCACTTGCCTAGGGCAAGGATAGGTGCACTCATTCTGGTTATCTTGTACTCCTCTCTATGTACTTTCAGATTAATAAAATGGCTTAGTTTTCTGGCATTCTATGTGTACTTGTCCATGATCTGGTTCCAGCATTGTGTTTTCTATATCTGTCTGGCATATTTCTGTGTATTACTGGTTATTTCCCTTTGGGGATATTACAGTGGTATCAGAGCATAATTCTGGCTCAGCCTGTGGTCTATGACATCGGGAAAGAGATCGTACAGAGGTTTTCTGGAATTTGTGAGCAATAGCAGTTGCAATACCAAAAACGCAATTGGAAAAAGGGCGAAAATATAAAGGGTCAAATTTTGAAGTTTGGAATTAGAAGAAACGTTTTCTGGGTTTTTCTGGGTTTTGGGCAAGGATCACCTTCCCAAATTCTTGAAATTTTCTGAGTAGTTTCCAGTGGGTAAATCGGATGTCGAAGTTAAGCAGCAGTATGGTTTTGCAACAGCCGTGCAGTTTCTGAGGAGCCTGTAGACACATAGCAGAAAGAGCTGATGGCAAGTGATGATTTTGAGAGGAAATATGGAGAGGCGCTCCGATACATGCAGGATATATCACAGAGACTCACTGCGTTGGAGGTTAGGCGGTGGGGAACCCCAAGGGGTTTCCAGATCGTTGAGGGATCAGGCACATCCCACCATTTGCCGGAGCATGATGCCACTCAGCATATGGCATCATGTACACCCACACGTCCCACTATGCCCACATTCTTGCCAGAGGACACAGGAACAGCAGCACAGCGAGAGATAGATCCGGGTCGGATGGCTGACATTCTTGCAGAGTATCAGGCTTTCGGACAGGCATTCATGGATGCTCTCCCCTTCGAGAGATATATCCTGTACCTGTATGGCATTAGACTCCATGATCAACACCGGGGGCACCGGCATCATCATGGTGGAGACTACCACCGCACAGCTAGTAGAGATTATGTTCAGCTCCAGCGTGATAGTAGACCTCACAACTCTCACAGAGGGAACAAGCACTCACATGATAGGGGCTTACAGCGCACAGTGGACAAGTTGGATACCTCTTTCCAGCTTGACCGAGTATCGGAGAGGGAAACCATTAAAGTGGTTACCTCACACTTGGAGGATGAGGACACACAGGATTGCAGGGAGTTCGAGGATACACCTAGTGTGACACAGGACTCACCATCATTAGAGCCCTCCTTGACCGTGCCGGTTGATATTGTAGTGGAGGAGGTAGAGCCTACCCCGGTAGAGCCATCCACTGAGGTGATGACTGGAGCCATGTCCGAGTCTTCGGGTGGTAGCAGCACACGACAGATAGGTGAGGTATCAGGAGATATATCCATTATCGATGAGGCACTAGGAGGTACAGAGGTATCGGATGATGGTCGCAGACAGCGGTATCATCGGCTTCGGACGGACCTTCGAGTTTTGAGGGAGAAGGCCGCGTCAGTACGGGAGACCATTTTATTGCAGGACCAGGAGCTGGAGGGTATGAGAGTAACTTGTGCCAAGTCGGCGGCCAAGTTGGTCCGCATTGGGGAACAATTGGATTCCCTGATGGTACAACCCGAGAGCACATTGCAGCATCAGATCATTCCCCTTCAGGTATGCATGGATGGGACTAGCAGTATTGTTGGGTCATCTCTTCCCATTAGAGAGAGAGAGGCAGAGCCACCTAGTCAGGTCTCATATATTGACTTGGATAATGGGATGAGACGACTAGAGTTGCACAGGGTACAGCAGCCACGTGTTGAGGTTGGATGGCGAGAGATTTTGAGTCGGTACTCGATGGAGCAGACTATGGATGAAGAGGAGGTCTCAAGGAGAGATCTCACTGGAGATGCACTTCGACACACCATGGGGTGCGATGACTTTCTTCCCTTCTCACAAGAGCAGATAGAAGATGGGGGACATCTTCGGATGGATGACATCTCTCATGCTTGTGTTGGACATTCCTTGAGCCACACACATCATGATGGGAGGTTTTTGCCTACCACCTATGTGATTCTTGATAGGGTCTCATTGATCCTTGAGAAGTTTATACTTCAAAATCCCATGAAGTGCAAAATCAGAAATTTGATTTGGGAGGATGGTAGCCCTCATGGGAGGAGTAACCGGATGAGGAGAAGGAGGCATCCACACGTGATTGAGTGGATGGGAATGATGAGCAAGGAGCTAGGAGGCTACTTGCAGATCTGTGCTACCAGGCAGCAGGAGGCTTGGCTGCGCTGGTTACTCTTGAAAGAGTTTGGCCATCTCTTGCCAAACACTCTTCCTAAGAGTCGGAGGGTGGAGGAAAGATGGCTGGATACTTGCATCATGGAGCAACATAGAGTATGTATGCATGGTGTTGCTATGATACTCGTTATGTCTTCATCACATGAGTTGTATGATGGAAGTATGGGGAGGCAGCAAATTGTTTGGTTGCTTGGTTTGTTTCTGGGAGAGCAAGGGCAGATTCGCTCTCACACTTTGCATGATGTTGCAGAAGGAGGGGATGGCACTATCTCCTTGATCTTTGATGATGACGGGGAAGCCCTTCCATCTTGGGGAGTATTCCACACTTGTTGCAGCAGTATTAGAGGAGTCGTTGACAAGGAGCATGTCAAAGAGCAGAGTCTTGTATTGACAGGAGCTTATTTGCATGAGCTCCCAGCGTTGTCACCTTGGAGCAGAACATTATGGATGAAGTGTGCGCAGCAGAGATATGGTGGATCTATAACCCATAGGTCCCAGGATCACTTCATATTTGTTGCACAAAGAGGAGGTAATGATGATAGTGACGTCTATGGCATATTCTTCTTGACTTGGGTTTCCAAGCATGAGGAGGATTATCTTCTTGCAGCACATGGTTCATTCTTCTTCATAGCATGCCAAAACACTATGGAGGACTCATTTATGGATCCATGTACCATCTTACTTCCAGCATATGGTCAGATTTGTATGGGAGGCTTGATTATGAAAGAGACACATGAGCTGAATGTGCCTTTGAGTATTTTCTGCACTACATGTTCTAATAGGAGCATGGGAGGAGGCATGGCCACCACTACTACATATGTGTTCTCTTTTGAGGTGGGCCATGAGATTGATATTCATCCATTGTACAGCTATGGGCAAGTGTTTGACCTTATGTTGTTGTCATATTCAGCCATTTACTATCCATTAGTAGATGTGATGAATCTTGTACATTGCTTGCCATGTAATTTTCTGAAGTTGCAGTGGATGAGACTACGTTGTATACTTGTGAGAGATTGTTTGCATTATGCATCCTCATGTAGAACCTTCAGCAAACATCTCATTAGGGTGATCCATGATGACCATGTCATATTCTTCATGGATGGTTTGTTTTGGGCCAGCTTGTTCTTCATTGATAGAGGAACCTTCTATGGTGGATTGTTTTTCACTTTGCCATTGGAGGGAAATGATTTTGCAGCCCAGGATCAGCATAGACTCTACACTTGTCATGAGTGGAGAGAAGGACAGCATGGGGTAAGCTATGATGCTTGCCAAGTTCATATTTTCAGCTCACCTTCATTACCAGAGCTTGAGGTGGAAGGAGATTTTCAGGAGTTGCCTTGTTGGGAGGTGGCTCATTTTGTCTGGATGATTGCTTGGAGATGGAGGATCCACAGGAGGGAGATATTCCTCATTATATTTTCAACTCCATGCCTTGATTGGAGCGAGGTGACGAGTTGGTTCACAGTTGATGGGCCAGCTTACACAGTCATAGATGCAGAACAGCAGCGGTCATGGTCTTCAGTCATAGCCAGAGGCAGTGAGCAGTCCGAGCCATGGGACTTGGGCTATTATTGGCCATGGTGGCGATGGGACCCGGGCGGATTGTTGGTTGGCCGGTATCATGAGAAATCAGTTTGGGATCCTGGCATTGAGATATCCCTTCGTATCAGGGTGATGCAGGAGATAGAGAGGTTTCAGTGGGACCCAGGCACATTTTGCAGTATTGGCAGGGAGCATCAGCTAGAGAGTAGGCTTGTTCAAGCATTGCTTGAGAACAAGCAATTTTTGCCGGATGAGGATGCCACTTGGGAGAGCGAGCAAACTTTACAGCATCCATCACTTCAGTTGCTTGAGGACAAGCAACGTTTTGCCGGGGGAGACTGTAATATTCCCAATTAGCTTTGCTAATTGGAATATTTCATTTTTGTTTAATTTTGTCGCTTTAGCTAGAAATAATAAATAAAGTGAGAAATAAGAGGGGTTACCTCACTTTAGTCACCTCACTTTATAAAATAAAGTGTTTTTCCTAGTTGATTGACGTTATAACTTAGAGAGGGGGCCTTGGGGGTCCACATGAGTATGAAGGGGAGGCATCAGGCTGACCCAAGGTTAACTGCGCAGGCTAAGGAAAGTGAAGGACGCAGTCAAGGTTTTGGAGGGAGTTTAGCATTATAAAAGGTGGGGTTCTCACCTCATTTGGGCATGCATGATTTGATATTGATATTGAGAGCTAGACTTCTGTCTGCTTCAGCACGCCGGTTGTTTAGTCGGTCTGCAGCACTGTTTAGTGCAACCGAGTGTCTCCGGTCGGAGATCTCACCCTTAGCCTCGTGGGACTTCGAGTGCCTGCCCTGGTAAGGTTATTTCTGGTTTCACCCTTAGCTTCGGGGGACTTCGAGTGCCTGCCCTAGTAAGGTTATTTTCTGAGTAACATCCTTCAGTTTCAGTGGGAATTGGTAGCAGTTTTCAGGTGGAGATTTGGAGAGGAAGGAGCCCTTCTTGCAACGCGGTCTAGAAGGCATACTTATTTGTTTCGGGGGGGGGGGGGGGGGGGGAGGAAGGACGCGATCGGATGCGAGAAGAAGGACGGACATTTCGGGGGGGGAAGAAAGGACGCGAGATCGAGGTTTAGAGAGGGGGGCCATTCAGAGGAGACGAAGGACAACGATTTGATGACATTGAAAGATCAGACTTGGAAGTTGGTCGAGGAGATATTTGCGGATCTAGTTCGGTGGGTGCAGTCCGGAGAGATAACGTAGATCCGGCTTAGGTGCGGTCTGAGGAGATATTCGCGGGTCCGGCCCTAGATGCGAAATGTATCGGATCGGCCTTGGAAATTGCGGTCAGGGTGTTGCAGATCTAGTTCTGTAGGTTGCAGATCTGGAGAGATATCATTAGATCCAGCTTGGGAGATTGCAGATCTGAGGAGATATTGGCAGATCCAGCCTAGATCTGAAGAGATAACATCAGATCCAGCCTTTGGGGTTGCAGATCTGAGGAGATATTGGCAGATCTAGCATAGATCTGAAGAGATAGCAGTAGATCTGATACAGGAGGACACAGATCCGGAGGGATAGGACGCAGATCTGGATTGGAGGCTTCAGATCCAGCAGATCTGAGCATATAGGACGCTGATCCATCTGGGAGGACGCTGATCTGATGAGCAGGGTCATGTGAGCAGGGCTTGACAGCGTTTTCCAGGGTCTTTGGCCTTGAGGAGTGGAGCTTTTCATCTGGAGAGTTTTGTGACCAGCACTACACCTGTCTCAGCGCTGTCACTAGCAGAGACAACGTTTTCCATTGGTGAGGGTTTGGAGTATTGATATCAGCTATCTTTCAGTCTTCAGCTCATAGTTTCAGCGCAGTCCAGCTTCAGTCTTCAGAGCAGCTAGAACGCTGACCTTGTTGCAGCCATTATTTGTCTGAGAGGGTCTCCACTTGCCTAGGGCAAGGATAGGTACTCAGAAGTCCCCTATTACTCCTCTCTATGTGCTGATTAATAAAATAGCTTGGTTGCGGCATTACAATGACATATGTGATACAGTTCCAGCATTGTGTTTTCTATATCTGTCTGGCATATTTCTGTGTATTACTGGTTATTTCCCTTTGGGGATATTACACTCACCTTATTACCAAGCTATGTGGGACTCTGTTTTAGCTACAAGAAAGGGCTTCAGAGGCCCTACTGTGCATGACTTGAGGGGATCTCTTCTGCAACAAGAGATTTGTAATATTGATGAGTATTTGGCTGAATATAAAGAGTCATGGCTCAAAACAGGTTGTTTCATCATGTTAGATGGATGCACTGATGGAAAGAACTGCACTATCATTAACTTCCTTATTTCTTTCCCTCGAGGAACAATGTTTTTGAGATTAGTTGATGCATCTGATAAGGTAAAGGATGCAACCCTTCTATTTGAGCTTTTGGATGAGATTATTCGGGAAGTGGGGGAGCAAAATGTTGTGCAGGTCTTCACAGATAATGCCTCAAACTATGTTCTTGCTGGAAAGATGTTTGAGTCCAAGTATAATACGATATTTTGGACTCCATGTGCTACACATTGCATAAACCTCATGCTTGAGGACATAGGCAAAGTGGATTGGGTAAAAAACACTGTAGAGCATGGCAAGTGCATTACAAAATACATTTACAACCACTCATGGGTATTGAGCCTAATGAAGAAAAACACTGGGGGCAAAGAGCTTGTAAGGCCTGCCATTACAAGATTTGCAACTCACTTCCTCACGTTGCAATGTCCCAATTCTCAACAAAAAAAACCTGCAGAAAATGTTTTCTTCTGATGATTGGACTGAATCTCGGTGGGCTCGTAGACAAGATGGAAAAGACACAAAAAAGAAAGTCTTTGACAATTATTTTTGGAAAAGGTCTTCAAAGCTAGTAAAAATTACTGAGCCCCTTGTTAAGGTGCTAAGGATGGTGGATGGGGAAAAGATTGCAATGGGATACATTTATGAGGCTATGGATCAGGCAAAGGAGTAGATACGGGCAATTTACAGGGACAGGTTAGCTAAATATGGCCGGATATGGGAGATCATTGATAACAGATGGAACAATCAACTCCATCGTCCTATACATGTAGCGGGGTATTTTTTGAACCCAAAGTATCATTATAAAGCTCGGCTAGGAGATCAGCAGGATGGAGAGGTCAGATTTGGATTGATTGATTGCTTGGAGCGCATGGTCCCTATCTGTGCAGACCTTTTGGAAACACATAAACAACTTGCTCTTTAAAGTATGGTAGCTGGTACCTTGGGAAAGAACTTGGCGAAAATGGCAAGAGATGTGGATCAACCAGGTAAGCAATTCCAATTTGTTTTTCTTTTCAAGTTAAATTGTTTGTAAATAAGTAATGAAATGAACTATGTTACTAATGAATGTCTTTTTATTTACAACACATTGGTGGGAGTCATTTGGCGGCAAATGTCCTCAATTGCAAAAGTTTGCAATTAGAATCCTCAGCCAAACTTGGAGTGCTTCAGGTTGTGAGTGAAATTGGTCTGTTTTTGAGCTCATACACACAAAGAAGAGAAACCGTTTGGAACAGAAACAGTTAAATGATCTTGTGTTTGTGCAATACAACCTTCGCTTGAGGCGGAACCAACTGATGAACAAAACACTTGATCTAGATCCCATTGTGTTGGATGATATTAATCCAACATCAGAATGGGTGGAGGAGACTGAAGATCCAGTGTTTGAGGCAGATTTTGATTTTGATGCAGCATTAGCGGGGGGTGAATTTGAAGCAGATTTGGTGGCGCCATCAGACGAAGACCCAGGATTGGTAGCTGCATCAAGGAAAGGCAAACAACCAATGGAAGGCACTAGTCATGTAGCTCGAGTAACTCGTGCTTCCATTAGGTCCACTTCTATTGTTATTGGTGGTAGTGGTATTCAGGTTGTAGATGAGCCTGAGGGTGAGGCATCCTCTGACTCTGATCCAGATGATGTCTATGCAGCTGTCGATGTTGATCCTGTGTCTAGTAGTGGTGATGAATTTGATGATTGATCATGATTCATGTGTAGTCTTGTATTAGGCCAATGGCATGGTAGCTTGTAGCATTGTTTTTGGACTTTATGGGCCATTTGGAGCCTCATTGCTTATGTATTTTTCGATGATATGTATTGCACTCGGTGCCATTTTGATATATTCACCTTTGCATGGTATATAAACGAGCAAATTTTGCATATTTTGTCTCTATTGGCTTGGAATCATGGTTGCAAATCTTAAAAATAATTTTTTTTATTAAAAAATAATTATTTAATGTATTTTTTTAAAAACCGGTTCGTTTAGACCTGACCAGTACCGGTTAGTCCAGTTCTGGTCCAGTTACCGGTTCATTAGGTCCATCGGTCCGATCACTGGTTCCGGTTTTTAATACTATGCCTTGTACATGACAAAATCCAATGGAAACATTTCAATTAATCCAGAAATCCTGAAAAACTATTAACTCTGTTGGATTTTGAGTCAGATCTAAATTTCTACTTTCTCCATATGAAATCCAATGAGGTCACTGCCACTCTCAAACATCCTGAGTAGGTTAGTATGGTCAAATACTAGGGTTACCTAATCATTTTTTATTGCTTTTAAAAAAAAATTGCGTTCAAAGGGTCCTTGGTAGCATTGCACAATATCAGTTGGTTCGGTGAAAAAGGGCCAGTTCGGTACTGAATCGACCTTTTCTGGTCTGTGACACTAGTTCAAGCCAATTTTTCCCCTAAAACAATCAGACCAGCTCGTTCAGTATGGTCTAATCCGATTTTGATAACATTGGTTGTTGTTTTTCCATGACATTGGGATCTAGGTTAGGGTCTTAGAATCACTGACACTACTAATCCAAATACCACAACATACTACTTTGCTTAGCAGAATATAAACAACAGTAAATCAACACGTCACAATATAGACAATTTTTTACAAATTTTAACTGCCCAACTTTGTTATATTAACAAATTGTAATACAACAGTCTAGGGTTCCCGTACCAGGGATAATGGCCCTTGTACATCCACTGATACAAGACTACAACTAGGACTTGTTGTCAACAACCATAACCAAATTGCCTGAACAAGATACATTGACCATCTGGTTGATGTAGCACGCTTTGTCAACTCCTCTTGGTCGTATCCTGAACACACCTACCCGGTCCTTTGGCTCCCGATCTACAACAACACCAACCTGCCTCTATCAGTGAACCCACTCTTTTAGGTCACTGAACACGGCTCCAGTTTGCCCTCTAGCTGATCATTCGTCCATTAATGCATCAACACATAGGGTCTTCTTGTGAGTTGTTCACAACTCCGATTGTGATTGTGAACAACTCTAGACTGCCCACAGCTGCTCCTCAACGCCTTTGAGACTTCTTGCCCACTAGGTCTTTCAAGGATACAACTCTTAGGGAATTCTTACCACTAGTGCCTTCCTGCGCTGCCCGATGAAGACACACTTAGGGCATGGAGGGCTGCCACCTATCACTGTCAAAAGTCCTCCTCCAACAATGAACTTGGGCTAGTCAAACAGCTCCCTTGACCTCCTTTCGTCCTTTAGTGATCAAATACTGAGCCTTCAATCTTCACCGTTCTTACAGCTGTCAATATTCTTCTTGGCAACTGATCTAGGGCTACTTGGGTCACTTACTTGCTGCCCTACTTACAGCCTTAAGGTGCCCATCACAATCTGTCCAAACTGGACCTTCTATCCTGTAGTATCAAAACAACTTTAAGACATCAAATACATACCTATGGGCCTGTGCACACTGCTGTAGCTTAACCAACTGGTTAGGGCATCCAACAGACCTGTTTTTCCCTCCTTTTCTGCTCCAACAGTCCTCTGAAAATCTGCGGCCTCCCTCACTTTCTATTCTGCTCCCATACACTGCCTTCCAGGAAAGGTTCCAGCCTTGGTTTAGGCCTTATGACACCTTTCCAAGGCAAGGTACAGGACTCAGCCCTTCTGCAATCAATCAAACAGGGTTCGGCCTATAAAACAGAGAGATCCCACCTAAAACCATGCACCAGCAGCCCAGGATTGTCCTCCACCTACTCGGCCCTGCCCCTAGCCTCTGCAGCCCTCAAGACAGTCACAAAAGAGACAAAGCCAGCCCTTCTTCCCTTCGCTTGAGATGCCCCAGACCTGTGGCCGAGTTAAGATGTCTAACTTGCGAATTGATGCTCATAGGATGTGTCTTTGAGGTGTCACATGCCTTTTATTGAGGATGTGTCTTGTGAGTGCATCGAACAGCCCTCCAAAGGGCACTTCCAATTGCTAGTCGACCTGAAGTTGTAGGCTCTTTTACCCACATAAGCATATAAAAATTCATATCTTGCTTTGTAGGGCTCTGATCTTGGTGCTTGAAGTTGCCCCTTGCTCCTCTAAGGGTCCTCTTCCATCTCCAAGAGTCAAACCAACAAATCTCCTCATGGTTTTGGCCCCACACCTTTGGGTACAAAACCCCAAGCTTGGGTTCTTAGACCACAAGTGACCTTATGAAGCCAATTCCTCCACAACCCTCTAGCTTAGGGTTTGAAGTACCTCCCAAGTTACAAATATCAACTCTGGTGAGGAGTTTTTGGTACTATAACGACCACTCATTTAACATTGCAAACTCTCCTTTTGATCAGCCCATGGTAGAGTCTATTGCAGGAATTGGCCCTGAATACAAAGCCCCCTCTTATACTGCACTTAGGTACAAAGATTTAGATGAGGAGTTACAGTATGTCAATGCTCCACTAGAAGGTGTTAGAAGTTCATGGGAGAGTACCTGTTGCACCATTATGTAGGACAGGTGGATAGATCAAATGAAGAAAATGATCCTCAATTTTCTTGTGGCATGTGCTAAAGGAACTATGCTTTTGAAATCCATTGATGTATCCTCACATGTAAATGATGCAATTTGATATATTCAATGTTGGTGGAAGTTGTGGAAGAAGTTGGGCTCAAACATGTTGTCCAAGTAATCACAGACAATGCAAATTATTTGGCTGTTGGAGAAATGCTATGTCATAAATATACTACTATTTTTTAGACCATGTGTGCTGCCTATTGCATGGCTGTGGTTTTGGAGGACAGGGGGAAGTTGGAGTGGTTACATGCTATTGTTCATGAATGCAAACAGATAACCAAGTACATTTATAACTATGCTTGGGTGTTGAAGCTTATGAGAATGAGCTCACTCAGTTACCTTATGCTTTGCAAGGGACTTTCTCTGACTCCAAAGCATTTGAAATGAATGCCAAGCGATGGATGTTTTGTAGTGATAAATGGTTATATCGGAAAGACAACGCAAAACTGGATCCAATGGCTGTTGTAGCGCAGAGTCAAAATCCGACAACTTTGATCTAAACGAAGAGATGAAGGAACCTCACCAAAGCACTATACATGAAAAAGGGGTACTGTATTTGTACATCTAGGCCTAAACAAGGGGCAACAGAAGAAATGCTCACCAACACATAATCTGTCACAGAAAATGGAATGCCTTCATCATTTTTGAGCATTGAGCATATGCAAGTGCCTTAGGACCAACACACACCCTCCTAGTCAAGGGTTTATGTATGATGAGGACTATGTGTGAATTTCACACAATGGGAGTTGCAAGAATACCAAGTCAACACATTCCATTCATAGCTGCACCAGCTTGGCTGGCAGTTGTTTAGCACATGAAGATCCAAAGGGTGTTTGGTTTTGTCATATTAGCAGATGGTCATACTAGCATTCAATATCCCTGTCTTCTGAAAATTCAAATATGAGTGTATCACAAGTTGTCAGAGGGCATTAACCTCCTATCCCAGCATTTTCCTTAGTATTTGTCTTTTGAGTTGAGTCATATGAGTAAAAGGAAATGATGTACAAAAGACACTATAGTGTGGAAGAATTACACAATATTTATCTGCATACAAGAAAAATGTGGACTGGTGGAGTTGAAGTATGTTACCACTTAATTCATTTCTCAAACTAATCACATATTCTACTTTTGCTACTTAATGACTGATCAATGATGTATTCATCCTTTTGCCTGAACACATTTGCATTGGTTAGGTCATTAATCATTTATGTTTGAGTTTATTTGATGTCTCCATAAAGATATAGAGAAGACGTTGATTGGCATATAGTAAACTTTTGGTTTCATATAACTGGTTTTTCAGTATCAGGTCTAACGATGCATTTGACATTCAGTTGCAATGGAGGGATTCATTATCATTTGACATGTATTCAGTTAACTTACTAGGCAAAGAAATGCAAATTCAGCTCTTGATGTAACACTATTTCATGTAATACAAATCAACCACATTGTGGTATTGTCTGTGAGATATAAGAAGGAAATAAGCCATACTTGTCTTGAAAGTTTAGATAATTATCAATGTCAAAGGGAGAGTTTGTATCTTTCCATTCGTTTTTGCTTTAGTGGTAACAAGTATAAAACTTACTCCAAGTATATGATTTCATTGTACAAATCATTTTATACTGAAATTATTTTATTAAACTATTTATTGAAGTTATTTACTGTGAATTCAAAGCTAAACTGATTGCTAGGAGCATCCAGTTTCTGCTGAGTCTTGTAAGGCTGACAATTAGCTATGTTTCTTATAAAGCCTCCAGGTTCTGCTGAGTCTCAGGCTTTTTTATTTCCTCTTGGTGAATGCGGAGATGGGCTGAGTAGTCCAGATGCCAGAGGGCTAGACGGATCAGATCAAATGCTTTTTCCTGTTGTGGATTTTTCATCTTTGGGTGATTTTAGTGAGCAGCCAGTATCAGTCAAGGATGATGTCGCTGGCAACAAAGAGGCACAGAAGGATTCCAGATCGTCACAAGCAGGCAGTCAGTCTTCGGGTCCTTCAAGTGGAGAAGTTGACTCGCTTCCAAAAGCTGAAGCTATGTTGATGTTTGCTCCAGAGTATACACCGGTTGAGGCTCGTAGGAGTGAACTTGGTTCATCTGTTTTCAGAAGTCCATATATTCCTGTATCCAGAAAAATTCCAACAGTTGAATCAAATATTAATGCATATGTCTACAGTGCTACACCACCGCCTTCTCCTTACCTTGAAATCTCTGATAAAAATTCTGAATATTCTTGTAAAGGCAATGACAATTGTAAAGGGAAGGATGATACGGGCATCCAAACTGAGATTAAGAAGCATTACAGGTATGTTCAGTCGGGAAAGCAGCTGTATGAGAAGCCATTTGTTACTCATTCTAATACTTCTGTGGTGCGAAGGAGAGATTCAATATTTCCATCCAATACTCATTCAGGTACTACAAAGGATGGAAGGTATGCTCAATCAAGGAAAACTGAAAATGGTCTGGGTGCAGGAGGATTCTTAATGATGCCCAGAACAGTTTTGGCTACTGAAGTTGAATGTGCAATGTTACAGGCTGCTATGTGCAGGATGAGGCACATGCTGTTGACAAGCAGTAAAATTGTTCAATTTGGTTCAAACAAATTAAATGTTGGCACTTTGCTGGACCAGTTACCCAATGCTTCACAATGCCATGAAACTAGCATGCTGTGTGGAAAAGCTTCTACTAAACAAGAACAAAAGAAGAGGGAGTGTATACCAGTGAGGATTGCTGGTGATGTAGATGAAGAAATGCGCGATGGGCCCCTTACTGCACAAGTTGGGGTGTGGAGACCTGTGGGAGCTCGCAAACCTTCAAATTCACCTAATGTTCTTGGTAATGAGAGTGCAAGGTCTTCAGCATACAATGCATCTGAAGAGGAATGCACGTTTTCAAATGTGCAAAAACAGCCACTATGTGAGCTTCTAGATGCTTTGCCATTTCTAGTTCAACACGCGACTGCATCCACAGATATTTGCCTTGATGGAGACTGTGGAGATGGTCCTTTTGGTTGGCTAGCATTTCAGGAACAACAGAGACAAAGATTTTGTTGTGGACCTGCCATGATACATGCTGGCTGTGGAGGTTGTTTAGCCAGTTGCCATTTTTTGGATGGTTCTGGTGTGGAATTAATAGATCCTTTTGCTGCAGATGTAAGTGACATTTCACAACCAATAAGAATTGTTGATTCCATGTTGCCTTTTATTCTGTTTTAATTTTGTTTTGTTTTGCGAGATAGACTTGGCTGGACTGACTCATCTTTTTGAGAAAAAACCGGTCCCAGTTAGTTGCTGACTCAGCTAGATGTGGAGTCAATAGTTGACATGCTATGGCTCGGCCTAGGCAAACAGTGAGTTGGCTGAGTCAGATTCCAAGGCACTGACTCGCCCAAGTCACTTTCAGGCAGACATGGCAGCATGCAGAAAACCCCTGAAAACATAAAAAACCAGCAAAAGCTCTGAACCTACCTAAACCCTATCTTCCTAAAAGCCCCCTTACCTTTCGTACCTTGTTTCTGGCATTTGGACTATTTGGAGCTGAAAAAAAGCCCTGCCTGGCAGCCAGCTGTCAGAGCTGATTTGGGAAAAATTTCATAGGATCCATCTGTGATTGCTGTAAAGCCATATATCTAGATCTTTAATATTTATGTATTGCATGCAGAAAACCCCTGAAAACATAAAAAACCAGTAAAAACTCTGAACCTACCTAAACCCTATCTTCCTAAAAGCTCCCTTACCTTTCTTACCTTGTTTATGGCATTTGGACTATTTGGAGCTGAAAAAAAAACCCTGCCTGGCAGCCAGCTGTCAGAGCTGATTTGAAACTAACTTGGAAAAATTTCATAGGATCCATCTGTGATTGCTGTAAAGCCATATATCTAGATCTTCAATATTTATGTATTATGTCCCATTATATCAACTACTTTTTCAGAACCTCAATTTTATGTATCTCGTGACTTAGAATTTATAATTTATGTATCTCAGTGTGATTTTTCTATTTGCAGTCTGACATGCAATACAAATAAGAAAACTTGCATATTTGTTGTGTAATTGTTCATATTTGTGTGTGTGTGTGTGTCTCTCCATATATATATATATATATATATATTCTCTCTACTCTCTCTCTCTCTCTCTATATATATATAGAGAGAGAGAGAGAGAGAGAGAGATGAACAATTATGCACCAAATATGCAAGTTTGCTAATCTGTGTTGCATGTCAGACAGCAAATATACAACATTTTTGTCTTTTTAGATTTTCCCAAGTTGAATTTATTGCCCTCATCTCTATTATTATTAGTTACACCATGTAAAAACTAATATGATTTTTCCGTGTGATATAGTACTAATAGACTAATTTGCACCGATTTGTATGACATCATGCCTGGGAAGACAAAATTGATTTTTCTGAAACGAAGTATCACAAGTGCAATAATCTTCCAACTTTTAGTAACAGTGACTTGCATAGTCGTCAGTGCACTTAAATGTTGTATGGAAGAAGCCCAAATTGTTTGCAAATGTCCCTGGGCTACTAGCGATGGTTGAACTCTCTATTGTTCATTTCAGTTTACATCTGTAGAATGATTTGTATGTTTCTTTTACTTAAATCTTTGTTAGATGACATCCTTGATATGTCATAAGCAGATATCTTCAAAAATAAGGCCTGAGAAGAATATGGATTGTCATTCACGTTATCTCCTCATATAGTGCCATAATATGGTTAGAAAACATTCGATTAGAGATCTTGTAATTGTGTGAGTATGCTTGTATGGATCATCATGTTGAAACTAATAAACTTGTACCATGTGGTCTTACCATTTAGTACATTTCACATTTGAGTTTTAAACAACTGAAAGTGTAAGTTAAGATTCAGTGTCATGAACTCAAGTGGGGTAAAGTATTTGTGTGTTTTTCTTGTGTATATTGTAAATAAATGATTTGTAATTAATTAGGATATACTTTCTTACTTCTGGACTTCAATGCTATAATTTAGTTGTGTTCTCTCCTTTCTTTCCCCTCTTATTTTCTTCCCTTAAATTTAGCTTAGTCGCAAGGGAGGAAAGAAGGCACACCTTGCAAGAGATGAGGTACTGCAAGGTTTGCAAATTAATGTAAATGCACTGGTTGCATTGCAGGAGTGTTGTTAGACACATTAAATATGATGCAATCTTCACTTGCTTGAAGTTTTTAATTGAGTGTTGGAGACTTGTATTGTAACATTTGTAGTTACCCTTTTAAAACATTTGAGCAATGCCTTTGGCATGAAAGCTATGAAAATTCCATGTCCGGAATCCTACTGCATCCAACTGAGGTTACTTCTCCTACTTGTTATTAAAATGAACAAGTTATTTACAGTGTTCTAATGAAAATAATGAAGCAATTACTATTGCAGCCTTCACTTATTTAAATTAATATGCGGAAACAAGAAACTAAGCAATAAAGAAATACATCACACAGGACACCGTTGTTTCTGGACAATCGTCCTCGGAAAAACCCAATGTGGGAAAACCGATGCAGTGGATTTGAGGGGTTTATTATTAAGCAACAATTATTTATGAATACAATCTTTTGATGCCTTGCTGGCTATTCAGTATAGAGAATACCACTTAGTTGGAGAAAAATTGTGAGATTACCTAACACTGCAAGTCCTGGCTGATCCAGTAGTTGTAGAAATTTGATAACCCAACCCTGGTTTTCAGTTTCTCTTTATTTCTCTCATATAGTTAAATGCCCATTCCCATGGCCATACATTCAACAAGTTGGAAAAATAAATATTTTCTGAAAACACTAATTCTGGAAATTTCACAACGCTGAAATGCAGAAATAAAAACTCAGAAAAATAAATCAGCCGCACACAGAATTTTGACACGCTGATTTTTGGTCAACTTGACCCTATAAAAACCCCCTACAACTCTTGGGGAAAACCAGTTCGAAAGCTTCTCTTATTTCTGGGAAATGCTTTTTCTGTGTATTGTTGTTCATTGTAAAAGCATTTTTCAGAAGTAAGAGAAGCTTTCGAACTGGTTTTCCCCAAGAGTTGTAGGGGGTTTTTCTAGGGTCAAGTTGACAAAAAATCAGCATGTCAAAATTCTGTGTGTGGCTGATTTATTTTTCTGAGTTTTTATTTCTGCATTTCAGCATTGTGAAACCCCCAGAATTAATGTTTTCAGAAAATGTTTATTTTTCCAGCGTGTTGAATGTATGGCTATGGGAATGGGCATTTAACTATATGAGAGAAATAAGGAGAAACTGAAAACCGGGGTTGGGTTATCAAATTTCTACAGTAGCTGCACTGACGAAACCTCAAAACCCTCTGCGCTGCCTCCGCATAGTAATTGTGTAGGCCTGCGTGGGTTCTCTGAAGGACTGCGTCACCTCCTTCGCTAGATTGATCCGCTCTCAAGAAACTCGATTCCAACCTTCTCGCCTCATAATACCGATCTTCCAGCGAAATCTTGGACTTCTACTCATGAATGCTGCGCTGCCTCTCTGTGTGGCCTTTGTGGCCTTACGTCACCCTCTCTAGGCACTGCGCTGCCTCCTCTGCGTCTTTCTCTGCCTCTCTACTGAGTATTCTTGGCCCCGAAGAAGATCCTCCGACCAAAACTGCTTCTGCCCCTCTCTACGTGAGAATCTCTCGATCAAAGTTTTCCTTGGAGCACTGCTCACTTCAGAAGATTCGATCTCTTGATCTCTCGATGTATTTTTCCAAATGACCCTCAAGTCATCTTTATAGTCTTCTCGTTGAGACTTCAACGATCGAGATTATATTTCCAATCAACGACTAAGATTACATTTTGATTTGATCTTCTTTTTCTAGAAGTTACACCCACAGTTTAGATTAATACCCATTAATTATTTTAATTTCCTTAGTTTAGACTTAAGGTCTCTTTAAAAATAATTAATTTATTAAATTAAACCGTCTCTGGCTGGAATTTCCCAAAACGATTTCTGGATTATCTGGAATACATGTGTCTAAGCCTCTCCACAAAGTTTGAGACTTAGAGCACATCTGATGCCTACCCCAAATCAACACTCCCTCTTAGCGAGGAATGTGCTCTAGCAAATATGCCCTGCTGCACACTACTCTTACTCTGAAGCATCGCCCTTTGCGTTGTGGATGTCTGACATGCTATCCACCAACTACTGTGTTGCTGCTGCAACTGTATTGTTGTTGACCCTACCACGATGAACACTCCATCCGTACTTCAATTCCCTCTCAAATGCTACATCTGCCGCCAGCAATGCCACTGCTAACTCTGCACTGCAACTCAGTTGCTGAGAGAAACAACTGAAAAACATCAAAAAATCTGTACAAGTGTTCAGGATGTATCTCGATGATGAAACTCTGACTACTGTTAGTCCTATGCTATCCCTCTAAAGAACTGCGTTGTGCCTTTCTGCACTGCTACAACTCTGCACTTCGCTGCTCAGATTTTGACGCTGTTAACCACTGCATTTGTCGCTCCAACACTCCTTTGCACCAACTGAAACTCCTCTAGCTTGCTACTACTGATCTTGGGCACTCGTAGCAAGGTCACGATCCAGGAGGTGTACTCCTCAAGGATCTTGCCCATCTGAAGTTCTTGTGAACTTATAGTTCAATGTCGCCCCATTTCCCTTCTGGAGATGCGTGGGCACTCATGGCATACTCATCTTCTTTGATCTTTGCAGGCACAACCTTTGGATCATGCCTTTTGTCGTTGTCCTTTTTCTTCAAAGGACACTGCGTTACGTAGTGACTAGGTTCACCACACCTGAAGCATTTTATCTTCGAGACGTCCTTTCGTCTACGCTGCTCCTGCTACCCCTTGGATGCAAGGGCCACATTTTCCTCCCCCTCCTTCGTCTTCGACCCATTGCTATTGCTGTCGTCCAGTTTACACTTGACTAGGTCCCTCAGCTCTTCTTGCTGAAGAGCAACCCACATCTCTTCCCAGCTCGACAAGGTTGCTTTGCCCAGGATGCTCTGGATGAAAACTTGCCATTCTTTTGTGGATGCGTTGAGGGTCAGCCTTACCATCGCGATAGAATGAGGTGTGGACCCCACGACTGCTAGCTTATCATGGATTTCTTGAAGCTTCGAGAAAAACAAATCTATACACTCCCCTTTCTGCATCTGCATCTGCATCATCCTCATTTTCTGCTCTAAGTACATCTTCCGCTGTTCGGAAGATCCTTCGTATAGCGCTGCTAAGGCTTCCCACATCTACCTAGCTGTGTCTTTGTTGGCTATATGTGGGACACTATGTGATCTTTGACTCCATCAAGGAGCAACCTCTTCACCTTTGCCATATCAGTTGTGTACTTCTTCAGCAGATCTGGATCTGCAGGGACAACTACCGTACTCGTCACGAAATGCTTGAGATCGTATTCATCTAGAAGGCATGTGGTTCTTGCCTTCCAGATTACATAGTTGGAGGCTCTCTCCAACCGATTTTGATCTCTAAGCTCGTGAGCTGCCATGGCTGTCAAGAAAATGTCGAATTTGTTCCCTCTTTATCCTCTGCGCAGCGCTGGACTGGCTTACACACTCATTGCTGGAGATGGTAAATGAATCACCTAGATTTGTTGCTCAGATCTCGAAAAATAGAAATCCCCGACTCTGAACTGCTTAAGAAAGAAAATTCCCTCACTGTGCTTCTTTTCTTCCTTCTGACGTCTTTCTGCCCAGCAAAACAAATTTTTCCTGCAGAAAACTGCGTCCCACCAACACTTATGCTGAGGCTTTGTGCCGCTCTCTCTGCCACGGCAAAATTTTGATCTGGAAGCCCTTCCTCTCTGTTGACTCATTCAGAGAGAGACTTTCCTCAAAACTTCAACCCTCATGGCTTGGACTGCGTAATCCCTCTAGGGATTCGAAGTGCTTCCTTCTGCAGCTATTCGGCCTCTTGCTCAGCGTTGGCGATTCTCTTCTTGTTTCACCTACAATGCTCTATACCATGTGAAAATTCCAAGTCCGGAATCCTACTGCAGCCAACTGAAGTTACTTCTCCTACTTGTTATTAAAGTGAACAAGTTATTTATAGTGTTCTATTGAAAATACTGAAGCAATTACTACTGCAACCTTCACTTAATTAAATTAATATGTGGAAACAAGAAACTGAGCAATAAAGAAATACATCACACAAGACACCGTTGTTTTTGGACAATTTTCCCTGGAAAAACCCAATGTGGGAAAACCGATGCAACAGATCTGAGGGTTTTATTATTAGGCAACAATTATTTCTGAATACAATCTCTAAATGCCTTGTTGGCTATCTAGTACAAAGAATATCACTTGGATGAAGAAAAATTGTGAGATTAACTCACTCTACAAGTCCTGACTAATCTGCGCAGTAATTATGAGAATGAGTGTTACCTAGAATCCTACTACAACAATTGATGGAAAGTCTTCTATTTGTTATTTAGTTAACTAATTTATTATTGTGTTCTACAGGCAAATATCGAAATCCATTCACTACAGCCTACAAAATTAAATTGCGGAAGAAATACAAGTGCGGAAACAAATTTGAACACATGTAGATCACACAACCATTCGAAACAATTCTTTTTGGACTAATGTCCCCGGAAAAACTCAATGCGTGAAAACTGATGCAGCAATTCTGAGGGTTTATGTTATTATGCAGTAAATTCATAGTACAAATCTATGATTGACGAGACTATCAAATCATACAGAGAAATTGACAAAAGAGATTTGATGAGACAAACCTCACTCCTCCACAGGAAATTGGCACTTATCTGCACCAAGGTTGGACTTCTCAGTGCTGCCTCTGTGTAGTGACTGCGTCACTCTGCCCAGTGACTGCATCACAACTGTGGCTGCCCACTTCCTCTGCGTTGATCTCACTGTTGGCGGGAAACTGAAGCGTACTGGTCCTCCGGAAATTCTCTCTAGGACCTGACTCTATCTCTGCGTTGTCTCCTCAGGAGGAAATCGTCTTTCCCTCTAGCTCTGTGTAGTGACTGTGTAGGCATTGCGTCACTGGCTCTGCGCTGCTCTATGGCTCTCTCTATCTCTGCTGCTATGTACTCTCCAGCTTAGGAAATCTTCCAACCGAACCTACTGCCCCTCACTGCAATCAAGAATCACTTAGATCTGATTTTCTTCCGAGTACTGCTCCATTAGAAGAATTCGATCTCTAGATCCTCTGTGTCTTCAAATGTAATTTCCAAATGACCCTTCAAGTTATTCTTATAATCTTCTCATTGAGGATTCAATGACCCAGATTAGATCTCTAATCAACTACTAAGATTAACTTTTGACTTGATCCATGTATTCTAGATTATTCTCACTCATATTCTATTAATACACTTTAATTATTTTATTTTCATAATTTTAGACGTAGAGTCCCTTTAAAAATAATTAATTATTTCTATAGAATACAATCTGATTGGAATTTCACCAAATGATTTTTGGGTCTAAGCCTCTCCACAAAATTTGAGACTTAGAGCACGTTCGATGCTACCCAAAATCAACAGTAATTGCATAGGCCTGTGTTGGGACCTCTGCAGGACTACATCACCTCCTCTGCTGGATCAATCTGCTCTCAGGAAACTTGATTCCAACCTTCCTGACTCAGAATCTTGTTCTCCCAGCAAAATATCTGACTTCTGCTCAGGAATGCTGCGCTGCCTCTGCATGTGGTCTTCGTGGCCCTGCGTCACCCTCTCCAGGCACTGTGTTGTCTCCTTTGCATCTTTCTCTGCCTCTTTGCTGAGTATTCTTGGCCCCTGAGAATATCTTCCAACCAAAATTGCTTCTGCCCTTCTTTGCGTGAGAATCTCTCGATCAAAGTTTTCCTCTGAGCACTGCTCACTTCAGAAAATTCGATCTCTTGATTTCTTGGTGTGTTTTTCCAAATAACCCTTAGGTCTTCTTTATAGTCTTCTCATTGAGACTTCAAGGGTTGATATTAGATCTCCAATCAACGACTAAGATTACATTTTGACTTGATCTGCTTTTTCTAGAAGTTACACCCACAATTTAGATTAATACCCATTAATTATTTTAATTTCCTAAGTTTAGAATTAGGGTCTCATTAAAAATAATTAATTTATTAAATAAAACCGTACATTGGTGGAATTTCCTAAAACGATTTCTGGGTTATTTGGAATAGATGTGTCTAAGCCTCTCCACAAAGTTTGAGACATAGAGCACATCTGATGCTACCTCAAATCAACAAAAACATCATTTGTGTGCAACTTGGAGGCTAAGATTTCTAATAAGTCATTGAATTCATGAATAGGTTTTCTTTCCTACAGACAAAAATTACATAACACATTGGAAAAGATATTTATACTTCAGTTATCAGGGAAAATCTTGATTGAGGCCTTTTGTCTAACATTTGCACCAGAATCAAGGTAGTGGTGCAGATTAAAGTCTCAAGTATTGCTTAATTTATGGCAGAGGTTTCTCATGTTGAAAAGCAATGCTAAGTGGGTGAGGAGCATGAGCATCCCATGTTCACCCATACCTGAGGCATATCCGCAAGTCATCATAAATTATAACAATGGAAAAACTATGCCCTTCACTACCATAGGCATTAATGTCATTGGTGTTATGGCCATAGATTATGTTGCCACCAGATTAGTTTGCGACCAAAAGTGTTGCTCTAACTAATTACAGGACAACTGTCATTTTGGAATATGCGGATGTTCTTTGTCTTGGTACTCTGGCATTGTATGTGCTTGTTTATTAATGTGTTTCTCTTGAGTTGCAGATGAGCCTTCTATTACATTACCATCTTATAGTAGACCATTTTACACACTTTCTCGAATGCATGGTAGGGAATGACATTCTTCCCATCACTCCTTTTGCATGATTTGTTTCTTCTTCTACGTCATTGACACACCCCTTGCATGCAGATGGATATTGTTAGAATTCATATGGTGATCATAGATAGGGTTATTGGTATTTAACTATATATTATTATTAAAGAGCTTTTGGATACTTGGTTTACTTTCTCATTTAATTTTTCTGTGTTTTTTATTTTAAGGAGATTTATATAATATAACATGTGTCTAAGTCACCTGATACGGGGATTCAGGATTCGCTGGATATAGGGATTCGTGAACCGGATTCAGGATACGGTGACCCTCGGAACAAGACACTTCCGGGATATGATACGTTATATATTATTTTATATATATATATATATATATATATATATATATATATATATATATATATATATATATATATATATATATATATAAGAAAAAATATATATTAATATATTAAAAATTAGATATTTTTTACACAAATTCATTGATTCAAACATAGATTAAGATCTTAGATACTCATACATGATACATTGATACATCATACAATTGTCAAATTTACTCAAAAAGACAAAATAGTAAGATACTGTAGTTTTCTCAGTAAGTCATCAGAATCAAAGTGTGTTACATAAGTACACTGCCAATGGCAAATAGAAATAGAAAATACAAAAAAACTATAGTCTACAAGACTACAAGCCTGAAGCCTCAATGAGTCAGTGTTAATGAGTCATCAATCCTCATCATCATAATCAACATCACTGTCCTCATCCTGATCATCATGCTCACCACTGCTCTCCTCTGTTGCATCCTCCTCCTCTGTCATCTCTGCATCTGCTGGTGTGGAGGATGACGCCTCTATTCTATCGACATCATCAAATGTGATAGGCTCTAGCACTGGCGCATTGAGATCCAAGTTGGCCAATGCCAACTCAACACTGCTGTCCAGACCCATATCATCAGGAAAGACATCCCACATCTTTGTATTTTTCTTCAACCATTCCTCCCTCTCCCTGTAGATGAGACGAAGGTTGGTGTGCACATATACCATTGTCTCTGCCCTGGACTGCTCAAGCTTGCTCTTCTTCACATTATACAAATTCCCATATGTGCTCCAATTCCTCTTGCAATAAGAGGATGAAGTCACCTAAGAGAGGAGCCTCATGGCCAACTACTATAGAGGAGGGCTTGTTGCCCCATGAGTTGCCCACCAAGAATAGGACTTCTTAGACCCCCATGTCTCGAATCACATCATAGCCTGCAAATCACCCAGTGCCAGTGGAAAACTCCGCAAAGGCATCCTCCACCTCATCAAGGGATGCCCTCTCCTGAAAAATCCTCCTCAATGCATCTTTCCTCCCCTGTGAGATTTCGCCATCCATGTGAGGAGGGAATCTGCGGGAAGGTCCACCATTCAGCCACTCATGGCTGTAGTATTTTGGGTTCAAGGAGTGAGCCAAACAATGTAAAGGTGTGCAATTCTTGTCCCATTTGTTGACAAGAATATCTTGTATGTTGGTGAAGAAGGCCTCTGGTGATGTCTCATACTTTGGGCACTGACTCTGTAAAACAATGGTCCTCACAGACTCAATCATGGAATCCCATCCCTCATAAACCTCTCCTAGGATGGGTTGGTCTGTATCTGCAAATCGAAGCAAGGAAATGATAGGCTCCATGATCTGAATAACTAGATCTACCTTTTCCCACCATAGATCATCCAACACTATGTCCTTCACTTTCTTTGAGGTTGCTTGATCCGTCTTTCTCCAAAAGACCAAAACTCTGAAATAACCATGGCCCCAAGAGCGGTCTTGACCTTCCTCAACCTCTTCAACATGATGAATGAAAAGGCAAACCGTGTATTCGCAATCTTCAACAATGATAGATTGCTGTACTCCTTGTAGATAGTGAGGGCATTTGTATGGTTTTGTACAAAGTTGTCGATATGCCGTGCATCCTCAATAATGGCTCCAATCCAAAGCACATCAGAAGCAATAGATTTCAGTGCCAAGTTCAATGAATGGACAATGCAAGATGTCCAAAATATTTGTGGATATTTTGCTTCCATAATCATGCCAACAGCCTTGCAAACAGGTGCATTATCTGTAATGATTTGCACACAAGAATCGACACCTACATCTTCAATAATTTTAATAAATAACTCACCCATATATTGTGCATCTTTGTACTATCCAAGTGCATCCACTGATTTCAAGAGAACTGGACCATTCAAGGATGACACCATGAAGTTGATGAGTGGGTGGCGTGCTGGATCTGTTCATCCATTAGAAACAATGCTAATCCCAGATGTTGGCCATGCTGATTTAATAGGCTCAAGCATTTTGTCCACCTCTTTCTTTGCCTTTGTCAACAATGTGGTTTTGAGCTTCTCTGACCCAGGAGGCACATACCCTGATGGAGACCCATGAATAAGAGCTCGACACATCTCAATAATAGAGGTGATCGTGTAACATTAAATGATATGAAGTTTTGATAGAAAAAAACTGCAATGGTGAGATCAAGCTCTTCCCTCTTCTCTTTTTGAAAAATATTGTCCATTGGACCAACTGCAGTTGCCTTTCTCTTTGCTGATTGTCCCCTACTAAAAGTCTCAAAAGGGAACTTGTTGCTGCTTTTCCTTAAGAATGGAAGGAGGTCATCATTCTTATCTTGCTTTGATTTTGATGCCACATTTGCCTCACCAACAAATTTCTCTTTCTCCATTTCCTTCCTCGGTGCCGATTCAATTGCTGTACAACATTTAATGCCACAACCTGGAAAACCCAACAAATGAGCTTTCACACGGAAATATGTGGAAATAAAATGGCCGTCGCATATATTGCATGTCCATGAAAAAATTCCTCCTCCATTTCCCTTTTTTCCCGCCCCTCCCTCTCTTGTCACATATTTCCACAATGGGTATTTGGGGTCATGAGTTTGTTTTCCCTGCACATTTGAAGCTGCTGTTGCAGCCCCACTTCCAATAGATGGAATACTTGCAGACCCTGATGAAACAGGGACGGGGGGGCATCTTCAATGGGGACATTCTTCCCCTTTCTTTACCCCTGTCTTGCTGCCTTTGATTGAGCCATGAATACTGTAAAAATAAACATAAATAACCAAATATATAAAACATATGCACATGCAAACACTAACAGCAAACTAAATGCAAAATATAGAGGGACAATGCACTTACCGAATTCTCGAATCTCTTTGAAAAAACTCCCTTTGTCCTTGCTAACCCTTTCTTCTTGCAAACCCTTGCTCCTTGCTCACTTCACAAACACAAATTGGTGAGAAAGAATGAGCGAAATAGGTTTCTTATAACCCAAAATTGCACTTTTTGACACATTGAATCTGGCTGTACGGGATACGGCTGTATCCGTACAGGGTACGGTCGGGATTCGCTGTACCCTGTACAGATACGGCTATATCCAGTGAATCAAGTACGAATCCTGGAGTATTGTATTCGATACGTAGGATTCGGGATTCGAGGGCCCTGGGGGACGAATATGGTTTCTTAGACATGTGTTAAATGTTGATTTTTGTAGCATCATAGAGTGTTCCAAGTATTAAAATTTGTGGAGAGGCTTGGACATCGGTATTCCAAAGAACCCAGAAACCGTTTTTGGAAATTCCACTCAGTTCATGTTTTATTAAAATAATTAATTATTTTAATGGAGACCCTAAGTCTAAACTTAGGGAAATTAAATAATTAATGGGTATTGATAAGACAAAGTGTGAATCTTCTAGAGAACGAAGATCAAGTCAAGTTTTAATCTTAGCCATTGATTATACTTCTAATTTGGGCCGTTGATTCATTAGTGAGAAGATTATAAAAGAAGGCTTGAGGGTCATTTGGAAAACAAGGCGGGAAAACACTCAGTCACTTGAAGGAAGTCGATTATGAAGGAATAGAATTCGATTTTAGAGGGAGAGTTGCAGGGCAAAGTTGCAGAGCAAAGGAAGCAGAGGGATTCAACAATGACAGAGGTCGAGGAAAGAGTGACGTAGAAGGCCAAATAAAGCAACGCAGAGTGCCCCACGTAGAGTGATGCAGTCACACACAGGCACTGCGCAAAGAGACACATAGAGGGATGCAAAGGGAGCTGCGAGTCTCCCGGGTGTCAGAAATTTCTCCAAAAGGACAATGAAAATTTATCTCAGGTGTTTTCTAAGAAGTCTGCCAGTCATTTCCTTGTAAAGAATTTCATTGTTGAAGAATAATATATAAACCCTCATCTGCTGCACCAGTTTTCTCGCATTGGGTTTTTCCGGGGACAATTGTCCAAAAATAACTGTGTTTATGTGATTGATTCTTATGCTTGAATTTCTTACTGTTCTATTCTTTGCATATACTTATGTGAATGCTACAATAGTATTTATTTCGAAATTTACTAAACAACTCTGTAAATAACTTATCAGAAACAATAAGTAGGAGAAATAAATCTATCACTGTAGAAGAAATTTCCGGATTGAACTTTTCACATGGTATTAGAGTAAAGACGAGTAACAGAAGCAGAGAACTGACGATAGAACGTGATTCAGACGCTGCTACAACAACACAGAATGGTTGACGCAGTTCTCCTGAAAGGAAGGGAAGCATGAAAGAATAGGTAGATCACGACGTTTCAGTTCTGGCATCAATATTGGAAGAATAATTTGTTTGTGTGTCAAGCTCTGCTTCTCCTGAGATCTGGTATATCGACAATGGAGCTTCTGCTCACATGACGAGAGTGCGAGAATGTTTGTCAAGCTACCAAGAAGAGCAGATGAATTTTAAGATCACCATGGGCATTATAGCGAAATGTACCCCTGATGGAAGAGGTACGATAGTATTTTAAATAGAAGCTGTTAACAAGCTTTGGGCGACCAATGTGCTACATGTGCCTGGGTTGGGGATGAATTTACTCTTTGTGTCACAACTTCAAAACAAAGGCCATGACGTTTACTTCATTGGCAATAGAGTATATGTCAAACATCCGAGTTGGAAGAAGAAGGCACAAATCGGAGTGAGGAGCAAAAAACTTTACAAGTTACAATTCGAATCTCCAATGGTGCTGATAGGCAGCATTGATGAGAAGGATTTGAATGAGCTATGGCAAAGGAGAATGGGGCACTTGCACCATGGGGCGTTAAGGATTCTCAAGAAGATTGTCACAGGAATTCCAGAACCGGGTACCAAGCGAGACGATGTCTGTAGAGGGTGCATATTGGAAAAGTATGCCAAGGCAACGTATCATAGAAGCAACAATAGGGCTAAGAGTGTGTTGGGATTAATACACTCAGATATCTGCGGACCAATGTCCACTAGAGCTCTTATTGGTGCCGAGTATTTCGTCACCTTTATTGATGATAATTCTAGGAAGACCTGGATCTACTTTTTGAAGACCAAGGGAAAAGTCTCCAGTCGATTCAAAGAGTTTAAAGCTCTGGTAGAAAATCTGACAGGAAAGCAGATCAAGGTATTGTGATCAGACAATGGTGGAGAGTACATTGATAAAGACTTCACAGAGTTCTGCGCAAGGGAAAGCATCAGAAGAGAGTGGACCGCTCCATATAGTCCGGAGCAGAATGGTGTGGCAGAGAGAGAATAAAACTATTGTCGAGGCTAAAAGGGCAATGCTGTATGATCAAGACATGCCCAAATTCCTGTGAGCTGAAGCTTGTAATACAACTGTCTACGTGCAGAACAAGATTCCTCACAACGCATTGGGTAAGATCACTTTAGAAAGTGTCTTCATTGGCAGCAAGCCTGAGCTAAGCCACTTTAGGATCTTTGGTAGTGCGACATATTGTCATGTGTTCGAAGAGAAGAGGAAGAAGCTGGATAGATACGATTGCGGAAAAAGGATATCTAGTGGGATATAGCGAGAATGCAGAGGCTTACCACATTTACATTCTTGAGATAAGGAAAGTTGTAGTGCGGTGGGATGTGAAGTTCATGGAGGAAAGGGCCTTAAGGAAATCTTGAGAGATGCCTACTGCTACGCAGTCTGAGGAGGATCCGCTGGTCCAACCTCAACGACCTGTGGAGGGTAATACGAGTGCCTCTCTAAGGCACGAGGATCCAAGGGATACATCACACAAGGACTTGCAAGGAGATCAGGTAAATCCACCGACTACCAGTGGTAGAATGAGCAGGAATTGTGAAAAATTCTGAGGGACGTAGAAGACTTTGTCAGAGCCCCCAGAAATGAGAAGAGGCAACAGGCAACCTGAATGGTACCAAGCTTTGGTAGCATAGGTTGGGGAACCCTTAGTTTTCAGGAGGCAACTTAGCACCAGGTATGGGTAGCTGCGATGGTGGAATAATACCGTTCCATCATGACTAATGATGTCTGGGAAGTGGTTCCTAGACCTCAGGACAGATCAATTCTAGGTTTGAGATGGATCTACAAGATCAAATATGCCGCAGATGGCAACATCAAGAAATTTAAAGCCAGGTTTGTGGCTAAGGGGTACGCTCAGAAGGAAGGGATCGATTATGAAGAGACCTTTGCCCCAGTAGCCTGATATACTTGTTTTAGATCCGTGATATCCCTAGCTATGCAGATTGGATGGGAGATTCACCAGGTGGACGTCAAGACTGCGTTCCTAAATGGGGTGATAGAAGAGGAAGTATACATTGAACAACCAAAGGGCTTCGAGATGCATGAATATAAGACTTATGTGTGTAGGCTTAAGAAACCCTTGTATGGACTAAAGCAAGCCCTTAGAGCTTGGTATGGTCGAATCGACAGCTACTTGCAGATGATAGGGTTCGTCAAGAGTGACACAGATCCCAATCTCAACTATTTAAGAGTAGGGAGTGAGCCTCTAATATTGGTACTGCATGTAGATGATCTATTTCTGACAGGATCTTCTAGGCTCATCAGGGACTGCAAGGAGAATTTAGCTGCAGAATTCGACATGAAGGATCTAGGGCTGATGCATTATTTTTTGGGTTTGGAAGTTTGGCAGCAGGAGGGTGAGATCTTCCGTGGTCAAGGAAGGTATGCTACAGAAATTTTGAAGAGGTTTCAGATGGAGGACTGTACACCCATGGCTACCCCAATGATCACCAACTGGAAGTAAATCGGCACGTTCGAAGATGATGAGGCTGATCCTACCTTGCATAGGCAACTCATAGGATCTCTGATGTATCTGGTCAACACGAGGCCAAACATTGGTTATGCTGTCAATACTCTCAGTCAGTTCATGGTAGAACCAAGGAGGGCTCATTGGGCAGCGGCCAAACATGTTCTCAAATATTTACGAGGAATAGTTGAGCTTGGATTGAAATACACACGTGGCAATGACATCAGGTTGAGTGGGTTCACCGATGCAGATTGGGCTGGGAGCCCAGTAGATCGGAAAAGTACCAGTGGGTACTGTTTCAGTATTGGATTAGGAATGAACTCCTGGTGCAATAGGAAACATAAATCCGTGGCTCTGAGTTCAACAGAGGCAGAATATATGGCATCAAGCATGACTTCGTGTGAGGCCATATGGCTTCGGAAACTGCTTGTGAACTTAATCAAGGAAAAGATGGAGGCAACCAACATTCTATATGATAATCAGAGTTGCATCAAGCTCTCTGAAAATCCTGTGTTTCATGATAGGTCAGAGCACATTGACATCAGGTGTCACTTCATCAGAGACTGTGTCTAACAAGGAGATGTACAGTTACAATATACTCCAACATGAGAACAAGTGGCAGATATCCTTAGAAAGGCTTTGGGGAAGACAAAGTTTGTCTACTTCAGAGAAAAGATGGGGATGATCGAGAATCCGTTTCAGTAGCAGGAACAGATAGGATCAGGATTCAGAGGGAGCTGCAGTACAAATAAGGCAGTGACAATGATAGTGTCATGGGCAGCAATACAGAGGGCAGCAACGCAGCAGATGAGGGGCAACAACACAGAGGATGCTTCAGAACAGAGCAACATGCAACAAGCATTTTGCTAGAACACTTTCCTTGCTATGAGGGAGTGTTGATTTTTGTAGCATCGGAAAGTGTTCCAAGTCTCAAAATTTGTGGGGAGGCTTGGACATCAGTATTCCAAAGAACCTAGAAACTTTTTGTGGAAATTCCACTTGGTTCATGTTTTATTAAAATAATTAATTATTTTAATGGAGACCCTGAGTCTAAACTTAGGGAAATTAAATAATTAATGGATATTAATAAGACAGAGTGTGAATCTTCTAGAGAACGAAGATCAAGTCAAGTTTTAATCTTAGCCATTGATTATACTTCTAATTTGGGCTGTTGATTCATCAATGAAAAGATTATAAAAGAAGGCTTGAGGGTCATTTGGAAAACAAGGCTGGTAGACACTCGGTCACCCGAAGGAAGTCGATTATGAAGGAATAGAATTCGATTTCAGAGGGAGAGTTGCAGGGTAGAGTTTCAGAGCAAAGGAAGCAGAGAGAGTCAGCAATGACAAAGGTCGAGGAAGGAGGGACCCAGATGGCCAAAGAAGACAGCGCATAGTGCCCCACGTAGAGTGATGCAGTCACGCAGACACTGCGCAGAGAGACACACAGAGAGATGCTGAGGGAGCTGCGAGTCTCTCGGTTGTCAGAAATTTCTCTGGAAGGACCGTGAGAATTTATCTCAGGTGTTTTCTAAGAAGTTTGCTAGTCATTTCCTTGTAAAGAATTTTATTGCTGAAGAATAATCTATAAACCCTCATCTGCTGCACCAGTTTTCCTGCATTGGGTTTTTTCGGGGAAAATTGTCCAAAAATAAATGTGTTTATGTGATTGATTCTTATGCTTGAATTTCTTATGGTTTTATTCTCTGCATATACTTAAGTGAATGCTGAAGTAGTATTTATTTCGAAATTTACTGAAGAACTCTGTAAATAACTTATCAGAAACAATAAGTAGGAGAAATAAATCTATCACTGCAGAAGAAATTTCCTGATTGAATTTTTCACATTAAAATGGTAAGAACACAAATGAGGTTACTGAGACATTGAGTTTATCTTTCAGTCCCTTTGAACATTATTTTTTTCATTTGTTGACTTTAATCTAAATGTCTATTTTACATTCAGGGTCTTTCTAGCATATTTTGGTGTTCAGGAGAGTCAAAGAGAAGTATTCATGTTGTTTAGGTTCTTGATAATATATTCTGGGAGACCACTGTTTCACATATGTTTACAGGGAAACTTTTTGTAGTTGTACCACACATGGTACTTGCATTTACTTCTATTGGGGAAAAGACTACTGAATGGACCCTTTTCAAGATTCTTAATAATAATTTCTGGTTTCTTTGAATCTCTTATGTGATGAACTTGGGAATGACTTTGGAAAAGATTAAGTTCAAATTTTATTAATTCCCACTAACGACCAATATGGGTCAATGGGATTGAAATTAAAGATAACACTGTCATCCAAAGGTGAGTCCATGAGGCATCTGCCAGCACTGAGATAAGTTAAATTTAATATTGTGCGGCGTGCGCCACTAAAACTAGTTGAATAATGCCAATTTTGAGCAAGCTTTGTAGAAATTTCTATTTTCCCACTCCGATTTTCAGTTTCACCTTATTTCTCCAATTAGTTAAATGCCCTTTCCCATAACCTTATATTCAACAAGCTGGAAAATAAATATTTTCTGAAAACACAAATTCTGGAAAAATTTTCACAGTGCTGGAAATTGCAGAAATAAAAATCGGCAGACTAAAACAGCGACACAAAACATTTTAACACAATGATTTTTGGTCAACATGACCCTGGAAAAACCCCCTACAACTCTTGGGGAAAACTAGTTCGAAAGCTTCTCTTTATTTTCTGAATATTGCTTTTACAGTGATGTAGAAATTTACATAGCAAAAAAAATTATAGCAACTTCGAAACAAAACTTATCTCGAAAACCATGGCAAACTCCACATCGGTTTTCATGCCCACAAAATAGAAAAATTACAGCAGAAATTACAACTTTCAAAACTGTACGAACAACCTCGAAAATAGTGCTGGAATGGTTGTACAGTCTCCCTCGAAATCTGCAATTTTCTCTCGAAATTTGTGTCCACTTGCCTCGAATTTGTGCTCTGCCCTGCTGTACGAAATTGCTGAAAGTTAGTGCTGCTGCCCTCCTTCTCATTGCTCAGAAAATTCTCTTCAGCTTTCTCCTTCTCCTTCCCTCAATCTGCTCATGAAAGAATTAATGGATGAATGACCTTTTCTCTTTTTTTCCTCCTTTAATAGAACTCTAAGTGACTTTTGGGTTATCCCCAAATCCGGTGGCTGAAATAGCTTTAGATCTAGGGTTGAGATTAAATGCTCTTTTAAATCTCATTTTCTATTTTTTAATTCACCCCACTTTAATAAAGACCCACTTAGTCATTTATTTCCAAAGTCACTTTTCTTTTCTAATTTTACATTAACTTTATTAAAGTCACTTTAAAATTAGACTTTAGTAACTTTTTCACTTAAAGTCACTTTTAAATTAGATTTTACTTTATAACTTTATAAAGCCACTTTAGGAGAAAAATTAAATTCTTTTGGACACTTTTCCCTAGGCCAAAGATCAAAGCCTTAGGGAACCACTTGTCCTCCGGTAACCAATTTTCAACACTCCCTCTTATCGAGGAAGGTGTTCCTCACCACACCCATCTTATCTCTGAAGTAGACATGCT
The DNA here is from genome assembly GCA_034641835.2 of Pinus albicaulis. Taxonomy (NCBI): domain Eukaryota; kingdom Viridiplantae; phylum Streptophyta; class Pinopsida; order Pinales; family Pinaceae; genus Pinus; species Pinus albicaulis. The sequence continues at coordinate 951,194,283 of CM076571.1, read as the reverse complement.
TGCCCCGTGGTAAGGCTTTGGTAAGAATATCTGCAACCTGCTCATCAGTGGGAATATATTCGACCTTCACAGCTTCCTTCTGCACATAGTCTCTAATGAAGTGATATCTGATGCCGATATGTTTTGACCGATCATGAAATACTGGATTCTTCGTGAATTTAATGCAACTCTGATTATCACAGTAAATCACTGAAGGTCTCAACGACTGACCAAATAAGCCAAACAACATCTTGCAGCAGAGATGACATCTCCTTCTTCGTAGCGCCTCATGGCCTGCTTAAGTGAACTCAATGCTACTGGCTGCTGCTTCCGGCTGAACCACGACACCACTGTCGATGCCAACCCAAAACAACACCTTGAAGTGCTCTTCCTATTAGAAGCACAACTTGCCCAATCAGAATCAGTGTAACCTACCAATCTCACTCCATCCCCTTGCCTGTAGTCCAGACCATAATTCACTGTCCCCTGCAAGTATTGCAAAATGTGTTTTGCAGCCACCCAGCGAAAGTTCCTAGGCTCACACATAAACTGACTCATCATGTTGACTGCAAAACATATATCTGGTTTGGTGTTGACCAAATACATCAAGGAACCAATCAGCTGTCTGTACAATGTGGGATCCACCAACTCGGAATCCGAAGCATGAAGCTTCTTCAAGTTGGTGATCATCGATGTTGACATGGGTCTACAATTCTCCATGTGGAATCTGCCAAGGATGTCCACAATATACTTTCCCTGCCCTAGGAAGAAATTTCCCTCCTACCACACCTCCAAACCCAAAAAGTAATGCATCAAGCCGATGTCCTTCATCTCAAACTTCGCTGCAAGATCTCTCTTTCAGTGCTCTATGAGTCTCTCTGCACCCGTAATGACCAAGTCATCCACATATAGCACTAGAATGAGAGGCTCCTCACCTATCACAATGAAGTATAAGTTCGGATCTGCCTCACTCTTTGTGAAACCCATCTCCTACAAGTATGTATCTATCCTGGAGTACCAAGCTCTGGGAGCTTGGTTCAGGCCATAAAGGGCCTTTTTCAGTCTGCACACATGGGACTCCTTCCCATGCACCTCAAAGCCTTGTGGCTGCTCAATGTGCACCTCCTCCTGTATGAAGCTATTGAGAAATGCAGTCTTCACATCCATCTGGTGGATCTTTCAACCCATCTCTGCTGCTATCAATATAATGGAGCGAATCGAAGTATATCGAGCCACGAGAGCGAATGTCTCCTCGTAATCTACTCCCTCTACCTGGGAGAACCCTCTAGCGACAAACCTCGCTTTGAATTTCTCAATGCTACCATTTGCAACATGCTGTACCTTGTAAAGCCATTTGGAAGTCACCACGGATTTGCCCTTGGCACCACCTCCCAAACATCATTCTTCATGATAGAAGAATACTCCTCCTGCATGGCCTCTCTCCAGAACTGGTGGCTAGCTACCTCCTCATAGCTAGAAGGCTCAGAGTCAATGATGTTGGCAACCATTGCCATATAGCTACAAAACCTCTTAGGTGGTCTGCTCTCTTTGACCGGCCTCTTAGGCACAAGAACAGATGTGGCCTCTCTCAAGGTATCCTGAAGCCACTTGGGCTTCCTCTTCCCTGAGCACATCTCTCCCACTAGAGAATGAAACTCCTCCTCCTCATCAGAAGTCTGAACTCCTAACTGTCTGTCTGCTGTCCTCCTGCCTGAACCTGAACCTGTAGACGCTGAAGTACCATGTGAACTGTCCATCAGTGGACTCCCTAGTGAACTGCTCTGTGGACTACTTTGCATGTTGCCCGAAGCACCACCCTCTGACTTTGCGAGCCACTGCTCACTGACGGACCAAACATCGTCATAGATGTACCTTCGGATCCTCCTGATCCTTGCCCACTAGATCTCTGTGACTGACTCAACTGCTGCTGAGGGTCTGGCTGATCCAGATACTCTAACTCCCGTGATCTCCTGAAAGCCCAGTCCTCCTCAAATCTCACATCCCGCCTGATAACAACTTTCCTTGAAGCAGGAATATAAACCCGAAAGGCTTTCGAGGTCTCACTATAGCCCACAAAGATACCCTTCTCTGCGGTGGGCTCTAGTTTGGTCCTCTTCTCCTTGGGTACGTAGGAGTATGCAATACACCCAAAGATACGGAAGTGACCAACATCAGGCTTCTTCCCAGAAAAAGCCTCCTCTGGAGTCACATGACCCAAGGCACGATGCGGACTCTTGTTCTGCAAGTATACAACATTATTGCAGGCCTCTGCCCACAAAAACAAAGGTAACCGCTGATCATGTAACATGGCTTTGGCAGCCCCAATAACGGATGTGTTCTTCCTCTCCGCAACTTCGTTTTGCTGGGGGTTGTAAGGAACTATGAACTTCCTCCTAATGCTTGCCTCCGCACAATACTCAACAAAATCTCCAAGGGTTTACTCACCTCCATTGTCCGACCTCAGGGACTTGATCTTCTAACCTGCCTGTGTTTCCACAAGAGCTCTAAACTCCTGAAACCGCTTGAAGACCTCACTCTTGGTCTTCAAGAAATAAATCTAGGTCCTCCTGGAGTGATCATCAATGAATAACACATAATACTCATATCCACTCAAGGAAGCATGAGACATTCGACCGCTCACATCGGAATGAATCAAATCAATTATCCCAGTCGCTCTGCTGTCACTGCTGGGAAAAGGGGATTTGACAAACTTGCCCATCACACATCCTCTGCATGTATCAATGTGATCAGTATTGAAATTTGGCACACCTGTAGTGATCTCCCGCAATGTCCTCAAGGCTCCATGATACATGTGCCGCATCCTGCGGTGCCAAATCTCACACAACTCAGAACTGCTAGCTCTGCTGTCGGTACTACTTCTCAATGCCAAAAGGGGCTGAAATGCAAACTTGTACACCTTTGCATGGCGTACTCCTATCACTCTAGCTGAATCAGCTGGAGCGCCCCTAGGATATATCAACACTTGTCCTCTCCTGAACAATATCTCATACCCTATGCCCTCCAATGCTGAGACGGATATGAGGTTCTTTCTCATCCCTGGCACATATAAAACATCTGACACCTTCAAGGGAGGTTTGGGTTCCCTATAAAATGTCAGTGTCCCCACACCGACTTCTCTAACAACATTGTCATCACCGAGTACTACCTCTATATCAGTGCCACTCTCTGAAAGCTTTGAGAAGTACTCACGGACTCCTGTCATATGACGTGAAGCCCCACTGTCCACATACCAGATACCCGAAGATGCTCCGCTAGTCGAGGGAAATGCATGCTCCCTCTGAACCTCTGTGGCAGGTGATCCTGCACTAGTGGACTCACAAGCACTGAACCCAAACTCTTGATCAAATCTATCTGAAAAGTCCTCAATCTTTGCTGATGCTGCCATGGTTTGGTTCTTCCCCTTCTTCTTCTTCTCCGGACACACAACTGCATAGTGTTCCATCTTCTGACAACTCCAACACTTCACTTTGGAGTAGTCCTTCTGCGTGTTCTCCTGTTTACCTTTACCTTTGCCTTTGCCCCTACCACCACTTGTGAAAGCATGCTTCTTGCCTTTGCCTCTCTTGCCTCCGAAAAACAATGCTACATCCTCATCTTGCTCCACTGGCTTGGCTGCCCCAAGCTGACTCTTCCTGATTTTTGTCTGAATGCAATCATCCCAAAACCTCTCCCATGTGGGAAGGGTCTCACGTGCACAAACCCCATCAGCAAAATTCAGCCATGAAGTAGAAAGGCCATTCACTGCAATCCGCACCAACTCAGTGGATGGAATGGCCTCTCCAACTGCTGCCAATGCATCTCTCACATTAGTTATCTTTGTGAGATAACCAGTTGCACTATCATTCTTCCCCATCTTAATGGTTTTCAGCTTCTCCCTTAGGACCATTTTCCTGTTCTCATTGGTACTCTGGTAGAGATTGGTCAAGGTAGACCACATCTCATGAGCATTTCTCTTTCCTCTCACATGAGAAATGCAATGGTTTTTGATTCCGTCTAGAATTAGTCTTTTACCCTTATTATTCTTTTTATTATACGCTGCCAACTGAACAATATCAGTAGGCACAACAACAGGGTTCTGTGCGGTATGCACCATGACATCCCAGACTTCTGCCTCCTCAAAGATACTCTGCATTCTCTCCTTCTACTCGCTGTAGTTACTATGCCCATCCAACCTATCCTCCACCTTCAATCGCAATGACACCCTTGCTGTCCTAAGAACTGAAAATAACATTGTGGTAGTAAAGATAAAATTTCGGTGTGTAAAAAATCAGCTTGCTGGAATTTTTTGAGTGAAAAATCAGTGACCTGTAATTTTTCTCTTTGCTGTCCCAAACTGCACTTTTAGCACCCAATCTCTGATACCATGTAGAAATTTCTATTTTCCCACCCCGGTTTTTCAGTTTCACCTTATTTCTCCAATTAGTTAAATGCCCTTTCTCATAACCTTACATTCAACAAGCTGGAAAATAAATATTTTCTGAAAACACAAGTTTTGGAAAATTTTCACAGTGCTGGAAATTGCTGAAATAAAAATAAGCAGACTAAAATAGCCACTCAAAACATCTTAACACAGTGATTTTTGGTCAACATGACCCTGGAAAAACCCCCTACAACTCTTGGGGAAAACCAGTTCGAAAGCTTTTCTTTATTTTTTGAATATTGCTTTTACAGTGATGCAGAAATTTACATAGTGAAAAAAATTACAGCAACTTCGAAACAAAACTTATCTCGAAAACCGTGCCAAACTCCACCTCGGTTTCCGTGCCCACAAAGTAGAAAAATTACAGTAGAAATTACAGCCTTCAAAACTGTACGAACAACCTTGAAAATACTGTCGGAATGGTTGTATGGCCTCTCTCGAAATCTGTAGTTTTCTCTCCTCGAAATTCGTGCCCACTTGCCTCGAACTTCGTGCTCTGCCCTGCTGTACGGATTTACTGAAAGTTAGTGCTACTGCCCTCCTTCTTCTCACTGCTCAGAAAATTCTCTTCAGCTTTCTCCTTCTCCTTCTCTAAATCTGCGCATGAAAGAATTAATGAATGAATGACTTTTTCTCTCCTTTTCCTCCTTTAATAGAACTCTAAGTGACTTTTGGGTTATACCCAAATCCAATGGCTGAAATAACTTTAGATCTAGGCTGAGATTAAATGCTCTTTTAAATCTCACTTTCTATTTTTTAATTCACCCCACTTTAATAAAGACCCACTTAGTTATTTATTTCCAAAGTCACTTTTCCTTTCTAATTTTACATTAACTTTATTAAAGTCACTTTAAAATTAGATTTTAGTAACTTTTTCACTTAAAGTCACTTTTAAATTAGATTTTACTCTATAACTTTATAAAGCCACTTTAGGAGAAAAATTAAATTCTTTTGGACACTTTTCCCTAGACCAAAGATCAAACCCTTAGGGAACCACCTGTTCTCCGGTAACCAAATTTCAACAAGCTTTGATGGTCATGAGAACTTTGCTCATTTCAGCCACTCGCCAAGTTGACTCATCATTTATTTTGACTACTTGAGAGAATTCCAACACAGCTTCAGAAAAGACTACATGTGAATTGTAATTCTTAGATGTACTTAATATTAATTAAACAAATGTTCTACAAAATAGCTTTCCTTCAATGTGAGTACTTTTTTTTCATACAGACTAATATATGTACTGTTATGGATCTTAGGTTTCTCCAGCAGCAGTAATGAGTTTGCTGCAGTCAGATGTTAGAATGGCCTTGAAAACAGCTTTTGGTGAGCCCAGTTTGGATGGACCTTTGTTAATTACAGATTGGTGCAGGGGTCGTGTGCAACTGGGTGAGGGTGGCCATATGGGTGAAGGTTATTCTGGTGAAAATGCTCCAAATGATTCCAAAGAAGCTACAAGTACTGTGACAGCAGCTATTGGGGAACCTATCACACCACCACAATGTTCCGCTGGTGGTTCGGTAAATGTTAAAGGAACAACTTTGCAGCAAATAGATCATCAGATTTGTGAAGTTCAACGCAGCAACAAGAATTGGGGTGTAGAAACTTTATCCATGCCAGATGGAGCTAGGTTGGATGACGGTAGTCAAAGACGCTCAGCTCAGGATTCAGAATCAGAGTTACATACGATTCTCTCTCGCTCCAGACCAACTCTTTTGGCACTTCCATTTCCTGCTTTGCTTGTTGGGTATAGTTCTAATTGCTGTCTAGTGTTGAAATTACCTTAGAGTTTTCATTTGTTGATAGCATTTCAACTGTTGTTTTAAAATTGATATGCATTTGCAGATACCAGGACGACTGGCTGAAGACATCATCTAGCGCTCTTCAACTTTGGGAAAAAGCTCCACTTGAGCCATATGCCCTTCCAAAACCTGTAAACTCTGGTTTACCTGTATCAGTATTCTCAATTTTTTGATCTGCATATATATATATATATATTTTTTCAATTGTAGAACTATACCTATGGTCACATCTTTGATTTCTATAACATATTGTGTCACAGGTTTCGTATTATGTTATTTGTCCAAATATGGATCCGCTACTTTCTGCATCGGCTGATTTTTTTCAGCAGTTGAGTACTGGTAGGTTCTGTTGTAAACGATGTAGTTTGGTTTTCTTTTGACAATTTTTTTACAGGAGCATGGTTAATGTATACCTGTTTATGTAACAAGTGTTTTATGGTTGACATTGTTAGATATAATCATATAATGGTCATAATTAGGACTTAGATGTACTTTAGACATTTAATATAGAATTAGTTTGAGACTTTATAGTAAATTGAAGTGCTTGCTACTTAACAGGTGTAGTCATTGTAAGATTAGGTATATGAGAGTTACACAACTACTCTTTCTCCTACTATTGAATGAGACATTGCAGCTCTCAATATGACTCAATCCATTCTCTCACTCTTCTGCATATTCCTGCCTTTGCATGTGTGTGCACGTAAAAACCTGACATGGAATCAGAAAGGTGGTGACCAGAAGCTGAGGAAGCCAGTGAAGGAGTGGAGAGAATGTTCTGATTAAAGAAGGGATTGAGGTTTTGCTAATCACATACATTTGGATAAGGCAACTTGGTTAGATATCAGTATTTTTTATTTTTCATTTTGTCAAAGGCACAAAGAGAATCATTTGAAGGAGTTTATTCATATGCTCATTGTTCTTTATATGAGGGGTAATTGATTGTATGCTGTGAGGATGCAAGCGTGACTTGTTGTAGTTCTGGAAAATAATGACTGACAAGGCTGACAATCTAAGTTGCACGAAATGCCGAAACGTCTAGAAGTTTCTGAAATGGTTATGGCTGGAAACGCGACCCCCCCAAAATTGGAAACATCGGGCGAAACGTCATTTGTGTGTGTGTGTGTGTGCATATGTATGTATGCAATTCTTTTTATAAATAAGTTAATTAATAATAACACATCTTGTAAGAAGAAAAGAATGAGACACACAAATGACATTTTAGAAGGAAAACCCAGTCTATATTAACTCTCAAAGATGATTAAATGATTCAAAATCCAAAATTATCGTTTATAAATGAGGTTGTACATCCAAGATTCGAAAATCAGTCTTTATACATGAGGCTTCACATCCAAAATCAGCCTTTATACATGAGACTTGACATCCAAAATCAGCCTTTATATGTGGCTATATGTGTTGAAAACGAAACATAACATACGCTAATGACAAGTGCAATTACATATCTTATAGTCCTAATCCTCATCTTCATTAACAAAATAGAACAAGTTGCTTTTTTAGCAGAACTAGAGCGTGGATTGGTTAGAGATAAATTAGTTTGTGGAGTGATTAGACATATAATTTTTTGTTATATTGAATAAATTTTAGCCATAGAAGGGCCCCACAACCTTCTTGGGTGCTTTAGTGAGCCCATAGAAGCAAAAAAGTCATGGAAATGGGGCAAAATTGGCCGGAAATGGGGCAGAATTGGGCCGAAACTCCATAGAAATGTTTCAGCTACGTTTCGGTGGCATTTCCAAATCCAGAAACAGCACCCAGATGTTTCAGTCGTGTTTCGGTTGCGTTTTGGTGATGTTTTGGCGTTTTGGGGAGTTTCGGGTATGGGGACGCCGACTTGGGGGCCGTTTCCTGCAACATAGCTGACAATAGGGTCAATTATTGGTAGAGGAGTTATATCTGATCCTGAGGAAATTGAATTCTATGTGAATTGGGAAAGTGTGTGAAGACCGTTTGTGAGGGGAATAGCAGGTTCATTAGGGTTGGTTGGAGCTGCCAAAGTGCACTCATGGAATAAGCCACTATTGGATCGAGCCAGTGGTTTTCAGAGTTGTTGAGATTAGGAAACCTTGCAATACTATGACCAATCCATTACAAATGACATTGTGATGAGGAGATTATGGCAGTCATAGCAGCTGTTGGCCACCTTGATTAACAGAGCCTGTCTTAAGGAAGTGTATTTGCTGGTCTGTGTCCTTGAGGAACTGGAGCTACTAATGGGAAGTTGCAACAAAAGCGTGACATAGAGCCATTGAAATATGCCTGGAAGAGAGTCATTGAAGTGTCATCGAAGCTGGTTAGGTTGAGGTAAAACTGTTGGAGCTGGCCTGGCTTAAAAAATATATAAAGGAATCAACTATCTGGCTTGTCATGGAAGAAGGACTGACTTGGCATATTTGCGTAAGAGTGCATGTGAAGACCATCAAGCTGACACATGCTTGTATTTGTGGAGATGAGTAAGATTGTTCTTTAACAAAAAATAAATGATAGAATCCTGATTTAAGAATTGGAGCTTGTGACTTTATCTGCATTTTTTCTGGAGGTTTGAATCTGTAATTTTGATTTTGAGATGGGTGGAAGGAGATTTTCCTTTTTGGTACAAAGCAGCAAGGTTGTAATTGATTTCTTTAATGTGAAAAGATAGTAGTAGGGTTACAACAATAAGAGAGAGAACCTTTATTCAGAATTTGTTTGACTCATTTAAACTTTTAAAATGGTTGGTCTAGACTCTATCCCGTATTATGTTGGGAGGTAGTTAGAGATTTAATGGTAAAACATTTACCACACAAAAACAAAGAATCCTTGTTAGAAATCAAGATATTGATGATATGTTGCTTTAAATGCAATACGGTGAGAATGCTTTCATGATTTGAGGGAGACTTCACAGAAAGGTAGAGCTTCCTTTTTAATTTTTTAAAAAATCATAGACACTAGACCAGTGAAAACCTATTGATAGAATGATTGAAAAATAAGATATGGTAATAAGTACATTGAAAAGCCTACTCCCTTCAGATGAAAACTTTGTTGTAACCCTAAATATAACATCTGGAGATGTTGATCTGACATTTGAGCGGTTGAATAATAAGCTTTTATTAGAAGGGTGGGTGGAAGAAATAGTTTGGTAGCAAGAATGTGGGTGGAAAATCAGAAGCCACCCTAAAAGCACAATTCAAGGGCAAAGGTAAACATGAAGATGGCAAGAAGAACACTGATTCTGATATGCAAAATCATGGAAAAGTTATGAATTGTTTTTATTGTGGAAAGCTAGGGTATAAGGAAAATATTTGCAGAAAATGATTGTAGGACCAAAAATTATCTTCTGGCTTTCTGCTGGCAATCACTGTGAGAAGAAACAATGTAATGTAGATGAATGCAAAAAGGAAGAAGAAATTTATGTGTTTGTGACTAGTAATAAAGGATTTATTTGGAGCAAAACATACTTGTACATTGATTTGGGTGCTTTGTGACATTTTACCTATTAGTAAGATTGGTATATAAATTTTCTTGTGAACATGTCACCTGATACGGGGATTCGGGATTCGATGGATACGGGGATTCGAGATATGGTGACCCTCGGAATATGACACTTCCGGGATATGATACGTTATATATTATTTTATTAAAAATATATATAAATTTAAAGAAAATTATATATTAATATATTAAAAATTAGATATTTTTTACACAAATTCATACAAATTCATTGATTCAAACATAGATTTAAGATCTTAGATACTCATACATGATACATTGAAATTTGATACATTGATACATCATACAAATGTCAAATTTACTTAGAAAGACAAGATAGTAAGATATTGTAGTTTTTTCATTAAGTCATCAGAATCAAAATGTGTTACATAAGTACACTGCCAATGGCAAATAGAAATAGAAAATACAAAAAAACTACAGTCTACAAGAATACAAGCCTGAAGCCTCAATGAGTCAGGGTCAATGAGTCATCAATCCTCATCATCATAATCATCATCACTGTCCTCATCCTGATCATCATGCTCACCACTGCTCTCCTCTGATGCATCCTCCTCCTCTGTCATCTCTACATCTGCTGGTGTGGAGGATGATGCCTCTATTGTATCGGCATCATCAAATGTGATAGGCTCTAACACTTGCGCATTGAGATCCAAGTTGGCCATTGCCAACTCAACACTGCTGTCCAGACCCATATCATTAGGAAAGACATCCCACATCTTTGTCTTTCCCTTCAACCAATCCTCCCTCTGCCTGTAGATGAGACGAAGGTTGGTGTGCACATACACCATTGTCTCTGCCCTGGACTGCTCAAGCCTGCTCCTCTTCACACTATACAAATTCCCATATGTGCTCCAATTCCTCTCGCAACAAGAGGATGAAGTCACCTGAGAGAGGAGCCTCATGGCTAACTGCTGTAAAGGAGGGCTTGTTGCCCCATGAGTTTCCCACCAAGAATAGTGCTTCTTAGCCCCCTTGTCTTGAATCACATCGTAGCCTGCAAATCGCCTAGTGCCAATGGAAAACTCTGCAAAGGCATCCTCCACCTCATCAAGGGATGCCCTCTTCTGAAAAATCCTTTTTAATACATCTTTCCTACCCTGTGAGATTTCACCATCCATGTGAGGAGAGAATCTGCGGGAAGGTCCACCATTCAGCCACTCATGGCTGTAATATTTTGGGTTCAAGGAGTGATCCAAACAATGTAAAGGTGTGCAATTCTTGCCCCATCTGTTGACAAGAATATCCTGTATGCTGGTGAAGAAGGCCTCTGGTGATGTCTCATACTCTGGGCACTAACTCTGTAAAACAATGGTCTGCACAAACTCAATCATGGAATCCCATCCCTCATAAACCTCTATTAGGATGGGTTGGTCTGTAACTGCAAATCGAAGCAAGGAAATAATAGGCTCCATGATCTGAATAACTAGATCTACCTTCTCCCACCATAGATCATCCAACACTTGTTGAAATTTGGTTACCGGAGGACAGGTGGTTCTCTAAGGCTTTGATCTTTGCCCTAGGGAAAAGTGTCCAAAAGAATTTAATTTTTCTCCTAAAGTGACTTTATAAAGTTATACAGTCAAATCTAATTTAAAAGTGACTTTAAGTGATCAAGTTACTAAAGTCTAATTTTAAAGTGACTTTAATAAAGTCAACGTAAAATTAGAAAGGAAAAGTGACTTTGGAAATAAATGACTAAGTGGGTCTTTATTAAAGTGGGGTGAATTAAAAAATAGAAAGTGAGATTTAAATGAGCATTTAATCTCAGCCCTAGATCTAAATCTATTTCAGCCATTGGATTTAGGGATTCCCCAAAAGTCACTTAGGGTTAGGTTAAAAGAGGAAAAGGAGGAAAAAGGTCATTCATTCTTTCATGAGCAGATTGAGAGAGGAAGAGAAGGAGAGCTGGAGACATTTTCTGAAGAGAGCTTGAGAAGGTGAAGGAGAGGGCACACTCAGCAAATCAGTACAGCAGCAAAGAGGGCACGATTTCCAAGGCAGCAAGAGGCTGCACGGATACTGAGGCAGCTTGGCGTACAACAGCACAGAAACCAAGACAGCCATCCGTATAGCAGTCCGTACAACGACATTGAGGCACGGTTTTCAAGGGGAAAGACAACACGTTTTTCGAGGAAAAGTACAGCAGCAAGGGGGCTCGATTTTCTAGGTGGTTGGGCACGTTTTTCAAGGCAACCAGCACTTTTTTCGAGAAAGGCAGCTTGCTGGAAAATTCCGTACAGTCTGTATAGTTGTTCAGCTAAGTTCTGGGCATGAATTTCTAAACTGTCATTTGCTGTAAAAATTCTCTTTTGAGTTTATCGCTGTTCCGGCACATTTTCCAAGGCGGTGGCAAGCACGGAAAACAAGATAAGTCTGTATTTAATTTGCTGGAAATTTTCTTGTATATTTCACCTCTCTGTAAAAGGCATTTTCAGAAATAAGGAGCTTTCGAACTGGTTTTCCCCAAGAGTTGTAGGGGGTTTTTCCAGGGTCACCTTGACCAAAAATCTCTGTGTTAAAATGTGTTGAATGGTTGTTTTGAGCTTGCTGATTTTTATTTCTGCATTTTCCAGCATTCTGTAAATTTTCCAGAATTTGTGTTTTCAGCAAAAAATATTTTTCTGTTGTTGAATGTAAGGATATGGGAAAGGGCATTTAACTAAAAGGAGAAATAAGGTGAAACTGAAAACCGGGGTGAGAAAACAAGAAATTTCTACATGGTATCAGAGCTTGGGCGCTGAAAGTGCAGTTTGGGACAGCAAGAAGAAAAATACAGTTTGCTGATTTTTCACTCAGAAAATTCCAGCAAGCTGATTTTTCACACACATAATTTTTTCTTTACTACAGCAGTGCTATTTTTCAGTTTTTAGGACAGCAGGATGTCATTGGGATTGAGGGTGGAGGATAGGTTGGATGGGCATACCAATTACAGTGTTTGGAAGGAGAGAATGCAAAGTATCTTTGAGGAGGCAGAAGTCTGGGACATCGTCGTGCATACCACACAGAGCCTTGTTGTTGTGCCCACTGATGCTGTTCAGTTGGCAGCATATAATAAAAAGAACAACAAGGGTAAGAGACTGATTCTAGACGGAGTCAAAGACCATTGGATTCCTCATGTGAGAGAAAAGAGAAATGCTCATGAGATGTGGATAGCATTGTCCAATCTCTACCAGAGTACCAATGAGAACCGAAAAATGGTCCTAAAGGAGAAGCTGAAGACCATTAAGATGGGTAAGACTGATAGTGCAGCTGGATATCTCACAAAGATTACTAACGTGAGAGATGAGTTGGCAGCAGTTGGAGAGGTCATTCCACCCACTGAGTTGGTGCAGATTGCAGTGAATGGCCTCCCCAGTTCATGGATGAACTTTGTTGATGGGGTTTGTGCACGTGAGACCCTTCCCACATGGGAGAGGTTTTGGGATGATTGCATTCAGACAGAGATCAGGAAAGGTCAGCTTGGGGCAGCCAAGCTAGTTGAGCAGGATGAGGATGCCACGCGGTGGCCAGGGGAGGCAAGAAAGCGAAAGGAAAGAAGCAAACTTCCGCAGCCGTGGTGGGGCCCAGGCCAAGGTAAGGTAAATGGGTAACACCTGGAAAGGGTATTCCAAGGTGGAAGTGTTGGAATTGTGGAAGATGGGGCTGCCCCTACGCGGTTGTGTGTCGGAAAAGAAGAAGAAAGGGAAGAGAGCTCAGGCATGGCGACATCAACGGAGATTTGAGACTGCGGATCTCTTTGACCGGGATTTGGGTTCATTGCGTGTGAGTCCTCTAGTGTAGGATCACCTGCATAGAGTTCAGGAAGAGGAGCATGCATTTCCCTCGACTAGCGGAGCATCTTCGAATTATCAGTATGTGGGGCCAGTGGGCTTCACGTCATATGACGAGTCAGAGTGAGTACTTTGAGCTTTTCGAGTGGCCACGTATAGAGGTAGTACTCGGTGATGACAGAGTTGTTAGAGCAGTCGGTGTGGGAACACTGACATTTCATAGGGAACCCAAACTTCCCTTGAAGGTGTCAGATGTTCTTTATGTGCCAGAGATGAGGAAGAACCTCATATCCGTCTCAGCTTTGGAGGATAGAGGATATGAGATACTGTTCAGGGGAGGGCAGGTGTTGATATATCCCAAGGGCGCTCCAGCTAATTTTGCTAGAGTGATAGGTGTACACCATGCAAAGGTGTACAAGTTTGCATTCCAGCCCCTTTTGGCATTGAGCAGTAGTACCGACAGCAGAGCTAGTAGTTCTGAGCTTTGTGAGATTTGGCACCGCAGGATGGGGCACATGTATCATGGAGCCTTGAGGTCTTTGCGGGAGATCACTACAGGTGTGCCAGATTTCAGTACTAATCACTTTGATACTTGCAGAGGATGTGCGATGGGCAAGTTTGCAAAATCCCCTTTTCCCATCAGTGACAGCAGAGCGACTGGGATACTTGATTTGATTCATTCCGATGTGAGCAGTCGGATGTCTCATGTTTCCTTGAGTGGATTTGAGTACTATGTTTTATTCATTGATGATCACTCCAGGAGGACTTGGATTTATTTCTTGAAGACCAAGAGTGAGGTCTTCAAGCGGTTTCAGGAGCTCAGAGCTCTTGTGGAGACTCAGACAGGTCGGAAGATCAAGTCCCTGAGGTCGGACAATGGAGGAGAGTACACCCTTGGAGAGTTTGTTGACTATTGTGCGGAGGCATTGATTAGGAGGGAGTTCACTGTTCCTTACCACCCCTAGCAGAAGAAGGTTGCGGAGAGGAAGAACAGATCCATCAGAGGGTTCTCCCAGGTAGAGGGAGTTGATTATGAGGAGACCTTTGCTCCCGTGGCTCGATCTACTTCGATCCGCTTCATTATATAGATAACAGCAGAGATGGGTTGGAAGATCCACCAGATGGATGTGAAGATCGCATTTCTCAATGGCTTCATACAGGAGGAGGTGTACATTGAGCAGCCACAGGGCTTTGAGGTGCATGGGAAGGAGTCCCATGTGTGCAGACTGAAGAAGGCCCTTTATGGCTTGAAGCAAGTTCCCAAAGCTTGGTACTCCAGGATAGATACATCTTTGCAGGGGATGGGTTTCACAAAGAGAGGCAGATCTGAACCTTTACTATATTGTGATAGGTGAGGAGCCTCTCATTCTGGTGCTGTATGTGGATGACTTGGTCATTACGGGTGCAGAGAGACTCATAGAGCACTGTAAGAGAGATCTTGCGGCGGAGTTTGAGATGAAGGACATCGGCTTGATGCATTACTTTTTGGGTTTGGAGGTGTGGCAGGAGGAGGGGCATTTCTTCTTGGGGCAGGGGAAGTATATTGTGGATATCCTTAGCAGATTCCACATGGAGGATTGTAAACCCATGTCGACACCGATGATCACCAACTGGAAGAAGCTTCATGCTTCGGATTCCGAGTTGGTGGATCCCACATTGTACAGACAGCTGATTGGTTCCTTGATGTATTTGGTCAACACTAGACCAGATATTTGTTTTGCAGTCAACACGATGAGTCAGGTTATGTGTGAGCCTAGGAAGGTTCACTGGGTGGCTGCAAAACACATTTTGCGGTACTTGCAGGGGACAGTGGATTATGGTCTGGACTACAGGCAGGGGGATGGAGTGAGATTGGTAGGTTACATTGATTCTGATTGGGCAGGTTGTGCTTCTGATAGGAAGAGCACTTCAGGGTGCTGTTTTGGGTTGGGTTCGGCAGTAGTGTCATGGTTCAGCCGAAAGCAGCAGTCAGTAGCATTGAGTTCAGCGGAAGCAGAGTATATGGCAGCCATTCTAGCTAGTTGTGAGGCCATCTGGCTTCGCAAGATGTTGTTTGGCTTATTTGGTCAGCCGTTGAGACCTTCAGTGATTTACTGTGATAATCAGAGTTGCATTAAACTCACGGAGAATCTAGTATTTCATGACAGGTCAAAGCATATCAGGATCAAATATCATTTCATCAGAGACTATGTTCAGAAAGGAGCTGTGAAGCTTGAGTATATTCCCACTGATGAGCAGGTTGCAGATATTCTTACCAAAGCCTTACCACGGGGCAAGCATGTCTACTTCGGAGACAAGATGGGTGTGGTGAGGAACACCTTCCTCGGTAAGAGGGAGTGTTGAAATTTGGTTACCGGAGGACAGGTGGTTCCCTAAGGCTTTGATCTTTGGCCTAGGGAAAAGTGTCCAAAAGAATTTAATTTTTCTCCTAAAATGACTTTATAAAGTTATAAAGTCAAATCTAATTTAAAAGTGACTTTAAGTGATAAAGTTACTAAAGTCTAATTTTAAAGTGACTTTAATAAAGTCAATGTAAAATTAGAAAGAAAAAATGACTTTGGAAATAAATGACTAAGTGGGTCTTTATTAAAGTGGGGTGAATTAAAAAATAGAAAGTGAGATTTAAATGAGCATTTAATCTCAGCCCTAGATCTAAATCTATTTCAGCCATTGGATTTAGGGATTGCCCAAAAGTCACTTAGGGTTAGGTTAAAGGAGGAAAAGGAGGAAAAAGGTCATTTATTCTTTCATGAGCAGATTGAGAGAGGAAGAGAAGGAGAGCTGGAGACATTTTCTGAAGAGAGCTTGAGAAGGTGAAGGAGAGGGCACACTCAGCAAATCAGTACAGCAGCAAGGAGGGCATGATTTCCAAGGCAGCAAGAGGCTGCACGGATACTGAGGCAGCTTGGTTGTACAGCAACACAGAAACCAAGACAGCCATCTGTACAACAGTCCGTACAGTGGCATTGAGGCATGGTTTTCAAGGGGAAAGGCAACACGTTTTTCGAGGAAAAGTACAGCAGCAAGGGGGCTCAATTTTCTAGGTGGCTGGGCACGTTTTTCAAGGCAACCAACACTGTTTTCAAGAAAGGCAGCTTGCTGGAAAATTCCGTACAGTCCGTATAGTCCGTACAACTGTTTAGCTAAGTTCTGGGCACGAATTTCTAAACTGTCATTTGCTGTAAAAATTTTCTGTTTTGAGTTTATTGCTGTTCCGGCACATTTTCCAAGGTGGTGGCAAGCACGGAAAACAAGATAAGTCTGTATTTAATTTGCTGGAAATTTTCCTGTATATTTCACTTCTCTGTAAAAGGCATTTTCAGAAATAAGAAGGAGCTTTCGAACTAGTTTTCTCCAAGAGTTGTAGGGGGTTTTTCAAGGGTCACCTTGACCAAAAATCTCTGTGTTAAAATGTGTTGAATGGCTGTTTTGAGCTTGCTGATTTTTATTTCTGCATTTTCCAACATTCTGTAAATTTTCCAGAATTTGTGTTTTCAGCAAAAAATATTTTTCTGTTGTTGAATGTAAGGATATGGGAAAGAGCATTTAACTAAAAGGAGAAATAAGGTGAAACTGAAAACCGGGGTGGGAAAACAAGAAATTTCTACAACACTGTGTCCTTCACTTTCTTTGAGGCTGCTTGATCCGTCTTTCTCCAAAAAGATCAAAACTCTGAAATAACCATGGCCCCAAGAGCGGTTTTGACCTCCATCAACCTCTTCAACATGATGAATGAAGAGGCAAATCGTGTATCCGCAATCTTCAACAATGATAGATTGTTATACTCCTTGTAGATAGTGAGGGCATTTGTATGGTTTTGTACAAAGTTGCAGATATGCCGTGCATCCTCAATAATGGCTCCAATCCAAAGCACATCAGAGGCAATAGATTTCATTGCCAAGTTCAATGAATGGACAATGCAAGGTGTCCAAAATATTTGTGGATATTTTGCTTCCACAATGATGCCAACAGCCTTGCAAACAGGTGCATTATCTGTAATGATTTGCACACAAGAATCGATACCTACATCTTCAATAATTTTAATAAATAACTCACCCATAAATTGTGCATCCTTGTACTGTCCAAGTGCATCCACTGCTTTTAAGAAAACTGGACCATTCAAGGATGACACCATGAAGTTGATGAGTGGGTGGTGTGTTAGATCTATCCATCCATCAGAAACAATGCTAATGCTAGATGTTGGCCATGTTGATTTAATAGGCTCAAGCATTTTGTTCACCTCTTTCTTTGCCTTTGTCAACAATGTCGTTCTGAGCTTCTCTGACCCAGGAGGCACATAACCTGATGGAGCCCCATGACTAAGAGCTCGACACTTCTCAATAAATAGAGGTGACCGTGCAACATTAAAGGATATGAAGTTCTGATAGAAAACAAATGCAATGGTGAGATCAAGCTCTTCGCTCTTCTCTTTTTGAAAAATATTGTCCATTGTACCAATTGCAGTTGCCTTTCTCTTTGCTGATTGTCCCCTACTAAAAGTCTCAAAAGGGAACTTGTTGCTGCTTTTCTTTAAGAATGGATGGGATCATCATTCTTGTTTTGTTTTGATTTTGATGCCACAGTTGTTGCACTAACAAATGCCTCTTTCTCCATTTCCTTCCTCTGTGGCAAGTCAATTGCTATACAACATTTAATGCCACAACTTGGCAAACTCAACAAATGAGCTTTCACATGGAAATATGTGGAAGTGAAATGGCCATCGCATATATTGCATTTCCATGAATAATTTCCTCCTCCCTTTCCCTTTTTGCCTGCCCCTCCCTCTCTTGTCACATATTTTCACAATGAAAATTTGCGGTCATGAGTTTATTTTCCTTGCACATTTGAAGTTGCTGTTGCAGCCCCACTTCTAATAGATGGAACACTTGCAGACCCTGATGAAATAAGGACAGGAGAGGCATCTCGAATGTGGACATTCTTCCCCTTTCTTTGCCCCTTCTTGCTGCCTTTGATTGAGCCATGAATATTGTAAAAAATAAACAAAAATGATCAAATATATAAAACATACGCACATGAAAACACTAACAGCAAACTAAATGCAAAATATAGAGGGACAGTGCAATTACCGGATGCTCGAATCTCTTTGAAAAAACTCCCTTTCTCCTTGCTAACCCTTGCTCCTTGCTCACTTCACAAACAAAAATAGGTGAGAGAGAATGAGTGAAATCGGTTTTTTATAACCCAAAATTGCACTTTTTGGCACAACGAATCCGACTTTATGGGATTCGACCATATTCGTATAGGGTACAGTCGGGATTTTCCGTACCGTGTATGGATACAACCGAATCTGGAGAATCGGGTACGAATCCCACAGTATTGCATCCGATACGTAGGATTCGGGATTCTTGGGCCGTGGGGGACGAATCCGGTTTCAGAGGTCCAACGTTGATTTTATTTCACTATTTTTGGATGTCTAATATATCCATGATTTGTAGGAAAATTACCTTTTGTTAATTGGATTATGAAGCATAGCTTATGCTTATATGTTGTCTTCAATGATAACATATGTTTATTATTGACATAACAAAGCAAAAAGATGATTTGTTGTGGAACAATAGGGTTTGTTTTGGCTGATGGATGGTGAAGTTAAGATAAAATAATTTTATTAATGTGCAAAATATGAGCACAAAAGTAGATCAATGGGACTGAAGAAGAGCACAATCAATATGAATACAATGTGGGAGTGCAAGTGCAATGCCTAGAAAATGCTGAAAAATGGCATAAAGAAAGGAAGAAACAAGTGGTAGTGTTTCCATGACATGCATATAAAAGATCGTAGCACAATACAAAATAATCAATTATCTGCCAAAAAATAATGATTGAGATAGGAGGACCTAGAAATGGAGCTAAGGATGTCAAGGGCCCCTATGTCCGATGATGGATGGTGAGGGAGGTGAACTAGGCACTGGCTCATTGTTGAAGTCCCCCAAAACCAACAATGGGTTCAAATGTATGATCCTGGTGGAATGTAGGAGTGAGGGATACTCCTAGCATCTAAGGTCTAAAGAAAGAAGCTTTGAATAGATCTTTGGCAGCTCGTATTGAACTGGGAGGTAATCAAATGGGTCAGGGGCACCCTAATTTGGAAAGGTCTGGGGTTGATCCCTTTGGTGCTCTAAAGACATGTGAAATGATGTACGGTTTGTCATCGTCAATCTGGTCTCGATGATATTCATCGATCCCTTGGAAGGGGAGGCTGAGAAGAGACCTAGAATCTCATCCTTCTATTGTTTGTTGCACCCTAAAATTTTGCTCATCGCTTGTGGCTCTGATTTGACCAATCTACATTGAAGTATTAGGTGACTGTTATGGTCATCCCAAGGCGGGGTATGGTGTACAGTGTTGAAATTTGATAACTAAAAAGTTTCCTGCAATCCCAACCCGATTTTAATTTCACCTTATCACTCCCATTCAGTTAAATGCCCTTTCTCGTAAACTTACATTCAACATATAGAATTCTAGAAATGAAATTTTCAGATTAAAACACATGGGACTGTCAACACATGTTGAAAATAAATATGGACATAAATAGACCAACAACACATAAAAAATACACACAGATTTTTGGTCAACTTAGACCCAGACAAAACCCCTTCAATCTTCTCTGGGGAAAACCTATTAGAGAGCTCTTCAAATTTATTTCTTTCAAGTTCAGGAAAAATACATTTGCAGACAAAACAAACCAGCAAGATACAACTTATCTCTTCAGTCCAAGACTCCTTGAAGCTTCTACGGTTTTCAAGCCCACTTGAAGCTGAAACAATACTGTATGGACGCGGACTGTACTATACAGATTCCGTACGGACTATACAGATTTATGTACCATTGTACGGTCTGTACACATTTTTTCCTCCATTTTTTTTTTTTGGCTCAAAAACAACCCTCGAATTGCGTGCAACTCACAACATTAAATGATGTTCGAACTCTACATTTTTCTCTTCTATGCCTTGATTTCTGTGCCCAAATTTGCCTGGAAATCACTCCTTCAGCTTGCTGCAACAAATTTATCTTACAAAACTTTTCTCTAGCTCTCAGCCTCCTTTCTCTCATCTGCTCATGAAGAATGAATGACTGTAGTTTCTTTTTTCTTTTCCCTCTTTTGTTTCCCTAAATGACTTTTGGGCAACCCTAAGATCTAATGGCTTAGATTAATTTAGATCAAGGGATGAGAATAAATGTGCATTTAATTCTCACTTTCTATTTTTTAACTCGCCCGTAAAATAAACTACCCACATTGTACTTTATGTCTAAAGTCACTTTTCACTTTATAATTTAATATTGACTTTACCACTTATAAAGTTACTTTCACTTTATAACTTAATATTGAATTTACCACTTATAAAGTCACTTTCACACTTATAAAGTCACTTTCACTTTATAAAGTGACACTTAGGAAAATAATTATTTTGGACACTTTTCCCTAGGTAGAGACTAACCCATGGGAAACCACTTGTCCAAGGTACATTAAAAATCAACACTCCCTCTTACTGAGGAAAGTGTTTCTCACCACACCTATCTTGTCCCTGAAATGGACATGCTTGCCTCTTGGCAAGGACTTCGTGAGAACATCCGCCGCTTGCTCATCTGTTGATATATAGTCCAACTTCACTGCCCCCTTCTGAACATAGTCCCGGATGAAATGATATCTGATGTCAATGTGTTTTGACTTGTCATGAAACACTGGATTCTCCGTGAGTTTAATGCAACTCTGATTATCATAGTGAATAACTGTCGGTCTCAACTCCTGATCAAATAGACCATACAATAACTTGTGAAGCTAAATGGCCTCACAACTAGCCTGGCTAGTGGGTATATACTCAAACTCAGAAGAGCTCAACGCAACTAACTTTTGCTTTCGACTGAACCATGACACAACTGCCGAACCGAATCCCAAGCAACACCTTGAAGTGCTTTTCTTGTCAGAAGCACTCCCTGCCCAATCTGAATATGTGTACCCTGCGAACCTCACTCCATCTCCCCGCCTATAGTCCAGACCATAATCAATAGTCCCCTGCACGTAGCGAAGAATGTGCTTTGCAGCTACCCAGTGCACCCTCCTGGGCTCAACCATGAACTGGCTAAATGTGTTCACTGCAAGGCATATATCTGGTCTAGTGTTGACCAGATACATCAAGGACCCAATAAGCTGCCTATACAATGTGGGATCCACCAGACTAGAATCCGAAGCATGAAGCTCCTTCTAGTTGGTGATCATAGGTGTAGACATGGGTCTACAGTCTGCCATGTGAAATCTGCTCAACACATCCACAACATACTTCCCCTGCCCCAGAAAGATATGCCCCTCCTCCTGCCACACATCAAGCCCCAAAAAGTAATGCATCAACCCAATGTCCATCATCTTGAACTCCATAGCAAGATCTTCCTTGCAACCACTAATCAGTCTCTTTGCCCCAGTAATGAACAAGTCATCAACGTATAGCACAAGAATGAGTAGATCATTCCCTACAACAATGTAGTATACATTCGAATCTATATCGCTCTTTGTGAAACCCATCTGCTGCAAGTAAGTATCAATCCTCGAATACCAAGCTCTTGGAGCTTGCTTAAGTCCGTAGAGTGCTCGCCTCAACCGACATACATGGGTCTCCTGCCCAAGTACCTGAAAGCCCTGTGGCTGCTCAACGTACAGTTCCTCCTCTATAACTCCGTTTAGAAATGCGGTCTTCACATCCATCTGATGGATTTGCCAACCCATTTCTGCAGCAATAGAAATAAGGGACCGGATAGAAGTGTACCGAGCTATGGGAGCGAAGGTCTCATCATAGTTAACTCCCTCTATCTGTGAGAACCTCTAGCCACAAACCTCGCCTTGAACTTCTCAATGCTGCCAACCGCAGCATGCTTGATCTTGTAGAGCCACCTGGAAGTCACAATTGACTTGCCCTCAGGCCTAGGCACCACCTCCCAGACATTGTTCTTAATGATAGAGGCATACTCCTCCACCATAGTTGTGAAAATTTCTGAATGTTACACTTATGTAGAAATCTACTGTTAGATCTGGTTATGCTCCTCCTACTTAATTAAGTTATTAACTGAAAATTTCAGATTAATATCGAAACAAAACACACAACAGACTTTCACCAATTCAGATCTAGAAAAAGTACATGCACACATAGACAAAGTGACATAGTGATTTTCTGGACAAATAGTCCCCGAAAAAACCCAATGCAGGAAAACCAGTCTGCTGGCTGCTGGAGAGTTTTATTATTAAGAGTTTTCTGAATACAACAAATCTGGTTCCAGATTTGGAAAACCCGACAAAGATAAAATAGATTTGCAACTCACTGGTTGTTCTGAAGCCAAAATAATGACTGATTCACACCCTCAAACGGGATTTACAAAACGCATCCAAAATTAGGCCCTAGAAACCCCAGCATTGCCTTTGCGTCAGCCTCTGAAGCTTCTACGTCCCTCTGCGCTAGCTTGGAAAGGGCCGCGTTACCCTAGACTGGTTGATGTAGTCCTTATGCTACCCCTTAGGGTCTCTGCGTAACCCCTGAGGGTTTCCAGCTGAATCACGCTACCCTGGGAGGGACTGTGCAACACCTACGTAGCTGAAGCTGCCCCTACGCTGCGTAACTGTTGCCCTCTCTGCCTCTGCGTCTCCTGCTTCTCTGCGCTATCTCTCTGAGCTGATCTCTGTCTCTTGCTGATTCTAGACATTGGGATTAGATCATCCCCTTTGTCTAAACTCCCCTCTCTGCAGCTGAAACACTTTTGAGAATTCTTAGCAAACATGCCCTAGAATCTCAGCTTCAGTGCTCTGCCTCTGTGTGTCTTTACAAATGACCCCAAGCCTTTCCTTTATAATTTTCTCGTTGGGAAATCAATGGCCATGATCAAATCTTGAATCAATGGCTAAGATTAAATGAAAGCTTGATCCGTGTGACTTAAGACAATTTCATCATATGTTTAATTTAATTAAGTTTAATTATTTCATTTTCCTAAGTTTATACTTAGGAAATACATTAAAATAATTAATTAATTAAATATCTCCTAAACTAGATGAAATTTCCCAAATCCCTTTCTGGGTCTTGTAGATCAAGTGTGCTCTAGTCCCTCCACAAAATTTGGGAGCTAGAGCACAATTGATGCTGCCCCAAATACACAAAATCTCAACACTTCCTCTTAGCGTCAGGAGTGTGCTCTAGCAATACATCACACTATGCATTACAAGATTTTGGGCACTGGTTCTGTGTTGCTGATGCTTGGCTTGCTACCACTCAACTTTGCACTGTTGCTGCCATTCTGTAATGTTGCCCATGACTCTGCCATTGCCACTGCAACATCTGTATTGCAGCTCCCTCTCAATTTGCTGCATCGGTGCTGCTCATAGCACTACCACTGCTGATCTGTTGCACCACAACTTCAGTGGTTGAGAGAAACAACTGAATCTCCTGCCCAATCTTTGACAAACAAGTTAGTTGGTCTGCATCCTCATCACTGAAGCTCCATAGGCTACTAATCTGTGTTGGCATCTGAACGATGATGCACAACTACAACTCTGCATTGCGTAAGTAGACTCCCTCTGCATTGCTGAAGTCACATCAACCCCTTGTGCTGAAATCTCTCACGCTGCTACTATGCTGCGCTATCCTCTTGAAGCCTCCATGCTGCTGCAACTCTGCTGTGCGTAAGCAGCTTTGCTCTGCGCTGCTGAAATCACATGAGCCCCTATGTTGTTGCTGCCTCTATGGTGATGTTGCATCTGCACTGCGCTGCTCCTTCCAACCTTCAGATCTGCCTCTGCTTCATTCGTGATTTATGCACCCACTGCTCCACTTGTCTCGCTACTGTCTTAAGGCTGCCGTAGCTCGCATGTGATCCAAGAGATGAGTTGCTCAAGGATCCCGCCCTACATTTTGTAGCTCCTTTACAGATGCATGTCGCCCCACTTTCGTGGTTCATGAGTGTTCATGTCTGCATCATCTTCCGACTCGTCATCGCCACAGCAGCCTTGGGAGAAGAAGCTTCGTTGTCCTTTTTCTTCTGAGGACAATTGCTGGCAAAGTGTCCTAATTCACCACACTGGAAGCACTTGATCTTTGACAGATCCTTCTTCTTCTTTCCCTGTTGCCTCTTTGATGCCAAGGCCGCATCTTCTTCATCTTCCTTCTTCACTTTGCTCAATCCAGAGATGTACTGCTTCTTGGTGATTTTGCGGAGTTCTTCTTGATGCAAAATTGCTCACAAGCTGTCCCAATCTAGGAGGTCCGCTTTGCCCAAGATAATTTGGACAAAGGTTTCCCGCTCATCTGTGATTGCATTGAGAGCAGTCCTGACCATCACATCATCTTCCACTTTAGCACCTGTTGCAGTCAACTAATCTCTGATCAACTGCAATCTGAAGAGGAAATGTTCCATGTCTTCTCCCTTGGTCATCTTTGCATCGACACGGTAATGGGACAACAATCACAAGTTGTAGTGAACATAAACCAAGCTCTCTTCTTGGTCAAATTTAACCTATTCCTTTTAACACTATGGATGAAAGAATAAGAGCTCCAACACCTCTTTGCAGAAGAAGTGTTTACCACCTGTGATAGTGCCTGTAATGTCAAAATTTGTAGAATTGGAGTAGCACGTCCATGCATGTTCCACCACTCAAGAGAAGATAAATTATCTTGATCTCTAATTGCATGGTTTCTCCCAAATTGACAAGCGTATAGTTGCTCAAATGTTTACGTATTATGGTAGACTCCTCATCAGGGACTAATTTATCCAATGCTTTCATATAACCAGATAGAACCTCTGGATCTTGGTGTGGTTTTCTCCTGCTCCCCCCCCGGTGATGGAGTTGAAAGCCATGATGGATGATAGTATTTAGGTGTCAAAACATATGCTAAGGCATGCAATCGAATGTTTAGCATTTCCCATTGTTTTTCTACCTCTGCATGAATATAATTGTACGCGGTGATATCTAGTATGTGTCTGAGTTGTCCTATTGTGTCCTCCTTCTTGCACATGCAAGACCCAAACCAATATACAAACAAAATACTTACATTGTCCTACAAAGCATATGTCAGAGAAATATTTAAAATTCAAATGTAAATACATTCAACATTTATGAACAAAACCCAATCAAACATACATACAAAATACTTACACTGTCCTGCAAAAACACATGCCAGAGATGATATTCAAATTAAAATTCAAACACTAATCATACATACCTTGTTGTAGCAGACTTACCCTTGACTGTTGATGTGTTGTCCTTACTGCAGTGATCCTTGAATGCATATTTTTTCTTGCCTTCTAGAAGCTCGATATTGAATCTGCTGTATCTGTGTAATTTCAGATCTCCAAGGTTTGAAATTTCGTCTTGTGGTAGCCTTCTGAGTCCTCTTTCCAACCCCGTAGGTTTGATCAGCATTGGATTCTTCAAGAAATAGTTATGCCCAATCTCCTACGATGACTTGATTATAGTCTAGTTTAGTAGACCAAACTTGTACGAAGTGCCACATGCCACTATTTCAGCCTTTTGTCTCGAAAACAATACACAACAAATTGCAGTCCATCCTCTTTCTGTCACTTTTTACGAAATTTGAATCCAACGCTCAGAAAGAAAGTTATGACGATTTTCCCAAGGTCACCTGTTTGACATGAAATTCGGGAGCTTGCAAAAACCCTAACTTCCACAGATCATATATCCGAAAATATAGCGAACCAATATCTAAAATTCGGACACGAACTTCATCAGGATTTCGCCCAAATGGGTTTTTAGTTTCAGTATCTGAAGCTTCACAGAAAAACCTTATAGCGAAAATGCCACGATGACCTGTTATAAGTAGCGAAATCCTTGCATGAGGAGGATATGAGGGTCACAATTTATATAAATGCTTAGGTTGAGAGGGTATTCAACAAGTGAACGTTGGAGGGATTTTACAAGCTTAATTTTTTTTCTTAATTATTGACAATTCAATGACCACAACCAATGATTAGTATCATGCCACAACCCCATGGGGTTTTACACACGAAAAATTTAAGGATAGAAATTTATTTTAAAGTTTAGAAATATTGGCGAATATTACTAGTCCGTAATATGGAAATTGTAATAGGCTTAGCGATATTTTTATAAAAATATTCATATTTATAATGATTTTGAATAGTATCTGTAACTTTTTGGCGACTTATAAGGTAAAATATTCTTATACTATAAAATTTGGGCGAATCATATTCTAAAAAATTGTAAATTCACGAATCGTTTTTTTTTTGAAAAAGCATGGAAAATTAGCCCACCTACGAATATTAGTCCCTAAAATTTTCCCTAGTTTTAGCCCACTGACTGGGGTTAGTAACTTCAAACACGAATATCTCTCAAACCGTGAAGAATTACGTGGCATGCCATATATCAACGGAAACATCTCGACAGGTAGAAACCATTCAAAATATCCTTGAATCGGAATAGAGTAAGTTTTGATGTCAAAATTCCTATGCAAGATCGGGGTAGCCCCTAGTGCTGCTTGGGTTGACATCAATGACAACCACTGATCAACAATCTCCCCCTTTGGCATTGATGGCAACACAAGTACTCCCCCTGCGATCGTGACACCGCTTCCTACAACATTCTCTCCCCCTTTTTCATCAATGGCAAAGGGTAACTCACCCTGACAAACGTCATCTTGCAGACCTGTACACACCTCAAATCCCCCTTTTTGTTTCTTAGTTAGATAAGAGAAAGAGTCTAACAAGAACTTGGGAGAATCCCAAGCTTTAGGCGAAGATACTCAAATGCTTCACAAGGTAATGGTTTGGTAAAGATGTTAGCAATTTGTTCCTTTGTGCCAACATATTCAAGCTTAATATTCTTTTCGGTGACCTGCTCTCTAACGAAATGATATTTGATCGGAATGTGCTTTGTTTTGGAATGCATCATAGGATTCTTGGAGATACTAATGGCACTGGTGTTATCACAAAAGATGGGAATAGGCTCATCAAATTTGACTTGAAGATCTTGCAAAGTTTGCTTCATCCAGAGAACTTGAGTACAACAGGCTGTTGCCGCGATATATTCTGTTTCTGCCATGGATAACGAGATTGAAGACTGCTTTTTACTTAACCATGAAACAAGGCAACCACCTAGATATAATGCTGCTCCACTGGTAGTCTTTCGATCATCGACAATTCCTTCCCAATCTACAGATGTATAAGCTTGGATAACTAGATTATTTCCTTTGGGATACCATAAACCATATAAATTTATATAAAAGGAACACTATTATATAAATTTATGAAGGTTGTTACGTTTAAATAAAAGTGAAAACGTAAGTAGCATTTAGAGTTCCAAGTTTTTAAGATTCAGGAAAAGGAAAGTCAAAGCATACTTTTATGAAAATATAAAATAAATATATAAAGAAAACAAAAAAGAAAAGGGTTATAAAGGTGAAGATTTTTATACAAAGGAAAAGTTATTGGTATAATATATATATATATATATATATATATATATATATATATATAAAAGAGAGAAATTATAAAGGAAAAAAGGAAGAAACTATTATACTCCTAAAAGTATATAAAGGGATATTTGGAAGTATTGAAGAGAGATATTTGAGGAAAACAAAGGCTATTGGAGGAATTTGAAGGAAGTTATCTCGACAAGCAAAATGACATCTAATTCAGATTAAAGGGAGGAAGATTTCCAGAAACTTCACGTAAGTATGCTTCAGTACTATTTAGAACTAAACGGTCTGTTGCGGGAAAAGACGTCACTATTGCTATCTCATTTGCTGAGGATAAAAATTATATAACACCTAAAACTGTAAACCAATTAGTGATTCCTGAGTTAAATATAATCGAAAAATTAGACTTTTCCGGCACAAAACAATGCGAAATCACTGACTTACAGTTAAACATTGGCGATTATACATTTATATCGAAATTCTCTGTTCAATCCTTATTTTTTGACGATAGTGACATTGTTTTGGTTTCACCATGGATAGAAACTCTAGGATCCTTTATCCTAAATACGAAAAAGAAGTTTTTGACATTTTCCCCACAAAAAGAAAAAAATAACGCCACAGGACATTAACTTGGAGCCAAATTCAATGATGCCATATAAGAAATTTTAAAAGTAATTTTTCAAGAAGGTAAAAAGGTGATACAAAATATGCAAAGAGAAGTTGACAAAGTCACTGTTGAAAAAACTGAAGAAGTTTCGCGATTAAAAGACTGTAGCGAAAATTTACTAACACAAATAAAGAAGCTTAAGAAGGATAAGAAGTTGTTGGAAAACAAGGTGCAACAACTTGTTGAAAATAAATCTTCGAATGTAGAAGTCAGAGTTGAAGAGAAAGAAACTGGTACTAATGCAGTGAATGTCATGACTCACAACTAAAGAAGAAGACAAGCAAGTTGAGAAAAATACAAGCTTAGATGTTGTAGTTCGGACGATGAACATTCCAAGTGAAGGTTTTGTAACCAGCTCAATAACATCAATGCCAAAAGAAAATAAAAAAATTATCACCCACTTAAGAAGGGAAAGTCAAACCAAAAAAGTACCCTATCGACATCCAAATCACGGGAGTAGACAACTCGATTAAGCTACGTATTAAGAACATAATGAACAAATTGATCTTCCGAAGAATACTAATGTCACTGCAATCCACTCGTGTGATAACAATTCTCTGCAAGATTCCACAAAAGATTGATCTAGGATGGTCTGATTCCTTCTCAGTGCTACAATTTTGTTTGTCACTTAGAGGATCATATCAACTTGTATCAACAAGGATGACTGCCTCGAGACGAGAAGACATTCGTAGCAGGAAAAGAAATCAAAGCCTTTCATCAACAAGCTTTGAGGACAAATCTTTTTGAGGATGAAGGCAATGTAATGAATAAAATGATATAAATAATGATTAATTAGTTAATTAGTAATTAGGTTGAAAGGGCATGTCTAAATGAGACAAGACCTTTCGTGAAGAGGCACTTGCCTAGGTATATAAGCAGACCTCATTTGTAACATTCGTCATCATTCCTCATACATTTTTAATATAATATTTGTATCCTCAATGGATATTCGTATATTCCAAGTCTTCTGGAGTATTTAACGAGAAGTACGAACTTTGTTCACTTCATTGTCTTTACTGGATGGACACAATAACGCGAACCGGGAGGAATGTCGGACTATAGGTACTGTGGTCGAAACAAACCGATGGTGGGAAGGCTGGTCACGGTTTGCTATATGGTGGTGGATAGTCAGTGTCGGGAGACCCAAAGCTAGGTGACAAGATGAAAGGCACAGGGGGTCGTTGTCGATGGTGGCTCGACAACAATGGTTTGACTTAGATGATGTGTGGAGCCCAATAGCAAATAGCTGTTTAGAAATCGGTAGCGGAAACAATGACAGGGTCGACAACAAATGGTATAACCGATAGTTTAAAGCAGAGGTTAGCGAATGATGAGGGAAAATAGTGTGGTGGTAAACTACACTGCAGGAAAATGAAGGAATGACCAACTCGACAGAGGTGGCGACAGTGTGTATTAGTAGTAACGATGGCGGTGTGTATCAGTAGTTGTGGTATATGTGGTTTCAGTTAGCAGTTGTTGGTTGGCTGCGCGGAATGTCCTTCGAGCGTGGCCTTCGATGACAGTGGTGACTACATTGAAAGGTGCAGGTATTTTCTTCCCCCTTTTTTCTTAAATATATTATAATTTCAATTTTTTTTTTTTTAATACCAATTTTTTTTTTTAAATATAATTTCTTTTAACTTCCTTTTTTTTTGAATTTTTGAATTTTTTTAATATAGATTTTCTTTCTATTTTTTTTAAAAATGTTTTATATTTTTTTAAATGCCCAATGGCTTGACGTTAACCCTGAAGAACCTCCAAAAGTTTCTTGTGGCTAAAAGCCCGAATTCCAATGACAGATAAAGGGTTGATGGCCAAGGGCTTGGTGATCAACCAACATGGCTCTGATATCACTGTAACAATCAAAAGTTGTATACACAACGAAAATTTTTAAAATACTTCAAAGACGTTAATGTCCATTGTAAAACATGTAATTGTATATTGAATATTGTATAAAAGAATTGATGTGAGATACAATGAGGATGAGGGCCTGCTTATATACCCTAGGCAGGTACCTCTTCACTAGTGGTTATGTCCTTAGGGACATACCTTTTCATTAACTAATTCTAATTAATTAATCATTAATCATTATTATTGTCATTTACATTATTTGTGTTATTTTTATATATTTAATTCATAACACTCCTTCACTCATCCAAGCTCTCCTCAAGTCTCTTTTCTCTAAGCTCTCTTATCTTCTCTTCTCCAAGCTCTCCAAAGATGCAAGAACGAGGAAAAGACCGGGGGAAATGGTTTTTAATCCCATCTATGTTTACCCTAACTCACCATAAAGCCACCCCCAACCCTAGCTAGAGCCAAAAAAAAAAAAAATTAAAAAAGGATGCCTCCGCAAAACAGCCCATCAGGCCTCAGAACCGTTCTGGATCTGCCCAGATCCGTTCCTGATCAGCCGTGGATTCAAGGATGAAGGCCTGCTTGTATACCCTAGGCAGGAACCTCTTCACTAATGGTTATGTCCTTAGGGACATACCTTTTCATTAACTAATTCTAATTAATTAATCATTAATCATTATTATTGTCATTTACATTATTTCTGTTATTTTTATATATTTAATTCGTAACACTCCTTCACTCCTCCAAGCTCTCCTTAAGCCTCTTTTCTCTAAGCTCTCTTATCTTCTCTTCTCCAAGCTCTCCAAAGATGCAAGAACGAGGAAAAGACCGGGGGAAATGGTTTTTAATCCCATCTATGTTTTCCTTAACTCACCATAAAGCCACCCCCAACCCAACTTAGAGCCACAAAAAAAAAAATTAAAAAAGGATGCGTCTGCAGAACCGCCCGTCGGGCCTCAGAACCGCTCAGGATCTGCCCAGATCCGTGCATGATCAGTCGTGGATTCAAGGTGGATCCCTGTCCAAAACCGCAAATCAGAAATCCGAAACCGCGAATTGGGCCCAAGCAGTTCTGGATTTCCAGGAATCAGCGCAATCCTGTGAAACCACAGATCCAATTTTCGGATTCGCCATTCTACCATACCCTTAGGGGGCGAGGATCGTGCAACACTATTTCCAACACAAGAAAAGGAAGGTTTCCAGAGGAAACTCGATGAAGACCTATTAGAACAAGATGAAGAAAATTCTTGCTTAAGAGCCTTAAAGAAAAGTTGCTGGAAGAAATTAGAACATTAAAGAATGAAAAAATTGAGTATCAAAACATTAAAGGAAATCTATAAATCAGAAGTTGGAGAATTTTCACGTCTCAGAAATCATATTCAAAATATATTCATGCAAATTAAGAAGCTTAGAAATGATAAGAAGTCATTGGTAAACAGAATAGAAAATCTTATCTAGATAGAAGCATTGAAGTCTTCAAGTAAAAAGGTAGAAAGTTGTGGAGGAGGGAACAAATACAGATCCCATTAATCTCACAGCTCACAAACATACCAAACTAGTTGAATTAATTACATAGTTAGATGTTGGAGTACGAATGATAGAAATTCCAAGTGTACTTACTAATAAAAGATACTCAATTAATGGTGCAACATCAGTGCACTGAGAAAAAAAATTCCAAAAGAAAATCAAGGAAATGCTACAAAGACATGTTATCGAGATCCTAATCACAAGAGCAGGTACACTAGCTAGTTGGCGTATTGACATTAATCAGAAAGGAAACAATTAACATATCTTTTGAAGAATATTGATACTAGTATCATCGAATCTCATGACAAGAAGTCATCATGGGAAATCTATAAGTGTAGTGTTCTGGATCGAATTAGGATTGTTAGATGATGTTACCGTTTGGTAGTTGTGCTAAGCAATTAGAAATTCATACTGTCTTGTCCCATCAACTATGACAACATCCAAAAACAAAGAATTAGGTGAAAGTATTACAAGTAGATGAAAAAGACAAAGCCTTTTCATCAATATGCTTTGAGGACAAAGCATTTCTAACGGGAAGGCAATGTTATGAATATAACAATATATAAAATAATAAAAATAATAAATTATAATAATTAATTAATAGCTAATGAAGAGACATGTGAAAGGGCACGTCTCTATGAAAAAACATGACTTTTTATGAAAAGGCACTCCTACCTATTATTTATAGGGCCCTCATTTATAATATCATATTTTCATATCACATTTAAAAATTAATATTTTACCAAATTCTTATATGCATTTTATAGATTGTCCACATGGATTCTTTATATTTAAGATATTCTAATATTTGTGTCTGAGCGAAGTTTGTGTTGATTTTTGTGGTAGCTATGGTCAGTGTTCAAATTAAAAGAAAGAAAAAATATTTTTTAATTCATGTAGGCTCCAAACAGTTAGGTCGGCCCAACAAGTTGAATGACCCACCTACTTTGACCACTATGAATACACCATTTGACCTCCTCCATTTAGCATCAATTCAGATCATAAAATCAATTAGTCTTCTCTTCACACGTGCAAAGGAGAGAGAGCAGATTTGTAGTTTGACCAACAAAGTTTGACTAGTTTTAGAAGTTTGTTTGACCAATGTTGACTAAGCCTTCTTTTGATCAGTTTGACTGGATTGTTTGACCGAAATTTTGGGCAGTCAGGTAGTTGACTGCAAGGGTGACCAAACTTCTAAGGCAGAGTTTGACCGAAATTCTTGAGTTTGACCGTAGTCTTTCTGAGGCAATTGACTGAGACTTTATGAGGCAGTTGACCCAGACTTTCTGAGGCTGTTGATTGGGTCTTCCCCAGGCAAGTTGATCAAAACTTTATGAGGTGGTTTCACTGCAGTCTTGACCAAATCTAGGCAAAGTTGATCGAAAGTCTTTTGGGCAATGTTGACCGAAATTTAGGCAGCATTCAAAGCTGTTTCTGAGCTGTTTGACTAGGTTTAACCTTGTTGGTTTCTGTGATCAGGTTGACCAAGTTTGATTGGAAAATCAGATTGTAGCTTTTGTTGAATTGAACAATTATTTCTCCTAGAAAATATTGCTGGGTTTTCTCTCAAGGTTGGGTTTCCCAGGTGAATTTTTTTTGTTGTATACTGTTCTACTATCCTACTGTGATCTCTACTATTTCTATTGCATTTACAGTTGAATTTTCTGAAGTGTAGTTGCTTAGAAGTGTGCAAAAATATCATTAGATGTAATTATCAGTAGCAGAAAATTGTGGTTGTCTACTTAGCACTAGAAAATGAACATGGTATTAGAGCCTTGGTGAAGAAAGGACATTGTGATCACTCCTTGAAGACACCTATTCTACAATTAGAACTGTGACTTGATCTTTGAATAAGATGACCCCCTTGTTGATATTTTGGGTAGCATCGGATGTGCTCTAGCTCCGAAACTTTGTGGAGGGGCTAGAACACATGAGATCTCCAAGACCCATAAATTGTTTGGAGAAATTCAACCTGGTGTGAAAGTTATTCAATAATTAATTATTTAAATGGAGAACATAAGTCTAACCTAGGTAAATAAAATAATTAAAGGGAATTAATATAAACATATGGGCGAGAATGTTCTAAGTAACATGGATCAAGTCTTTTCTAATCTTAGTCGTTGATTAGAGATTAGATCACGACCGTTGGTTTCGCAACGAGAAAAGTATTAAAGGAAGGCTTGAGGTCAGTTGGAGAAGACACACAAAGCGGTAGCACTTGAACTAAGTCGAAATTCTGGGGTGCAGTTTGTTGAGAATCTTCGAGTGAGCTGGCAGTGCTTGTGAGGGGTAGATCGGCAAGGGATTATTCTGATTCAGGGCCGAGAATACTAAGGCAGAGAGGCAGATCCGTACCAAGTAGCGCAAAGACCAATAGGAGGGACGCAGCCCAGCCAGGCTCATGCAGAGGCAACGTGAAGGGTGATGCAAGGCCTTTAGGGTGACGCAGAGGCAACACTGAGCCTAGAAGGGTGACGCATGAGCAACCTGTGCTGCACAGACGCTGCGCAGTGGCTATGCTGGGCAGGAGAAGCTGATGCAGAGGCTGGAAGAGCAGTGTTGGGGTTCCAGTGGGCCAGAAAGGGCTCGTATTCAATATTTTCAGAGGAGTGCTTCCTCGGCTAAATCAACCATATTTTCTGTCTCTGAGTGATGGGTATATCTGCCGTAAATTCTCTGTCGGGAAAACCAATACTGGTGCCCTTGATTGTATTCAGATATTCTTCTGAATAAACAAACCCTCTAAGAGCTGTTGCACCGGTTTTCCCACATTGGGTTGTTCCGGGGACATTGTCCAAAAAATACTGTCCTTTGTCATGTGTGGGTTATGCTTTAGTAAATGATCTGTAGGTATGTGTAGGCTGCAGTTGTGTTTACTTTGATATTTTATTGAATATTTGAGAAAATAACTTGTTAATTAAATCAAACAAGTAGGAGAAGTAAATCAAAATACTATAGTAGGGTTTCTATATTCAGAAGATTTAACATGGTATCAAAGCGATTGCAGATCAAGATGAAGGCATCAGTGTAGGGCTGAAGATTTTTTTGCTATAGGAGGGCAGCTGAAGCTGCACCGATTCAAAAAGAGGCAGCGCAACACTGGAGGGACAACACAAAGGCTCTGCAGGGGTGGCGCAGAGCCAGTCTGCTCACACAGAGGCTGACATAGGCCCAGAATGGTGATGTAGAGCCTGTCAAGCTCACGCTAAGCTGACGCAGAGGCTAACACAGGCCCAAGAGGGTGACGTAGACCAAGAGGGAGTGACGTCGTGTCGGTTGTTGTGGCTAGAAGTGCAGTTTTAAGATCTTCGAAGTTGCTGGTGGGGAATTGTTTCTTCCGTTGCATAATAGTGCCTAGCAGGGTTGACAAAATAAGGGGAAACAATTCCTCAACAGATTTTCTAGCCAAGAAATCTGAGTTTCGATCAAGTGGAGTGATCATAGAGGGTTGATTCGACATAATTGGTGAAGGATTTCTGAGAGGGACATCATTTGTTAGAGGGAGCATATCCTCTGGAGGGTTTCTATTGCCAAGCAACCCAGATCCGGTCTTTTGTTGAGCGTAGCAACAATAGAAGGGAGAAGAGCACTTGCTTCGACAGTTTGAGCAGAGATGGCCTCGTATGGACTGAGAGATCATGATAGGTTAGACGATGTGTCTAACTTTGCCATCTGGAAAGCCAAAATCCTGACAGTGCTTGATGAATATGGCATTAGAGACCATGATGAGAACGTCCTGGCTGTGCCGACCGATGTTGATGCTCTAAAGAAGTTTAATGAAAATCATGCGCGGGCTAAACGCTTGATCATGGATGGAGTGAAAGATCACATGGTTCTGCATATTGCCGAGAAGAAGACGACAAACGAGGTGTGGACAACATTAGCCACATTGTATCAAGTTAGCTCCGTCCAGAGGAAGATGCTTTTGGAGAATCATATGCGGATGTTCTAGATGCAGAAGGGAGAGGAGATCGATACTTTCCTCTTTAGACTGCAGACTATTCGAGACCAGCTGATTTCCATGGGGGCAACTTGTTACGAATATAATTCATAACAAATAAATAAATAAAAATAAATGTAAGTACTAAATAGTCAAATAAGGATTATGTTAAGTAGTCATTAAGTTAGTGAAAATGCATGTCTAAAAGACATTCCCAGTCATGAAGGGCCACCTGCCTAGGTATATAAGGGCCACCTACCTAGGTATATAAGCAGGGCCTCATTGTAACATTCATCATCACTTATACATTTTATATATTAATAAATTATTATTACAAATACCTCTTGTGTATTTTTACATTTAAGTCAACAAGGCTACAATTTTGTTGCTTTAGTGGTATTAGAGCCATGTCGCACAATATAATCTTACGGCCCTTTGAATGTTGTTTACTGCACAATATGCCATTACGTGTAGATCCTGAAGGAATTGAGCGGATTAGAAAAATTCAAGAAAAGCTTCAACAATTAGAAAAATCTGTGCAGAAGTTACAACATGTTTTAAGAAAAGTTATGCAGAAATCCATAATAAGGAAGAAGATGTTGATCAAAATGATGAATATGAAAAAAATATCAATCAAGATGGTTGAAAAGATGAAGCAGTAGATGATTATAATGTTGAAGATGAAAATTATGGTGATTCAGATAAAGATGATGTGGATGAGTACTATCTTGAGAAACAAGAAGATGAACAATATCATAACAATGAAGAATGCTCTAAAATGGAAGATGTTGAACGTTTTGAATCAGTATCTCTGCAAGGTGATATGAATAACTCTGTTAATCAAAGTGGAATTTCATTAGATATGTCAAAGGAGGAAAATCATACAATACCCAAGAAACCAAAGTATGAAACAAAGAAAAAAGATATGATCCAATTGTTGCTGATGTTGTGATAGGTAAGTAGGTTGCAGTGACTACAAATCATATGCCTTACTTTAGAGAGGCAGTGTATCGTATGCCCACAACTAAAAATGATGTACCATCAAATAACATTCCTTTGGCTCTACAGAGCTTGTTCTACAAAATTCAATACAATGATACGAGGGTGTCAACAAAAGATTTGACAAAATCTTTTGGATGGGATACATATGATTCATTCTTGTAGCGTGATGTACAGGAGTGGAATTGTGTATTTTCTGATAAATTAGAAGACAAAATGAAGGGTACGACTGTGAAGGGTACAATACAACAACTATTTGAGGGGCATCATAAGAATTACATTGAATGTATAAATGTTCATTATAAATCTACACGAAAAGAGTCATTATATGATCTACAACTTGATGTTAAAGGCTTTCGAGTCATCTATGCATCATTTGACAAGTATATGGAGGTCAAAAAACTTGAAGGTGATAATAAATACCATGCAGAGAACTATGGTTTGCAGAAAGCAAGAAAAGGTGTTCTTTTCATTGATTTCCTCTCTGGTGTCTGTCAACCACCTATTTGGTGGCTATGGACCAGTGGTCATCTCAACTGCCTCGCTACTGCAACTATCTGCTCTCTCTACAATCCGACGCCATCACAAGTTCCGCGACTGTCTCCCTCATTGTTGTGGTCATTCACCAGTGTCTGACGACACCCTACCCGCATGCTGTGGTGCCCACACACTCGGTGCGATTCACCTGCTATTCTGGTGATCGGGTATGCTCGATATGGTGGAAGAGTCCTGTCACCCGCCATTCCTGTCATCGTATGGTGGAAGAGTCCTGTCACTTGCCATTCCTGTCACCATATGGTGGAAGAGTCTTGTCACCCACCATTCCTTTACACAACGGCCCACGTCCTATCTCCACGTTAACCGTCGCGTCCTTGTCCCCTGCTCATATAGTTAATTATTTACTTAATTATATAGCCATAACTATATAAAGCTATATAATTAATTTACTACATGAGTTATATGAATTAATTAATAACTATCTATATATATATATATATAGTTATTTAAAAAAAAAAAAAACCTTAGTTCCAAATTAATATCACCAACGAATTATACATGTTGAGGTACCAAGTGGTTAAGATGAGACATGAAGTTATACATGTCGAGATGATAAGCACAAGATGAAGGAATTTTTAGGAAATAAGCTTTTCGGAGAAGGCGGCAATGGTATGAATATAATTCATAACAAATAAATAAATAAAAATAAAAGTAATTACTAAATAATCAAATAAGGATTATGTTAAGTAGTCATTAAGTTAGTGAAAAGGCATGTCTAAAAGACATGCCCAGTCATGAAAGGCCACCTGCCTAGGTATATAAGCAAGGGCCCTCATTGTAACATTCATCATCACTTATACATTTTATATACTAATAAATTATTATTGCAAATACCTCTTGTGTATTTTTACATTTAAGTCAACACACCTACAGATTTGTTGCTTAAAAACTCCTGATGATGGACTCATGGTGAGGACTACCCTAAATGCAGTCACCAATGAGTGGGAGACCTTTGTCCAAAGCATTTTGGGCAAAGCACAACTTCCAAACTGGGGGGACATGTGGGCAATCCTTCGATAGGAGGAGATCGGGAGAATAACCAAGAGGGAATTCAACAACGGAGGAGTCAAGATTAAGAAAGGAGGAGGAAGATGCAACCCGAGCATCTAAGAGATAGAGGCAGCAAGGGAAGAAGAAGAAGGACCTATCCAAGGTCCGGTGCTTCAGATGTGGCGAATTGCGACACTTCACCAATACTTGTCCTAATAAGAAGGGCAAGGAAGATTCAGATTCCAAGGAAACAACAATGAAAGGGGATGATGCAAATGATGATGATGTGGCCATGAGTGCTCATGTACTTCGAGAGAAGAGGTGGGGCGGCATAGATCTGTAGATCGAGCGACAGATGGTGACGGTAGGATCCTTGAGGTGCCCAAACTCTTGGATCACATACGAGCTACGGGAGCCTTAAGATAGTAGCAGGATGACTGGAGTCAGTGGATGCAGAGGATCATGGAAAGGCACAAGGCAGTGCTTGAACACTGAAGATTGGAGCAACGCAGTGCAGTGGCAACAACAACATAGACACTGATGGGACTTCAACAGTTTAGAGGGGCAATGCTTATGAAATGCAGAGCAGCAGCAGCACAAAGGCTCTAGAGAGACAACGCAGAGTAGCAGCTGAGGGTGCTGCAGTAATGAGATGTAGCTAGAATGACTTGTCTGTCAGTTATTTTGGGTGATGTCCTTCAGTTTCTTACTTCTCAGCAACTGAGTTGCAATGCAACAGTTACCAGTGGCAGTGCTATAGGCAGCATGATGCAGCAATTTGAGAGGGAGCTGCAGTGCAGATGTGGTAGTGACATGGATGCAGGATGTTTCCACATGAAGTGGATGGATACATTAACATAGAAAACTCTAAACAAGTGGATGCAACAATTTGAGAGGGAGCTGCAGTGCAGATGATGCAGGATGTTTCCACATGAAGTGGATGGATACATTAACATAGCACACTCATTCAATCTTTTCTGGAGAAGGCGAAAATTTTCAACAAAGTGGACATCTAAAGAAGTCAAAATGAATACCTCCCTATCTAAGAGGGAGTGTTGATTTTTGTGGTAGGTACATAGTATTAAAAACCAGTCGGGTCAAACCGAAAATCGGTCAAACTGGCCGGTCAGACCCCTGGCTGGTCAAAACCGGTCAAAAAACCCTGTTGAACCCCCTTATTGGCATAAAATTCTAGTCAAACCAGTGCTGACTGACTGGTTAAGGACAAAATTGACTGGTTTATGGATAAACTGGCTAGTTTTGTCCTTAACCGGTCGGTCAACTGCTAACATGCTGTCGGTTCACCTTTGTCACTTTGATGGAGGTTGAAGATGTGTTGATGCTCCTTTTTTGAATGAGAAACCCTTCTTGAAGTTTTGATGGCAATACCTTGAGATGACAATGAACTGATGATACAATTGAGAATTTTAGATGGTTCTATAATACTGTGACTATCTTAACAACAAGATGTCTTATATGCAAGATGTTGTATTAATCAGGTTTTCTTTGATTGAAATTTCTTCTAATCAAATTCTTGCTTTATATATTGTGATCTGGTGTTGTGTGACTAGGGGTCTGAATCCATTATTGCCTTGTTTTATATAATTTTCAACTTTTAAAGAATTTCTTGCTTTGTAGATGAGGATCTCTGTGGTCCTTTTATAGGATCCAAAACCTTTGTTGTTGTAGACTTCCTTCTTTGATTTTGATTCTTCAATCCTTCAACTTGACTTCCATGAAAAAGCTCCCATTGGTGGATGAATCATTATTCCACACCATATGCAGAATCCCTAAATAAATTATCATGATTCCTGTGTACATACTGCACTGTAGAGTCTAGACTCTAGACTTGTAGTCTTGTATTAGGTCAATGGCCTCATAGCTTGTAGCATTGTTTTTGGACTTTATGGGCGATTTGGAGCCTCATTGCTTATGTATTTTTCGATGATATGTATTGCACTCGCTGCCATTTTGATATATTCACCTTCACATGGTATATAAATTAGCAAACTTTGCATATTTTGTCTCTATTGACTTGGAATCATGGTTGCAAATCTTAAAAATAGTTTTTTTTTATTAAAAAATAATTATTTAATGTATTTTTTTAAAAACCGGTTCATTTAGACCTGACTAGTACCGGTTAGACCGGTTCCGGTCCGGTTACCGGTTCACTAGGTCCACTGGTCCGGTCACTGGTTCCGGTTTTTAATACTATGGGTAGGTACGATTGGTATTCAAATTAAAAGAAAGAAAAATAAATTTTTAATTTATGTAAGCTCCAAACAGTTAGGCTGGCCCCACTAGTTGAATTAGTTTGACCCTTGGTCAAAACCCACTTACTTTGACCACTATAAATACACCATTCAACCACCTCCATTTGGAATCAATTCAGATCATAAAATCAATTAGTCTTCTGGTCACACGTGCGATGGAGAGAGAGATCTGTTTGACCAGCGAAGTTTGACTGGTTTTAGTAGTCTGTTTGACCAGTGTTGACTGAGCCTTCTGATTAGTCTGACCACAGATTTGACCATATTGTTTGACCAAAATTTTTGGCAGTTGACCGAGCTTGATTCTGGGCTGTTGACTGCAGAGTTGACCTGATTTCTGAGGCACAGTTTGACTGAAATTCATGAGTTTGACCGCAGTCTTTCTGAGGCAATTGACTGAGACTTTCTGAGGTAGTTGACCGAGACTTTCTGAGGCTGTTAACTTAGACTTCCTGAGGCAAATTGACTGAAACTTTCTGAGGTCGTTTGACTGCAGTCTTGACTTGGTAGTTTTACCAAATCTAGGCAGATTTGATGAAAGTCTTCTGGTTAGAGCTGAACTAACTCTGGGTAGAATTCAGACCTGTTTCTGAGTTGTTCGACCAGGTTTGACCTTGGTTTTTGTGGTCAGGTTCACCACGTTTGACTGGGAAATCAGATTGTACCTTTTGTTGAATTGAACAATTATTTCTTCTAGAAAAGAGTGTTGGGTTTTCTCCCAAGGTTGTGTTTCCCAGGTGAAATTTTTTTGGTGTCTACTGTTCTACTGTCGTACTATGATCTGAAGTGTGCAAAAATATCATTGGAAGTAATTATCAGCAGCAGAAAATTGTGCTTGTTTACTTAGCATTAGAAAATCAACAGTTTGTTCATCTCACTTGGATCCATAGGGTGCAAGCCTACCTCACTATCTTTTGCAACTCTTTTACATTATGTACATTGAAATAGACTTCTAGTTGGTACACCTAATGGTTTAATTTAACAACACCTACCTTACCTTTATAGGGCTTGATGTCTACCTTGGCTTACACTTTAAACAAAAGTTGGAAAGGTAATGATTGGATTTTTGGCCATGCTCATCCATAATGTTGAGGCTTGAGGTTGCTTCTTCACCCTTCTTGTGATGATCTTTTGATCCATAAGGTGCAACTCTCCCTTGGAATTGGACTTGGTGAGTTGAAAAAGCCTACATTGAACTCACACCACAAAAATGCCCAAAGAAAACCTATTTGATATCATATTATATGTGAACTACCTTTAATATTCCAAAGGTTTGTTCGCCACAATAGATCTAATACTATTTTTCTTCCTAGTGCAACTACATATACTATTCTCTATTGTCTGATGACTTTACTTATATTAATAACTTTATTGAAAAATACACCTTAATAGTATTCTTTTG
Source organism: Pinus albicaulis (assembly GCA_034641835.2). Lineage (NCBI taxonomy): Eukaryota > Viridiplantae > Streptophyta > Pinopsida > Pinales > Pinaceae > Pinus > Pinus albicaulis. The sequence continues at coordinate 951,152,142 of CM076571.1, read as the reverse complement.
AAAAGTACATCTTATATTTTCAAAAATTATTTACAAGATATTATAGAGAAATTGAAACGGTATATACAATTTACCTAATAGCCTCTTACATAATGCAGCCAAAGTAGAAATGAAATCAGATTAGGTTGGATGATGCAAACATTGAGCATCTTTGATCAATAGAGCTCCCTTGGCTAGGAGTTGATAGCCTGCCTCATCTTTCTATATAGCAGAAAAAGAAAATGAAAGGGTATATACAATTAACCTCGTAGCCTCTTTCATAATGCAACCAAAGTAGAAATGAAATTAGGGTAGGTTGCATGAAGCAAAAATTGAGCATCTTTGAGCAATAGAACACCCTTGACCAGGGGTTAATGGCATACCTCGTCTTTCTATATAACAGAAAGAGAAGATAGAGAGCTGATCTCATGTTCTAAAACAAACTTGCACCTATGTTTCTGTAACAAACTGTCCTTGTTTGTATTTTCAAAGATAGATTTTTTTTTTGTAGATAGTAGAAATATTGTTTGATGAATGATTGTATATGAATGATGATACAGTATCCCTCATGATGGTTTGCTTAAAGCATTGATTGGTCACAAGGTTAAGAGGTACATGCCCCTTGTCTTTTCATTAATTAATTAACTTATTGTTGTTTATAACTTTGTTATTATAATGTTTATGCCATCGCCACCCTATTAAGAAATGCTTTGTCCTCAAACCATAGAAAATTGGATTTTCTCTAGTTGGGCATCTTTCATGGTGACACAAAGTTTGTCTTTTTTTATGGACTTGATTTCATTCGCATAGTGAGTGTTGGTGAGTTTTCCGTGTATTGTTTTCATCTCCTTGAGAGTGGAAACTTCAACACCATATAATTTATAGTGTAGCCCCTGCTAATTAAACTCCATGAACTATTCTTCAAGGTTTGCAGTATAACTTTCCAACTACATCAACCATTTTGCACCTAACGCTATATTTATCTCTTTGAGTTGTAGACCATAGAGTTCTGTTTGTAGTTCTAGTTTTTGTATTTGAATTGAAACTTTGACATTTTGCTACTTCTTTGACCTTTTGTTCATTAGCGACTATCACGATGAGGTCCTCGGTGGGGTACACAAAAAGGTTTAGTTGGTTAACAGTAAGAATGTCTATACAATTGTGAGTACTACTAGAATCTTTGAGTATTGTGACATTTCTATCTCTTATGACTCCTTTAAGCTTCAGGGTCTTAGGTTGTGGTTTCCTTATCATGGCTGTTGGTGGAATTGTAGGGTTGCCTTTTTTTTCAAGTTCTTAAAGGCTAGATCATCTTATTTTTGAGATGTGGTGGAACGTATTTTGCAATCGGTGGCTGTAATTAGTCTTTTGGAGTAATTTTCTTTCTTTGAAGTTTGTTGTTTCAATTTCTATTTGGTTTGGCACATGAGATTTAACCTAGTGATGCTTTTTGTGGTGTATAGTCATGGTTTGAATTTGCATTGTATGCTATAGTGATTTCATCATCTAGTTTCTATACTTCTACTTGCTTTCCATCCATAATTTTATAGTAGTGTAATGACATGTCTTCACATCTTACATCTCGGTGTTCAAATTTTTTCACATTTGCGACAATTGTTTTTCTTCAATTTCTCTCTCTAATTCACTTCTAAATGTGACCGAGTCCTTTTATACAATGCGATTATATAGTTTCTTATTTTTTCATCTGTGTGTATTAAAAACTGGCTGGGTCAAACCGGCTGGTCAGACCCTTGGTCGGTCAAAACTGGTTGAAAAACCCAGTCAACCTTTGCATTTCGCTAAAAATTTGGTTAACCAATGCTATCCGGCCGATTAAGGACAAATCAGCCAGTTTATGGATAAACTGGCGGGTTCCATCCCTAACCGGCCGGTCAGCACCTAAGTTGCTATAGGGACCTACAGACGGCCAACAAGGATGTTTAGGGCTGACTTGGAGGGAAGGAGAGGGTTGTTTCCCTCCAAAAACACCCTACCCAATCCTTTATAAGTAGGGGCAACCTCTCCTTTGTCTCACACCATCTTATTTGCAGGTTGTGAGCTTGATTGAGAGCTTGGAGAGTGTTGAGTGTTTGCTGGAGCAGTGATCTCAAAGGCCTGGAGTTGGAGTTGGAGCTATCTTGGAGATAGTTTGGAGCTGCCAGTAGAGTTGGCATCTTCAAGAGGACGCTAAGGAAGCTAGTTTGCATTGCTAGGTAAGGATTTTCACTTGAAAAATACATCATTTCATTGCTGTTCATGTATTTATTTTCTCATGTGTTTAGCTATGCTATTGCTCTCAAATCTCTACTCCTATGTTATCAAATTTTGTATCTTTGAATGTGCATTTTGTTTCGTAAATTTAGCCTTGATTGTCCATCTCTCTTAGCTGCAATTTTTTTTAAATGGCAGATTTATTTCCAAATTTCAATTATTTCAAGTCAAGATGGCTCCAAAAACCAATGACAGTGCATGGGCCCATTGTGATGTGGTTGATGGAAAGATGATATGCAAATTTTGTGAAAAATGTGTTGGAGGTGGGGGTATTCTTAGATTGAAACAACACTTGGCTGGGATAAGAGGCCAAGTAAAGCCATGTGATGCACCTAATGAAGTGATAGGTCCGGTTAGGGCAGAATACCTTGCCAATGTAATGAATAAAATAATGTAAATAATGATTAATTAGTTAATTAGTAATTAGGTTGAAAGGCCATGTCTGCAAAGACATGACCTTTCGTGAAGAGACACCTGCCTAGGTATATAAGCAGGCCTCATTTGTAATTCTCAATCATTTCATTCATCATACTATCTAATATAATATTTGTATCCTCATGGATATCTTTGTATTCCAAGTCTTTTGGAGCATTTGACTTGAGAAGGAACTTTGTTCGCTTCATTTGGTATCGGAGTAGTTCGAGCCTTCGACCACCTAACCATTGCACAGAGCCACACTCTCTGATCCAGGTTTTTGACCGTAAAATTCATCAACATTGTTTCCTTTGAAGTGTTTCGCTACACTTTTGGAGTTTCTCCGTTCGCTGATTTCGTTAGAGGCGTTTGGTCAGAATTAAAAATTTGAAGAAATTTCACCAGAATTAAAAATTTGAAGAATTGAATATATATATATATATATATATATATATATATATATATATATATATATATATATATATATATATATATATATCTCTGCTGAACGCCGTTTCGACCCGACCAGGCCTGGTCGACCGTTTCATCAGTCGTCGTCCGATCATGTACAAAAAACACCAGGTTGGCCGGTTTTTGTACCAGCTTGGCCGGCTCGGTAACAAACCGGCCGACCAGGCCTGGCCCGAGTTAACTCGGCCGAGCCAAATCTGCCGGCCGGTGGGCCCAAAAAATCGGATTTTGTGGACTTGAAACCGGATTTTATTCCGCTGTTAGGTTTGTTTGAGGTTTTCTGAAGAGTTGTGGAGTTGGTTTTTGGAGTAGCTTCATGGTAATGTTAAATTCTTAAAGTAAAAGTGACATTCTCCTTAATCTTCATTTTCATCCTTTTACTTAAATTTTTAACATTACCATGAAATGACTCTGGATGTTTGAGAGTGGTTCCAACCTCATTGGATTTCATATGGAGAAAGTAGAATTTTAGATCTCATTCAAAATCCAGCAGACTTATCAGTTTTTCAGGATTTCAGGATTGGGTTATTGCAATGTTTCCATCGAATTTTGTCATGTATTAGGGTATGGAACTCATATTTAATCAAGAGCACTAATCCCTCTATGTACCTTGATGACATGATGTTAGTGACAATGATCAAGAACAATATGTGATCATAAAAGCATGAGATACAATATAGGGTTTTAATACACTAATGGAGGATGGAATTCAAAACATCATCCTCATCTAAATACCCTAGAATTCACAAACCCTAAAAATTAGGGTTTCATATGTGAGCTAGGGTTTTCCATGAGCCATCTAGGGTTCTTATTCAAATTAAACCCTCCATCAAAAGAGCCTTAAAACAAATAAAAATAAATAAATGCATTACACATACTATGAGAGAGACCATACCTCTACTTTTACGTTCATACAAGTTGCTACAGGGATTTGCTTCAAAGTGCCTTGCACTTCTTCTGTTTGTCAGACTTTCAAGGGCACTATCATCTTTATCCAAAGGTGCCAACATAGAGGAGCTACATACTTTTCTTAGATGAACTTCCTTTGCTTCAGTTGCTAGACAAAAATAGAATCACACGAAGGGTTGCCACTAAACCTTCTTAAAATCACATCAGCTGCTAGATAATGAGCAGCTTAGTCAACAATATGACATCATGGAGGGCTTTTACTATTCATCAAAAATCATTTTCAAATTGATGTCTAAAGAGACCATCCCTTCTCATAACTGCATTTTGTATTTTCATTGACTTCAAGGCACCTTTTATGAATGCTTCAAAGACATGAATATATATTAATTATTGATTTACAAGTTGGTTTCAATGGAACTAGCTTATAATACTTGTGTGTGTGTGTGAGAGAGAGATTGTAACAGTGATAAGGACTCAGCCTCTTCTTCTATACACAAAATAGGGTTCCTTGATTTTACTGATATAGATCACAAAGGATGCCCGCTAATTGTCTTTTTAAGGCTACAATTCATACCTTGCAAATGTATGTATACAAGATCTTGGCTTCCTTAAATTATGGAGGGCCTTAGAACTGTCCTTTATAATGATGTGCCTCTAATTCTAGGACAAGTCCTCCTCACGATCATTGATAGGATACCACCCTTCTAGTTGTAAATCAAGTCACCTTTTAAGTCCTCATAGTCCAGTGACCACAATGTTAAATGCCGAATTTTTCTTTAGATTAGGGGATTTAACTTTCTTCGGAACAATGAGAATAACAAATTCATAACAAGGATGCACTATCAAGAGAAACAGAAGAAAAATACCCTTCAATTCTACTTGAGCAAAGAAGTCCTCCATAATTGCTTCAAACGAGGGGCAGAAATACCTTGTTTATACTTAGAATCAAGCCTTCAAAGTAATGTACAAAGATGTCGTGAATTGATCCACATTAAATTCTCAACGTAGATAGGGAACTTAATAACTCGGTCTGAAGGCTATTGTGGCTCAATTGCAAATGCTTTCTTATTTGAAGAAAAACACAATGAAACCCTCTTCAATCAGGTCACAGAACTTAACACTGTAGGTTTAATCCACGGTTCTTTATATGCTTTGAATTACCACAGGCCTTCTAGAGGGTTGATGTCTTGTCGAAAGGAGTCACCTGTGACATTCGTTATGTTTTTTGTTTTGATCTCTATATCATCATCCTGTATTGGACAGTGCACTAGGTGCAATTTTGATATAATGGATATATTCATGAGCCTACTTTGATCATATGTTGTCTTTTGTGACTTATCTATATTGTAATGCTTTGTGTTTGGAAACATGAATAAAAATCTTTAAATTTATGTTTTTGTATAAAAAAATTAATATTTAATGTATTTTTTACAAAAACCGAGTCATTGAAACCGAGTCGATCGAGTCATTACCGATTCAGAGTCATTATCGAGTCATTACCTCAGCCTGGTAGCTGATCGATTCCGTTTTTTAAAACACTGATATATATATATACTATAAAAAAAGGGGCGCAAACGGCCACAGCTCCGCGCTGACCCTGCTGCCACTACTCACTAACTGACCTCCCCTGTCTGTTCTATATATATATATATATATATATATATACACTATAAAAAAAGGGGCGCAAACGGCCACAGCTCCGCGCTGACCCTGCTGCCACTACTCACTAACTGACCTCCCCTGTCCGTTGTCACCTTCTGTCTCCTCTATCTGCCTATCCATATCCCACAAAAACACATCGTCGTTTTCCACCCACATTGTCAGCTATCGACCAAACAACCACTTCAACCTTTGCTCATAGTTGCACTCTCCAACCGCAACTACAACCACCACCTGTTCTGTTGCCTCAACAACAAACTAGTCGATTTTTTTTGTCGCCCACTTCTCCACCTGAGTTGAAACTCGAAGGAAATTGTCGTTGCCGACTCCCTGCACCGACCAACCACCGTCTGTATCCTTCCGAGCTGCTGGCTTCCAAACAGTGCGACCACAGCCACAGTTTCACCTCTAGTCTGTTGCCTCAACAACAAACTAGTCGATTTTTTTGTCGCCCACTTCTCCACCTGAGTTGAAACTCGAAGGAAATTGTCGTTGCCGACTCCCTGCACCAACCAACCACCGTCCGTATCCTTTCGAGCTGCTGGCTTCCAAACAGCGCGACCACAGCCACAGTTTCACCTCTAGTGCTATTTCGCTACAATTTGAAGCCACCACTGCCTCCGTGCATGTTGTTCTGTGTAGAAACACATCACCTTTGTCCGCTCATATAGCCAGATAATCGTTGAAATCAATATACTTAATTCACATTCGTAAAGTCGTAGATATCATAATTAACATTCCAAAAAAATAAAATAAAGGCATTGATCATCTGTACGAAGGGCCACATCATTGTGTTTCCTCATTAGTTTGTTTTGTATAATCGCCGGTTCGAACAATACTGTCGCGACTCTATAAATTGTGATGGTTGGAACCACCGTTTTGGGTTAATTAAAGTCAAGGTTTATACAATCAAAAACTGAAGTTCCAACAAGAAAAGTTTGAACTGTAGTGACTTGATATATATTAAAATAGATTAAAAGAAAAAACAAAAACTATACAAAAATTTATTTATTAATCGATTAGTAAAGAAAAAAAATATAATCGATTAGCGTACAAGTCACAAGCAAAGTTGAAAAAAGATTCAATTTAAAAGAAAAAATAAAAAAGGAAAAAGGAAGAGAAGAAGTGTGAAGCCTCACAAAGAAGTCAAAGGAAAATAAGTTGAAATTCCAATTACAAAAAAAAAATTTATATATTGAAAGAAATTTATATATTGAAGAGTTTCATACTGAAATAAGAAATTGGGAAAGAAAAAAGTATTTAATATTCAAAGAGAAAATGGAATTAATCATTGATGGAAAGGAAATTGAATCAATATCGGAAACGAAAGGGGGAAGATTTCCTAAAAATTATAGTATGTGTGTCTATGCGCTAATTGAAATCAAAGGGTCACTTGCGGGAAAGGAGGTTCTCATGTCTATCGATCTTACTCAAAAGAATAATTATATTAGTACTAAATGTGCTAACCAATTAGTGATTTTTGAATCAAATATAACTGAAACAAATTCATTTCACGCAAATGACAAACAATACGACATAAGGAATTTACACCCAAGTATTGGGGAGTATTCCTTTGTCTCGCAATTCATTGTTAAAACCTTATTTTGCAATGATAGTGATATAGTTCTGGGTTCGCTCTGGATGGAATCACTAGGGTCATTCATCGTTAATACAAAAAAGAAGTTTTTGACATTCTCCTACAAAAAGAGGAAAATAATGCTGCAAGACGTTAAGTTGAAGCCAAATTCAGTGACGCCTGAAGACATACAAGAAATTTCAAATGTAATTCTTCAAGAAAGTAAAAAGGCGATCCAAAATATGTAATAGGAAATTGACAAAATCACCACTAATAAGACTGAAGAAGTTGCTTGTCTTAAGGACCAGAATCAAAAATTACTAACACAAATTAAGGAGTTGAAGAAGGACAAGCAGTCATTAGAAAACAGGGTACAACAATTTGTCGAAAAGGAATCATCAAAACATTCAAATATAGAAATTCAAGTTGAAGAAAAAACGAACATTGATCCAGTAAATGTCACAACTCAAGAAGAAGACAAGCAAGTTGCAAAGGATACAAACTTAGATGTTGCAGTTCAGACGAGGAACATTCTAAGTGAAGGTTCTGTAACCAACTCAATAACATCCTCGCCAGAAGAAAATCAAAGAAGTCAAACCAAAAAAGTTCCTTATCGACATCAAAATCACGGGAGTAGACAACTCGACCAAGCTACGTATTCAGAATAGAAACAACAAGCTGATGTTTCGAAGAATGCTAATGTTGGTGCAATCCACTCGTGTGATAATTCATCACGAGTTTCAAATCATCGTAAGATTCCACAGAAGATTGATTTAGGATGGTCCGATCCATTCTCAGTGTGATAGTTTTGTTTGTCACTTAGAGGATCATATCAACTTGTATCGACAAGGATGGTTGCCCCGAGATGACAAGACATGCGTAGCAGAAAAAGAGATCAAGCCTTTTCATCAACAAGCTTTGAGGACAAATCTTTTTGAGGAGGAAGGCAATGTAATGAATAAAATAATGTAAATAATGATTAATTAGTTAATTAGTAATTAGGTTGAAAGGCCATGTCTGATAAGACATGACCTTTCCTGAAGAGGCACCTGCCTAGGTATATAAGCATGCCTCATTTGTAATTCTCAATCATCTCATTCATCATACTATCTAATATAATATTTGTATCTTCATGGATATCTTTGTATTCCAAGTCTTTTGGTGCATTTAACTTGAGAAGGAACTTTGTTCGCTTCAGCCAAGTTTGAAAAGTTTGAGGAGACTAAGGCTAGGGAGAATGCCATCCAAGGTGAAATTGCAAGGAAGAGGGAACTAATAGATATGATGAGACAGAGTGGGTATGATGATTATGAGATTCAAGACTCCACTTCTATCCCTTCCACCAATGACCCCTTTCACTATGTTCTTCATGTTGGCCAAAAATCAAAACCAACAAAGAGATCCAACATCTTGAGTTATTTCTCATCCACTGCTAATCCCACAACCACTTCCTCCCAGCCAAGTTGTCAACCCACTTTGGATCAACATTGGAAAAAAAAATGCAAAGAAACCTCTTATCAGTACATTGCTAGATGGTGGTATGATTGAGATATCCCATTTAATGCTGCTCGCTCACCTTATTACCAAGCTATGTGGGACTCTGTTTTAGCTACAGGAAAGGGCTTCAAAGGCCCTACTGTGCATGACTTGAGGGGATCTCTTTTGCAACAAGAGATTTTTAATATTGATGAGTATTTGGCTGACTATAAAGAGTCATGGCTCAAAACAGGTTGTTCCATCATGTGAGATGGATGGACTGATGGAAAGAACCACACTATCGTTAACTTCCTTGTTTCTTGCCCTCAAGGAACAATGTTTTTGAGATCAGTTGATGCATCTGATAAGGTGAAGGAGGCAACCCTTCTATCTGAGCTTTTGGATGAGATTATTCAGGAAGTGGGGGAGCAGAATGTTGTGCAGGTCATCACAGATAATGCCTCAAACTATGTTCTTGCTAGAATGATGCTTGAGTCCAAGTATAATACCATATTTTGGACTCCATGTGCTGCACATTGCATAGACCTCATGCTTGAGGACAAAGGCGAAGTGGAGTGGGTAAAAAACACTGTAGAGCATGGCAAGTGCATTACAAAATAAATTTACAACCACTTGTGGGTATTGAGCCTAATGAGGAAAAACATTGGGGGAAAAGAGCTTGTTAGGCCTGCCATTACGAGATTTGCAACTCACTTCCTCACGTTGCAATGTCTCAATTCTCAACAGAAAAACCTGCAGAAAATGTTTTCTTCGGATGATTGGACTGAATCCCGGTGGGCTCGTAGACAAGATGGAAAAGACACCAAAAATAAATTCTTTGACAATTATTTTTGGAAAAGGTCTTCAGACCTGGTAAAAATTACTGAGCCCCTTGTTAAGGTGCTAAGGATGGTGGATGGGGAAAAGATGGCAATGGAATACATTTATGAGGCTATGGATCAGGCAAAGGAGTAGATACGGGCAGTTTACAGGGACAGATTAGCTAAATATGGCCGGATATGGGAGATCATTGATAACAGATGGAACAATCAACTCCATCGTCCTATACATGCAGCTGGGTATTTTTTGAACCCAAAGTATCATTATACAGCTCGGCTAGGAGATCAGCAGGATGGGGAGGTTAGATCTGGATTGATTGATTGCTTGGAGTGCATGGTTCCTATCTGTGTAGGCCTTTTGGAAACACATAAACAACTTACTCTTTTTCAGTATGGCAGCTGGTACCTTTGGAAAGAACTTGGCGAAAATGGCAAGAGATGTGGATCAACCAGGTAAGCAATTCCAATTTGTTTTTCTTTTCAAGTTAAATTGTTTGTAAATAAGTAATGAAATGAACTATGTTACTAATTAATGTCCTTTTATTTGCAGCACATTGGTGGGAGTCATTTGGCGGCCAATGTCCTCAATTGCAAAAGTTTGCAATTAGAATCCTCAGCCAAACTTGCAGTGCTTCAGGTCGTGAGCGCAATTGGTTTGTTTTTGAGCGCATGCACACGAAGAAGGGAAACCGTTTGGAAGAGAAACGGTTAAATGATCTTGTGTTTGTGCAATACAACCTTTGCTTGAGGCGGAACCAACTGATGAACAAAACACTTGATCTAGATCCCATTTTGTTGGATGATATTGATCCAACATCAGAATGGGTGGAGGAGACTGAAGATCCAGTGTTTGAGGTAGATTTTGATTTTGATGCAGCATTAGCGGGGGGTGAATTTGAAGCAGATTTGGTGGCGCCATCAGACGGAGACCCAGGATTGGTAGCTGCATCAAGGAAAGGCAAACAACCAATGGAAGGCACTTGTCATGCAGCTCGAGTAACTTATGCTTCCATTAGGTCCACTTTTATTGTTATTGGTGGCAGTGGTATTCATGTTGCAGATGAGCTTGAGGCTAAGGCATCCTCGGACTTTGATCCAGATGATGTCTATGCCGCTGTCGATGTTGATCCTGTGTCTAGTAGTGGTGATGAATTTGATGATTGATCATGATTCGTGTGTAGTCTTGTATTAGGCCATTGGCCTCATAGCTTGTAGCATTGTTTTTGGACTTTATGGGTCATTTGGAGCCTCATTGCCTATGTAATTTTTGGATGATATGTATTGCACTCGGTGCCATTTTGATATATTCACCTTTGCATGGTTTATAAACGAGCAAACTTTGCATAGTTTGTCTCTATTGGCTTGGAATCATGGTTGCAAATCTTAAAAATAGTTTTGTTTATTAAAAAATAATTATTGAATGTATTTTTTTAAAAACCGGTTCGTTTAGACCTGACCAGTACCGGTTAGACTGATTCCAGTCCGGTTACCGGTTCATTAGGTCCACCGGTCCGGTCATCGGTTTCGGTTTTTAATACTATGGACTCTTGACAACCCTTTGTCATCACAATATCTACATTGGTTTACCCCTTTGTTATATGAGTCCTGATGCCAATTTTCATCTTCTCTGGTGAATGCTGGCATATTTACTTTGATTTTTTGTTAAATTAGTTTTGCCACATGCATTCTCAATACTTTTAGGGTTTGATAGCTTATTTCACTATCGATGCAATCATTCAATCCACATATGTGCATTTTTAGCAATTGTTCATTTGTGGATCTGTTTTGTGCTGTGGCCAAAACTTCCCATTCGTGTATGTAGTGATTCATGCTTCCATTTGTTTAAAATGAACAAATTTGTTGTACAGGTTATCCTCTTCCTTTTCATGGAACTTTTTTAGTATGTGGTATTCCTTTTTAAATATTTGACTAAAATCCCAAGCAATTCGTTTCAGAAAGATGCGCCACGATAAAATTGCACAATTTTACCAACACAAATAAATTGCAAATGTAAAAGAAACCGAAAATGCTGCAACCTTAGTGTAAACACGAGACACATGCAACAAAACTCAAGCTTATTATATATTAAATATGGAATATGATATTACATGCCAAATTTGGATCAAAACCAACAAATATCTGAGTGGATGACAATAGCCACTGACCCCGACCTTCCAAAACTGTAACTGGAACCAATAAATTCACCTGTGATTTTTGAGCAAATTCATCAAGGGATTGGTAGAGATGGGTTTTTGTCCAATCTCACTAAGGTACCTGAGGGTTTTCGTCCAGGGCACAATGAACCTGTGAGGACAACTTCCCCAATATTTACAAATGAGAAATGATTAACTTTGGATGTCCCAAAAGGCTTGCTACCCCCTTTTAAAGAATGGTTGGATCTTTATTCAACCTTCTTGAAACAATTTTATTTTATTATTCTATTTCCATTCTAGAATCTTCTCTCTTTGCACTTTTATTTTATCATTTTATTTTCTTTCTAGAGGCTTCTCCCTATTATTTTATTAAAAGTGACTTTTTATTTTATTTTATTTACGTCACTTTTAATCTCGAAAAATGATTAATTTGCCTCTAGGATTTCTCTCGCCACTGAAAGCCACTTTTCATCATCCCATTTCTTCGTCTTGGTTACAATGAGTTATTACACTAAGGTGTTTCTCCAAATAATCCACCCCAAATGACACCTTTAGCATATTTAATTAAAATATGCTTGATAATAACCCCATTTTACAAGAATCGTCGGAATGTAACAGAACCAAGAACGAACTGTGCAGAACTGACCCTGATGATGAAATATGGCAAGAGAACCCTGTCGGGCCCCATAAAAGTCCTCCAAAACCCTTTGAGCACTGATGATGTAACTCGCATCTGTGACTTGGCTGACACAAACCCTGGAAATCCACCCTAATCACACCGTAAGGGTAACCAAAAATGGGGATATTACATAATAATGTAGTTGTGTAACTTTTCCATTGAAGAGAATGAGTGGCACATTTTTTGGTGTTGATTTTTTAGCATTGGAAAGTGTTCCAAGTCTCATATTTTAGGAAGAGGATTGGACATCAGTATTCCAGAGAACCCAGAAATCGTTTGTGGAAATTCCACTCAGATCATGCCTAATTAAAATAATTAATTATTTTAAAGTGATCCCTAAGTCTAAACATAGGGAAATTAAATAATTAAAGGGTATTAATAAAGCAGAGTGTGAATCTTCTAGAAAATGAAGATCAAGTCATCTTTTAATTTGAGCCATTGATTAAGGATATAATCTGGGTCGTTGATTCATGAACGAGAAGACTATAAGAGAAGACTTGAGGGTCATTTGGAAAGCAAGCTGAGCACATTCTCAGTACTCGAAGGAAATCGATTATGAAGTAAGAGAATTCGATTTCAGAGGGTGAGGTTGTAGAGGCTGGGTTGAAGAGACAGAAGGAGGAGGGAGAAGTCATCAGAGACGAAGAGAAGGCAGACAGAAGACAAAAAGGAGGCAGCGCTAAGTAGTAGCATTGGCCCTCCACGCAGAGTGACGCAGTCCAGTGCAGTCACTGCGCAGAGGGGCCACACAGAGTGACGCAAAGGGAGGAGAAGTGCCTACCGTGTGTCGGGAATTCTTCCGAGGTGTTTGGAAAATTCATCTTAGTTGTCTTCTAAATATTTGCTCGTTATATATTCTGTAAACGATCTTTTCACTACTTAAGATTAATATAAACCCTCATCCGCTGCACCGATTTTCCCACATTGGGTTTTTCCGGGGAAAATTATCCAAAAATAATTGTGTTTATGTGGTTGTTTCTATTGTGTGATACATGTTATTTTGTTCTTCTGCTCAAGATTAAAGTGAATGCTGCAGTTGTAATTATTTCAAAATTTGCTGAAGCATCTGTAAATAACTTAATCATAAATAAGTAGGCGAAATAAATCAATGACTACGGTAGTATTTTCAGATTGAAAATTTCACATGGTATCAGAGCTAAACACAAAAGATGGAAGAGGTGGTTCTACAATGGAACTAAGATCTGACATAGATGCAACATCAACTCGGAAGGGTTCACGCAGTCCTCCATAACCAGAATAGAAGAGGATTTCGCTTGTGTATCAAGCACGACCTCTCCAGGAGTTTGGTATATTGACAGTGGAGCATCTGCTCACATGACGGGAGTTTGAGAATGTTTTTTGAGCTACCAGGAAGCAAAAATGAACTTTTAGATCATGATGGGAAACAAGGCCAAGTGTACCCCCGTTGGTAGAGGAACCATAATATTTCAGACAAAAATTGGTAATAAGCTTCGGGCCACAGACATACTGCATGTACCAAAATTGGGGATGAACTTACTCTCTGTGTCTCAACTCCAGAACAAGGGTTACAATTTATACATTATTGGAAATAAAGTTTATGTCAAACATCCTAACTAGAAAAGGAAGACACAAATTGGATTAAGGAGTCATAAATTGTATAAGCTACAACTCGAGTCTCCAATGGCACTAATCGACAGTACACAGATGAAAGAGACCTGAATGAATTATGGCACAGAAGAATGGGGCATTTACATCATGGAGCCTTAAAGATCCTCAAGAAAACTGTCATGGGAGCTCCAAAACTCAGCACAAGGAAAGATGATGTCTGTAGGGGGTGCGTACTAGGGAAGTATGCCAAGGCAACATTTCCAAGAAGCAGCAGCAGGGCTTAGAGTGTATTGGAGTTGATACACTCAGATAACTGTGGACCAATGTCCACGACTGCTCTCAGTGGAGCAAAGTAATTTTCTACCTTTATTGATGACCATTCTCGGAAAACATGGATTTACTTTCTCAAAACCAAAGATGAAGTCTTTGAGCAATTCAAAGAATTCAAGGCTTTGGTAGAAAATTTAACTGGAAAGAAGATCAAGAAGCTGCGATCAAATAATGTTGGAGAGTATATTGATAAAGAATTCACAAGTTTCTGCGCAAAGGAAGGCATCAAGAGAGAATGGACAACTCATTACAATCCAGAGCAAAATGGAGTTGCAGAAAGGAAGAACATGACCATTGTGGAAGCTGCAAGGGCGATGCTATATGACCGAGACATGCCCAAATTTCTATGGGCAGAACCCTGCAATATAACAATGTATGTGCAGAACAGGGTGCCTCATAGAGCATTGGGAAAAGTGACTCCTGTGAGTGTGTTCAGTGGCAACAAACCTGAGGTGAGCCACTTCAGGATATTTGGTAGTATAGTGTATTGCCATGTACTCGATGAAAAGAGGAAGAAATTGGATCGGACTGCGGAGAAGGGTTACCTTGTGGGATATAGTGAAAATGGGAAGGCATACCACATCTATATTCTAGAAAACAGGAAGATCGTAGTAAGGCAGGATGTGAAATTCATGGAGGAGAGAGCCTTCAGGAGATCCCGGGAAATGGCTACAGATACGGAGGCTGAGGAGGATTCGCTAGTGCAGCCACAACAACCTACAAAAGATGGCTTTAGCGCCTCTCCACGACACAAGGGTTCTGAGGAAAGTTCTTCCGAAGAAGAGCAAGCAGGAGAGCAGGTAAATCCACCCACCACCAGTGGAAGAACGAGCAGAGAGCTCCAACAAACTTTGAGTGTTGTGAAAAACACTGAGAGGGGGGGGTGGTGAATCAGTATTTAGAGCTTACTGATAATTTTAACTTTTTCTTTACTAAATTCCATACGCGGCTTTGATGAACTGAACTCGCGTATACACGCACATATACCAAAAGAAACTTGCGTATACTGATATAATTTTATTGTTAAAAAACTTTTCAGAAACAATCTTTAACTCAGCTTATCAATCATGCATCTGTTAGTTAAGCAGTAAATACGTGCAGTAACAGTAGAATAAATCACACACAAAAGCAACACACATGAACACCAAGATTTAAGGTGGAAACCCAATTTGGGAGAAAACCACCGATGTTGTCTTCTTTGTCTTTAATATTTATTATATGAAAAACTTCTTACAATATTGTACTGATGCAGACTCATGCCAGTACACAGGCATCTACTTGCAGAAGGCTGCAACCTTCTCTCGTTTTCCAGATGCAACTGGAAGGGAGCTCCAACCCCCTGATCTCATTTACCAGCCACTACTGAAAGGGATTTTCAACCCCTTGAGCTGAACACCAACTTCTACTGGCAGGAAGCTTCTACTTCCACACTAAAAGCTTCAACCCTCAAAGTCATTGCAGACCATGTTTCATCAATTTTCACACTGGATCACACAACTTCAACATAACCCTTCATAAAGATCAACAATAATAAACTTCACCCAATACATCAAATTGAACAGTGAGATCACTATAATCAGAACACTGTAATAACCAAATTTTAGAATCAGTGTGTAGAATCAAATTTAACCCTGAACATACATTATCTCAAAAAGCATACGCTACTTTGCTTCACTGAACCCGCGTGTATACGTGCTTTCCTTAACACCAATCTGCATATAGATCTGTGAATACTGTTTTTCAGAATATAGTCAGTCTCAGATCCAGATATGAGGCTTTCATTCAGATACTTTTTCAGAATTGCAGAACCTTGATCAGTCAGTCATCATAACACATATTTACTCACTTAGATTTGTACATAATCAACTTAGCAACATATATAACAATCAAGCAACCCAGATCTACATGAAGATTTCATTGACAGACAACAGAACAATGGCAGCAATGATAGAAAACTTCTGCAATAAGCTTCAGAAAACCCTAACTTCCATATGCGCCTTTTCTGAAGCAAAGTCGCGTTTATACGCGCTTTTACTAAGACGAACTAGCGTATAGATCTATAACAATTAATTTTGCAGAATGTTTCAGATATATAGAACTTACCCAAATTTCTTCACTCCAGTTCAGCAAACATGCGCCAGGTCTCAGATCTAATCATCTCTTCAATGGATCATGCAAGAACATAGTCATTTTAGGTCTAGAGATCTTGATCCATCAATCTATCCAAGGGTGCATCATAAATTCATATTTATCAATAAAACAAGTTCATCCTATGCAGATATACTTCAGAGAGAAGTATTTAGTGATAGCCCTTACACATGCACACATTTGCACTATGATGTTCTTCTCCTTATATAGATTTAGCCTTTACCAATACCATGAGTCAAAACCACACAGCTGCCGATGGTATTCTTGGACGAAATCAAATAGACAACATGGCGCTCAATCCTGTGGGCTTATACCATGGTAATGCCCCCTGGTATTATCTTTTTGGAGCGCAAAAGGCATACGTGACTTGGATCGTTCTTATCTGCGTGTATATGCGACTTGGCTTGAACGAACCCACGTATGGAATCTTCAATATGAATATTACCAAATCTTTTGTTGGACTTTACACATTTCTTCTGATGGACTCTTGAGCTTCTACTAAAGACATATATTCCATCTTTTACCAGAGAGTTGCAAGGACAACATATTAAGACATAGGAATCATATTGTCAACACTGAGGGATGCAGAGGAGTTTGTTGGAGCCCCTAGATATGAGAAGAGGGAATGCAGGCAACCTGATAGGTACTCAGCACTGGTAGCACAGGTTGGAGAACCCTCTAGTTTTCGGGAGGTAGCTCAAAATCAGGTGGGGGTAGATGCCATGGTGGAGGAGTACAACTCCATCATGACAAACTATGTGTGGGAGGTAGTTCTCAGACCGCAGAACATATTGGTTGTAGGATCAAGGTCGATCTATAAGATCACGTATGCTGCAGATGGCAGCATAGAGAAATTCAAGGCCAGATTCGTGGCTATGGGGTATGCACAGAAGGAAGGGATTGATTATGAAGAAATCTTCACCCCTATAGCTCGATACACTTCAATCAGATCCGTCATCTCTCTTGCAGCACAAATGGGATGGGAGATTCACCAGATGGATGTCAAGACATCGTTCTTGAATGGGGTGATAAAAGAGGAAGTGTACATAGAATAGCTAGAGGGCTTTCAGACACATGAGTAGAAGAGTCATGCATGTAGCCTTAAGAAAGCCTTGTACGGATTGAAGCAAGACCCCAAAGCATGGTATGGGAGAATTGATAACTACCTGCAGAAGATGGGATTTGTCAAGAGTGACGCAGATCGCAACCTTTACTATCTGAGAGTAGGGGATGAGCCGCTAATCCTGGTATTATATGTAGATGATCTGTTCTTGACTGGATCATCTAAGCTCATCAAAAACTGCAAGGAGAATCTGGCTACCAAATTCGAGATGAAGGATCTGGGGTTGATGCACTATTTTCTTGGTTTGGAGGTCTGGCAGCAGAAGGGAGAAATCTTCCTTGGGCAAGGAAGATATACTACAAATATCCTGAAGAGGTTTCAGATGGAGGATTGTAGACCTATGGCTACGCCAATGATTACAAACTGGAAGAAGATAGACACATCCGAGGATGATGAGGCTGACCCTACTTTGTATAGGCAACTCATAGGATCATTGATGTACTTGGTCAACACTAAACCAAACATTTGCTATGCAGTGAATGGCCTCAGCCAGTTCATGGTGGAACCAAGGAGGGCTCACTAGGCAAAAACCAAACATGTTCTCAGATATTTGAAGGGGATAGTCGAGTATGGGTTGAAGTACACCAAAGGCAATGAAATCCAGTTGAGTGGGTTCATTGACGTAGATTGCGCTGGAAGCCCAGTGGATTGGAAAAGTACCAGTGGGTACTGTTTCAGTCTCGGATCAGGAATGACTTCCTGGTGCAGTAGGAAATAGAAATCCGTGTTACCGAGCTCCGCCGAGGCTGAATATATGGCAGCAAGCACAACTTCGTGCGAGGCCATGTGGCTTCATAAACTGCTCTTAAACTTGCTCAAGAAGAGGATGGAACTGACCAGAATTTCGTGTGATAATAAGAGTTGCATCAAGCTCTCTGAGAATCCTGTGTTTCATGACCGGTCGAAGCACATTGACATTAGGTGCCACTTCATCAGAGACTATGTCCAACGAGGAGTTGTACAGTTGAAGTACATTCCTACAGGAGAACAGGTGGCAGATATCCTCACAAAGGCTCCGAGTAAGATTAAGTTTACTTACTTCAGGGAAAAGATGGGGATGGTCGAGAACCATTTCCAATAGAGGAATGGGTGGTCTTCAGATTCAGAGGGAGCTGCGGTACGGATGAGGCAACAGCAGAGGTGGTGTCATAGGCAGCAATACAGAGGGGCAGTAGCCAAGACATGAGCAACGCAACAAATGCTTCAGGTTAGAGCAGATACGGTTGGTACGTTGCTGAAACACTTTCCTCACTAAGAGGGAGTGTTGATTTTGTCGCATTGGAAAGTGTTCCAAGTCTCATATATTGGGAAGAGGCTTGGACATCAGTATTCCAGAGAACCCAGAAATCGTTTGTGGAAATTCCACTCAGATCATGGTTTATTAAAATAATTAATTATTTTAAAGTGATCCCTAAGTCTAAACTTAGGGAAATTAAATAATTAAAGGGTATTAATAAAGCGGAGTGTGAATCTTCTAGAAAATGAAGATCAAGTCATCTTTTAATCTGAGCCATTGATTAAGGATATAATATGGGCCGTTGATTCATTGACGAGAAGACTATAAGAGAAGACTTGAGGGTCATTTGGAAAGCAAGCCGGACACATTCTCAGTACCCGAAGGAAATCGATTTTGAAGTAAGAGAATTCGATTTTAGAGGGTGAGGTTGTGGAGGTTGGGTTGCAGAGATAGAAGGAGGAGGGAGAAGTCATCAAAGACGAAGAGGAGGCAGCACTGGCCGTCCACGCAGAGTAACAAAGTCCAACGTAGTGATTGCGTAGACAGGCCATGCAGAGTGACACAAAGGGAGGAGAAGTGCCTACCGTGTGTCGGGAATTATTCCGAGGGGTTCAGAAAATTCATCTCATGTGTATGCTAAATATTTGCTCGTCATATATTTTGTAAACGATCTTTTCACTGTTGAGGATTAATATAAACCCTCATCTACTGCACCGGTATTCCCACATTGGGTTTTTCCGGGGACAATTGTCCAAAAATAACTATGTTCATGTGGTTGTTTCTATTGTGTGTTACATGTTCTTTTGTTCTTCTGCTTTAGATTAAAGTGAATGCTGTAGTTGTATTTATTTCAAAATTTACTGAAGCATCTGTAAATAACTTATGATAAATAAGTAGGAAAAATAAATCAATCACTGCAGTAGTATTTCCAGATTGAAAATTTCACATTTGGTTCACCATAGAGACCAATCCTAAGGCTCCCCTTCTAAGTTATTGGTGGTTGCCATTCTTTCACCCAACGGGGTGTTCAATTCAAAACTTCTTTCCATTTTGTTGACCTAGATGACTGTTGCTTTATGGTCCTCACCATGATATTTCCATAATTCATTTTTGATTATTTGATTATCTCTATGTGGAAATCTTTTGTAATACTTATCACCCAAAAAAATTACTTCTATTGCTTCTTGATGTTCCTGTTCACTTGAATTTTGTGATTTTTGACTTGATGTTGGTTTTCAGTAGGGTAAGGGTTCTGGAATTAATGCCTTGTGGCGGTAACAAACATGTGGTTGTGGGTGTACAACTGTGTACGACTGCAGAAGAATGGTGACAGTAACAGGGTACAGTGGTAGTAGTGGTGCATGAATGTACGATCACTAGCTAAACATGGTGATACAACCATAAAAATGTAGTGGTACAAAGTCTACAGTGACAACAAAACATGCTGTAACAACAATGATACAGATCCAAGTGTGCGGAAAACAGGGTCAAATGGGCTGTACAAATCGATCAATAATTGATTATACAAACTGGTGTGTGGTGTGTATTTGGATCGATGAAATTGGCTAGAGTTGGCTTTGATACCAATTTAACAAACAATCCCTCTTTGTGTTTTGAGGATAGAATTATCTTTGTAGATATAAGAGATGTGGATTGATAAATGATTGAATATGAATGATGATACAATAACCCTGTGATGGTTTACTTATAGCAGTGACTGGTCACGAGGTTAAAATTTATGTGCCCCATGACTTTTCATTAATTAATTAACTTATTATTTTATTTATTATTATTATGTCTATTACAGTTTCCAAAGGACGACTAGAGATGAAATTGCAGTTTCCATATCCTTGTGAATGTAGTATGGACATGGGAGTAGTGATCTTCAAACATTATGGAGCACAAGGGAAGCTTGCACTGGAGTAGCACTAAGAATTGATCTTGAAAGCATGTTGAAGTCCAGTGTTGATAATATCGGTATCGGCAAAATATCAGCGAGGGTCCAGAAAAAATCTTATCGACAATATCGGCGAAAATATCGGCAAATATCAGCAAGCATAAAAAATGCATAATATATTCATTTTTTTCTTCAGATTTTTAAACATATAAAGCAATAACAACATGCAATAAACACATTGAAACATAAATATGAAGAAAGCACTGATATATGTGAAGTAGTGGATGTAAATTAAAAATGATATATCAAAGGCGATACCAAATCTTGCTGATCCCTCATAATTGTCCAATCAAGGACTCAAATGTGGAGAACCAGTTCAAAATAACATCACATATATAAAAGTATCTCATCATCATGAGTTATATGTAGCAAAGCTGCAAAACAAAAAAAACTAGCAATTATCTATTTGAGATCATTTCCCTCTCCCTAGCAATTATCTTTCTGTCTTTTTCAGCAATTGCTTCAAGAGCTTTTTGTATAATTTCCGCATTAGAAATTGTACAAGGTATAACATCATGTCCAGGGAGTCTAGCTAGATGGTATTTCAATCGTGTAACCCCTCCTGCCATCTTGGTCCCACACAATTTGCATGATAGATGTGCCCGATTTGTCCCACCATCAAGCTCCCCATACTCCCAAAATGGTTCCAAGAATTTTGGCTTATTTGTAGTGAAGTAATTTAAATTTCAAACCTAAGGCACCAAAAAAACAAATAATTGGTATTAAACATGAATACACAGAAAATAGCAATAAGAGGGTGCATAAGAAAGTAAAAAAAGTGAAGCTTTTTGTCCAAATATGGAGAAAACCCTTGCATTGGCTCATGTGCATGAAAATCATAGCAAATAGAAAAAAAAAACAAAGAAACGAAATCTTGGTAGGCAAAGAGGCAAGCAAGCATAACCCTAAATCATTAACATAGGGGTTTTTAAGAACATACCTATTAATGGAAGAAATGAAGTTTCTCTCACTGTTCTTCAATCTTTGATCAACAAAAAATTCTGAGTTGATACTAGATAGTGATAATGGCTCTTTGATCTTCAATCCCTCCTTGACAACCACCACAAAGCTCTTCCCTTTCCTTCTCTAAGCCTCACAAACGAAAATGACAAAAAAAGGACAAAATTCTCTTTTCTAGCTGCAGCCCAGGAGTGCCCGGCGATATTTCCCATCATCGCGTGATATTTTCCCGAAATATCGACGATATTTCAGCTCGTCGAAAATATAGCGATATTTCCAAATATCGCCGATATTTCGGCGATATTATAAACAGTTGAACGCTATGGTACCCTTTCAATCATAAAACTAAAAAACTAAACAGGAGAATCTTAAGAAACACATTAGAAATTGTCGACAAAAATGAAAATCAGCTAATTAAACATGGGTCTTCATGTTTCCATATAAGCTACTGCTTGCAGGGATTTATTAGCTGATCACTGTTTTGTATATTATTTGTTGTTTTTGCATTTTCAACTATTTTGAAGGCGCCATTTCCAAAATTTGTAGTTTGTTAGTAAGCATATCTATTTCAAAATTTCAGGTTGCTTTGTGTAGAAGGAAACCATATTAAATTTTTATTTTGGGTGATGATGCAGTGAACTTTGATGGATTCTGATAATTTAAATTGTGTTACAAATTGATTTCTTTTGCATGTTATACATCAAGGTATCTATGTGAATTGAGAGCTTTGGTTCTTGTTACCTTTTGAGATTGTTCGAGTTGTTTGTTCTAATTGTGCATCATTGTGAAATTTCTTTTTCCAGTATACGAGGCGTGTAAACTTGGGACACATATTTCTGTGAATACTGGGGGTCAATCAAGCTTCAATTCAAGCAGATGGGCTTCATCTGGTGTTGTACCTATAGAATGTCCGACACACCTTCGAAAGACAGGCCACAATTTATCTTTCAGTGGTTTGGTAAATGATTACTTAATGACGCTTGAAAAAGGTTGGGATGTCAGCAGCTACCGCAAATCTCTTTCAAAGGTGTTTAAGAACCTTCAGATTGGTATAAATACATCAGGGAATCAGAAAGACACTGACAGTCGCCCTTGCATGGTAAATGTCAGGACCAACATTTGATTAAGATTTTTATGTACATGTTTTTTCCAGTCCTTAAAAGCTCCATTCATCAATTTTGTTGTATTAGAATTGATTCTCGTCACTTCTTCATTTCACCTTTTATGAAGTGTTTTGACTTGTGCTTTCCATTACATATTTCTTTTGTGCTTAATGTATCGTTCTTGAAAATTTTGCAATAATATCGTTCTTAATGTGTCGTTCTTGCAACTTTTGCAATAATATCGTTCTTAATGTATCGTTCTTGTAAGCCTGTAAGATGTAAGGTCAAGTTTCCAATCAGGATGTCATTTAACTATTTGCTTTGTTTTGACAGACTCTTATTCTCATTATCAGCTATATGGTTCACAACATTGATTAATTTATTGGGAGGAATAGTGCTTTCCGTTAATTCACGTGGAAGATTCTTCCTGGTGTATTGTTCTACTTGGATTTACAAATGTAATGTGGTAGGCAGTCTGATAATGACTAGCAAAACTTGGGTTCACACTGGTATTAGTTTAGAAGCTACTTACTATTATGTAGTTGGAATTAGCTGTTGCAGAGGTTCAGATTGTTTTATGCAATAAGTTCTCTTTTTCATATAGCATGCAAAAGTACAAGCTGGCATGAATGAAGTGACACTATAGCCAACTGATTGGAATGCATGGCTAAGAAATTCCATGATTGATATCTGTTAACTGAAAAAGGGGCAATTGACAGAAAGTATACATGGCTAGTAACATGTTTTGGTTGCGAAGAGGATAACAAAAGTCAAGTTTTACCAAACTATACACAATATGTTTGCTGATTTTCCTTGATAGCAATTATCGTAAAAATATCTATAGAAAGAAACATGTTGGGTGAAAAACTTTCCAATGGATGAAAAGGATTCTGTAAACCAGAGAAGGCCCCTCGATTAGCTCATCTCTGTTGGGTTTTCTTGAGCGCAAGTTTCTTTTTGAGGGAATGAATGAGTGGGGCCTGCATGAGATGGCCTCAGTGATAAAAACTATAATATGTATTTCATTTACGTTTCTAACATTTGAGTAGACTACACAATATGAGAGAGCACTTAGTGAGCCAGCACAATTAATCTTTGACAGAGGAAGATGAATGAGATCTCTAGGTAGGGATTTGTTGACAGGCATGGCCCACAACCTACAGGTGCTAATTTGTTGATAGGGTATGTTAGCTTTCTTACATGCTGCGGATGTTTATACTATATAGTGCATAACTATCACATGCTGAGGCTGGATAGGGTATTTCGTCTGTGACATGCAGGAGATTGAGACAGAGGAGCACTTCATCTTCCAAGCCTCATCTACTAGTTGATCAGAGGATGATATTGTTGCTTATTTCAAGACTTGGAGAACTACCTGTCCACTCTCTTTTGGTATGGAGACCAGATGTGCCTCTCTCTTTACATGAGAGAAGTGTTCAGATTCAGATCTCAGTGGTTAGGTGCTACGCCCAGTTAAGAGACTGTCAAGTTGATCATCCTCTACTTCTTGGTTGTCTCATCAAATCAATGCCACAAGAGAGAGAGAGAGGGCCAGGAGAACTATGATTACAGAGCAGTGAGTCCTTGGGTCTCCTCCCCCACTCTCCTTTAGGGGCTTGGGATATCCCCCCGAGACCTATGTGGCACTGCTGCTTTAGGTGACAGGTGGCTCATGAGCAATGGAACATACAGATCAGATCTTGGATGCCCTAGGATGGGATGGCCCACACTCCACACATGTTCACACAATAAGCGAGTTGCCCTGGTTCCATCTAGAGATTTTTCCCTACGTCCTTGAATGCTAACCTGTGGCTGTGCTATGCCCAATATCATATAGCCTGGTCCTATTAGCTCTGACCGCTCCCTGAGTGATATCATCTGATAAAACATTGGTCAATTCCCAGTGGTGGACTATGTTGAGGAGGAGGACACCCTTCCTCAACTCTCACTTGCACACTTGGCAGCCAGCTCCAGCCAGCCTTGACATCTTCTCTTGTCTCAGCACTGATGCTTTGAGTACTACTCTTCATTGTGTATTCTTGCATTCAGCTTCCTATATGTATACCTTTATAGCTCTTTCTGCTTTTGTTCTAGGGGATGCCTTTAGCACTCCCACATATTACTTTCCATTGCTGGATGTACTTGTTCAGTCCCATTGACCTATCTTTGTGGTCATTTATTGGACATTAATAAACTTGTCTTTTTTTAACTGCTTCAACATTGAGGGTTTGAATCCTTTGATGTTTGAAGTTAAAAAGAGGGTGTTTTGCTATGTTGCACAAGTTTCCGATACGTGGGTACTTCGGGTATGGGGAACAAGTATCTGGTACGGCTAGAAGCTTTGCCCAAATTTACAGGAAACATCAAGTTGGGAGCGGCAATAATATAATATATTAAAATTTAATATATATAAAAAATAAAAATAAAATAATTAATTTTTCTCCGTCCAAAACTTGCCAATTAAATTCCTTGACAGCAAAGAAACATGCAGAACTCCTAAACTGAAAAAAGGCTATTATTACATGATTATTATGTGATTTCATGCAACACTCTATTATATTCAATTTTGAAATTAAGTTTGGAAATTTATAAAATGAAACTGACTAAAACACTATTCCTTCTCTTTGTGACTATCATTGCAATTTGCTGAATCTTATCATTCAAGCTTCAATATAGATTTCAAGAAAGTAGACTTATTTGCAATTGTTGAACTTCAAGATTTGCAACAGAAGCTGCCAAGGAATCACTGGAAACTGTCTATGTTTTGTTGAAACCTTTACTACATCTCCACATATCTATTGCTTTACAGAGCCCATGCAGTCCAACCCCTGACCTATCATATATCACTTAGAAAATAAACAAATGGTACCTTCTCTGCTCAAAATAGGTACCCGAAAGGTGAAAATCTGCTCAAAATAGGTACCCAAAACATCAAAATTTGTTGTAGTGAAGCTCCCGAAAAGCTCCAAAGTACCCTTTGAAGCTCTCCACGATTTTGGAAAGTTTCCTACCAGCTCCCAAGCTCCCGGGAGCGGGGGATCGTGGGGTGCATGCTCTCCAATGGCTGGGAGTGGTACCTGTGTTACTATGGGCTTTTGTCTTTTAGTTTTTGTAGAAAATTAGAAATTATAGCTGAAAGTTTATACTTAGAAATTAGATGCTATGCTGATGATTTTGATTCAGATTCATCAATCATCGATCATTATTCTTAGTTCATGAAACAATTTGTGAGAGAAGGTTGAGATGTAAACCTGTAGGATTTGAGAGAAATCATTGAACATAAGTCAAAATTTAGAAGTAGAACCTCTGTCATTTTGATTTGACTTTTCTAATCACTGAGTCTCACCAAAATCCATATCTGTATAATGTGATTGTAGACTGTTACCAACAATGCTTGTGTTGGTACTCTGTAATGTGTAAACCCCTTACTATGTTGTAACAATATTCCGAGCTCATAATTTGGAGGTATAAAGAGACAACCTTATGTTTTCATTAGAGAAATTTTGAGGTCTAAAATGGGCCTCAAAGGAAAAATGTACAACCAAAATCAACTTTATAAGAACCAATAGGATTCAAGATGATGATGTCAACCATTGGGGATGATTCACTATTTTTGGAGTAAAAAAGATAAAAAGATTAAAAAATAAAAAAACTATTTTTTCAACTCGTATTTTCAACTTATCTTCCTATGATTTTACTCAAATTTTAAGTGGGAGCACTCATTGGATGCATAATTCAATTCCTCCTCCAAGGAGTATTCATGTTGCATATTTTCGATAGACCTTGTGATAATTTCTTAAACTTAAGAAATCCTGCTGTTAAATCTTGATTTACTTCTCTTACTTACATAAGTTATTAATCTGAATATTCAGAATTAACATCGAAGTAAATATAGTTAACAATCTACACATGCAGATCAAATACTGAATAACATGCTCATAGACAAAGTGATACACAAGGATTTTCTAGACAAATGTCCTCGGAAAAACCCAATGCAGGAAAACTAGTCCTGCTAGCTTCTAGAGGGTTTTTATTATTATAAAGATTCTAAGTACAAAAATCTTGGGCACCAAAACTAGTTAACCCGACAGAGAAATAAAAATGGTAGCAATACCTCTATCTCGGAGATAGAAAAATATGACTGATTGACACCCTCAAATGGGATTTACAGAACTCAGCCCCTTTCCGACCTCTGGAAACCTCAGCGCTGCTCTAAAGCCCTTTGCGTCAGCCTGACTAGCCTGCGTCAGCCTCTGTGTTGCTTAGGAAGGGCTTGCGTCACCCTAGAAGGGGTTATGCTGCCCTTGCGCTGCCCTAACTGGGCCTGCGTCAGCCTTGCTTGGCTCCTGCTACCTCTGCATTGCCCCTATTGGGCTCTTGGCTGGACTGCATAGCCGCTGCCTCTGTGCTGCTCTAGAATGCTCCTTCTCTGCCCTTGTTGTACTCTTGGTATGGGATCAAACCATCTCGCTTGCCATTCTAAGTACAACAACCTTGGGCACCAAAACTAGTTAACCCGACAGAGAAATAAAAATGGTAGCAATACCTCTATCTCGGAGATAGAAAAATATGATTGATTGACACCCTCAAATGGGATTTACAAAACTTAGCCCCTTTCCGACCTCTGGAAACCTCAGCGCTGCTCTAAAGCCCTTTGCGTCAGCCTGACTAGCCTACGTCAGCCTCTGTGCTGCTTAGGAAGGGCTTGCGTCACCCTAGAAGGGGTTATGCTGCCCTTGCGTTGTCCTAATTGGGCCTGCGTTAGCCTTGCTTGGCTCTTGCTACCTCTGCATTGCCTCTATTGGGCTCTTGGTTGGAATGCATAGCTGCTGCCTCTGCGCTACTCTAGAATGCTCCTTCTCTGCCCTTGTTGTACTCTTGGTCTGGGATCAAACCATCCCGCTTGCCAACACTGCCCTTCGTTGCATTTGAAACACTTTTGAAATTCATAGCAAACCACGCCCTAGAATCTCAGCTTAGCTTCAGCGCTTTTCCAATGTGTGTGTTCTCTCCAACTAACCCCAAGCCCCTCTCTTATACTTTTCTCGTTGGGAAACTAATGGTTGTGATCTAATCCCTATTTGACGGCTAAGATTAGAAGCTACTTGATTCGCGTCACTTAAGTCATTCTCTTCACATGTTTAATTTAATTCACTTTAATCTTTTAATTTTCCTAAGTTAGACTTAGGGTCCTTAATTAAAAGATTAATTATTTGAATACAACTTAAACCTGATGAAATTCTTCTAAACGCTTTCTGGGTCTTAGAGATCTCATGTGTGAAAATTTCTTAACTAAGAAACCCTATTGTTAAATCTCAATTTATTTCTCCTACTTGATTGAACATACAAGTTATTAATCGAAATATTCAGAATTAACATCGAAGTAAATACAATTAACGGTCTACACATATCGATCATTTACTAAATAGCACGCTCATATGACAAAGTGACATAGATTTTTCGGACAAATGTCCACGAAAAAACCCAATGCGGGAAAATCGATGCAGCAAATATGAGGGTTTATTATTATTAAGCAGCAGTTTTTGAGTACATCTAGGGTAACATAAAATTGGCTAACCTAATAGAGAAAACCTCGACAATCGGAGAAAATGTGAGATATACCTCACTCTCGCAAGTCTCGGTTGATCCGAATGAGCAACTGGTGAAACCCGAGCTAACCTCTGCGCAGTAACTGCATAAGCCTATGTAGCCTGGGCCGAGGAACTGCGTCACCCTACTTCTGCGTGGATCTGCTTCTCCGGATCTCGGTTCCAGCCCTGCTGGCTCAGAAACACTTTTTCCGACATAATTTCGGACTTCTACTTGGAGATGTTGTGCTGCCTCTGCGTGGGCCTGCGTCACTCTCGCTGATGGCTGTGTTGCCTCCACTGCATCTTTGCTGCCCTTGCTATGCATTGTACTTTTGGCCCTCCTGACCAATCACTGCATCTGCCCCGCACTGCAACTCTGAGTCACTAAGATCTAATCTTCGTCCGAGCACTGCTCCGCTAGAAGAATTCGATCTCTTAGACTTTGTGTGTGTATCTCGAACTGACTCCAAGCCTTTCTCTTATACTTTTTCGTTGACACATCAACGACCGTGATCTAAACCCTTATCGATGACTTAGATTAAAAGACTGCTTGATCCGCGTCACTTAGAACATTTCATCACATGTGTTTAATTAATTCACTTTAATTTTTCTAATTTCCTAAGTTAGACTTAGGGTCCTCATTAAAAAAATTAATTATTTTAATATCTCACACATCAGATGAAATTTCTCCAAACGCTTTCTGGGTTTTGGGGGTCTTGTGTGTCTTAGCCCCTCCACAAAATTTTAGGGCTAGAGCACACCCGATGCTACCTCAAAATCTCAACACTCCCTCTTTGCAAGGAGTGTGCTCTAGCAATACATCCACACCATGTATTGCAAGATCTCGACATCGGTCTGATGCTTGGCCTGCTACTCTCCATCCACTGCGTTGCTGCCCATGTCACTGCCACTGACACTCAGTGTTTTAAAAACCGGCCGGTTTGAACCGGTAAACGGCCAAACCGGCCGGTTAGATAGCCCACCGGTCGAAACCGGCCAGGCAACCCGGCTACCTAGGGCATTTCGCCTGTTTTTTGAAAAAACCGGACGTAACCGGCTGGTTAGGAACGGAACCGGCCGGTTAGGTGCTAACTCATCCGCGGACCCACATTTTCGGCGGCAGTGATGTTTTAGGGCTGATTTGGAGCCAATGGGAGGGTTCATTTAGCTACTCTTTCCCTATGTGGACCCACGCACGGCCAGAAATGGGTTTTAGGGGTGATGTGGAGGTAAGGGAAGCATTGATATTTCATGGTAATGTAAAATTCTTAAAGTCATTTTCATCCTTTTACTTAAATTTTTAACATTACCATGAAATGACTCAGGATGTTTAAGAGTGGTTTCGACCTCATTGGATTTCATATGGAGAAACTAGAATTTTAGGTTTCACTCAAAATTCAGCAGACTTAATGGTTTTGAGGGTTTCATGGTTTGGGAATTTGCAATGTTTCCATTTGATTCTATCATGTGTAAGGGTATGATATTGGCATTTGATCAAGAGCATGAAGTCCTTTAAGAACCTTGATGTACCCTTCAATCAAAGGAAAACAATTGGTTAGGCATGCTAATCTATTTCTACCGCATTGTAAGGTTGAGGAAATGAACCCTTCACTCAAACCAAAATCATTTGTTAGGCATGTTAAACTTTTTCAATTTCTATCATGTTATAAGGTTGAGCAATCCAAGTCTGAAGACTTTGAGCTAGATGATGTTTATGTATCTCTTGTTGATGATCCCATTTCTAGTAGCGATGAATCAATGATGAGTTTCATGAGAGACCATGTTGCTCGTTGATTTGTAGTTTTGATGTCTATTTTTGCTACTACTACTACTACTAAAGTTGTAGAGGAGTTTTAGGAGTCCTCAAACTTTGAGCCATATTATTTATGTAGCTCATGTTGATGATCCCTTGTCTAGTAGTGGTGATGATTTTGATCATCATGAGGAGTGATCATGTTGTTGATCACTAATATGTAGTCTTGTATTAGGCCAATGGCCTCATAGCTTGTAGCATTGTTTTTGGACTTTATGGGCCATTTGGAGCCTTATTGCTTATGTATTTTTCGATGATATGTATTGCACTCGGTGCCATTTTGATATATTCACCTTTGCATGGTATATAAATGAGCAAACTTTGCATATTTTGTCTCTATTGGCTTGGAATCATGGTTGCAAATCTTAAAAATAATTATTTAATGTATTTTTTTTAAACCGGTTCATTGGCATCTGACCGCTCCCGGTTAGACCGGTTCCGGTTAGAAACCCGGTTCATTAGGCCACCGGTCCGGTCACCGGTTCCGGTTTTTAAAACATTGCTGACACTGCTACATCTGTACTGCAACTCCCTTTCAATTTGTTGCATCACGCTGCCCATAGCACTGGCACTGCAACTCAATTGCTAAGAAGTAATCAACTAAAATACCTCTCCCCAATCATTGATAGACAAGTCGGGTTGCATCTCGTCACTGAAGCTCCCTTGGCTGCTGTTTTGCACTGTCCTCTTGAAGCCACTGCGCTACTACAACTTTGCGTTGCTTCTTTGTACTGCTGAAGTCCCATTGGCCTCTGCGCTGCCGCCTATACTCTGCACTGCGTTGCTCCCCCTCAAGTGTCTTAGCACTGCCCTCTGCTTCACGGTGATCTTCTGGACCCACTGCTCCACTTGTCCCGCTACCGTCTTAAGTCTCTTGTAGCTCGTATGTGATCCAAGAGTTGGGCTACTCAAGGATCCTGCCTCTTTAATCTGTAGCTGCTCTATAGATCCATATCGCCCCACTTACGTGGCTCATGAGCATTCATGGCTACATCATCATCACTCCCATCTTCCTTTGTTGTTGCTACCTTGGATTCAGAGGATCCTTTGTCCTTCTTCTTAGGACAAGTGTTGGCGAAGTGTCCAAGTTCGCCACAATTGAAGCACCAAGCCTTGGATAGGTCCGTCTTGTACTTGCCTTGCTGCCTTCATTCCTTTGATGCAAGGGCTGCATCCATTTCCTCTTCTTTCTTCACCTTGACTGTGTTGAGATTTTGTGTAGTTGGGTTAGCATTAGATGTGCTCTAGCCCTGAAACTTTGTGGAGGGGCTAAGTAACACATCAACTCCAAAACTCAGAAAGCGTTTGGGGAAATTTCATCTGGTGTTGAAGTTATTCAAATAATTAATTTTTTTAATGAGGACCCTAAGTCTAAACTTAGGAAATTAGAAAAACTAAAGTGAATTAATTAAACATATGTGCTGAAATGTTCTAAGTGACGCAGATCAAGCAATGTTTTAATCTCAGCCGTTGATAAGAGATTTAATCATGGTCGTTGATGTGTTCAACGAAAAAGTATAAGAGAAAGGCTTGAGGGTCAGTTGGAGAAACACACAAAGAGGCAGAGCTGAGGAATTGATTTGGAATTCTAGGGCAGGGTTTGTTAAGAATTTCCGGAAGAGTTTTCTACAGCGAGGGGTAGTATTGGTTGAGGGGATGATCTGATCTCGGAGCCAAGAGTCAATAAGAGGCAGAGAAACAGCAATCAAGGATAACGCATAGGAGCAAGGGCAGCAACTGCAACTGCGCAGTAGTTGCGCAACACAGAGGCTTCAACTGCTACGCAGGCCTAGGAGGGGCAACACTGCAACTTTAGAAGGCTTCCTGAGTTACGCAGAGGCCTCCAGAGGCAGCGTAAGGACTGCGTCACCCACTCTGGGGTTACGCAGTTCCCTTTTGAGCAGTGCAGAGTCACACAGAACCTAGCAGGGTTGACGCTGGGGCCTCAGGGGCAGCGCGGGGTTTCTAGGGCGATAAAAGAGCCGAGTCTTGTAAATCTGTTTGAGGTTGTGGATCAATTAGCTTTTGGTCTCAGAACAACAGATATTACTGCAGATTTATCATTTTCTCTGTCGGGTTAACCAGTTGCGTGCCCAGATTTGCTGTACTCAGATTCTACATAATAATAATAAACCCTCATATCTGCTGCACCGGTTTTCCCGCATTGGGTTTTTCCGGGGACTATTGTAAAAAAAATCTGTGTCACCTTGTTTGAATGAGTGTATTATTCATTAAATGATCTACATATGTGTAGGCTGTTACTAGTGTTTACTTCGATATTTTCTGGAAATAACTTGTATAATTTAATCACAAGTAGAAGAAGTAAACCATGACATTACGGTAGGATTTCTGCATTAATGTATTCTGAAATTTTCACATGGTATCAGAGCGATAGCAAATCAAGCTGAATCTCCAGCAAATCAATTGAAGAATGTTTTTCTGCAGGGTAGCAGTGGAAGCAGCAAAAATCCAGAAAGGGCAGTAGCAGCAGGAGGACACAGATCCAGAAAAGGGTAGCGCTGTAGCTTCAGGAGACCTTCAGGCTTATGCAGAGGCTAACCAGGTCAGTGTAAGGACTGCGTCACCTAGTCTAGGGTTACACAGTCCACTTGTGAGCA
Organism: Pinus albicaulis; assembly: GCA_034641835.2. Taxonomy (NCBI): domain Eukaryota; kingdom Viridiplantae; phylum Streptophyta; class Pinopsida; order Pinales; family Pinaceae; genus Pinus; species Pinus albicaulis. Next base: position 951,119,246 of record CM076571.1, on the reverse strand, counting down.
GCACAGAGATTGCACTTAGCCAGTCTACCTACACAGAGGCTAGCCAGAGGGACACAGTCCAGTCTTCTTGTCAGGACGAGATATGGAAGCAATGCTTCAGTTCTTCAGCAGTGCTAGTGTGGTAGAGATTCTATTGGTGCAGAATTGTGCCTAGCTAAGTGAAGAAAGAGCGGGAGGAAGACAGTCACTCAGCAGATCTGAGCCAAAAAGATTTGAGATTTGATCAGGAGGATCAGAGAGAGCTGTCTGATTGTTTTGGCCAAAGATTTCCAGGAGGGAAATCAATTTTCTAGAAGGAGCAGTTTCTAGAGGCTTTCAAGTCACCAAGAAATCCAGATCCAGCGTTACCGTAGAAAGAGGGAGAAGAGTACTGTTTCCATCAAATTTGAGCTAGATGGCTTTTCATGGGTTGAGGGATCAAGACATGTTGGACGGTGTGTCCAACTTCGTCATCTGGAGGGTCAAGATCCTATCAGTCCTGGATGAGTACGACATCAAGAACCATGAAGAGAATGTCCGAGATGAGCCTGCAGATTCTGATCCTCTGAAGAAATTTAATGAAAATCAAGCGCAGGCTAAGCATTTGATTATGGACGGAGTAAAGGATCATGTCATGCCACACATTGCCGGAAAGAAGACGGTAAATGAGATATGGACCGCTTTAGAGGCCATGTATCAAGGAAGCTCTATTCAACGGAAAATGCTTGTTGAGAATTAGATGAGGCTGTTCCAAATGCAGAAGGGTGAGGAGGTGGACCCCTTCCTTTTCCATTTACAAACTATCCAAGATCAATTAATTGCCATGGGTGCACCTCCGGACGAAGGGCTCTTGGGAAGGACTGCCCTGAATTTAGTCACCGAGGAATGGGAAATGTTTGTCCAAAGCATATTTGACAGGGTGACGTTACCATCCTGGGCGGACATGTGGGCAATCCTCCGCCAAGAAGAGATCAGGAGAATCACTAATAGGCAGAACAACAACAGCAGAATGGTCAGAGTAAAGAAAGAAGAGGAGGATGATGCAGCCCTTGCATCGAAGGAACGAAAGCAGTAAGGGAAGAAGAAGAGGGAACTTTCCAAGGTCCGGTGCTTTAATTGTGGCGAACTTGGACACTTCACCAACACTTGTCCTAATAAGAAGGACAAAGGAGCTTCTGATTCCAATGCCGTAGTAGTAAAGGACAATGGGAGTGAAGATGATGTAGACATGAGTGCTCATGAGCCACGTAAGTGGGGTGACATGGATCTGTAGAGCAACTACAAATAAAAAATGGTGGGATCCATGAGTCAGGCCTACTCTTTGTTCACATATGAGCTATGGGAGCCTGAAGACGGCAGCGGGACAAGTAGGAAATGGATGCAAAAGTTCACAGTGAAGTAGAGGGTAGTGCTGAGATGTTGTAGAGGGAGCAGGACAGTGCAGAGGCAACAACAACGTAAAGGCTGATGGGACTTCAACAATGCAGAGAGACAGTGCTCAACGCAGTGCAGAGCTGTAGCAGTGCAGTGGCTTTAGGGAGACAATGTAAAGCAACAGGCAAGGGAGTTTCAGTGATGGGATGCATCCTAACTTCCCTGTCAACGATTGGGCAAGAGTCTTTCAGTTGCTTGCTACTTAGAAACTAAGTTGCAGTGCAACAGTTAACAGTGGCAGTGCTATGGGCAACATGATGCAGGAAGTTGAGAGGGAGCTGCAATACAGATGTGGCAATGTCAGTGGCAGTGACATGGGCAACGGTACAGGGAGCAATAGTGCAGTAGATGGAGGGCAGTAGGCCAAGCATCAACAGCACAGAGACCAATACCAAGATCTTGCGATACATGGTGTGGATGTATTGCTAGAGCACACTCTGTGCTAAGAGGGAGTGTTGAGATTTTGTGTAGTTGGGGTAGCATCGGGTGTGCTCTAGCCCTGAAAATTTGTGGAGGGGCTAAGAAACACATCAACTCCAAAACCCAGAAAGCGTTTGGAGAAATTTCAACTGGTGTTGAAGTTATTCAAATAATTAATTTTTTTAATGAGGACCCTAAGTCTAAACTTAGGAAATTAGAAAAATTAAAGTGAATTAATTAAACACTTGTGCTGAAATGTTCCAAATGACGCAGAACAAGCCGTCTTTTAATCTCAGTCGTTGATAAGAGATTTAATCATGGCCGTCGTTGTGTTCAACAAAAAAGTACAAGAGAAAGGCTTGAGGGTTAGTTGGAGACACACGCACAGAGGCAGAGCTGAGGAACTGATCTGGAATTCTAGGGCAAGGTTTGCTAAAAATTTTTGGAAGAGTTTTCTGCGGCGAGGGGGTAGTATTAGCAGAGGGGATGATCTGATCCCGAAGCCAAGAGTCAGCAAGAGGCAGAGGAACAACAATCAAGGACAATGCAAAGGAGCAAGGGCAGCAACAGTAGCTGCGCAACACAGAGGCTTCAGCTGCTACGCAAGCCCAAGAGGGGCAGCATTGTAGCTTCAGAGGGCTTCCAGAGTTACGCAGAGGCCTCCAGAGGTAGCGTAAGGAATGTATCACCCACTCTGGGGTTACGCAGTCCCCTTCTGAGTAGCGCAGAGGCACGCAAAGCCTAGCAGGACTGACACTGTGGCCTCAGGGGCAGTGCTGGGGTTTCTAGGGCCAGAAAATAGCTGAGTCTTGTAAATCCCATTTGAGGGTGTGGATAAGTTAGCTTTTGGTCTCATAACATGTATTGCTGTGGATTTATCATTTTCTCTGTCGAGTTAAACAGTTGGGTGCCCTGATTTTCTATACTCAGATTCTACATAATAATAATAATAAACCCTCATAATTGTTGCACCGGTTTTGCCGCATTGGGTTTTTTCGGGGACTATTGTTCAAAAAATCTGTGTCGCTTTGTTTGAATGAGCGTATTATTTAGTAAATGATCTGCATATGTGTAGGCTCTTAGTAGTGTTTACTTTGATATTTTCTGAATATTTTCTGGAAATAAGTTGTATAATTTAATCACAAGTAGAAGAAGTAAACCATGATACTATAGTAGGATTTGTGCATTAATGTACTCAGAAATTTTCATAGACTATTCCATTGCTGTTGCCTTGCCTCTTGGTAAACCTCTTGATTTCCTCTTGACGAAGGATTGCCCACATGTCTGCCCAGGATGGTAATGCTGCCCTACCCAATATGCCCTGGACAAACGTTTCCCATTCCTCGGTGACTGCATTCAGGGCAGTGCTTACCAAAAGCCCTTCATGTGGAGTCGCACCTATGGCAATCAGTTGATCCCGGATAGTCTGGACTCTGAAGAGGAAGGGATCTCCTCACCCTTTTGTGCCTGGAATACCCGCATCTAATTCTCTAGAAGCATCTTCCTATGGACAGAGCCTCCTTGATACATCATCTCCAAAGCAAGCCACATCTCATTTGCCGTGTTCTTCCCGACAATATGTGGCACGACATGATCTTTGACTCCATCCATGATCATATGCTTAGCTCGCGTTTGATTTTCCTTGAATTTCTTTTTAGGATCTGGATCGGCAGGCACAACTAGGACATTCTCAACATGGTCCTTGATGCCGTAATCATCCGTGACTGTCAGGATCTTGGCCCTCTAGATAACGAAGTTGGACATGCCGTCCAACCTGTCTTGATCTCTCAATCCATGAGAATCCATCTTTGCTCAAATTTGCCAGAACATATACTCCTCTCCCTCTTTTTGCTGCAAGACTCAACAAAAATACTGGATCTAGGTTTCTTGGCGAATAGAAACCCTCTATAGTAGCTGCTCCCTCCGACAACTGATTTCCCTCTAGGAAATCTTCAGCCAAAAACAACTGAACAATTCTCTATGATCACCCTCCTGATTGAATCTCAGATTTGTTTGGCCTAGATATGTTGAGCAACTATCCTCCTCCCGCTCTTTGTCAACTTGGCTAGGCATGACTCTGCACCGTTAGAATCTCCACCACACCAGCAACTGCTGAAGATCTAAAGCCCTGCTTCCAGATCTCGGCAATACTTCATAGCAATAGAGAAAAAAAAATTGGACTACGTCCCTCTGGCTAGCCTTTGCGTGAGCAGACTGGCTTAGCGCAACCTGCTCCTGCGTCCCTCTGGAAGGCACTATGATGTCTCTGCGTCACCTAGATGGGACTGCATCATACCGTCCGTAGCCTTTGCTGGGACTGCGTCCTCCTGATGCCATGCTGCCCTCTTCGAATATCTGCTGCTTCAGCTGCTTTCTGCAGCAAAGATTTCTTTAGCCGATTTTGTTGGAGATTCAGCTTGATCTGCAACGCTCTAATACCATGTGAAAATTTCTTAAGGAACCCTAATGTTAAATCTCTATTTACTTCTCTTACTTGATTAAACATACAAGTTATTAATCTGAATATTCAGAATTAACATCGAAGTAAATACAATTAACAACCTACACATACAAATCATTTACTGAATAGCACGCTCATATGACAAAGTGACACAGATTTTTCGGACAAATGTCCGTGGAAAAACCTAATGTGGGAAAACCAGTGTAGCAAATATGAGGGTTTATTATTATTAAGCAATAGTTTTTGAGTACATCTAGGGTGCCATAAACTTGGCTGACCCAACAAAGAAAACCTCGACAATCAGAGAAAATGTGAGATATACCACACTCTCGCATTTCTCGATCGATCCAGATGAGCAACTGGTGAAACCCCAGCTGACTCTTTGCAGCAGCTATGTAAGCCTGTGTAGCTTGGGCTGAGGAACTGCATCACCCTAGCTCTGTGTGGATCTGCTTCTCTAGAATCTTGGTTTCAGCCCTGCTATCTCAGAAACCCTTCTTCCGACAGAATTTTGGACTTCTGCTTGGAGATGTTGCGTTGCCTCTGCGTGGGCCTGCATCACCCCCTGAGGGACTGCGTCACTCCCTCTGATGGCTGCACTGCCTCCACTATGTCTCTGCTACCCTTGCTCTACATTGTACTCTTGGCCCTCCTGAACAATCACTGCATCTGCCCCTCACTGCAACTCTGAGTCACTCAGATCTAATCTTCGTTCGAGTCCGAGCACTGCTCCATTAGAAGAATTCTATCTCTTAGACTCTGTGTGTGTATCTCCAACTGACCCCAAGCCTTTCTCTTATACTTTTTCGTTGACACATCAATGACCGTGATCTAATCACTTATCGACGACTCAGATTAAAAGACTGCTTGATCCACGTAACTTAGAACATTTCATTACATGTGTTTAATTAATTCACTTTAATTTTTCTAATTCCCTAAGTTAGACTTCGGGTCCTCATTAAAAAAATTAATTATTTTAATATCTCACACATTAGATGAAATTTCTCCAAACGCTTTCTGGGTTTTGGAGGTCTTGTTTGTCTTAGCCCCTCCACAAAATTTCAAGGCTAGAGCATACCCTATTCTACCTCGAAATCTCAACATCATGTACTCTAGCCCCTCCACAAATTTTGGGAGCTAGAGCACATCTGATGCTATCCGAACACCCCAAAATCTCAATACTCCCTCTTAGCGAGGAATGTGCTCTAGCAATACACTTCACCCCGAAGTACCTCTTTGATCTTTGGTATTGGTCTTTACCCTAATGTTTGGCCTGCTATCCTACATCACTGGGCTGCTGCTTCTCTCTGTATTGCTGCCCATGACTTTGCTACCATCACTGCTACATCCATACTGCAGCTCCATCTCAAATTGCTGCATCGTGCTACCAACTGCTGCACTGCAACTCAGTTGCTGAGAGTAAGAAACTGAAGGACCCCTGCCCAATGACTGACAAGTCAGTCGCGCTGCATCTCATCACTGAAGCTCCATAGGCTGCTGCTTTGGGCTGTCCTCCTGATGCCTCTGCGCCGTTGTAGCTCTGCACTGCGTAAGCATGCCTCCTCTGCGCCGCTGCCTCTATGCTATTGTTGCATCTGCACTGCGCTGCTCCCTCTCCAGCGTATCATCGTCTGCCTTTGCTTCATCCGTGATCTTTGCACCCATTGCTGCAGTTCCTTGCCATTGTCTTAAGGCTCCTGTAGCATGAATGTGATCCAAGAGTTGGGCTGCTCAAGGATCCTGCCACCACTCTGTAGCTGCTCTACAGATCAATATCGCCCCACCTCTTTCATTCATGAGCGATCATGGCTACGTCATCGTCGAAGCCATCGTCTGCTACAGCAGCCTTGGAACTAGAAGCTTCCTTGTCCTTCTTCCTTTGAGGACAATTGCTGGCAAAGAGTCCAAGTTCGCCGCATTGTAAACATTTGATCTTTGACAGATTACGCTTCTTTTTCCCTTGCTGCTTCTTTGATGCCACGGCTGCATCTTCCTCTTCCTCCTTCTTCACCTTTCTCATTCTGGTGATGGTCTGCTTCTTGGTCATTTGACAGATCTCCTCTTGTTGGAGGATAGCCCACATATTGTCCCAATTAGGAAGGTCCACATTGCCCAAAATACTTTGGACAAATGTTTCCCAGTCCTCTGTGACTGCATTTAGAGCAGTCCTTACCATGACATCATCCTCCACCTTGACCCCCATGCCAGTCAGCCGATCCTGGATCGACTGCGGTCTGAATAGGAAAGGATCGATTTCTTCTCCCTTGGTCATCATAAATAACCTCAACTAGTTCTCCAGAAGCATCTTCCTTTGGACGGACTTTCCCTGATACAATGTGGTTAAAGCTTTCCACATGTCATGACTATCTTCTTCTCGGCTATGTGTGGTACCACATGATCTTTAACCCTGTCCATGATGAAGCGCTTGGCATCTGCTGCTGCTTCATTATGTTTTTCCAGGAGAGTCGTATCGGCTGGTGTGGCCAAGACGCTCTTTGCATGTTCCCGTAATTCGTATGCCTCAGGACTGTCAGGATTTTGGCGATCCAGATAGCAAAGTTGGACAAGCTGTCCAACCTATCTTGATCACGCAGTCCGTGTGGCGCCATCTGCTCAGATCTATTTTGTTGGAACAAATCTTCCCCTCCTTGCTTCTCAACAGAAACTCAGATCTAGGGTCCTTGGCGAAAAGGGCACCCTCCGCTCCCTCTGACAATTGATTTCCTCCTTGGAAATCTTCCAAACACAATGAATCAACTCTCTTTAATCACACTACGATTGATCATCATATTTCTTTTGGCACTGAAATCTGCTGAGCAGTTGTTCTCCTCACGCTCTTTGTCAACTTAGGTCATGTACAATTCTGCACCGGTAGAATCTTCACCCCACCAACAACTGCTGAAGATCTGCAGCTCGGCTTCCTATTCATGACACTCTGCACAACAATCAATTACTTGACTTCGTCACCTTGGCTGGCCTCTACGTGAGTAGACTGGCTCAACGCAGCCTCTGCGCAGTGCAGGTTGCTCTTGCGTCCCTCTAGAAGGCATTGCACTGTCTCTGCGTCACCCAGCTGGGACTGCGTCAGCCCTTGCGTGGCTCTTGCTGGCTCTGCGTCTCACTGGTGCTGCGCTGCCCTCTCCGGTTTCTCTGCTACTGTTGCTGCTTTCTGCAACACAAATTTCTTCAACCGTCTTGCTAGAGATCCAGTTTGATCTGCAATCGCTCTGATACCATATGATAATTTCTTATACTTAAGAAACCCTACTGTTAAATCTTGATTTACTTCTCCTACTTACATAAGTTATTAATCTGAATATTTAGAATTAACATCGAAGTAAATATAGTTAACAACCTACATATATAGATCAAATACTGAATAAGATGCTCATAGACAAAGTGACACACAAGGATTTTCTGGACATTTGTCCCCGGAAAAACCCAATGCAGGAAAACCGGTGCTGCTAGCTTCTGGAGGGTTTTTATTATTATGCAGATTCCAAGTACAACAATCCAGACACCAAAATTGGTTAACCCGATAGAGAAATATAAATGGTAGCAATACCTCTATCCTGAAGATAGAAAAATATGACTGATTCACACCCTCAAACGGGATTTACAGAACTCAACCCCTTTTTAGCCCATGGAAACCCCAACGCTGCTCTGAAGCCCTATACGTCAGCCTGACTGGCCTGCGTCACCCTAGAAGGGGTTACAATGCCCCTGCGCTGCCCTAACTGGGCCCGTGTCAGCCTTGCTTGGCTCCTACTACCTCTACGCTGCCCCTGCTGGGCTCTTGGCTGGACTGCGTAGCTGCTGCCTTTGCGTTGCTCTAGAATGCTCCTTCTCTGCCCTCATTGTACTCTTGGCTTGGGATCAAACGATCCCACTTGCCAATATTGCCCTTCGCTGCAGCTGAAACACTTCTGAAATTTTTAGCAAACCACACCCTAGAATCCTAAGTCTCCTGATACGGGGATTCGAGAATCAGATTCGGGTATGGTGACCCTCAGAACAGGACACGTCTAGGATATGATACGTTATATATATATATATATATATATTAAAAATTACATATTTTTTACACAAATTCATACAAGTTCATTGATTCAAACATAGATTTAAGATCTTAGATACTCATACATGATACATCGATACATATACAATTGTCAAATTTACTCAGAAAGACAAGATAGTAAGATACTGTAGTTTTCTCATTAAGTCATCAGAATCAAAATGTGCTACATAAGTACACTGCCAACGGCAAATAGAAATAGAAAATACAAAAAAACTACAGTCTACAAGACTACAAGCCTGAAGCCTCAATGAGTCAGAGTCAATGAGTCATCAATCCTCATCATCATAATCAGCATCACTGTTCTCATCCCGATCATCATGCTCACCACTGCTCTCCTCTGGCTCTGATGCATCCTCCTCCTCTGTCATCTCTGCATTTGTTGGTGTGGAGGATGACGCCTCTACTCCATCATCAAATGTGACAGGCTCTAGCACTGGCACATTGAGATCAAAGTTGGCCAATGCCAACTCAACACTGCTGTCTAGACCCATATCATTAGGAAAGACATCCCACATCTTTGTCTTTCCCTTCAACCAATCCTCCCTCTACTTGTAGATGAGACGAAGGTTGGTGTGCACATACACCATTGTCTCTGGCCTGGACTGCTCAAGCCTGCTCTTCTTCACACTATACAAATTCCCATATGTGCTCCAATTTCTCTCACAACAAGAGGATGAAGTCACCTGAGAGAGGAGCCTCATGGCTAACTGCTGTAGAGGAGGGCTTGTTGCCCCGCGAGTTTCCCACCAAGAATAGGGCTTCTTAGCCCCCTTGTCTCGAATCACATCATAGCCTGCAAATCGCCCAGTGCCAGTGGAAAACTCTGCAAAGGCATCCTCCACCTCATCAAGGGATGCCCTCTCTTGAAAAATGCTCCTCAATGCATCTTTCCTCCCCTGTGAGATTTCACCATCCATGTGAGGAGGGAATCTACGGGAAGGTCCACCATTCAGCCACTCATGGCTATAGTATTTTGCATTCAAAGAGTGAGCCAAACAATGTAAAGGTGTGCATTTCTTGTCCCATCTACTGACAATAATATCTTGTATGTTGGTGAAGAAGGCCTCTGGTGATGTCTCATACTCTGGGCATTGACTCTGTAATGGTCCTCACAGACTCAATCATGGAATCCCATCCCTCATAAACCTCTTCTAGGATGGTTTGGTCTGTATCTGCAAATCAGAGCAAGGAAATGATAGGCTCCATGATCTGAATAACTAAATCTATCTTCTCCCACCATAGATCATCCAACACTGTGTCCTTCACTTTCTTTGAGGCTGCTTGATCCGTCTTTCTCCAAAAAGACCAAAGCTCTGAAATAACCATGGCCCCAAGAGCAGTCTTGACCTCCCTCAACCTCTTCAACATGATGAATGAAGAGGCAAACCATGTATCTGCAATCTTTAATACTGATAGATTGTTGTACTCCTTGTAGATAGTCAGGGCATTTGTATGGTTTTGTACAAAGTTGCGGATATGCCGTGCATCCTCAATAATGGCTCCAATCCAAAGCACATTAGAAGCAATAGATTTCAATGCCAAGTTCAATGAATGGACAATGCAAGGTGTCCAAAATATTTGTGGATATTTTGCTTCCACAATCATGCCAGTAGCCTTGGAAAGAGGTGCATTATCTATAATGATTTGCACACTAGAATCGACACCTACATCTTCAATAATTTTTAATAAATAACTCACCCATATATTGTGCATCCTTGTACTGTCTAAGGGCATCCACTGATTTCAAGAAAACCGGACCATTCAAGGATGACACCATGAAGTTGATGAGTGGGTGGCGTGCTAGATCTGTCCATCCATCAGAAAAAATGCTAACCCTAGATGTTGGCCATGCTGATTTAATAGGCTCAAGCATTTTGTCCACCTCTTTCTTTGCCTTTGTCAACAATGTGGTTCTGAGCTTCTCTGACCCAGGAGGCACATACCCTGATGGAGCCCCATGACTAAGAGCTCGACACATCTCAATAAATAGAGGTGATCGTGCAACATTAAAGGATATGAAGTTCTGATAGAAAAAAATGCAATGGTGAGATCAAGCTCTTCCCTCTTCTCTTTTTGAAAAATCTTGTCCATTGGACCAACTGCAGTTGCCTTTCTCTTCGCTGATTGTCCCCTACTAAAAGTCTCAAAAGGGAACTTGTTGCTGCTTTTCCTTAAGAATGGAAGAGGGTCATCATTCTTGTTTTTTTTTATTTTGATGCCACATTTGCCTCACCAATAAATTGCTCTTTCTCCAATTCCTTCCTCTGTGCCGATTGAATTGTTGTACAACATTTAATGCGACAACTTGGAATACCCAACAAATGAGCTTTCACACGGAAATATGTGCAAGTGAAATGGTTGTTGCAAAAATTGCATTTCCATGAACAATTTCCTCCTCCCTTTTTTCCTGCCCCTTCCTCTCTTGTCACATATTTCCACAATGGGTATTTGGGGTCAACAGTTTGTTTTCCCTGCACATTTGAAGTTGTTGTTGCAGCCCCACTTCCAATAGATGGAATACTTGCAGACTCTGATGAAACAGGGACAGGAGGGGCATCTCTAATGGGGACATTCTTCCCCTTTCTTTGCCCTTGTCTTGCTGCTTTTGATTGAGTCATGAATATTGTAAAAAATAAAAAAAAATAACCAAATATATAAAACATATGCACATGCAAACACTAACAACAAACTAAATGCAAAATATAGAGGGACAGTGCACTTACCAGATGCTCGAATCTCTTTGAAAAAACTCCCTTTCTCCTTGCTCACACTTGCTCCTTGCTCACCCTAGCTCCTTGCTCACTTCACAAAATGAAATCGGTGAGAAAGAATGACAAAAATCGGCCTTTTATAAAAAAAATAGTGCATTTTTTTGGACGACGTGTCCGGCCGTACCCAATTCACGGGGTACGGCCGTATTCGTACAAGGTACGGCAGGATTCGTCATACCTTGTACAGATATGGCCGTACCCTGTGAATCGGGTACGAATCCGGTCGAATCGTATCTGATTCGCCGGGTTCGAGATTCGAGTCCCTGGGGGACGAATCCAGTTTCTTAGGTGGAATTTCAACATAGCTTCAGTGCTCTGCAATGTGTGCTCTCTCCAACTGACCCCAAGCCCTTCTCTTATACTTTTCTCGTTGGGAAACCAACGACCATGATCTAATCTCTAATTGACGGCTAAGATTAGAAGCTGCTTGATCCGCATCACTTAAGTCATTTTCATCACATGTTTAATTTAATTCACTTTAATACTTTAATTTTCCTAACTTAAACTTAGGGTCTTTAATTAAAAGATTAATTATTTGAATAAAACTTAACCTATTGAAATTCTTCTAAACTCTTTATGGGTCTTGGAGATCTCATGTACTCTAGCCCCTCCACAATTTTTGGGAGCTAGAGAACATCCGATGCTACCCCAACACTCCAAAATCTCAACAGACCCTGCTACATTAAAAATGAAAAATACATGAAAAATGTGATTGCAATCATGTTTTTCCATGTATTTCTTATTTTTTGTGTAGTAGAGTCCATCGAAAATATGCAACATGGATACTCCTTGGAATAAGAATTAAATTCTGAATCCAATGAGTACTCCCACTCGAAATTTGAGTAAAACAATAGGGAGATAAGTTCAAAATACAAGTTGAAAAAATAGTTTTTTCTTCTTTCCCTCTAAAATTTGATGATGTAATCTAATCTTATTTTATTATTTCCACTATTATTTTATAATATTCCTTAGGAGGCCCATTTTAGACCTCAAAATTTCTCTAATGAATGTGATGTTGATTTGTACTTGAACACCAGTAAATCATGAACTGCCACTTGCCAACCATACACGAGCACCACAAAGATACACCTGTGCTAGGTTACTGTTTGAAATTTAACTATGAAATTTAGTGTTTATGATGTTATGTGTAAACTTTGAAGTACACCATATGAAGTTGAGCTATGAAGTATGATTGTATGAATGATGAATTCTGAAATAGTGGAATGAGTAATCTTTAACTTCTATGTTCTTTTTCCAAAACTTTCATCACTTTGTTTTCAATATAAAATTTAAATACATCTATAAAATAATCAAGGTTAGGTAATAGGTTGTGTCACCACTTAGAGACTTTGATGTACATATTTGGAGATTGCCTTTGCACGAATGATCCTAAAATCCCCTTGACATCTTCAAGGGGTGCTTTGTCAACATGAAAGGGGAATGACTGTTACGGAGGTGTGCTCAAGCAAGAAAGAGGCTAAATAGATTTTTGAACATAAATTTGAGCATTGCATTTAATTTATGGAAATGTCACGCCTAGTAGGAGGGACACCAACTAAAGAAATGTCAACTAATAAATACAAGTTTAGATCATGAGCAGGTCATCCCTAACCTAATGGAGAAAATTAAGTATAACTTGAAACTCAACGAAAGAATTGATTCATTATTGATGGCGTGCTTGGATAACGAAATCTAGGGTTGTTTAGAGGCTTGCAAGGTGCACCCTAGCCTTAAGTGCTGCCACATGTCCCTTAAGTTGATTTGTCAAAACGTAAGGTGTCTTTCATGAGGAGTGTGTTGAAGATTGTAACTAGGTTCAGTCTTCATAAATCATATTTGAGTCAATATTTAATTTACTTGTCAAAAGAATAATGAAAAGAATTTTATTATATTATTATATGACTTATTAATGCACGAGTTTCTTGCTTGGGTCATATTATTTTAGGTTTAAGTCTCCATTGTGGACTTGTAATATTTATTCTGAGTTTATAGAGTCATTACAGATTTAACTTGACCCATCCTGGGCTTTTGAATCATGTAATTATGTTTAGTATTGAGTCAAATATGATTTATGCCAAGTTGGCTTTCAAGTGATCAAGTCAGCATCAAACTCGGGAATTTGACCTCATCACAAGCCTATATTGTGAAAATTTCTGAATCCAAATTACATAAACCCTACTGCAGTATTTTGATTTACTTCTCCTACTTGTTTGATTTAATTAACAAGTTATTTTTCTGAAATATTCAGTAAAACATCAAAGTAAATACTATTGCAGCCTACACATACATACATATGAAGCACTGAGGAATAAAGCCTGTTGATTTCTATAGCATCGGAAAGTGTTCTAAGTCTCATTTTTGGTAGAGAGGTTTAGACATCAGTTATCCAGAGAACCCAGAAATCGTTTGTGGAAATTCCACTCAGATATGACTTTATTAAAACAATTAATTATTTTAATGCAGATCCTAAGTATAAACTTAGGGAAATTAAATAATTAAAGGGTATTAATAGAGCGGAGTGTGAATCTTCTAGAAGACGAAGATCAAGTCATCTTTTAATATGAGCCATTGATTAAAGATATAATCCTGGCGTTGATTCATCAATGAGAAGACTATAAGAAGAGACTTGAGGGCCATTTGGAAATCAAGCCGGAGACACTCTCAGTACCCGAAGGAAATCGATTCTGAAGTAAGGGAAATCGATTTCAGTGGGTGAGTTTATAGAGGCTGGGATTGCAGAAGCAGAAGGAGGAGGGAGGAGTCAGTTATCGGGAAGCAAAACTCATGAGGGTGAAGCGAAGGGTAAGCTGATCAGCAGCAAGAACCCCTCCATGCAGAATCACGCAGTCCAAAGAGGGACTGCGCAGAGCATTCACGCTGGATGACGCAGAGAGTGAAGGAGGTCACCCCGAGGGTCCGAAAATTGTCTGAAAGGTCTAGAAAATTCAGCCAGGTGTTTGCTAATTTTCTTCTGCGCTCAGACTCCTATAAAAGTACTTTCTATTTCTGAAGATAAATACGAAACCCTCATCTGTTGCACCGGTTTTCCCACATTGGGTTTTTCCGTGGACAATTGTCCAAAAACATCTGTGTTCTTGTGGTTATTTCTATTGTGCTATTGGTGTAAATTATCTTTCTGTTCTTATGCTCTTAACGGTAGTGAAGATCTGCAAATGTGTTTATTTCAGAATTTACCAAAGCATCTGTAAATAACTTATTTTATAAGTAGGAGAAATAAACCAAGTATTGCAGAAATATTTTCCTCTTGAAAATTTCACATGGTATCAGAGCGAGCAGCTAAAAATAGGAAGGGAGAATCTGCCATGGACCAAAGGAAGGGTTCACGCAATCAAAGGGACTCACGAAGTCCTCCAGAGCATGCAAAAATGCAGAGAGAACATGACATGAAGGTGCTGGCATCCAGACTAGAGGAGGATCTTGCCTGTGTCAAGCACAATTCCTCCAAGTGTTTGGTATATTGACAGTGGAGCATCTGCTCATATGATGGGGGTTCAAGAATGTTTTTCGAGCTATCAAGAAGAGCAGATGAATTTCCAAATAACTATGGGAAATAAGGCAAAATGTACCCCCATCGGGAGAGGTACCGTAACATTTTAGACGGAGGATGGCAACAAGATTCGAGCCACGAATGTTCTGCATGTACAAGGGTTGGGGATGAATTTACTTTTGGTGTCTCAACTTCAGAACAAGGGTTATGACATATACTTTATTCAAGATAAGGTGTATGTCAAACACCCTAACTGGAACAAAAAGGCACAAATCGGAGTAAGGAGGCACAAGTTGTATAAGCTCCAACTTGAATCTCTGGTGGCTCTGATCAGCAGTACAGACGACAGAGATCTGAATGAGTTATGGCACAGAAGGATGGGGCATCTACATCATGGAGCCTTGAGGATTCTCAAAAATACTATCATAAGGGCTCCTGAACTCAACACAAAGAAAGATGAAGTTTACAGGGGATGGGTACTAGGGAAGTATGCTAAGGTAGCATTTCCAAGAAGCAATAGCAGAGCCAAAGGTGTATTAGAGTTAATACACTCTGACATTTGCCGTCTGATGTCCACAACAACTCTTAGTGCGGCAAAGTATTTTTCCACCTTCATTGATGATTATTCCAGGAAAACTTGGATCTATTTTCTGAAGACCAAAGATGAAGTCTTTAATCGGTTTAAAGATTTCAAAGCATTGGTGGAGAACTCTACAGGAAAGAAGATCAAGAAGTTAAGGTCAGATAATGGTGGAGAATATATCGATAAAGACTTCACCAATTTCTGTGCACAGGAAGGCATCAAGAGAGAATGGACCAACTCTTTACAATCCAGAACAAAATGGAGTTGCAGAACGGAAGAATCAGACCATAATAGAAGCTGCAAGGGCAATGTTGTACGACTAGGAGATGCCCAAATTCTTATGGGCAGAGGCTTGCAACACAACAATTTATATTCAGAACAAAGTTCCCAATAGAGGCTTGGGAAAGGTTACTCCCGAAAGTGTGTTCACAGGCAGCAAGCCAGAAGTGAGCCACATCAGGATATTTGGTAGCATAGCATACTGCCACGTTCCAGAGGAAAAGAGGAAGAAGCTGGATCAAACTGCAAAAAAAGGTTTTCTAATGGGCTACAGTGAGAATGCAAAGGCATACCACGTCTATATTCTAGAGAGCAGGAAAGTCGTGGTAAGAAGGGATGTAAAATTCTTGGAGGAGAAAGCCTTTAGGAAATCTTGAGAGATGGCCACAGATACGCAGATTGAGGAAGATCCTTGAGTACAGCCTCAATGACCTATGGAGGAGAGGTCCAGTGCCTCTCCAAGGCACAATATTTCTGAGGGAAGCTCCTTTGACGAAGAACGGGAGGAAGAACAGGTGAGACCGCCCACCACTGATGGGAGACTGAGCAGAGAACTCCAACAGATACTTAGAGATGCAGAAGGATTTGTTGGAGCACCTAGAGAAGGGAAGAGGATAAGGAAACAACCTGACAGATATTAGGTGTTGGTAACTCAGGTTGGAGAGCCTTCTACCTTTCGGGAAGCAGCTCAACATCAAGTATGGGTAGATGCCATGGTGGAGGAGTATAGCTCCATCATGACAAATGATGTCTGGGAAGTAGTCCTTAGACCATAGGATAGATCTGTTGTAGGATCCAGATGGATCTACAAGATCAAATATGCTGCAGATGGCAGCATAGAGAAATTCAAGGCAAGATTTGTAGCAAAGGAGTATGCCCAGAAAGAAGGCATTGACTATGAAGAAACCTTTGCTCTAGTAGCACGATACACTTCTATCAAATCCATCATCTCTCTGGCAGTGCAGATGTGATGGGAGATTCACCAGATGGATGTCAAGACTGTGTTCTTGAACGGTGTGATAGAGGAGGAAGTGTCGCAGCTAGAGGGCTTCGAGACACATGAGCAGAAGACTCATGTTTGCAGACTTAAGAAAGCCTTGTATGGCTTAGAATAAGCCCCCAGGGCATGGTATGGTCGAATTGATGGCTACTTGCAGAAGATGGGGTTCGTTAAGAGTGACACAGATCCCAACTTATACTACTTAAGAGTAGGAGATGAACCACTTATTCTTGTTCTGTATGTGGATGACCTGTTTTTGACCGGGTCATCCAAGTTCATCAAAGATTGTAAGGAGAATCTGGCATCAGAATTCGACATGAAGGACCTGGGGCAGTTGCACTATTTTCTTGGTTTAGAAGTCTGGCAGCAGGAAGGGGAAATCTTCCTAGGACAAGGAAGATACACGACATAAATTCTGAAGAGATTTCAGATGGAAGATTGTAGACCCATGGCCATGCCAATGATTACTAACTAGAAGAAGATAGACACATCAAAGGATGATGAGGTTGATCCCATATTGTACAGACAACTCATTGGGTCATTGATGTATCTGGTCAACACAAGACCAGACATTTGTTAATGCAGTGAATACCCTCAGTCAGTTCATGGTGGAACCAAGGAGGGCTTACTGGGTAGCAGCCCAACATATTCTCAAATACTTGAGAGGGACAGTCAAGTATGGGCTAAAGTACACCAAGGGAAATGAGATCCAGTTGAGTGGGTTCACAGATGCAGACTAGGCTGGAAGCATAGTAGATCGGAAAAGTACCTGTGGGCACTGTTTCAGACTCAGATCAGGATTGACCTCCTGGTGCAGCAGGAAGCAAAAGTCCGTAGCACTGAGCTCAGCGAAAGCAGAGTACATGGCAGCAAGCACAACTTCGTGCGAGGCCATATGGCTCCGCAAATTGCTCTTGAACTTACTCAAGAAGTGGATAGAACTGACCAGGATTATTTGCAATAATCAAAGTTGCATTAAGCTCCCTGAAAAGCCTGTGTTTCATGACCGGTCAAAGCACATTGACATTCGGTGTCACTTTATCAGGGACTATGTTCAGAGGGGAGCAGTACAGTTGCGATACACTCCTATAGGTGAACAAGTGGAAGATATCCTCACAAAGGCTCTAAGTAAGATCAAGTTCACTTACTTCAGAGAGAAGATGGGGATGGTCGAGAGCCCCTTCCTCTAGAGGAATGGGTGGTCTTCAGAAGAATAGGGAGCTGCAGTACAAATGTTGCAGTGACAGGGTAGCAGTACAAGAAGTAGCAACGCAGAGATGAGGGGCAGCAGCCAGGACATCATCAACGTAGAAGATGATGTAGAGTCAGAGCAGTACAACGGTATCTTGCTTAAACACTTTCCTCACTAAGAGGGAGTGTTGATTTCTATAGCATCGGAAAGTGTTCTAAGTCTTAATTTTGGTAGAGAGGCTTAGACATCAGTTATCCAGAGAACACAGAAATCGTTTGCGAAAATTCCACTCGGATATGACTTTATTAAAATAATTAATTATTTTAATGCAGACCCTAAGTATAAACTTAGGGAAATTAAATAATTAAAGGGTATTAATAGAGCAGAGTGTGAATCTTCTAGAAGACGAAGATCAAGTCATATTTTAATCTGAGCCATTGATTAAAGATATAATCTTGGCCATTGATTCATCAACGAGAAGACTATAAGAAGAGACTCGAGGGCCATTTGGAAATCAAGTCGAGGACACTCTTAGTACCCGAAGGAAATCGATTCTGAAGTAAGGGAAATCGATTTCAGTGGGTGAGTTTGTAGAGGCTGGGATTGCAGAAGCAGAAGGAGGAGGGAGGAGTCAGTTATTAGGAAGCAAAACTCAAGAGGGTGAAGGGAAGGGTAAGTTAATCAGCAGCAAGAACCCCTCCACCTAAAATCACGCAGTCCAGAGAGGGACTGCGCAGAGCATTCACGCTGGATGACGCAGAGGGTGAAGGAGGTCACCTCAAGGGTCCAAAAATTGTCTGGAAGGTCTAGAAAATTCAGCCAGGTGTTTGCTAATTTTCTTCTGCTCATCAGACTCCTGTAAATGTACTTTCCATTTCTGAAGATAAATATAAAACCCTCATCTGCTGCACCGATTTTCCCACATTGGGTTTTTCCGTGGACATTTGTCCAAAAACATCTATGTTCTTGTGGTTATTTCTATTGTGCTATTGGTGTAAATTATCTTTTTGTTCTTATGCTCTTAATGATAGTGAAGATCTACAAATGTGTTTATTTCAGAATTTACTTAAGCATTTGTAAATAACTTATCTTATAAGTAGGAGAAATAAACCAAGTATTGCAGAAATATTTTCCTCTTGAAAATTTCACAAAGCCCACATGACAAAGGACAATATTTTTTGGACAAATGTCACCCGGAAAAACCCAATGTGGGAAAACCAGTGCATCAACTCTTAGAGGGTTTTATTATTGTGCAGAATTCTGTATACATTCAGGGGCACCAGACATGGTTTACCCAAACAAAGAAAATCTCGACAGATGTACCTCTATCTCTCGAAGACAGAAAATATGGCTAATTCAGCTGAGGATGAAGAACTCCATAGGTGCTTATGCAGTCTTTGCATCACCCTTCATTGTGGTTGCTTCACACCTTCTGGATCTGTTGAAAAATGAGCCCTTTTCGGCCCACTAGAACCCCAACATTGCCTTTCCCAGCTTTGCGTCAACCCTCCTTCCCTGCGTGAGCCTCTGCGCAGCTATGGCTGGGCCTGCGTCACCTTGTTTGAGCTTACGTTGCCTTTACACTGCTCTGGTTGGGCCTGCGTCACCCTGTTTGAGCTTACGTTGCCTTTACGCTGCTCTGGTTGGGCCTGCATCACCCTTGCTGGGTCTCAGTGTTGCTTTGGTACGGATCTGCCTCTCTGCCAATGTATTCTCGGTCTCGAATCTGAAATCCCATTGCCGATTTGCCCCTCATTGCACTGCAAGCTCACTCGAAAATTCTCAGCAAATCGCGCCCCAGAAGTTCATCTTAGCTCAGGTGCTGCCACTCTGTGTGTATTCTCCAACTGACCCCAAGCCTTCCTTTAATACATTTCTCGTTGAAAAATCAACGACCGTGATCTAATCACTAATCTACGACTAAGATTCTCACCCACATGTCTAAATTAATTCACTTTAATTATTTAATTTCCCTAAGTTAGACTTAGGCTCCATTAAAATAAATAATATTTTGAATAAGTTAGGTTCCGGGTGGAATTTCTCCAAACGATTTCTGGGTCTTGGAGGTCTCATGTGTTCTAGCCCCTCCTCAAAGTTTCAGAGTTAGAGCACATCCGATGCTACCCAAAATCTCAACATATATCTATATAGGGAGATCGAACCCATTTGAAGGACTCACTCACTCATACAGAAATTCGATATTTGCTGCTGCATTGGAAAAAGTACAAAGTCAAGGAAGGGGTCAAAAGGAGTGCGAGTTTGGACAAGCTAAAGGATTGAAGGAAAATAGAAATTTTGGTGTTTCTCTTTCGCTATCACGTGCCCTAGATTGGAAGATCGAAGTCCCTCATTGATTTGTTGTTGGCAATTGTTTCCAGTTGCTGCATGTTGTTGCTGCCGAGAGAAGAATAGGTCGAAGTTGATTTTGCTGGGTGTTGGTGCCTTGACAAGTTATATTAGGTCAAAATCGAACTCCTAGAAGCAAGATTAAAGTATTTTATCCAAGATTGAAGTCTGAGAAGGAAGGTCGAAGTTTCAAGGTCGAAGGAAGTGTTGCATAGTGTGGTTGTTGCTGTTGTTGCTGCTAGGTCGAAAGGAGTATCAAAAGGGCGACTTACTTGGTGTGGAGGAAGTGTGAGTGAAGGTCTAGAGTCTCAAGAATACTATTGAAGGAAGAAATACTAACTGGGTTTTCCCCTAGGGTGGGGTTTTTCCCTGACTGCTGGCTTATATTTGGTGCCCTTGATCTATGTGGTTTTTCTTTGATAATTGCTTGAGGAACTAAGAAGAAAGAAGACAAGAAGAATATAATCAGAATTAAATAACATCACAAGTAAATAATCAAGAACAAGAAAATCTTTCTTCCTTTATGATTTTATAACATTGTTTCAAAGCCTTGGTGAAGAAAGAAGGAAAAGGCAGTCTCAAGAAATTGATCAAGGAAACATAGGAAGTTCATAAGAGGTAGTCCTTTAAGGAAAAAAGTCTCACTATCTTCAAGGAAGATGCCTAACACTATCAAGGGAGAGAACAATCTTGAAGGAGCTTCAAACTACGGATCTTGGAAAAAGAGGATTGACCCCATCCATGAAAAGAACAAGGTCTTAGATGTGGTAAAGGGAAAAGTGACGAATCCCATAAAAGACTCCAGTGATGCAGACATGGTAAAGTTTAAAGAATTGGAATTGGTGGCTATGCCTCTAATAGTTGAAGGCATAAAGGACAACCTTGTTCCTTACATAACAAACATTGATCATGCTCAGGAAATTTATGAAGCCTTGTCAAAACTATTTACC
Organism: Pinus albicaulis; assembly: GCA_034641835.2. Lineage (NCBI taxonomy): Eukaryota > Viridiplantae > Streptophyta > Pinopsida > Pinales > Pinaceae > Pinus > Pinus albicaulis. Next base: position 951,098,245 of record CM076571.1, on the reverse strand, counting down.
ATCAAGAACATTGGAAAAGTGGCAAGCTTGAAAAATGAACTAAGGACTACTAAGATGACGAAGGAAGATACTGTAGCCACTTTATTTGTGAAGATAGCAAGAATAAGATATGATCTTCTTGCCATTGATGAAATAGCGCAAACAAAGAACTTGTGATCACAACCCTACTAGGGCTACCACTGTCTTGGAGTGCATTTGCTTCAGGTCCCAAGAGTTGGAAAGAAGCTCCCACCTTTGAGGAACTATGGACAATCTGCAGTCAAAAAGAGTTAAGAATCTCATTAGTAACCAACAATGAAGTCTCAAATGCTTATGTTGCTCATCAAAAGGGAAACTTTAAGAAGAAAGGGCCAAGAAAAGAAAGAAGGTTTATATATCCAATATTGAATGTTATCATTGCCATAAAACGAGTCACTATAGAAATGAGTGTCCTGACAATCCTAGAAACAAGAAAAGAGAAAGAGATCATGCAAATATAGCTGAAGAAGAATCCTCCCAAATGAGTGAAGCCCGAATAGAATGACATAAGGGACTTACACTACTAAGCCCCTCGTTCCTCACTTGAGCTATTTCATTTGTATATTTTATATTTATTTGTAGGTTTAATATATTTTGGAAAGACATTTTTTGTTTTATAAGTTTTTTAGGTATCCCTCAAAGCTTTGGAGGGAGCCCACAACAACTCCTCAAGATAAGTATCTCATTCCGTCTCAATTTGGTTTCATATACTTATTTAAAGTTTTGATTATATTAAATACTAATCACCTTTCTACCTCTATTTCCTTTTCTAGGAATTAACCTATTGAATGCTCAACGGATCATGAGAGAAGGCCTCAAGGATTAAGAAAGACGACCTCACAAGACAAAGCATTGGAATCAAAAAGCTCTCCTGAATCTTAAAGATTCTTATTTGGGTAGATTCATCATCTGATGAATCTACCCACCTTATATATTTGATTGTTTACATAAAAGAACCCTGAAAAGTTCTCTGGAAAACCCTAACCTAAGGGTATGAGATTAATGTGCGAAACCCTAAGACCTACTTAGGGTTATTGATGAAGAAATTGCTATTCTAGTTGATAAATTGATGATGTCATGTTTGGGGTTTTGATGTGATACATGGAATCTCTAACTTATTAGGGTTGAAATGGTGTTGTTTGAAATCCCGAACCCTTGAAGTTTTGATATAATAAGGTTTTTCTTTGTTATGAACCGAAACCCTAGTTTTGGTTAGGTCTACAAGAAAACTCCTTGTTATATGCTTAAAGTCCTAGGAATGAAACCAGGGAAAATTTTAAGGATGGAAAATTATTTTGAAGTTTAAAACATTGGCGAATCTCACTAGTCCGTAATATGTAGATTATAAAATATTTATTTACATATTTGTAAAATTATCCAAATTTATAATGATTTTATATATAATATTGGTGATTTTTAAGGTAAAATACTTTTATATTGTAAAATTTGGGTGAATCACTTTTAGAAAAAAATGGATAATGGCGAATCTTTTTTTGGGAAAAATCATGGAAAATTAGCCCACCTGCGAATATTAACCCCTAAAAGTTTCCATGAATGAAACCCTAGGGATATGTTTAATGTATTAATATTGTCTGACATATGTTATGCTTATGCATGGTGGCAATCTCCTAGATATGTGTGTTATGTGTGTTGAACAAATCTCTAATGGTCATAAGTCCTAAGATGGTCACAAGTGGTTCCTTAAGGCTTTGATCTTTGGCCTAAGGAAAAGTGTCCAAAAGAATTTAACTTTTTCTCCTAAAGTGACTTTATAAGTTGTAAAGTCAAATCCAATTTAAAAGTGACTTTAAGTGATAAAGTTACTAGGTCTAATTTTAAAGTGACTTTAATAAAGTCAATGTGAAATTAGAAAGTGAAAAGTGACTTTGGAAATAAATGACTAAGAGGGTCTTTATTAAAGTGGGGTGAATTAAAAAATAGAAAGTGAGATTTAAATGCACATTTAATCTCAGCCCCAGATCTAAAGCTATCTCAGCCATTGCATTTACGGATTCCCCAAAAGTCACTTAGGGTTAGGTTAAAGGAGGAAAAGAGGGAAAATATCATTCAGTCTTTCATGAGCAGATTGAGAGAAGGAGGAGAAGAGAGCTGGAGAAATTTCTGGGCTTGAGAAAGTGAAGGAGAGGAGCAGTTCATCAAATCCGTACAACAACAAGAGGTTGCACGCATTTCAAGGCAGCAATACGTACAACATTAAATTACCATAATTTTCGAGGAATATTTCTGTATAGCAACAATGGGCACATTTTTCGAGGTCCATACAGCAGCAAGGAAGAACAAATTTCGAGGAGAAGTAGTAGTGGGCAACATGCATTCCGAGGCTAAGTTGGCACGATTTTCGAGGCTGAAAGAGGTTGCTGTGATTTCCGTACAGTCCGTACAGCAGTACAGAATTTCTGGCATGGTTTTCTAGGAGGACGTACAACATTAAATGTTGTTATCTCCTACTGTAATAAATTTCTGTTATTACTGTTTTGCTGATTTGGCACATTTTTCGAGGTGGAGGCAAGCACGAAAAACGAGATGAGTCTATACATTGTTTTCTGGAATTTTTCTGTATATTTCACTTCTCTATAAAAGCATTTTCCAGAAATAAAGAAGAGTTTTCGAACTGGTGTTCCCCAAGGGTTGTAGGGGGTTTTTCCAGGGTCATGTTGACCAAAAATCAGCGTGTCATTTTCTGTGTGTGTGGCTGATATATTTTCTGAGTTTTATTTCTGCATTTTCCAACACTTTGAAATTTCCAGAATTTGTGTTTTCAGAAGATATTTATTATTTCCAGCTTGTTGAATGTATGGTTATGGGAATGGGCATTTAACTACATGGGAGTAACAAGGAGAAATTGATAACCGGGGTTGGTCTAAAATTTCCACTGTTTGAAGTTCTAGGATGATGTTTGAAAAATCTAGGGTTTTACAACTAAGCCCTAGTAATGATTGAATTCTCTAGTATGTGTATTCATCTAAATCTATATAATGTTTGTTGAGAATTTATAGATGAAAAATCTAGGGTTTACATTGAACCCTAATAGAAGCTATTCATGTTGATCATATTGTTTTGAAATCTAGGGTTCACATGAAACTCTAGTGGAAAGTCTATCATATGACTTCTGAAAGTTATTAAATATCCAAATTCTTCTTTTGACTTATATTCTAGGGATCGCCATATGACAGAACTTATCTTATGTCATCTTGATTGAGTTGTTGATGTAATTTAGGGTTTGTAACAAACTTGGGATAGAAGTTGAACTATTGAAGTTGATTATGTTTGTAAAGTCTCAATGCTTTCGCTACTATAAGATTTCATTATGACTAACTTCATGATTCTATAAGATTTGGTTGTACTTGCTATCTAAGTTATGCAGGTACATCATATTCAAGTTGGTGAAGAAGTCTGTAAGAGAAGTTGATATGATTAGCATGATGAGAAGGATGGAAGCCATGAAAGATTCTCCAACACCGAAGCAAGAAGTTAATCTCCCTACATTAAGAGGGAGCCTAGATAAAAGTAAACTCTCTAGTTAAGAGGGCGGGCATAACATAGTCCTTGATTGGAGAATATATTCTAGAAGAGATGTTGCTACATGTAAAGTAGGAAAAGGAATCTTCTCTCAAAGATTCAACTGATAGTCCTACGGAGATTAGTTGAAGAGCAACATCGAAACCTCAAAGATTTGTTTTGATTATATTTGAAAGTATATTGCTGATTGGGGTTGTGCTTGTACAGGTAAATGTGAAAATTCATTTTTTTTTTTTTTTTGGTAAATTAGGCTAATCCATATTAATTCGAAAGAGAAACATTACATATGCTACATATGCTACCAATCCGAGCCTTAGTTGCGCGGTTTCAGGGCTGCCTCCGCGGAGGAAACCAGCCTAGAAAATACTTGAAACAGGAAATTACAAAATGCGCAACAGCGCTGGTGTATCTAGAAATTACAAAATGTGCAGAAGCATAAGTATAACTTGAGATTCTGTGGTAATAGTATGCATGACAAAAACCAAGGAAGAACTAAGCAACTTCACAGTCCTAAGTCTTCAGTTTCATCATTACTGTCAGGTTCTTCTTCCACTATGGGGCAAGTGTACGCCTGCGCAACCTCTTCTTCTATATCTGTGGATGGACGCGAAGGTTTGGGGACCGGTGCGCAGAGGATGGGAGCCACCAGATACTCAGCGTCAGGGACGTGCGTCCAAGTGCCTTTAGAATCCATAATCCATACATCTGATTCATCTTCCTCATCCTCCTGAGCCAGCAGAGGGTTAGTCTTGTGAGGTGGGGGGTGCGCCTGATGCGTGATGGTAGACTTTCGAGGTCCACATCTACCTCTCTGTGGAGCTTGCACGAGGGCCTCCTCCTCTTGCTTAGGATCAGGGTTCTGTCTTGCGTAATTTCCTGAGGGGGAGCCTTCAACAGACTCCAGACGATTGTCCATCCCACGGTGGTAACGATCAGGGAGTGCCCCTCTATGCCCTCCATGGATGGTTCTTTGGTGCAGTCTAGGAGCCATTGCCTGTTGAAGCAATGGAAAGGCGGAGCTGGAAGGATGCGCAACAAGGGGAGAGGAACAGAGCAGGGGAAAAGCAAGTGGACAGGGGGAACGATGAGAGGGAAAGCACAAACTAATGTGTGCGCACAGACAAATGAGATTGGAGGAACAGATGGAGTTGGGATAAGATGCGCAGGTTGGATAATCGCAACCCAAAGAAGTCTGTGCAACACATCTTCTAAGAAGAGGACTGCGCAACGGGCTGGTGACACAGGAGGGCAAGAACATAATCAATAGGAAAGACTGAAGGAATTGACCGTGTATCTCTTTGCTCTAAGGGGCCTTCCTTTTAAAAGGTCTGTGACACATGTGAGGGGGAAGGTCATGATTGAGCCTCCCATGCAACTGCGTGCCATAATCGATTTCCGGAGCGGGCTCGAGTGAGGAGTTATGGTTGATTGGCATATAAATCCAGGTAATCATTTAGGATGATTGCTGTGGAGGGGTACCCTGGAGGGGGTGACGCTGTCCAAGCGTATCTTCATCATGCCTTATCCCATTCATCTCGTGCAAATGGTTACCGGTTTGATGATCCGCATTGAGTAAGGACCTGCGCTGTAGATCTCCGTCCTCATGGGCGTGGGAGTGATGATTGTCATTCGTACTACTCCTATCACCTGCATTCGGGGAATGTGAAAATTCGTATTACCTAGAATCCTACTGCAATAATTGATGGGAAGTCTTCTATTTGTTATTTGCTTAACAAATTATTTATTGTGTTCCATAAGAAAATATCGAAATCCATTCACTACAACCTTCACAAATAAAAATGCGGGAGAAAAACAAGTGCGGAAACAAGATCTGAGCAATAGAAAATCATAGACACATTTCACACCGTTATTTTTGGACTAATGTCCCCAGAGAAACCCAATGCGGGAAAACTAGTGCAACAGTTGAGGGTTTATATATTATGCAATAATTTTTCTAAATACAAACTGGATGCCTTGCTGGCTATCCTCACAGAGAATCTGACTGACATGAAAGCTTGTGAGGTTACCTCACACACTGACACTGGAAGCCCAACTGGCCAAAACCTTGGATGGCAAGCCCTCCACAACCTCTGCACAGTCTCTACGCAGTCACTGCGCAACCTCTGCATCACTCTGCGAGGGGACTGCGTGGCTTTTGCGATTTGGCTCTTCTGTTGGCTGGATCTGACCCTCTGGTCCCTTCCGGTCTCACACCCTAGCTCTCCGATACTGGATTTGATTGATTCTCAGCTGAATAATGGACCTCCTCAAGGCTGCTGCGCTGGATCTACATAGTTGCTACGCTGCCTCTGCTGGTACTGCTTTATGTCTTCTTTGCTTTGTATTTTCCGGCACAGTAATAGAGTTTCCAACCGGAATTACTGCCCCTCTCTGCGTAGAATCTCTAGCTCGATCTTTCCTTTGAGCATTGCCCACTTCAGAAATTCGATCTCTAGATCCTTTCTCTATGTCAATGTTTTTTCCAAATGACCCTTCAAGTCCTTTTTATAATCTTCTCGTTGAAACTTCAACGATCGAGAATAAATCTCTAATCAACGACTAAGATTAACTTTTGACTTGATCTCTGCCTTTTGTAGAACATTCACGCTCTGTTTTATTAATACCCTTTAATTATTTTATTTTCCTAAGTTTAGACTTATGGTCCCTTTAAAGATAATTAATTATTTTATTAAAACTCATTCTGAGTGGAATTTTCACAAAGGGTTTCTGGGTTCTCTGGAATACATGCGTCTAAGTCTCCTTGCCAAATTTGAGACTTAGAGCAAATCTAATGCTACCCAAATCAACACTCCCTCTTAGCGAGGAATGTGCTCTAGCAATACCCCCTGCTGAGTATTGCTATGGTTCTGCAACATCTTCCTCTACACTGCTGATGTCTAACACTGCTGCCCACCAACTCTGCGCAAATGCTACATCTGTACTGCCGCTGACACTATGATTGTCAACACTGCATCCGTACTGCAACTCCCTCACAAATTCTGCATCAGTGCTGCTGCTGGCCCTGCCACTGGAAACTGCCACTGCACTGCACTGCAATACTATTTCTTATTGCAAAAGAAAAACATCCAAAACTGAACAAGTGTTCAGCTTGATGCATCTCAGTACTGAAGATTTGACTGCTGCTAGCCTCTGCGCTGATCCTCTGAAGCTGCTGCACTGCTGCTGACTCTGTGTTGTGCCTCACTGCACTGCTGCCAACTCTGCTTTGCGCCGCTCAGACTCTGGCGCTGTTAACCATTGCACTGTCACTTCTGCACCCCTATGCACCAACTAGCACTCGTCCATCCTGCTACATCTGGTTTGGGTTCCTGTAGCAAGGTATTGATCCGAGAGGTGGACTCCTCAAGGATCCCGACCAACCTATAGATCTCTGGGTCTACAACTCCAAATTACCTTTCCTCCCTCCTGGAGATATATGGGCAATCGTGGCGAATTCATCCTCATCGATCTTGGAAGGTGGGACTTGCGGATTATGCTTCTCGTCTTTGTCTCTCTTCTTGAGAGGACACTGTGTGGCATAATGTTCCATCTCGCCACACTGGAAGCATTTGATCTTGGAAAGGTCCTTCTTCCTCCTGCACTCCTCCTACTGCCCTTTGATGCAAGGGCCACATTATCCTCCTCCTTCGTCTTCCTCCCACTGCTGCTGCTGCCCTCAAGTTGACACTTGAGTAAGTCCCTCCTCATCTGTTCATGCTGAAGAATTGCCCACATTGATTCCCAGTCTGACAAATTCTCTGTGCCCAGGATGCTCTGGACAAAGACCTGATAATCTTCAGACACTAAGGTTAGAGCTAGTCTGACCATCTCTGTGGCCTGAAGAGCTGTTCCTATAACTGCCAGTTGATCTTGGTCCTCTTGAAGTCTTACCAAGAATGGATCAATGCGCTCACCTTTCTGCATCCTGGTAGTCCACATCTTCTCCTCCAGATACATCTTCCGCTGCTCGGAAGATCCTTGATATAGCTTCTCCAAGGCCTGCCACATTTCTCTAGATGTCGCTTTGCTAGCTATGTAACACACGACATGATCCCTCACTCTGTCAAGGATCAAGTGCTTTGCCTTAGCCATATCCTTCTTGTATCTCTTGAGAGGATATGTATCTACTAGAACAACCACCAGACCTTCGATGAAGAGTTTGAGATCATGCTCTTCCAGCAGGCATTTGATCCTTGCCTGCCAGATCACATAGTTGGAGGCTCCCTCCAACTGATCTTCATCTCTTAGTCCACTTGCTACCATCTCTACCGACTGAAAAAAGATGTCGATCTAGCTCCCTCTCTCTCCTTTGCGCAGCTTTGGATTGGCCTATGCACTCCTTGTTCGAGATGGTAGATTTGCCACCCAATACTGTTGCGTAGCTCTCGAAAAATAGAATTACCTGACTAGGAATTCCTTGAGGAAGAAATTTCCCTCAAAGTGTCTCCAGATCTATTTTCCGACGCTTTCTGCACCAACAATCACTACTACGTAGAAAATTGCCTCCCTCCAGCGACTGATCTGCACAGATCTATTGCGCTGCTCCCTCTACCTTTGGCAGACTGCAAACTGGAAAAATCCTACCTCTCCGTCGGCTCACTCAGAGAGAGATTTTCCTTGCTGATCTAGCTCTCTTGGCTTGGACTGCACACTTCACTGGGAAATCTATCTGTTGCTTACGCAACTCTTTGATCCCCGGTTTTTGCTAAGATGTTGGATCTGCTAGATTTGCTCTCTTGCTCCTCCTGCACTCAGCTACACAAGCTCTGATACTCGGAATCCTACTGCAGCAACTGATGGAAAGTCTTTTATTTGTTATTTACTTAACAAATTATTTATTGTGTTCTACAAACAAATATCGAAATCCATTCACTATAGCCTTCACAAATAAAACAGCGGAAGAAAAACAAGTGCAAAAACAAGATCTGAGCAATAGAAAATCATAGACACATTTGACACTGTTATTTTTGGACTAATGTCCCCGGAAAAACCCAATGTGGGAAAATCGATGCAGCAGCTAAGGGTTTATATATTATGCAGTAATTTTTCTGAATACAAACTGGATACCTTGTTGGCTATCCTCACAGAGAATCTGACTGATAGGAAAACTAGTGAGATTATCTCACACACTGACACTGGAAGCCCAACTAGCCAAAACCCCGGATGGAAAGACATCCGCAACCTCTGCACAATCTCTGAGCAATCACTGCGCAACCTATGCATCACTCTACGTGGGGACTGTGTGGCTTCTGCTGGCTTGATCTGACCCTTTGGTCCCTTCCGATCTCACACCCCAGCTCTCCAACACCGGATCTGACTAATCCTCAGTTGAATAACGAACCTCCTCAAGGCTGTAGCGTTGCCTCTACATGGCTCTCTGCTGGCTCTGCGTAGCTGCTACGCTGCCTCTGTTGGTACTACTTTCTGTCTTCTCTGCTGTGTATTCTCCGGCTCAAGAATAAAGTTTCCAACCAGAATTACTTCCCCTCTCTGCGTAGAATCTCTAGATCGATCTTTTCTTTGAGCACTGCTCACTTCAGAAATTTGATCTCTCGATCCTTTCTCCATCTCGGTGATTTTTCCAAATGACCCTTCAAGTCCTTATAATCTTCTCGTTGAAACTTCAACGACCGAGATTAAATCTTTAATCAATGGCTAAGATTAACTTTTGACTTGATCTTCGCCTTTTCTAGAACATTCACACTATGTTTTATTAATACTCTTTAATTATTTTATTTTCCTAAGTTTAGACTTAGAGTCCCTTTAAAAATAATTAATTATTTTAATAAAAATCATTCTTAGTGGAATTTTCACAAACAATTTTTGGGTTCTATGGAATACATGTGTCTAAGTCTCCCTTCCAAATTTGAGTCTTAGAGCACATCCGATGCTACCAAAATCGACAGTAAATCTCTCGAAGGTTTGATAGCATATTGGTTATCGATTAATTTTATCAGGAGATATTTGTTGTTAAGGCTTTGTGAGTGAAGCATTGTCTGGAAAGACATCAGGCCAACAACCAACACTTTGTTTTGATGTCTCGTAGGGAGGGTGGCATCGGGTGGATGTGTACCTAGTTCCCTAGGTTGATGGTTACTAAGTAAGCCTGATGGTACCTATAGAGGCTGAAAGCTTTAGTCCATCGTAGTCCCACTTGGATAGATTGCCTTGGTCAGGAATCTAGTCCATGGCATTGCGGTGCCTAAACTGTTAAGAGACCAATGGATAGATTTCCCTGGTTAGGAGGCTAGTCCATGGCATTGAGGTGCTTAAAAATTCTTCATAGTTCACATAGTTGAGATCTTCCTTGTGTATTATGAATACCTCCCTAGTTAAGAGGGAGTGTTGAAGATTGTAACTAGGTTCGGTCTTCATAAATTATATTTGAGTTAATATTTAACGTACTTGTAAAAAAAATAAAGAAAATAATTTTATATTATTATTAAATGACTTATTAAAGCATGGGTTTCATGCTTGGGTCGTATTATTTTAGGTCAAAGCCCCCATTGTGGACTTCTAGTATTTATTATGAGTTTATAGTGTCACTACAGATTTAAATTGATCCATGATGGGCTTTTGAATCAGGTAATTAGGTTTAGTATTGAGTCAAATATGATTTATGGAGCCTCCACACCAAGTCAGCCTTCAAGTGATCAAGTCAACCTGAAACCCAGGAATTTGAGCTCATCACAAGCCTATATATACTGGGAGATCGAACTCATTTGAAGGACTCACTCACTCACACAAAAATTCGATATCTGCTGCTGCATTGGAAAAAGGGCGAAGTCAAGGAAGGGGTCAAAAGGAGTGCGAGTTTGGACAAGCTAAAGGATTGGAAGGAAAATTGAAATTTTGGTGTTTCTCTCTCTCTCTCACGTGCCCGAAATTGGAAGATCGAAGTCTCTCATTGTTTTGTTGCTGCTAGTTGTTGCTGCCAAGAGAAGAATAGGTTGAAGTTGATTTTGTTGGGTGTTGGTGCCTTGACACATTGTGTTAGGTCAAAATCGAACTCCTAGAAGCAGGATCGAAGTCTTTTTTCCAAGATCAAAATCCCAGAAGGAAGGTCAAAGTTTCAAGGTCGAATGAAGTGCTGCATATTGCTGCTGCTGCTAGGTCGAAAGGAGGATCAAAAGGAAGGCTGACTTGGTGTGGAGGAAGTGTGAGTCAAGGTCTAGAGTCTCAAGAATACTATTGAAGGAAGAATTATTGACTGGGTTTTTCCTTAGGGTGGGGTTTTTCCCTAGCTGCAGGCCTATATTTGGTGTCCTTGATCTATGTGCTTTTGCTTTGATATTTGCTTCATGAACTAAGGAGAAAGAAGACAAGAATTATATAATAAGAATTAGAGAACATCACAAGTAAATAATCAAGAACAAGTAAATATTTTTGCCTTGCCTTTGTAATATTCTAATAGAGTGCTCTAATTAGGGCTTAGTGATGGAAGAAAAGTGCAAAAGTACTAAGAGACTCATGGCTGAAAGAGGTGTGAAAGAAGTGTGAAGAATTTCCAAGGGCTTGGTTAAAGATCTAGCTGGAGCAAGGAAGTTTAAGGGTTTTTTGTATATGAGGTTCATCATCTTCTTTTATCTTTTCTACTTGAAGAGGGACTAAGGCTGGGGTGGAGTTTTTCTTATTATTTGTTGCTCATCATTGTTCAATATTACGTTTGCTGCTATTATTTCTGTACTTTGAGAGGCTGTTTCTATCTTTTTATTGTACATGGTTGCACATTGTTACTGTTGATTTGTAATTGTTTGAGGGGTGCATCCTTGAAAGGATTTTCTATTAAATTCTTGCATATTAACGAAGTCCATGTAATTTCCTAGGGTATTTTTTCCCTTAGGGCTTTATGTTTATCTAGGGTTTTCCAATAAAACATAAATGATTATATGACAATAGTGTGCATTCATTCATTCAGCAGTAGACATCATAGCAATATGATTCCTCAATAATCTTCCAACAATAAATAATTTCAACAACAGTAGGATTCTTCAGTCACATAATAAGTTAGGGCTAACTTTCCAATAAACATTGAGTGTATCCAGTAATCCACCTGATTTGCAATGCTAGCAGAATAAACCAGCATTCAACTGTAATTCTGATATACTAACAAATGCAAGTATGCTATATTAATTTATTGTGCTTCTAAGCTTACTGCAACAGGAGTCCGAGTTGACCTGAGGTCAACAACAGACCTGGTAAGTAGCTTCCCTAGGGTTCAGATGCTTTTCCTGAGGGCACCCCCAACCCTTAAGAGTACTCACTGACCTCAGGAAGGCCTAATCAGTGTGCTGTTTTGGATATTGGCACGAAATGGTTGCCAAAGTTGAGCAGACACTGCCGTAAGTTTCAACCCTGTTGTTTATGGCTAGTCACAACTTTAGAGGGCTAACCACATGCCTCACTTACGACAATGTTTGCTCAACTTTGGCTTAAGAGTACATGTTGAGCTCTGGAAGGCTTAATCAACTTGCTGTTCTGGATAATGGCACAGAATGGTTGACAAAGTTGAGCAGACATTGCCATAAGTTTCAGGCCTTTTGTTTATGGCTAGCCGCAGCTAAGAAGGCTAACCGCATGCCTTATTTACTCTCCTGGACAATGCTGCAGCTTCAGGGAGACGTTAACAGTTTCAGGATTAAGTTAGTAGTGGGTAGGTGCCCAGACACCTTCAGAGAAGGGAACTGACCTCCAAAACTGTGCCCTGTAACTCCTTCGCTATCTTGGTTCACTTGTTATGTTTTTGTTGCTTGACATCTGGCTCAGGGTGACCCATAAGGGTTCTTGTTGTGAGGATTCAGGGTCCTGGATATGCCTCTGTTAACACTAATACCCAGTGCTGGGCTTAGTCCGTAAACGTCAGCCTCAAGGGACTTTGGTGTGATTACAGAGGCCTAATTTGGTGTGCTTCTACAGAGGGCTTATTCATTGTACACCTGCAGAAGTCTCTTCCTTGTGCTTTCCAAATAAACCTGGGTTGTTTTAAGAGAATATGTTATGCTAGAACAAGAAGAAAAGAGGTGTCTAGGGAGCGTGGGATTAGCTAGGGTGGGATCACCTCTACTGAAACTAATAAAAAAGAAGGGTTCTTAAAACCCTCAGAGTCTCAGGCTCAAGAAAATAGAGACAATTCAATTCCAAATTGATGATGATAAAATGATTCCAACTCTCCTTTATTTGTAGATTTTCTCATGGGGTTCTCTCTAATGTGAGGGGTTGCAAGTGCAACCCCTAGTTTATGCTTCTTGCCCCAACTACCCCAAAATTTACCCAATGTTGCCCTAAACATTGGATAAGTGGCTTTTCCTCTTTATCAATGATTGTATCCTATGAGGTTGGATAGGCAAATTTGTCCTTCCGAGGGAAATTAATCAATAAGGGACATTATAGTCCATGTGGTTAATTAGTGCATACTAATAGCTACCTAATTAGATCTTCATTTATATCATTCGAACCCTCTTGATTTTAATCCTTGCTCCGTAGCCAAATTGGGTTGACACCTAAGTTGCATGAAATGTGGAAACATCTACAAGTTTTCAAAATAGTAATGCTTAGAAATATATAATATACAAATTATATATATTGTATTTTTTATGTACTATGTTTCCCCTAACATACACATTTTGGGAGGGTCATGGTTTTAAGCATTCCTTTAATATAGTTAAGAGAAAACACATTATCTTGCAAAAAATAAGAATGGTACACATCAATGGGATTTTAGAAGGAAAACCGTGTCTAAATTAATTCCCATATATGATTACATGATGGAAAAATTCAAAACTAGCCTTGATAGATCAGGCTATAGATCCAAAATATGCCTTTAAGCATTAGGCTATATGTGCTAAAAATGAAATAAAGTACAATTACATGTCCATCTCTTCCTTATCCTCATCCTCATCATCAAAAATAGAACAAGATGCTTGTTCAAAAGAACTAGAGCATGGATTGGAAGAAGTGCCTCCTGTAACCCTAAGGCCTTAGAGGAGGTCCCACTAGACTAGGGCTAAAAACTAACTCACCTAGTAAGGTGGGAGAACACCTTTATAGTCAAGATCGGTCAATCATCTAGTACACTCTATTATCCATGTTGGAATGCCCAAAACATTAAGTAAAAGCACATGATTGCAAAATGGTTAAAGTACCTGTCGAATGTTTACCCACCTTCCTTCAAGAGGAATGTCGAATTGTGGTAGGTGTTTGAGCGGTGCAAATGGTGGAGGAATGTGGAATATCATCATATACTGAGGTAGGAGAAAAAAATCTCCTTTGAGTTTAGCGACTTCTAGTGGGTAACATGGCATTTCTCTCCCCATCTCTTTGGGCAATGAATTCTTCATAAAATCTTGGATTTAGAGCATGTGCACAAAGTGTGCAATCAAGTGTTAAATCCATTCCATCTTCTAACAATGACATATTTCACATGCTCTACAAAATGAGCATCAACAAAATGAAGAGTGTGAGCCTCTTGTATAATAATTTTTATGATTTTCTTGACCATGGTATCCATGCCATCATAATTCACTCCCAAGAAAGGTTTGCTTGTGTTTGCATTTCACAGAGGTTCAAGTAGGTAATGTGAACTTGAACAAGAAAAATCTATTTTGCTCCACCAATCATCATCAATCCACACCCTGTGCACCGTATTCCCCATCTCTGAATCTACCTTACTCCAATTAGCCCAAGTCAGACCCACCATTGTACTCATTAGTGTAGGTTTGAGCTCAAGAAGGTAGTGCAAGTTAATGAATTTTGAGGCATGCCTTGTCTCTACAACTTTGAGCAACTCCAAGTTGAAGTATTCTTGATATATTGCTTGAGAATGGTGGTGGTTGGTGTTGAATTTTATGGTTTTCCTAGGTTGCCTTGTGACCTCCATAATGCATGTAGTTTTAGTCTCAATCTCTTTTAAAATCAAACTTAGATCTACCCTCAAAAATCAAGCTTACAAATTCGCATATAGTTGCATTATTTGTGCTAACTTGCACCACATTTTTTGTCCCTACTTGTTCAATCGCAACAATTAAAACTTCAGTGACGAAATTAGAATGTTCAATTGCAACAATTAAAATTTCAGCAACAAAATTACTATATTTTACCTCACCTGAACAATCTTCTCCTCTCAAGAACAGTACTCCTTTTGGTGATGATGTAATAACATTGATCAATGGCCTATTGCTTGTATCGGTCCATCCATTTGATTAATGGAAACACTCAAGCAATTTCATGAGTTACAAATTGGTCTTAAACCATCCTTGAAAAGATGCCTCTCTTTCTTGTGTAAAATTGCTTTTAGTTTTTCTTAGTTTGGCCCCTTGAAGCCTTGAGGTGCCATGTTAATTGTCTTTACCAATTCCTACGTGTAGGGGTACTAAAAAGGTATAGTGCAAGCTTAAGATGGCCCTTGCAATTCTTGTCTCAACTTCTTCTCTCCCTTGATTGTTGAGCGTTTTCAACAATTTTCTATCTTTATCTATAGTGGGAGGTTTGATATCTCTTCTTCAAGCTGGTGGTTGGTGATATCTTCAACTAGGAAAAGATCTCATCAAATCCCATAGTCAATCCAAAGGTCAAAAGTAATTTGCAAGGAATCACTCCTACTTTGACTTGATAATCGATGGAGCTATCATAAACAAGATTGGGGGTGACAAGTCCTCTGACTCCAAGCTCATTTCTTGGCCTAAATTGCAAGGCTAATCTAGAAGGGGTTGTGATTGCAACTCGATAATTGAAAATGTAATATTGGGCCAAGGTAAGTGACATTACGACAACCAATTTATTCAAGAATCTCAAATCTTTTCCTTTTATCGTTGTAATAAAATAAAAAAACAAAAAATAGAAAAAAAAACAATAAAAAGAAAAGGTGGAGTGCTTGCTTCCAATAGGTGTAGTGAAAGGAAACCCCCTAGAAGGAGGGAAAATCGTGGATGTAGACGCCATGGATGGCACCAATGTGGAGGTAGGAGGAACAAACATAGCTAGAAATGAGGAAACTGGTGTCTGCCCCTAGATAGCTAGGAGTACTAGGTAATGTGGTAGAAGCACTGATCTCGTTAAGTGATGCTAGGGAAGAAAGGAAGCTCCCCCCATAGTGGTAGGACATTCCTACATTTGAAGTTTTAGTAAACCCTCGACATCGTGGGGAAGTGATGAAAAAAAGAATCTCGTATGGTCTGGTTAACTTGTTGCAATATAGGTCCAAAAGGGTTAGTCACAGGGATGGTTGAAATTGTGTAAAGAGTTATCTTCAATGGTTTCAATTTCAAGACTGCCTTTTGAACTCGTGGTGTGTAAACCATGGTGGTTTGAGGGAGTGTTGTCTAATGACAACACTCACTACCGAAGAAGGGGTGGCTCTTCCACAATGAGAGAGAAACCATGTTGCCTCTGCGATTGGCGAGTTGTTGGTTCAACCACGATGTTGGAGTTAGAGTACGACCCAAAAGAAGGAGAAAGCTGAAGTTGACTCTAAACTAAAAACCAAAGAGCTTGCACTAAAAAAAATCCTAAGAGCACCACAAGAAAACCAAATGTATCAAAGGGCCCTTCCCTCGATTGGAGTTGGTTGATTAGGTCCCAAGTCAACCGTGAATATGTGGATGGGATTGGACAGTTACCTTGGTCTCTTGCCTAATGACTCAACAACCAGTGCAATTACCCTTTATTATGCGCAGACACTTTCCAGGGGATCTGAGTGAGTATTGATGAATGCTTGGCCCAAGTACAACAAGCATGGCCCACTCGTCGTCACCTATGTAAGGTCCCTAAGATTATGGCCACTATGGTTACTACCTACAACTAGTCAACCTGGGAGAATAGTTGTGGGTTAGACACACACACAAAGGTAGGGTCTCAAGCTCGCAACCTCCTGAAAGAGACCCATGTATGTGGGGCTATCACTGCACTGATCCCAACATGACCTATTGCTTGACCCTTGTGTTAGAAGGGCATTATATGAAATGACCTATTGTAAATGGATTTTGCACTCCCTAACTCAAGATTTTAGTTTTTGTTTTATGGCCTTGAAGAGTGTCCTCTCTAACTATTCCAAGGCCCTAAAATCCTAAGTTAATGTTGGTGTGCTATGAGGAAAATAAAAATATGTCTAATATAAGTGGATCATCAAAGGCTCGTCGGGGTGGTTTTTAAGGCTATAACATATGCCTCCTAAAATGTAGTGTCATGAGTGTGAGTTTGTGGTGCATCCTGCTTAGAATGTTGGTTTCTAGGTTTGCTCTTTTGTAACCTCTAGGTTGTTGAGAGTTCATCGAATTAGTGGAATGTGCCAAATAAATCAAAGAGGTTTTAGAAGGTGCCGATGAGTTTGTAATGGAAGGCACATTAGTTGCAGGTGAAGGGTTAACAACCATTTCTCTCAGTTGGGAAACCAATTGGCCTATAGAATCTATGGAAGTCAAGCCCACCACACTGTCGGCATGGGGGCTAAGTTGTGGTTTTAGAGGATGTACAACAATCCTCAGTGCATTGTGTATGATGTTGTGCAAGGTGCTTGACTTGCACAACTCAAGAAGACAAAGGTTTCGAAGCAGTACAATAAAAGATTAGAACAAGAAAAAGGCCTATCAAAACAATACGAAGAAAATTCTCACTCAAAGTGCCTTAATCAAAAGTTATTAGAAGAAATTAGAACATTAAGAAATGAGAACTTGAGTATCAAAACATTCCAAATAAAGTCAATGTATCAGAAAGTGAAGAACTTTCATGTCCCGGGAACCATAATCAAAATATGCTTATGCAAATTACGAAGCTTAAGAATGATAAGAAGCCATTGGAAAATAGTATAGAACAATTGATCAAGTTAGAAGCATTGATGTCTTCAGGTGAAAAGGTCTAAATTGCAAAGAAGGGAACAAATACAAGTCCTGTTAATCTCATGGTTTTGAAAGATATTAGTCCTATTGAATTAAAGACATACTTGGTTGTTACAGTACAAACGATGGAAATTCGAAGTGAAGTTCAAGCAATCAACTAGAAAACATCTATGTGTAAAGGGAATCAAATACCTAAAGTAAACCAAGAAAACACTACAAGCATGATAAAGGAAAACCATATTACAAGAACTCTTTATCAACATCCACATCATAAGAGCATATATGTTAACTAATTAGTGTATCATTATCATTTAGGATAGAAACAACTAATATTTTGAAAAATATTGATGTCCATGATATTGATCTTTGTCATCAATATCACCTCTAAGCATTAAAATAAAATAGAAAATGCTTAGAATGTCAATTGAAGATTTTGTATGAGTGATGAGTACATTTTCAGTCGGACCATGATAAAGGAGCTTGACAACCATTGCCACTAACATGAAGGTACATAGAGGGTTTGGTGCTCTTGATTAAATACTAGTTCCATACTCTCATACATGACAAAATCCATTGGAAATGTCGCAATCCCCCCAATCTTGAAATCCTAAAAACTTGTCGAGTTTGCTGGACTTTGAGTGGAATCTAAAGTTCTACTTTCTCTATATGAAATCCAATGAGTTCAAAACCACTCTCAAACATCCAAAGTCATTTCATGTTAATGTTAGAAATTTAAGCAAAAGTGAATTTAACATTACTATGAATTGCATAGCAATAGTAGACCCATAGGCTTGAAAATTAGGCACATACTATAGGTCAATAGCTAACTAAGAGAAAAAAAACAAAAACAAGCCCCACGTGCTATGTTGTACGCGGCTATGCTGAACTGGTTGGTTCAATGGAAATGGCCAGTTTGGTACCAAACCAACCAAAAACAGTTTAGGAGGCTAGTCTGAACTAGTTTTGACCTCCAACTAGTTGGACCGGCCAGTTCATACCAGTTGGAGTATAAAAACCTAGACAACAAAAAAATGTATATTTATTATTGATAAAATATGAGATGATTACAATGGGGAATGACCAAGGCTTTAAATACAGCCTTACAATGTCCCTTGGTGAAGGGGCATAGTATTTGATCATGCTCTTTTGCTTAATAAACCTAAGACAATTATATTTAATAATAATTAATAAATTATACAAAACATTGCCTCTCTCTCAAAAGATGCTTTATCCTCAAACCATACATAAAGATGGATGTTGTTGACGAAATGCTTCGGTTCCCCAAGAGGCGGGCTCTTGCTTTTTGAGATGACCCCACATTTTAAAAGATCTTAGATTGTCTTCTCAATTTCGGTCTTTTGGTGATGTGAATAACGATATGGCTTGATGTTGACAGGGTCTGATCCTGCTTTGACTTCTATTGTATGTTCAATTTCCTTATTCGGAGGCATTTTCAGGGGCAAGTCTTGGAATACTTTTTCGTGCTTCTGAATTACCCCTTGTACTACTGGTGACCCTTCACTGATCATTTTTGCAGATAACATTTCTTACTGATGACATTGTACTATATAGGCTGGCGCTCCTTTTCGAATCATTTTCATCATCTGGGATGACGATACGATTTGATTTTTTGGTGCTTGGAATCCATATAATTTGTGCTTTTTCCCTTCCCACTTAAAGCTTATAAACTGCTTTTGATGGTTGGCAGAATAAGTACCTAAGGTTTGTAGCCATTGAATTCCTAAGATCACATCTACTCCTCTTAATGGTACGATGTAGAATGGAGATTCTAGATTAAAGTCTTGAATCTACAATTTGACCTTATGGCATTTCGCTACCTTCTCAATCTTCTTACCATCGACCACCATTACCTTCATATTGGGCATGGGAAACGTAAAGATGTTGAGTCTTTTGGCCATGGTTGAATCTAAAAAATTGTGGGTGCTGCCGGTGTCAAGGAGAACCATTACGTTGTTCTTCTTAATATGTCCTTTTAGTTTTAGTGTCTGAGGTTGTAATATACCCGTCAGAGCTGATAATGACACATGCGAAATTCTTTCATCGTCTAGTTCTGGAGAGAACTCTGGGGAGTCTTCCATTCCTTCTACATCTGAATCATCATTGTTAGAGTCATTAGTTGCTTCACAGTTATACAGATTCTTTGTCTCTTTCCTTTAGCGCACCTATGCTTAGGGTCCCACTTTTAGCTGCAACGTTTGCACTTGCCATCTCTCATCCTTTGTATTTCCATGTTAGATTTTTCTCCTTCACGAAGATGGGGTGGGACATATTTTGTGTTATCTATATTTTCAGATTGAGGAAATCTTCGTCTCGAATATACTCTTTCCGGTTTTGACCAAATAACTTTTTGAATTTCTTTTCAGCAGCTTTTGCTTTATGTCTTGCTAGTTCTATCGATGTAATGTTGTGAAGCTCGAGCTCTACTTGTATATGGGTTTTAAGTCTCGAAATGAAAGACTGGACTAAACGAGATTCTGACAATCCAGGTACTCGTGTTGCTAAGGTCTCCCATTCTCGAGTGTACTCATCCACATCTCCTTTTTGGCGCAATTTGATGAATGTTGAGAAGAACTCTTCTTCCTTGATACCTTGGAATCTTTTAAAGAACGCATCCTTAAATTTCCTGCAACTAATAGCAAGCGTCGTCTTTTTCCACGACATATACCAATTATATGCTTCTCCTTCCATTTTCATGGAAGCGTGCTTCATTTTTTCGTCATCACTGTCAATGTCGTAAATCTCAAAATATTCTTCAGCTTTATTAAGCCATGCAACATTGCCTTTTTCGTTACCATCGAACTTAGGTAGCTCGTTTTTGCTCTTTGTTGATATGCTGCTAACGGTGGAACGAAAAAAGGATTTTGATTGTTGAATGCATTCCAGAGCTGCTTATTTTGAAGGTTCGCATTACTATCTTCTTGATGGTGTGGGGATGATGTTTTGTGAGAGTCGATTTTTTCATAATGATCTTCTGAATTCCCTGAATCCGCTGAATTGTTCTGTTGATTATGTCCACTATTTGGGAATATTTGTTCTTGCGTATTTATCTTGTCGCAAATGGTGGTTAACTTCTGAATTGCTTTGTTATAATTATGTTAAATTTGGACAACTAGGTCCAAACTCCATCTTGTGATGCTCAGATGAAGATTCCAATATTTGTATTGGATTCCTCTTTCGAAGAGGTGTAAAATCGATATAAAATTGATTTTAATCTGATGAGCAGAACATTTATTTTGAATTTATTATTTATAATAAATTTAAGTGCAGGTCGGCCTTAAGGTTTTACACCCCCAACGGATGTGTCACACACCTCAATGATGGATATAAATACAGTCAACGTTGGAGAGCTTTTCACTCATCTCATCCACACACTTCTCATTGGATACGAGCATCTAAGAAGCAATTCTCACGTGGGAAAAGGACGAAGTAGCTGCAGCTGGAAAAAGGACGAAATTTCTGCAGTTAGGGTTTCTGGACGAAATTTTCTGCAGTTAGGGTTTCTGGGCAAGTTTGACCAGCGTTGACTTTGGTCAACACATGGTCCGTTTGAGCTGAAATTTTGTGGAGAGTTCGATTTTTGAAGGCCGTACTCATTGGCACAAAAATCGAGGTCAAAAGGTTGACCGAAGTTGGAGCTGCGTTGACTTTCTTGTTGCTGCCCTGCGTTGACTTTTTCTGGACTGTGTTGACTTTTCTGGGGTTGATTTTGAGTCGACTGGATAATTGATTTGAGGACTGGTGTGACACATTTTGGGTTGGCCGACCAAGAAGACTTCGCTGGTTGAAGCATCCTGCTGACCGCCGTAATGCACCAACACATTCTCCTGTTTCTGGTTTGTCTTCTATAGATCCACTGGTATGTTCTATCAACATTTTACTTAACTATTTATGTGATCTCTGTTATAAAAGTAAAATTGCATCAAGCATAGAACATCTATAAAAATTTACATGGTATCAGAGCGAAGGTGAAGACAAGCCCTAACTTATAGCAATCACCAACTGAGAAAAATGAGTTCCACAAGTTATGGCTTCAAGGAGGATGACAAGCTGACTGGAAGGGATGACTTCCATGCTTGGAAGATGATATTAGATCTCAAATTGGAAGGCCATGATCTCATGGACTATGTACTGTGTAAGATACAAGAACCTCCATCCCCTGCTACTGCTGCTACTAAAACCAAGTATAAGAAGGGGGAGATCAAAGCAAAGCTAATGATCAGGGAATCCATACATAAAAGTCTGGTTGCCTACATATATGAGCTAGGCACATCCAAAGAGATGTATGATAAGCTGATACAAATGTTCAAAGTAAACAATGCAAACCAGGTGCTATTCTTCAAGAATCAATTGAAGAATCTGAAGAAACGCAGGGATGAATCTGTCCAAACATACTTTCTAAAACTGACCGAGATCAGGAACAATTTGTTGGCTATTGGGGAGACAATAGCTGATCGTGAGATAGTACTCACCGCACTTGGAGGGCTCCCATATGAATGGCAAGTATTCAACACTACCATTCTCAATAATAATACAATTCCTAACTTTGACGAGCTACTGTCAAGATGCATGCAAGAAGAGACAAGAATGAAGGAATACGAAAATGACAGAAATGCTGCCTACGTTGCTCATTCTAGAAAGAAGAACTCTGGTGGTCCTAAGAACAAAGGAAGAGCACGGGCCCAAGGAAAGAAGGGCAAGTGTTTCACTTGTCATAGGCCTGGTCACTATGCTAGAGAATGTCCTTTCAAGAAGGATTCTCCCGATAGTGATGACAACAACAACAACGGGAGGAATGGAAATCAAAGAAACTACAGGTCTAAAGGAAAGAGGAAGGCTCCCTCTGGCGGAAACAATCAACCTTTCAAAAGGTCTAGAAACTCCAGGTATGAGGAGTCAAATGTTGTTGATAAAATAAATGAATACATTCTTGTATCTGCCCTCTCTGCTGCATCCCCGCCCGACACTATGGATGTCTGGCTAATAGATAGTGGTGCCTCAAGACACATCACTGGGTTCAAGGAAGCACTCTCTGACATGGTTGAGAAGGATACTAATCTGGAAATTATCCTTGGAGATAATGCCACATATCCCGTGAAAGGGACAGGGACTGTGACCCTCCACTTGTCTCAAGGACAAGTCGTACATTTGCAGGATGTACTCTATGTACCAAAATTGAAGAAGAACCTTGTGTCTATATTAGCCATCGAAGACAAAGGCTTCAATGTGGCATTCACTGATGGAAAGGTGCGCATGTGGAAGAAGAATCTCAAGGAAGCTATCGTGATTGGTTTTAGAGTTGGAACACTCTACCAGGTTGAAGGAAGTCCACTGGGAGCTATGACATGTGATACTATCCGACAAACTGAACTATGGCACTGGAGGTTTGGACACCTTCATTACAAGGCCCTTCCCGAAGCAAGGAAGGTGGTGACAGGGATGCCCGATTTTGGAAATAATCATGAAGGTGTATGTAAGGGTTGTGCCGAAGGAAAGCATACAAGGGGACCTTTCCTCTCAAGTGTCACAAAGACAATCTCCTTGCAAACACAGGGTCATTTTATCTATGCGGTATGCTACGTGACATCACGGGAGGGATGTTCTTCTTGTGTGACATTCACGATGACTTCCTCATAGAAAACCTTGATATGCTTCTTCGAAGAAGAAGGATGAGGCTTTCATGTGGTTTCGTACCTTCAAAGCCTTGGTGGAAAATATGACAGGGAAGAAGATCAAGATTTTGAGGACCGACAATGGCACTGAATATGAGTCAAATGAGTTCAAGGACTTTTGCAGAGAAGCTGACATTAAGAGGGAGACTACTACTGTCTATACTCCTGAGCAAAATGGCGTTGCTGAACGAAAGAACATGGCCATTATGGAAGCTGCCCGTGCCATGCTATGTGACCAGGGTCTACCGAAGTTTTTGTGGGGAGAAGCTGTGAATATTGCGGTATACATTCAAAACCGATGCCCTCATTCTGCCCTGGACTCCAAAACTGCCGAAGAGGTTTTCACTGGTAAGAAACCCGACGTCTCACATTTTAGAATTTTTGGATGTCCTGTTTATTTTCATGTGCCAAAAGAAAAGAGAAGTAAGCTGGATGCTTCTGGGAAGAAAGGAATGTTTGTGGGCTACAACGAAACCTCTAAGGCCTATAGAGTCTATGTACCTGGTCAAAGGGAAGTAGAAATATGCCACGATGTCACTTTTGACGAAGATGCTTCCCTGAAGAAAGTAGTAGATCCTTCGAGATCTGAGGAAAATCATGAAGCAAGGCCTGGAAAACAAGAAGAACAGCAGGATGAGACAATGCCTGATGTTGAAGGACCAATGGACCCAATCGATCCATCTCCTTCACTGAGAAAGAGACCATCATGGCTCAGGGACACTCTCGAAGATGTTGAGGGACATGCTGCCCCGAGGGGGACATTCCAAGAAAGCAAGAAGCCGTGTAGATACCAAGGGTATCTCGCTGCCATGAGTACTATTGTACAATCTAAACCTGGATCTTTTGAGGAAGCCGTAAAGCATCAAGTCTGGAAGGATG
Organism: Pinus albicaulis; assembly: GCA_034641835.2. Taxonomy (NCBI): domain Eukaryota; kingdom Viridiplantae; phylum Streptophyta; class Pinopsida; order Pinales; family Pinaceae; genus Pinus; species Pinus albicaulis. The sequence continues at coordinate 951,074,289 of CM076571.1, read as the reverse complement.
CTATGCACGAAGAATATGAGTCCATAATGAAGAATGATGTCTGGGATGTGGTTCCAAGACCGAAGGACAAATCAGTGGTCACCGCGAAATGGCTATACAAGATCAAGCATGGATCCGATGGAAGTGCTGAAAAGTTCAAGGCAAGATTTGTTGCCCGTGGCTTCTCTCAAAAGGAAGGAATAGACTATGATGACATATTTGCACCTGTGGCACGATATACCACCATTCGATCAATCATAGCCCTTGCTGCTACGCAAGGATGGAGTCTTCATCGGATGGATGTCAAGACCGCTTTTCTGCATGGTGCAATAAAGGAAGAGGTGTATGTGGAACAACCTCTGGGATTTGAAGTTCAGGATCGAGACACTCATGTCTGCAGATTGAAGAAAGCCCTCTACGGGTTAAAGCAAGCACCCGGAGCTTGGTACGAGAGGATGGATAGTTACTTGATGAAGCTGGGCTTCACTCGAAGTAATGCTGATCCGAACCTTTACTTCAAGGTTGTGCAGGAGAAGCCTCTCATTCTAGTGCTGTATGTGGACGACCTCTTCTTGACAGGTGCTGACCCTCTCATTCATCAATGTAAGAGGGAGCTCGCTGCTGAGTTCGAGATGAAGGACCTAGGACTGATGCACTACTTCCTAGGCCTGGAGGTCTGGCAGAGACCTGGAGAGATTTTCCTTTCTCAAGGAAAATATATTGTGAAACTTCTGGAAAGATTTGGTATGGTGGATTGCAAGTCCGTATCAACACCAATGGAACTCAACTTCAAGAAGTTGAGTGGTAGCGCTGCTGGGCCCGTATTGGCAAATCCTACTGAGTATCGTCAACTCGTAGGGGCTTTGATGTTCTTAGTGAACACCCGTCCAGATATATGTTTTGCAGTGAACACTTTGAGTCAACAGATGGTTGAGCCTCATCACTTTCACTGGGTTGGTGCCAGGAATCTTCTGAGATACCTTCGGGGCATGATAAACCATGGGCTGAGATACACTGCCGGGAGCATGACACTCCGTGGATATACTGATGCCGATTGGGCTGGCAGTGTGGTGGATCGTAAGAGCACATCGGGATGCTGCTTCAATCTTGGTTCTGCTTCGATTTCATGGATGAGTAGGAAGCAGAAGTCGGTGGCTTTGAGCACCGCAGAGGCCGAATACATTGCAGCAAGTATGGCCTGTTGTGAAGTAGTTTGGTTGCGAAAGCTCTTTAGTGAGCTGTTTGGACATGTGCTAGATACCACCGTGATACTCTGTGATAACCAGTGTGGGATTCGCGTGACCGAGAATCCTGTGTTCCACGACCGATCCAAGCATATTGATATCAGGTACCATTTCATCCGGGATATGGTACAACGAGGCGCTATAAGGCTCGATCATATAGGAATTGATGAGCAGGTCGTGGATATTCTCACTAAGCCCCTAGGGAAGGTCAAGTTCCTAACCTTCCGTGAGAGACTTGGTATCGTGGAACGACCCTATGATGTGGGTCCTGTTGGACGATGAGCTCGAGGAGCTTTGGGGGGCTTTGGGGACAGCTTCTCGGAGCTATGAGCAACCACAAGGCTAGGCTTGCCAAACCTTGTTGGTGTGCTTGGACCCCACCGTTTTGTTTATTGAGTTGGTTCACCTCTCATTATCTGTGCCCCGTATGCATCCTACCCATTGAGTTCAGGGCTCATGGGAAGTACCTCTCATTTGGCCATTGAGATGGGAAAAGCTAGAGACCAGTAGCAAAGACTGATGGACGCATCAGAGATTGTCGTACTCTCTATCTAGGATGGCATGGTCCAACCACTTGATCCGGGATCAAGTCTAGTGAGGTCTCGGACCTCCGCCCGACCTCGAGTCAGATGAACCAACTTCGGGTTGCTTGGAGACTCTTTGTGAGTCCGATAGAGGTTTCGGACCTCTGGGCTGAATTTGTCAGCTGGGGGATGATGTCTTTGTGACTGACCCACTTCTGTTCTGTAATAAAGAGGCCAGCAAAGCAAGTTACAGCGGGATGACGCACGATGTTTGATTGCACTGGTGGATGGAGTTCTCCCTAGTTGAGAGGGAGTGTTAAATTTGGACAACTAGGTCCAAACTCCATCTTGTGATGCTCAGATGAAGATTCCAATATTTGTATTGGATTCCTCTTTCGGAGAGGTGTAAAATTGATATAAAATTGATTTTAATCTGATGAGCAAAACATTTATTTTGAATTTATTATTTATAATAAATTTAAGTGCAGGTCGGCCTTAAGGTTTTACACCCCCAACAGATGTGTCACACACCTCAATGATGGATATAAATACAGTCAACGTTGGAGAGCTTTTCACTCATCTCATCCACACACTTCGCATTGGATACAAGCATCTAAGAAGCAATTCTCACGTGGGAAAAGGACGAAGTAGCTACAGCTGGAAAAAGGACGAAAATTCTGCAGTAAGGGTTTCTGGACGAATTTTTCTGCAGTTAGGGTTTCTGGGCAAGTTTGACCAGCGTTGACTTTGGTCAACGCATGGTCCGTTTGAGCTGAAATTTTGTGGAGAGTTCGATTTTTGAAGGCCGTACTCATTGGCACAAAAATCGAGGTCAAGTTGGCCAGTTGACTCTCAATCTCTTTCTTGTTCTTTGTCTCGTTGACTTTTCTGGGGTTGACTTTGAGTTGACTGGATAATTGATTTGAGGACTGTTGTGACACATTTTGGGTTGGCCGACCAAGAAGACTTCGTTGGTTGAAGCATCCTGCTGACTGCCGTAACGCACCAACACATTCTCTTGTTTCTGGTTTGTCTTCTATAGATCCACTGATATGTTCTATCAGCATTTTACTTAACTATTTATGTGATTGCTGTTATAAAAGTAAAATTGCATCAAGCATAGAACATCTACAAAAATTTACAGATTATCTGTGGATTCGTTATGGTTTTGCCAAATTTGTCTTTCTATCCGATTTGTCGTGTCTTGAAGTTTTTTGATGTCGTTGGAATGTCCCTTAACCTTATCCTCAAGATCGCTTAATCTTTTAGTGAATTCATCAGGATTATTGATCTTACTCTCAAGATCGATCAAACTTTTGTTGAAATCGGCCATCGAGATTGATGAAGACATTGAGTGGGTCTGAGGTGGTGTATATTTATCTGCCAGTTTACTGTTTACTTAATTAATTATTATTATTTTTTATATAATAATAATAATAATAATTTATTTATTTATTTTTAAATAATAATAATACTAATAATTATTATTATTATTTTTTCTAAGTTAAAATATAATTGAGTGTTATATAAAAATTAATTAAATTTTTATATAAAAATCAATTAAACTTTATTTAAGCTATAAGGCTATATTATAACTACAATTATTGTATAGTTATTATGTATATAACCTAATTGACCCAGAATAAAATTCAAGAGGAACGGACAGGGATGGTGACAGGGATGATGATAGGGATGGATGGTGGACATGACAGGGACAGGGACGGCGACAGGGACAAGGATGGTGGACGTGACAGGGATGCGGTCGACGGTTAGAGCAGCCACGGGTGGACGGGCAGAAGTCCATGATGGATGGGATGGAAGACGGGGAGACCGGGAGGCGAGGATGGCGGCTATCGGAAGGGTGAGGATAACAGCGGCAGAAAGAGGAATGATAGACAATGGCTGGCGGAGGGAAGATGACGGCGGGGGATTTGCAGAAGGGACGGTGAATGGAAGGGACGACAGACAGCGGAGGAAAATGACGGCGGGGGAAAATGACAGTGGAGGGGAAGGATGGCGGATGGAACAACATGCGAAGGGTGCCAATCAGAAGGGTCTACGGGATCGGGTAGATCCACGGTCTGGTAATGCTCGTCGACAGCGGATTGGAGGGAATGACAAAGGCTTTAAATACAACCTTACGGTGTCCCTTGGTGAAGGGGCATGATCTTTGATCATGCCCTTTTGCTTAATAAACCTAAGACAATTATATTTAATAATAATTAATAAATTATACATAACACCAGTTTGGTCGTTCTGATAACACTATTGCATATGCACATCATTAAAATAGTAATCTCACATAATCATCCAATAGATAATTATGTCAATTTCTTTGTGTCTTCGTTAAACATCGATGATTGGTACACCTTATAACACTAGTCTGAGGAATATGTGAAATCTTTGAATAACTAAGTCACCTGACACAGGGACACAAGACACACAAGACACGAGGATTCGAGTGTCCGACATGGGCACGTTGACCCCCCGGAACAGGACACGTTATATAGATATATATATATTAAAAGTTAGATATTTCTTACATGAATTCTCATTCATGATACAAATTCATTGATTCAAACATAGATCTTCATCTACATGTAAGTTTTACAAAGTAACATTGTGCATACAAATACAATTGTGACAGATTCATCAATGATCCAATAGGAGAAAGACAAGAAACTACAGTTTTCTCATTAAGTCATCAAAATCAAAATATGTTACATAGGTAGTAGCAATGCCAATGGCAAATAGAAATAGCAAATACAAAACAACTACAAGCCTCAAGGCAGTAGGTAGCTCATGAAGCTCAAAATTAGTCACTGTCAAAATCAGCATCACTGTCATAATCATGGTCACCACTACTCTCCTCTGTTGCATCCTCCTCCTCTGTATCCATTGTCATCTCTGCATCTGCTAGCGTGGAGGATGACCCCTCAACAATGTCACCATCATCAAAAGTGAGAGGCTCTAGCACTGGCTCATCAAGATCCAAGTTGCCAATTCCAACTCAACACTGTTTTCCAAACCCATATCATCAGGAAAAACATCCCACATCTTTGCCTTTCCCTTCAACCACTCATCCCTTTGCCTGTAAATAAGACGAAGGTTGGTGTGCACATACACCATTGTCTCTTCCCTGGTGTAATATCCCGAAAGGAAATAAACAACAATATAAAGCACATAAACAAAGACATACAGCAACTAGAGACAAATCATAAGAAAAACAGACAATATGGAGAACACTAAGCCATTTTATTAATATTGAGAAATGGAAATGAGTACAGAGGTGATCAAAATGATGGCACCTCAGCTTGCACTAGGCAAGCGTAGAAAGACTCTCAGGAAATGACTCGGAATGGCTGCTCCCTCAAGAGTGCGTTATCTCCAAAGCTATTGCTGCTGCTACTACTGGAATGAACTGAATCTTTGGGGCTGCTCCCCACCTCGGAAAATTTTGAAACTTCGAGAATGGCCTCTCCTCTCAATACCTAGAAAAGCCTAGAAAGATTTCCAGAAATGGCTAACCCCTGAAAATGGCTCCCTTGAGGCACGCTATTTGATGCCCGGGCTACCTCTAAATCAACTTTATACTCTCTATGTGTATATAATCCTCCTTTTCCTGTTTGCTCAAATAATTTTTTCTTCTGGAAAAGTCAACACTATACGAAAGCTTTCAATCTCCATACAATTTCTATAGGCTAACCCGTACTTAACAGCCTTTCCAACACTTACAACACTTGTGCATATAAGCTTTGTAAGCGGAACTGTGGCTTTTATCTTCAAGGGTAAAGCCATGTAATACGACCCATCTTGTGATTAATTCACATATGGGATCAACCTTCAATAGTTCAATAAACCAAAGGACAACTCTCAGCACCTACAGCATGCTCGTTTATAAAAACTCAAGTAACTCCGTACCCAAGGGTTATCACTCAACTTATGCACGGTGAGAACCCTTTTCGAGTGATATCATTTGAACTATTGGCTTAGACAATCACATGACTATTCTGGCCCACAACAATCCTTCCTCATTTACGCAAGTTAGATCCGACTTCAATTCTTAGTATGGTTCCAACAATTGGAACCCCAAACATTAGTTTAACACGCACCTAGCCTACGGTTCCCCTCACGCAAGGTTCGGAATTGTCATACAATGCAGATATCAACATATGTATTTATATTCTCCAATCTCTAAAACCTTAGACTTCATCAACAACCATTTAACTTAAAACCTCGGGCCCACAACAATGCATCCATACCTTGACTAACCGTCGACCCGATCAGAGGGCTCATGTTCCATTGTGCTCCAACATCTGATCGAATGATCACGATTGAGTATCGCATTTTTCTTCGTTCCGAAGTTTAATGCCCCAAACTTACGCGACATTCGTGGTATTAGAATACCACCTCCACCTTACGTGTCGCTTGATTACCTATATCGCGTTCTTTTTATCAAAACTACTTACCACTTTCCTATCACGCGAAAACCACCTGTATCTTGAACGCTGGTTTCACAGTTCAACTCATGGTTATGTTCATACTTTCGCTTTCAATTCTGCTCCTTGTATTTCTCTAATACGCTGTTCCTCTGCGTTGCAACCCAATTCCCGTTGAATGCTATCGCTAACACTGTCGATTCGAATTGCTTGCTTCAATCCGTCACTTACTCATCAATCCATCTTTCTCTACATTGGTACTGTAGCTTCAATCTTGATCGATACTCATTAATAAACAGTGCTTCAATACAAGATCAACAGGCTCAAGGATTTGATGCAGACATCGCTTGCGTTGTCTATCAGAAGACTTAAAACTCATTGATTATATGGTTTCTTCACGCAGAACGGAGGCAAGGTCATTCATAAGCATAGAACGCGTATTCAATGTTTGCGCTCCTCATAAAAAGGGTTGGAAGCTCATTGAATCCTTTGTATGGTTACCCTAGTACCAGAATCGGTATCGATTCTTACAAATCGATACAACAAACTCTTGTACAGACTCCTATCAATGTCAGAATTGACATCTGATACGAGCAGGACCTCTTTAGATAAAACAAGGTCGTATACAGAGAGGACATGAATTAATCAGCATTTGGTAAACATACGCCTTCATATTGAGACTGTGTTATAATCGCAATTAATTCAGGACAGTATTGTCTAACTCAAGAATTCGCAAGGAATCGAACCCTCCTTTCACACAGAGGCTAAATATTCACTTCCTCCACAATACAATAACGCAGACATCTAAAAAGAATCTGACATCCTTCACGTAGTGATTGCTTAATTCGACTTACTCCAGAATGCATTTAACTTGCCCTATATAAAATTTAAATTGAGGCATGCAATTGAATCCTACAGGAATCGACCCTTTCAGTGGTCGATTCACCCCAATTGCGAGTCACTTAACCACACAACCACATATATGAAACAAAATGATCCAGAATTCCTCTGCATAATTAAACTTTAATTAATTACAGAGCTTACTTACAGAACCTCCTTGCATTGGCCAGATCTTCTATTCTATGACCTTCTACTCTGCCTCAGAACAGATCTCTTTTTCTTCTGAACTGTCTATCTGTCTTTTAGACTTACATTTATACACGGTGATGACCTGAATCGATTCAAGTCCCCTACAACTCGACAAGACTCTTAAGCTTCCTAAATCCTAAATTTAGACTCAAACCCAAAATTAACTAACTGATCCTAGTCTCTTCACATTCCTAACTATTCAGGTTCTCTGCCATTAGAGAACATTTACAATTCTCACTTTTTATTCAGAATTACTAATAACATCAAGAGAATTTAGAAATATGAGACCCCTATGTCTCATGAAAATACAAAGTGTTGTATTGTGCCTAATGCCCTTGCATCAGACTCCCAAGGTCCAAATTGTTCATGATCTCTTGATCATGTGTCTTTAATCTTTGCCTTCTAGATCCCAAACTTTGTTTTGTTGTTGCCCAGCAGTTGCATCATTCTTCTCCTGCAAATTTCTTCCCCATGCTGCTTTAGCTGCCACCATGGGTGTTGTTGATGCCAATGTTGTCTCCACCCAAACATCCTAAATATCCTTTGAGATATCTCCCTCTGCAACATTTTTATTTTGCTCCTCATCTGCAGACTCATTTTTAGAAAACAAATCACCATTTAAATTCCTACCAGCAGTGACATACTCATCCAGTATACTAGTAAACAAAATTTGATTCTGCAAGCTAGTATCTGCTCCTCTTTCCTTCTCTTCTTCAATGGCCTCCAACAAACAATTCAGCCCTCTCTCCTGTGTTTGTTTTACATCTTCAGCATGCTGTAGTTTAAACTTAGCATTTTCTTCTTTGTGGGCAATCTTCAGCCATTGCCTCTCATCTCCTTGATTGATTCCAGCAATCAAATCAAGTTCTCTAGTCACTGTATCTTCATCTTCTGTCAGCATGGAATGTTGATTCTTCCTTACTTCGACAGCTTTTAAAATCTGCTCTCTAGGCTGTTTTTGGCCCACTAGACTAGCCAATTCTTCTCTGTCAATGGCAGTGGCAAATTCCCGCATATGAGACATGTTTGTCTCATCTTCCTTCTGCAACAGTTTTTCTTTTCCCAAGACAATTCCAAAGGGCGAATTGTCTTCTGCATCACCTGTACACATAAGCAAATTGTCGGCTTCAAAACCATAAGACCCACTCGTCTCACTTGATGACCCAGTCACCAAACTTTTCTTCAGCAGTCCTAAGCCTCTTTCAAAACTCAGAAACTCTTCATCATCTTTCTCCCCAACTGTCAGAGTCATCTCCACTACTCCAATCACCATGTTAAAATGATGATTCTTCCCTATGTTTTTAGCCAACATGGTTTCCTTCTTATTCACCTCTCTGACAACTTCCAACTGATGTTCTTCCTCTTTGCCTGCACATAAATCATTAGTATTAAAATTCCAAGGCTTCAATACCTTCTTCTATCTGACAACACATCAGTATGTTGTTCAGAACTTCTCTCCAAATTCTTTGTCAGCACATCAGTATGCTGATTTTCTTTACTCATGAGACTGTCAGCTAGCCTCTTCTTCTCATCTGCTTCATGAATGTTCTTCTGCTGTGATTCATCAAAATGAAATCCTTCATTTTGCTAAATCATTTTCTTCTTATCCTCTGTTTGCTGATTGTCATTCATGACAATTTTTCTGCCTTGCTTCTCCAGCAACTTATCCAGTACACAGGTCCTCTGCTTCTCCAATTCTCTCCTTTGAAAATCCAACCTCCTATACAACTCAACAACTTCAATTGGAGTAGATTTTGGGAACCTTACACAACCCTTTATGCCTCTGCGTGTTCTTGACCCGTCCTCTGCTGGTCCTTCTCTCTCAGCCTCAACATTCTGCTAAATATCTTCATTTGACTCTTCTTTCTTCATCTCTTCCTGAGATCTCACTCTCTCAGCATTGATTTGAGCAGGTTTCAGATTCATTGTCTCCTCCTCAGCAAACCTTAAAGCTTGCTCATCTTCTTGTGGTGTACCTGCAAACATACACAGCTTTTTAGTTTTCAAATCACAAGACTTTTCAGTCTTAGCTGCTTCCCCAAGCACTTCTTCTTGAACAGATCTTCTCATGGAATCCTCGATTTCCATCCTGGACTCAAGAATTCTGGGTTCTTCTTCCTCTGTGGAGTCTGTCACCACTTCACATTTATCAGACTCAAAAACACAAGTCCTCACATTACCTGGACTTGTCCAACAACTTAGGAAATCCTCAATGACTTCCTCTTCAGCAAGACAAGTTTCTTGCTGCCTCAAGTCTTCGCCATGTCTCACAAGATCTCTTGCAGATCTCCACTCTTCACCCGTGCTCTGTTCTGCTTCACAAGCAGAAATTTCTTCTTTCAACTCAGCTGCTCTGAGTTCTTCTCTCAATAAGGCAATCTTCTTTTGCCTCAACCTCAACTTTACTGGTTACCATTTCACATTCTTCCTGATGAGCCAACCAATTCTCTGGATTTTTTCTATCATCCTCTCCAGTTTATAAAACTGCTCCGTAATCTCAGCTATCTCTTCCCACCATTCTTCATTAGTGGATTTCTTCTTCATGCCTTTTGCCTTGGCATCTTCTTTCTCTCTTCTGTTGTGGCCTCTCTCAGAACCTCTGCAATCTCTGTTGTGGCTATCAGTAGCCATTTTCTCCTCCAGGAGCTCTTCACTCACAAGCTGCACTAAGCCTCCACAACAGCAAGCTCTCTTGCTGCAACTTACCTCACCAATCCCTTCCTCTGGGTCCGGTTGTTGGCAAGTACTGGTCCCCTCTCTGCTGGAACCTTCTGAGCACTCTCTTCTGCTTTCTCTAGGCTTCACTCAAGAACACCTTTGTTCTCTTCTCATCCAACCTCTGTTGGGAATTCATCCAGGTTTTGCCACACTTCTTCTTCACTCAGAGTCCCTTGCTGGGCTCTTCAGTCACTGCTCTCAAAGCTGTGATCTGCTTCTGCTGAGATGTCTTCAATTGTCTGCACTCTGAATTCTGCAAACAATTCTCCAAACCAGAGTTAAACATTGCTCACCTTCTCTTGAGAACACTGCAATTGTCCTCTTTATCCATCCTCTAGCTGAATCTCAGGCTCACTACCTTCACTATCAAGCTCTGTCTGTACTTTCAGCAAACACAATTCTGCAAACACAAAATACACATCAGATTTAAATTTATTCTCCTACGAGATTTCTACATGATCTTGTTTTCCACCCACACTACAAATCCTGTTCACTGTGCTCTGTGTACTTTGCTTATCAGATCTTGGGATTTGATCTTCCCCTTTCAAATCTGTAATTACTCTTCAACAGATTTAGAACTTCAATTTTTTCTCCATTCTCTCATCACACGCACTGTATCTCTGCATGCTGCAATTTCATCAGTTTCCACAAGTCTGGTTTCTTTGCATTCACCAAACTTGGACTTTTTCAAAAAGAGCTATTCCGGCTTTGATACCACTTTGATGCCCGGGCTACCTCTAAATCCACTTTATACTCTCTATGTGTATATAAACCTCCTTTTCCTGTTTGCTCAAATAATTTTTTCTTCTGGCAAAGTCAACACTATATGGAAGCTTTCAATCTCCATACAATTTCTATAGGCTAACCGGTACTTAACAGCCTTCCCAACACTTACAACACTTGTGCATATAAGCTTTGTAAGCGGAACTGTGGCTTTTATCTTCAAGGGTAAAGCCATGTAATACGACCCATCTTGTGATTAATTCACATATGGGATCAACCTTCAATAGTTCAATAAACCAAAGGACAACTCTCAACACCTACAGCAGGCTCGTTTATAAAAACTCAAGTAACTCCGTACCCAACAGTTATCTCTCAACTTATGCACGGTGAGAACCCTTTTCGAGTGATATCATTTGAACTATTGGCTTAGACAATCACATGACTATTCTGGCCCACAACAATCCTTCCTCATTTACGCAAGTTAGATCCGACTTCAATTCTTAGTATGGTTCCAACAATTGGAACCCCAAACATTAGTTTAACACATACCCAGCCTACGGTTCCCCTCACGCAAGGTTCAGAATTGTCATACAATGTAGATATCAACATATGTATTTATATTCTCCAATCTCTAAAACCTTAGACTTCATCAACAACCATTTAACTTAAAACCTTTGGGCCCACAGCAATGCATCCATACCTTGACTAACCGTCGACTCGATCAGAGGGCTCGTGTTCCATCGCACTCCAACATCTGATCGAACGATCACGATTGACTATCGCATTTTTCTTCGTTCCGAAGTTTAATGCCCCGAACTTATGCGACATTCTTGGTATTAAAATACCACCTCCACCTTACGTGTCGCTTGATTACCTATATCGCGTTCTTTTTATCAAAACTGTTTACCGCTTTCCTATCGCGCGAAAACCACCGGTATCTCGAACGCTGGTTTCACAGTTCAACTCATGGTTTCGTTCATACTTTCACTTTCAATTCTGCTCCTTGTATTTCTCTAATACGTTGTCCCTCTGCGTTGCAACCCAATTCTCGTTGAACACTATCCCTAACGTTGTCGATTCGAATTGCTTGCTTCAATCCTTCACTTACTCATCAATCCGTCTTTCTCTGCGTTGGTACTGTAGCTTCAATCTCGATCAATACTCATTAATAAACAGTGCTTCAATACAAGCTCAACAGGCTCAAGGATTTGATGCAGACATCGCTTGCGTTGTCCATCAGAAGACTTAAAACTCATTGATTATATGGTTTCTTCACGCAGAACGGAGGCAAGGTCATTCATAAGCAAAGAATGAGTATTCAATGTTTGCGCTCCTCATAAAAAGGGTTGGAAGCAAATTGAATCCTTTGTATGGTTACCCTAGTACCAGAATCAGTATCGATTCTTACAAATCGACCCAACAAACTCTTGTATAGACTACTATCAATGTTAGAATTGACATCTGATATGAGCAGGACCTCTTTACATAAAACAAGTGCGTATACAGAGAGGACGTGAATTAATCAATATTTGGTAAACATACGCCTTCATATTGAGACTGTGTTCTAATCGCAATTAATTCAGGACAGTATTGTCTAAGTCAAGAATTCGCAAGGAATCGAACCCTCCTTTCACACAAAGGCTAAATATTCACTTCCTCCACAATACAATAACTCGGACATCTAAAAAGAATCTGACATCCTTCACGCAGTGATTGCTTAATTCGACTTATTCCAAAATGCATTTAACTTGCCCTATATAAATTGAGGCATGCAATTGAATCCTATAGGAATCAACCCTTTCAGTGGTCGATTCACCCCAATTGCCAGTCACTTAACCACACAGCCACATATATGAAACAAAATGATCCAGAATTCCTCTACATAATTAAACTTCAATTAATTACAAAGCCTACTTACAGAACCTCCTTGCATTGGCCAGATCTTCTATTCTACGGCCTTCTACTCTGCCTCAAAACAGATCTCTTTTTCTTCTAAACTGTCTATCCGTCTTTTAGACTTACATTTATACACGGTGATGACCTGAATTGATTCCGGTCCCCTACAGCTCGACAAGACTCTTAAGCTTCCTAAATCCTAAATTTAGACTGAAACCCAAAATTAACTAACTGATCCTAGTCTCTTCACATTCCTAACTATTCACATTCTCTGCCGTTAGAGAACATTTGCAATTCTCACTTTTTATTTAGAATTACTAATAACATCAAGAGAATTTAGAAATATGAGACCCCTATGTCTCATGAAAATACAAAGTGTTGTATTGTGCCTAATGCCCCTGCATCATTATTCCTCAAGGAGGGACGTTGGATCTGAAAGATTTGCTCCAAAGAATGGCCCCTGAATCCTCCAAAATGCTGGAACAGGGAAGGGCTAGTCCCTTTCCCACCATCCCAAGCTAAATCCACCAACAAACCCTCAATCCGGAACCACCTCCTCTCAAGACTGCGTCGTCCCTCTCACTGACTGCGTTGTCTCTCTGAGTGAATGCTCTGACTGTGGTAGCTGCAACTCTCTCCGGCAAAACAAGGATGAAACTCCTCACCCGAGTAGGCACTCGAAGTCCCTGGGGCTGAGGTTGGGATCTTCGAACGGAGACACCCGATGTACTGAACAGTACGTGCAGACTTTGCTAAACATCAAGCGTGCTCAATGTCAAAAGAGAAATCTCAAAGATGCATAATCAGAATGAATCATAATGAGGAGATCCTCCCTCCTTTTATGCTTGGTGAGCCTTGCCCTCACCTAGGCCCCACCATCAACTGCGCTGTCTCCTTGAGCCACGCAATCCATCTCTCTCTGCACTGGCTTGGTCCTACGCTGCCTACGTTGCCCCTTTTCCCACGCTACCACTTTACCACTAGGCCCCACGTTGCCACCTAGTCATGTCTCTCAAGTGACTTTAGGAAATACTTTTTATCCTAAGTGTGAGTTAAGTGTCTCTCTTCATCCACTTTATTTATAACTTAACTTTATAAAGGCAAAATAGTCAAAATTAATATTTCCAATTAGCTCTTGCTAATTGGGAATATTACAGTCCTCCCTGGAAAAACGTTGCTTGTCCTCAAGCAACTATAATGATGGATGCTACAAAATCTTCTCACTCTCCCAGGTGGCATCCTCATCCTGTAAATTCCTCCATCTCACCAGGTACTCTCTGACTGTCCTGCTCCGCAGCTATCTCTCCCTAGTGTCAATAATGGCCTCCGGCTGTAGCACCAGATGCCCCTCATCATCGGTGGGCGGAAGCTCCTCTGTTGCGGTCACCTGTTGTCCTAGTGCCTTCTTCAGGCATGACACGTGAAAAACGTTATGAATATTGCTACCAATGGGCAGCTCCCACTCATATGCCACCTCCCCAACTCTGCGTGTCACCCTGTATGGTCCATAAAAGCAAGGCTTGAGCTTTTCAGCCCCCTTCTGCTTTAGTGTGGACTGCCGATATGGCTGCACGCGTAGGTAGACCAAATCCCCTACCTCGAACTGCCTCTCAACACGTCCCCTATCGGCGTATAGCTTCTGCTGATTCTGTGCTGTAGCCATGTTATCCTTGAGTGCTCTGAGTATATCTTGACTCTCTTGGATCCAATCCTTGGCTCTAGGAGCCTTGCTAGCACCAAACATCATGTCAACAAAAGATAAAGCATGATACCCATACAATGCATAAAATGGAGACATACCAATGGACATATGATGAGTGTTGTTGTAGCAGTAATCCCCCAAGTGCAACCATCTCAACCATGCCTTCTACTGCCTGCTGACATAGTTATGTAAATAGCCCTCCAGCCACTTGTTTACTATCTCTGTCTGCCCATCCGTCTGGGGGTGGTAGCTAGTACTTGGTGTCAACTCAGTGCCCACCAAACAAAAAAGCTCCTGCCAAAACCCACCCATGAAGCGGTTATCTCGGTCACTGACAATGGTCTTTGGGAGACCATGAAATCTGAAAACGTCCCTAAAGAATAACTCCGCTACCTGTGCTGCAGTGTAATGTGCCAATATGGCGAAGAAGTGAGCATATTTAGTCAGCCGATCAGCGACTACAAATATGCAATCCCTGCCTTGCACAGTGGGCAACCCTGTAATGAAATCCATCGAAATACTCTCCCATATCCCCTCAGGTATGGGAAGAGGCTACAATAACCCTGTCGGATGGTTCATCTCCCCCTTGTTACGCTGGCAAACTTCACACTCCCTGACATGCTGGAGTACGTCCTCCTTGAGGCCGTTCCAAGAGAACCTCTCCCTGATGACCCTATAGGTCTTGGTGAACCCTTGGTGCCCTGATAATGGCGAGTCATGTGAGGCGTGCAATATCTTCTTCTTGAGCTGGGAGCTCTTAGTCAAGAAGATCCTGTCCCTGTAGTAGATCACCTCGTCCATCACTCTGTACCTGTCATTTGTTACCTGTACTCCATCCAAAATCTCACAGGCAAAACAATCCTTGGAGTACTCCACCAGAAGTTGAGCCCTCTAGTTCGTGTCCAAACTCATCAAGGACAACGCTGCCAGTCTGCGGAAAGTGCATCGGCCACCCTGTTGTTCTTCCCCTTGACATACTCGATGTCAAAATCATATGTCTGGATTTTGTTGACCCACTTCTGCTGTCTCTCCTGCAACTGTTTCTGTTCTAGGAAGAATCGAAGGTTGTTGTGGTCTATCCTCACTCTGAACCTGTTCCCTACTAGGTATTGTTGAAACTTGGCCAATGCATGCATGATGGCCAACATCTCCTTGTCGTATATAGCATACAACCTCTCATGTGGCAATAGCTTCCGACTCTCGAAAGCTATGGGATGGCCTCCCTGCATCAAAACTACGCCTATCCCCTCCCCTGATGCATCACACTCCAGGACAAAAGTCTGTGTAAAATCTGGCAATGCCAAAACCGGACTGCTGCTCATCACTTCCTTGAGCCTGTCGAAAGCTCTTTGCGCTGTATCAGTCTTGCTGAATGCCCCTTTCTAGGGGAGATCCATAAGGGGTGCTGCAAGCTGGGCGAATCCCTTGATGAACTTTCGTTTGTAGGTGCAGATACCCACAAATCCCCAAAGCTCCGTCACATTCTTCGGCTCTGGCCAATCCCTGATGGCCCTGATCTTCTCCTCATGTACCCTCACTCCGTCTACCCCGATGATGTGCCCTAGATAGAGCATCTCTGTCAACCCAAACTCACATTTGGAGAGCTTAGCATAAAATTGCTGCTCCTCCAAGATGCGTAGTACAGCCTCTATATGTTGGAGGTGCTCCTCCATGTCCTACTATAAATCAAGGTGTCGTCAAAAAACACTAATACACACTTCCTCAAGTGACTTCGGAAGATGTGATTCATGCATGACTGGAATGTGGCCGGAGCATTGGTCAGCCCAAAGGGCATCACCAAGAACTCAAAATGGCCGTAGTGACACCTGAAAGCGGTCTTGGGAATGTCCAACCTAATGGTACCCGGATCTCAATTCAATCTTTGAGAAGAACTTCAATCCTCTCAACTCATCCATCAATTCATCGATCCGTGGGATGTGGTACCGGTTCTTCATGGTCTTCTTGTTTAGGGCCTGATAGTCAATGCACATCCTCAATGTGTTGTCCTTCTTCTTCACCAATACTACGGAAGAAGCAAAAGGGCTAGTGTTGGGGCGGATGTGTCCAAGAGCTAAGAGCTCATGGATGGCCCTCTCAATCTCATCCCGATAGGCCTTAGGATGCCTATAGGATGTAGTAATGACAGCCTAGATGCCCTGCTCCAGCTCAATCGTGTGCTCAAACCCCTGATCTGGCGACTGCCCTGGTGGTATCTCCCCAAATACCATAGCATACCTGTCGAGAATGGACTGTACATCTAGTTGTACAACCTGCCATGTAGATCCTGCCTCCGACACACGCAACTCCATTGCCCACTCTATACCCCCCTTCCGGAAATCTGCCTCCATCTGGTGTGCTAAAACTGTCTGTAGTGGGTAGGTGTGCATACCTCAAATCTTCTCATGCCTCCCAGTCTTCTTATCCGTCCACTCCATCTCCAAGGTCTCCCAATCAGTGGTGACCTTTCCCAGCGTGATCAACCACTGTACCCCTAGTATCACGTTGGTGTTCGGAATGTCCACCACGAAAAAGTGATCTCTCAGGGTGTACGTCCCCATAGTCACTGCCAAGGCTGGCACATACCTGGCACACTGCATGGTCCGGTCCCTTGGAACCAATACTGAAAATCCATCAAAGCTCTCCGTCGGTATGCCCCTCCGCTCTACCAGCTGGACATCAATGAAATTGTGGGTGGCCCCATTGTCCACTAGCACTGAAACACGTTGTCCCCGTACTGTGCCTTGGCAACGCAGTGTCAAGTACTTGAGAACTCCTCGCAAGGCTGCAAGGGCTCCCCCGGTAGGCGCAAAAGCTGCACCTCTTGCTCCTGGTGGAGGTGGCAGATGATCCCCTCTCTGTGTTGTATTGCTGCCTCCTGCTTCTACCTCCTCATACTCCTCTTCTTCCTTGCTACTGTCAGAGAAGACCTCGATGTAAAGTGCCTTCCCCGCGGCACAACGGTGTCCTGGTGCCCATGGCTCCTGGCATGTGAAACATAGCCTCCTCCGCTTCAGATCTCTCTTGGCCTCATCATCTCCAGGCCCTTTGCCCTAGTTCCCCTTTGGAGGTGAAACCCTCATGTCCTTCCCTTTAGGCTGGAATGTCGGTCTTTGGGGAAAAGGGGCTCTAGTCCGGGGTAGTGCATCCTGCAAAACCCAAGTCCTCCCAACTGCATCATGGAGTGTTGCTAGCCTCGTCGATCTAACTAATCCCTGTAGAGGCTTTGCCAACCTGTCTATGAACATATAGATCATTTGGGTTGCAGATAAATCAAGTACCATCACGGAGAGTCTCAAAAACTCTGAGATGTATGTGTCCGAGATCCCGGTCTGCTTGAGCTTTGTCAGCTCGACAAAATGCTCCTCTGGATCCCTCTGATCAAAACACTCTACCAGTCTCCGTGTAAACTCGGCATATGCTGTCACTCCCGAGTGCCCTAGCATAGCCATCTCGTGAAACCACCAATATTGGGCCTCGCCCTCTAGGTGCAGCGCTGCCACCTTGATGGCCTCCAGCGCTGCCATCTGATTAAGTTGGAAATAGATATCCAACTTCTCCACCCAGGTCTTTGCCGAACACTTGGATGATCCGTCAAATGTCGGTAAATGGAACTTGCCTACAGTGCGTTGTACATCCCTGTCATGTGAGTGCCTGTTCCCCCTGTGATGGTTGCGAGGTCTGCTGTCTTGCTTAAACTGAACGAAATCATGGAAAGTGAGGGCATCTCTGAACTCTTGACCGTAGGACCGGTACTGAGCAAAGTAATCTCCCATGTGTGCCGGTTCCTGCTCCTGCTGTGCTCCTTCACTAGTGTCTGTGGCAAAAAATGTAGGCATCGTGGAACGGGAGGTGTGTGTGATGCCACCTGCTGCGTTGTGAGGTGCTCCTGCAAGTGATGAGATGTGCCTAAGCCCTCTCCAACATGGAAACCCCTTGGGGTCTCATGTTGTCTAGACTCTGTCGTGAACCTTTGCCCCATCTCTTCTATTCGCCTCGACAAAACCTGCACTGGTTTGAGGAGGAGTTCCCCAAACTCCTTCCCGACATCTCTTTCCTCCGCCATTGGTTCCTTTTCCTCTGCGCCCACCACTGGAATGCTGTCACCTTTCCCGAAAGTGAGCTCTAACCTCCGTTCTTGGTCTTTATACTTTCTTCCTCGGTAAGTGATTTATGGTTTTCATGCTGGTGTCATAGACAGTCTGCTCCACAAGCTGAGCCAAGTGTATGAGCTCTGATACCACTGTAATATCCCGAAAGGAAATAAAACAGACAATATGGAGAACGCTGAGCCATTTTATTAATACTGAGAAATGGAAATGAGTACAGAGGTAATCAGAATGATGGCACCTCGGCTTGCACTAGGCAAGCGTAGAGAGACTCTCAGGAAATGACTCGGAATGGCTACTCCCTCAAGACTGCGTTATCTTCAGAGCTGCTGGTACTGCTACTGTGCTGCTGCTACTGCTGGAATGAATTGAATCTTTGGGGCTGCTCCCCACCTCGGAAAATTCTGAAACTTTGGGAATGGCCTCTCCTCCCAATACCTAGAAAAGCCCAGAAAGATTTCCGAAAATGGCTGACCCCCTAAAATGGCTCCCTTGAGGCACTACGCTATTCCTCAAGGAGGGAAGCTAGCTCTGAAAGATCTGCTCCTAAGAATGGCTCCTGACTCCTCCAAAATGCTGGAATAGGGAAGGGCTTGCCCCTTTCCCACTATCCTGGGCTGAATCCACCAACAAACCCTCAATCCGGAACCACCTCCTCTCAAGACTGCGTCGTCCCTCTCACTGACTGCGCTGTCTCTTTGAGTGAATGCTCCGACTGTGGTAGCTGCAACTCTCTCCGGCAAAACAAGGATGAAACTCCTCACCCGAGCAGGCACTCGAAGTCCCCCAGGGCTGAGGTTGGGATCTCCGAACGGAGACACCTGATGCACTGAACAATACGTGTAGACTCTGCTAAACAGCAAGCGTGCTCAATGTCAAAAGACGAATCTCAAAGATGCTAATCAGAATGAATCAGAATGAGGAGACCCTCCCTTCTTTTATGCTTGGTGAGCCTTGCCCTCACCTAGGCCCCACCATCAATTGCACTGTCTCCTTGAGTCACGTTGTCCATCTCTCTCTGCACTGGCTTGGTCCCACGCTGCCTACGCTGCCGCTTTTCCCATGCTTCCACTTTACCACTAGACCCCACGTTGCCACCTAGTCATGTCTCTTAAGTGACTTTAGGAAATACTTTTTATCCGAAGTGTGAGTTAAGTGTCCCTCTTCGCCCACTTTATTTATAACTTAACTTTATAAAGGCAAAACAGTCAAAATTAATATTTCCAATTAACTCTTGCTAATTGGGAATATTACACCTGGACTGCTCAAGCCTGCTCTTTTTGACACTATACAAATTCCCATATGTGCTCCAATTCCTCTTTCAACAAGAGGATGAAGTCACTTGAGAGATGAGCCTCATGGCTAACTTCTGTAGAGGAGGGACACGATCGGAGGACATGTGTCCCATCTAATCGTGTCTGATTTGTGGGATTCAGGACACGATAGGGGTTTAGGACAAATCTGGTTTCTTAGTTGAATAAGTGGTTTAAGCATTATATATATGGCATTGTAACTATGGGTTAAACCTGAATCCTGACATAATAAATCAACATGCTCTGCTCGTTTCAGTCTTTGAACTTTGAATTTGCTGTGTTGACACATATTTATTTGTTTCCTTTTTGGAACATGGTAAGATGAATGTCGCAGCATTATTGCCAAATACAGGACCCACTTTTACTGTCACACGATAAAACAATATCACAGCACCTCATGAAATTGAATTAAATTTTTGATGAGTGGTATTTAGATCACAAGAAATTACCTGTGTGGTTCATATTTTCATACTTCTAGTGGATCTAATTCTAAGAGATCTGTTGATTGCAAGCACTCTATTTGGTAACAACACTATGCTTCAATGATTTAGCATTGATCTTGTGATTAATGTTTGTTCCATTTTATTCATTATGAACTCACCAAATGTCTTGAAATCATATGGTTAATTCTTATATTCCATTCTATTTTGCAATGAGTTTTAGGATATAATTGATCATTATTAAAACCACAAACATAATTCTCTTTTTCTATAAAAGGTATCTCCCCAAAACACTCTTTCTATGCAAATAAATTTAATTAATACTGCCATTTGGGTGTCCCTCTGAAAAATCCCTCACCAAAACTCAGACCAGCATTCTTTTGATTTGAGTTAGTTGAGGTTGTCGTAGACTCCTTCAGCCCTTAACACCAGCAATATGTGTAGCACTAGTTTAGGGAATCCCCCCTTGGCATTGGAGTCTTTCTTGGCCTAAAGAGTGGAGTGAATCACATAGGTGACAGTTAGTGATTCACTTGATCGTATCCTTAGGTTTCTCTGTGACTGAGGTTAGGGCTTTTCCTCTAGGGAGTGTCTGAGAGATAACCTGTACAACATTCACCACCCTTACCTCCGCAATTAATCGAAACACTCAAACAATAATTGTGCATCCTTCACATGACTAGATGCATCTAGAAAATTAAGAAACAAAGTTCCTTGTGGGAAATAAACAAGGAAATTGATTATGTTGCAGGACTCTCCATCAATTCGTCCATCGAACATGATGGTACATTTCATTTTGCTCCATGAATTGTTTTATTTGGTGAAGTCATCGTTTTGTTTGATGTCATTTTACAGAAGTAGCCCCTCTCAGCACATGATAACTAGGGCCTTTGAAGCTTGAACCACATGTAGCTATGGCATCTTAATAGGAGGAGCAGGCAACATGGAAGGAATATCTGAATCATACCACCATCTAGCCCACAAACAACTCTAAATCAGCTCCAAGCTTGTTTTGAATCAACTATCTTTGCTACAGCTCTGAAATGTTTAAATGCTCATATATGTTCTATAGGAAGAGTCTCAGGCAAATAGTGCAGGTCTTTTTGTTGGTGTATTTTTTGTTTGGCACCAGCAAGTTAGGTTTTGTGCCAAACTGGACGATTAGGTTAAGAGCCAGTCCCAACCCACTTGATGGCCCTAACCCTGCCTGTGTGAGCTGGAATAGGTAGGTTTTGACTGCTATCCTTCTTGCTTTATGCTTAACTTTCCAGTCATTTTCTGCATTGAAGGTCCCATGTATTCTTCCTTATTTGCAGATTCTATTTGCTGATTTTATGGGATAGTTGTTTGCTCAGTGCTGCCCATTTCGGCTACCCTTCACCCCTACAAAATCAGCTGCTGTGTCACTTATAGCACAAGTGGCTATAGGCCTGTTTCTTTTGAAGGGATTTCATACAGGTTAGTTGTTTTAGATCTGAGGTGTTCTGTCATTGTATGTTTCAGCACCCTTTCTATTTGATTTCATCTTTTTTTGAGACACTTGAACCCAAAATCCCACATTGTTAATGCAACATCAGCATCTCCAATCTCCTGAATAGGGAGTTGACTATTCCCCAATCTTATATCTCTGCCAATCTACACCTGTTCTAGAGTAGGTAAGTTTCCTTCCACCCTCGTTCAAGATACATTGTGGTACATTTATCCTAGTCTATGTCACAGGGTTCAGTGATTTTTTTTGTTAAAGGTCAAAATTTGTTGGAGTTTGAGACCAATAAAAAACATATGAACTAATTCAGCAAATTTGATAGTTGAACTTTAACTACCTGAATTGAATTGAATTTAATAGCTGAACTATTGAATTTTTTTAAGTTTGTTTTTTAATTTCAAATTTAAAGAAAAATAAAAATAAAACCTGAGTCTGGATCTAAAACCAAGTCATGGGATTCTATCCTGTATCATATATGTTTAATAAGGGCATGTGCTTTTGTCATGCATCATTTATGTTTAGTGAGGGTATGAGAAAATCTTGAAATATATATGTGGGCGAAACTGATGGTGAATTTGTTATTTTATCAGTTTTTTACTTTTTTTCACATTGATGAATTTCATGGTCATCAAATTCAAACATGAACATGAACATGAACCATGTGACATGAATCCCAGTTCAACCTTGCATTAAACTTCACCCCCAATGTAATGTCCCCATTTTCAGTTTCCTCTATAGTACAGCCAGGATGGATTTCCAGGGTATGTGATGGCCAAGCCACAGGAGCAGGGTTACATCATCAGGGGTCTTGGAAGGGTTTTGAGGGTTTTTTATGGGATCCGACGACATTCGCTTGACATATTCATCATCAGGAGCAGTTCCGCACAACTTGTTTTTCATTTTGTTGCATTCTGATAATTACCGTAAAGCAAGGTTATTATTGAGCATAACTTAATTAATTACGCTTAAGGTGGCATTCCGGGAGGAATATTTGACAGAACACCCTAGTGTAATAGCTTGTTGGAACTAGAACACCTTCCCTAGGGTAGCAGCATAGTCTAGAGCCTTGCCAACTTGACTATGAGATGCTGGGAAGTGACTTCAAGTGGCTAGAGAAAATATGGTGAGCAATTTTCCATTTTCCCAGATTAAAAGTGACTTTTATTAGTCACTTAATTAAAAAGGGAAAAGATTAATTAAGGGAAAAATGCCAAAAGTGACTTAAATAAATTACACAGTCACTTAAGACAGTCAAGGAAGAGCTTCTAGGCTAATAATAAAATAATAAAATAAAATACTTCTAAAAGATTGGAGATCTATCTATCGGGCCTTTAAAAGGAGGGGAGGGGGGTTGGAGGGGGGAAAGTTCATTTGGGGACATCTTAGATTTGTTGTATTTTCTAATTGTTGAAGTTTAGAGAATCAGGTTCTCAGCTTCTGTAGCCCCAGGACGAAAACCCTTGGGTGATCCGGTGAGATCAGACGAAAACATGTCTCATCCCTTGGTGAATTCATTCAGAATTCACAAGAGTGTGTATTGTTTCAGCTACATCTTGGAGGCAGATCTGAGCAGATCTGTTGATTAGAGTGAGGATCATCCAGATCCTCAAACTGAGTCATATTTTCAGTTGCAGTTTGGGAAGCATGGATTAGCCTTGCAACAGAATAATTGGAGGTCTTCTCAGCTATTGTATTGGTATGTAACCTTGCTCCCACACTATAATAAATAAAGCTGAGTTTATTTGTTGCCATATTTCTGGTGTTGCTGTGTGTTCTTGAGTTTTATTGCTAATTTAAATATATTGCTGGTACAATTGTCATGTTAAAACTTGAAAATTTATGGGGTTTCTGCATGTATTTTCTTTAATAAGTTTGTATTAATAAAATCCCTGCTATTTCTAGCAAGGGAGGGGGGTTGAGGGGGGAAGTTCATTTGGGGACATCTTAGATTTGTTGTATTTTCTAATTGTTGAAGTTTAGAGAATCAGGTTCTCAGCTTCTGTAGCCCCAGGACGAAAACCCTTGGGTGATCTGGTGAGATCAGACGAAAACATGTCTCATTCCTTGGTGAATTCATTCAGAATTCACAAGAGTGTGTATTGTTTCAGCTACATCTTGGAGGCAGATCTGAGCAGATCTGTTGATTAGAGTGAGGATCATCCAGATCCTCAAACTGAGTCATATTTTCAGTTGCAGTTTGGGAAGCATGGATTAGCCTTGCAACAGAATATTTGGAGGTCTTCTCAGCTATTGTATTGGCATGTAACCTTGCTCCCACACTATAATAAATAAAGCTGAGTTTATTTGTTGCCATATTTCTGGTGTTGCTGTGTGTTCTTGAGTTTTATTGCTAATTTAAATATATTGCTGGTACAATTATCATGTTAAAACTTGAAAATTTATGGGGTTTCTGCATGTATTTTCTTTAATAAGTTTGTATTAATAAAATCCCTGCTATTTCTAGCAAAATATTCAGAATGGGATATTACACCCAAGTATCTCCAGGACTAAATGACCTCCAGGCTCCAATAATTTGTAGCACTGAGAGAGAATATGTTCTTCAAAAATCTGTCCTGGTTTTATCCAAGGATAAATATTTATGTTACAAGTGTATAATTAAAGTTCATGAATAGACCTAAGCCCCTTAAAGTGACTGTCTCATCAAATTATACAAGTCAATATTTGGTCGAACTCTGAGGTGTTCCACAGTCGTTCAAATAGAGAGAATTTTCTATGATAATATATGCTTTTAAAGGGTGCTATTGCAGGTAACTGAGTATGTTAACCTCAAATTGAAACTTATTTTATTTTTCCATTTTGTATTTGAAAATTATGTATGTTTGCATGCTGCTGACTCCTGAGTGCCTTTCAGAAGGAATATCTAATGGGAACACAAACTGTCAGAGTTTTAGTTAATAGTAAATACTAAATATGCATTCTTAACTTGAAAATCAATCAGAAACACCAGTAAAAAGACGTTGTATAGAAGCAGTAAGTTGGGAACTATGGATGCATATTACAAATAGTTTTAGCCAGCTAAAGCCTGGAAATAATATATTCCTTAAAATTTTGGCTACGTAGGATGATTCTTCATATTTTGTTTCCAGTTATCTATTTAAAGAAAGCTTGTTCCTGGAGGTAAGTAAATAAAATAGATGGATGATAAGGACTTACAATTGTTGACGTTCCAACCAAAGCTGCATTTAAATTCTCCACTGTTAATCTTTTCTCTAGCACGAGTCCTGGTTTCTGCTGCATTATATTATTATAACTGATGTTGTATGTAAAGGTCCTGATTGGAGTTCCTGGTCATTCCTTAGGTGCTTTATGTGATATGCCCCTTTGCTGAACCATCTGCAGTACTTCAGACTATTGTGGAAGCTTCAAGTTCTCTTGGAGCAGTAGTTAACAGTCCAGATAGAGAGAGAAGGTTGTTAAATTATAGTCAAGTTGGGAAGGCTCTAGACTATGCCGCTACCCTAGATGAAACAGTGAATTTAAGTGTTCCTACTCTATTTGGGTTCAGTGTTCCTAAGCTTGTTTTACAAGTCCTCACGGCAGAAATGATTCTCAAAGCTAGCAGGCCTCCAGTGACTGAGTTAGTCACTCATAAAGAAATAGCTTTTACCGTGTATAACAAGGCTCGTCGGATCCCTCGCTTGACTCCTGTTTATGACGCATCACAACAACCCACATTATCACATAGAGCTCGACCAGGAGCTGTGCACCTGAGCTCAGTTGTTCAAGGACATTGGAATGATTGTGGTATATCTCGCACTACTGGGGGAACACCATCATTATCAAGAGACAATTTACTTGATACAGGATGCTTACGGCCTAGTGCTTGGGATAATTCTTGGCAAACAAGGCAGGGAGAGTCAACTACATGTGATTCAAGCAGGTCTGGAGAGTTTCCTTCCCAAGATGATGCACGCTACCTGTTTGAGCCACTATTTATTTTGGCAGAGCCTGGTTCCTTGGATAACGTTGTTTCTAACCCTGTGACTAGTGCTGCTACTCTGGATTCAGTGAGAACCATATCTGATGATGCAAGTGGGAGTACTCATCCTTCAAATTCAATTGGACCAGGAGATATTGGCTCAAGCACTGCTGCAGAAGGACTGGAATCTGACTGTTTAGGGCCTGGGAACCAGAAGGCACCAAGTCTCCATTGTTGTTATGGTTGGACTGAAGATTGGAAATGGCTTGTTTGTGTGTGGACAGATGCTCGTGGAGAACTACTAGATGTCCATATATTTCCATTTGGCGGGGTCAGTGGGCGGCAGGATACTAAAGGCCTTGAAAGTCTTTTTATTCAGGTTTTGCAGCAAGGATGCCAATATTTATCAGTTACTCCTGATGTAGGTGGTTGCAGACCAAGGAATATTGTGATTGCACGTATTGGATGCTTTTATGAACTTGAATGCCAAGGTGTGCATGTTTTTTCTTTGACTGTCCTATGAATATATGCTGTCCTTACTAAATTTGTTTTTGTGTTGCCATCTTTTTAGAAGTTGGCAAATATTAATAGTCTTGGTCATACTGGTAAACGTACTGACAAATGTTGGGGATCGAGGGTGCAGAATGGCAGAAAGCAATTTTTGCAGTAGGTGGGAATGAAGTTAAAAAATGGCCTGTACAGCTGCGGCGATTTTCCCTTGATGTTACCTCAGCAAGTGGCGGTGGTAGTACACTTCAGCAGCAGGAAATCAATATGATCCAAGATAGGGCTTTGACTTCTCCCAATCCATCATCTTCTCCTTACAGTTCACATTCAAAGTCATCTAGTTTCATTAAAGGCAACCTTGGGCAAGTGAACACAAGAAAGCAGACAATGCCTGGAAATTTACAAGACATACCAAAGGGTGCTTTTCAGTGGGTCCAGAGCATCAGTCTAGTCGGCTTATGTATAGACCACTCTCTGCAGCTAGTTTGTCCAGTCGAGATGGCTTCATTAGGTATTCTTCCCTTTATATGTTTACTTTTGCTGTTACTTTCCAGCATGTTCTTTTAAATTCTATGCTATATATAGTTGGAGAATGTCATTCATGCTTTCCACAAAGGTAAATCAAATGATTATGCCTCTTTTTGTATGTTTAATTGCAAACGAATTCTAACTCAACTCTCTGGTTTTTTGGTAAATTGAAGGATATGCTGTTTTAAATATATATCATGCCTATCGGATGTGTTTGGACAAGTAAACCTTCAGATTGCAGTTTTTCTCACTTTAAGTCAATTCCAAATTGTGATTCTTATGATATTGCAAGAAAATGCATTCTACTTTCCTGATTAGGATAATCTTAATTGTTATGCTTTCTTGTATGTGTTTGTATTAGATTTGAATATTCTATTTTCTGTTTTCTTGGCAAATTGACGTTTCTTTTAAATAATTTTCTCAGCTGCTGGATGTGTCTGTACATTAGTTTTTACAAGTGCATTAGCTATTCTGCTCAAGTGGGTTTCTGATTGCCTGCAGGTGCAACTCAAGGTGCTTCTTTGGGACTATCAAACTATATGGAAGGTTTAAACTCAGTAAAGTCACTTGCATCAACAACGGTTTCAAACTTGTTTGTTCCTTCACATGGTCTCCGTTTTATCCCTCCCGCACCCCTACAATTGCCTACATGCCTTACATCTGATTCTCCACCACTGGCACACTTATTACATAGCAAAGGATTTGCGTCCCCTTTTGCTACTAGTTTTGTAGTATCCAAACCAACTCCCTCCATCAGGAGAGATTCCATGCAACGTATTGCCAAAGATGAGTGGCCATCTACTCTTATGGTGAGCTTGGTAGATTATTATGGGGGAACATGTACTGTATCAATTGACCAGCAAGGATCTGTTACATCTGAAACTACAGGGAAAGGTAAGCAAAACCGTTTACCTGTTGTAGAAGGACAGGACTGTCAAGCTGAGGCTCATCAGATTTTGGAGTTTGTGGCAGCAGAACTGCATGCACTTTCATGGTTATCAGTGAGTCCTGCATTCTTAGACCGGCGTACTGCTCTACCATTTCACTGTGATATGGTTCAGCGATTGCGAAGACTTCTCCATTATGCTGATAAGGATTTTGGGATGTCTGGAGTGTAGCCAAAACACCGTGTTTAATTATTGGATTTTGATCTATAGAGTATGCCTGTAGCATATGTTGTCGTCTTATGCTTATGCTTATGCTTTCTATACCCAAGTGGTGCTCAAATCGGCAATTGGCATTGAGGGGAAGATTTGAAAAATGCTCTTAGGTATAGAAACAACAAAGATTCAAAGAAAGCATTGTCAAGCTCATGGTGACAGCTCAAGTGTTATAAAAGTAAATTTGTTCTGCATAATGTTGTGGTCTAATTTTGCCATCGGTTGGTTGTACCAAAACAGTAAATGCTGCCATTTGTTTGGTTCATAATCTTGGAGTTTTGGGTGCTAGAATTCAAACAATCTGACATCAACCTTACAGTGTGAGATTGCAGTGGTGTCCTAGGGTACCACTTTTTCCGTATAAAATCAAATATTTGTACCAATTTGTATCCTTTTCTCAATCCTTTGGATATGCCTATTTGTAACTGTAAATGTGGCAAGAACTTTCTCAGGGGACTATTTATATGGCCGAAAGTGAATACTACAGAAATTCGTAACAGGTCAGCAGTGTTGTACAGTGGAATGTTTGAGCTTGTAGAGGACATGCAAATGGGTTTCTTAGCCATAAGATTATTCCATAGAGGAATATTCTGACTCAACATCACAATGACATGGAAAACTGTTCATTTATGACCTTGTTGGTAGTGCATTATTCTTTTGGTCTGCAAGGTTGCCTCCTACATGATTTCCACAATCTCTCTAATTAGAGAAATTTTCTTTTAAATCCTCTATCTGAGATTATAATGTGCATTTTATTGAAGGGACATAACTTAAACATGGTTATCTGTACACGCCTTCTCTATAATTAATCCTCAAGATTATTTAAGCAATTTATATTTTTCATTTCAAGAGCATGTGGGGATGCTCCTATCAATGTATAATAGGTATGAATGAGTAATTATCAAGTATATCATAACCTAATACCAAATCATCTATTGGTTTATGTAAACCATATGTTTGATACAGTTGCCAGCACAGTAACAGAATTTGGTCGAATTGGCTCTCTGCTGAAATTTGGCCGAACTTTTCTCAAATTTGGATTTATTGGTACAGAAACTGTGTCCATCCGTATGATACAATTATATTCACTGAAGGTGTATTAAGATTTGCATTAATACCATTCTAGAAAGCAAAGGATTGCAGAGAGTCAATATTCAATGCAAAATGTTTTTTTATACCACCTTACTTATTGAGAGTAAAAAATATCGGCCCAGGAATCACAAAGTAGATCCATTTAACTCCGAGGCTATTAAGCCATTGAGTGGGATCAAAGTAAAATTGAGATCCAAATCTCTTGTTGCTTGAAAGTTCCCCAAGTTAAATGGATATTCGCCAGTGTGTGTACAGATACTAATCATGTTTTTTGTTCTTTTCTTTATATGTGTATGCGCCCGGTACACATTTCATCCATATTCGCTTCTTACTTTTTTAATCGGGCTGATGTTCAAATCTTAATTTGTTATTACTATTATTATTATTTTTTTAAATGCCAGTCTTCAGCTCAGTGTTGAGCATGGCCATTACACATCACCCGAACTGCACTGTAGAATGCACCCATAATTTTTTCTTTCGGTTTAATATTCACTGCGCATGTAACATCCATCCATTGTATTATTATATTTATTAAATGTCTATTGTCCTCTGCATTGATATGATCAGTTAATTTAATAAAGCATTTTTAACATGGTAGCATTGTTTTGGGGAAAAATAGCACTTACACATTGTTGGAATTTTTGAATTTTTTGAATAATTTATGTATTTTTTATTATTAGTGTAATGAATACTCTGGAATTGCATTTTTCTAATGTGTCTTTTTTTGTTTTTTTTCTGAATCGTACTGAATCCGAATCTGAATACTAATTTGTTTATCGTAACTATGGTTGCTAGAGTGTATCTTCCATTTGGCTTTGACGATGATAACTTCTGCGTGCTTATTCGATAGCATTACTTGGCGTCTTCTTGTTTTGGATGTAAGTTATTCTTGTTTTGGATGTAAATTATTGAAATCTCTGGCACTGTGTTGAATTCA
This sequence comes from Pinus albicaulis, assembly GCA_034641835.2. Lineage (NCBI taxonomy): Eukaryota > Viridiplantae > Streptophyta > Pinopsida > Pinales > Pinaceae > Pinus > Pinus albicaulis. Next base: position 951,044,466 of record CM076571.1, on the reverse strand, counting down.
TTTTACCAGTGGCGCTTTGTGGGAGTCCTGAATGTTCTCCGTGGATTATAGAGTGATAGACAAGTCAGTTGTTTGATCTCGGGACTATAAATATGCGCAGACTTGTTTTGTGACCAAAATAATACTGGATCTGGATATTTGATATACCTAAGCTTCCCAGTTATGGCACAGACGTCATTTTGTTCGTGGGATGCCATGTGGTTTTCTCAATTGGCAGCACTAGCTTAATTGCGAAATGAACGACACTTCTACAGAACAGTCTTGAGACTTAGGCTGTGCGTTTATGCATTTTGATTGAGGAATCCAGGAGACAGTCTTCTCCATTGGTCTGCTGCCTCAATTCTTTCGTTAGGAGTCGAGACATTTGATGACTGAAACCCGATCTGGGGCATGCCCAGATTGCTTCTTTGTGGGGCCAATTAGCAATAAAATACAAGATAGATCTCTTGCTTACTTTGCTGCAGACAGCAAACGTAACTTCAATTAATTAATTTTCCCGAAAAATGGGATTCTTTTGCCGATATGGTTTTTAAAGATTGCCAGTGTTGAAAATATCGGTATGGGCAAAATATCAGTGTTAGTGCAAAATATTGGCGATCCTGAAAACATCCTGTCGACGAAAATATCGGCAAATATAAAATAAAAAATTCATTTTTTTTCAGATTTTTAAACGTATAAAGCAATAATGAAAATTAACCTATATTTTCAAAATATGGCAATATTTAGCCAATATTTTCAAAATATGGCAATATTTAGCCAATATTTTCAAAATATCGCTGTAAGAAATATCACAATATTTCAAATCTGAAAATCTAGCGATATTTACTTGCCGAAATGTCGTTTGCCTGAAAATATCGCGATATTCACATTATCAACACTGTTCTTATGATCAATAGGATACAAAGTTTGTCTGCAAACTTATGAATGAGATCAATCTTTTTAATTGCTGTATTCCCGGTTGTTGGTCTGTCCCTAGTATTTGGTTCTTTTCTCTGCACCTTGTAGTGGTCAATTGTATTAGGTTCTGGTTAAAGACTTGTGCAACTACGTGGAATATAGTACGCAAAGAGGCGGGCTTAATTGGTTAGCAGTGTCATAAACAAGTCTTCATGATATGATTCCCTCTTTTGGGTTTGCAATCATTAAATGAGTTGCTTGCTGTAATTTATTTTATTACGATTTAGAGAATTTGGGATAACATTGTTTCTGAATGATTTAGAGAATGTGAGAGAACATTGTTTCTGATAATTATGTTGTAACTCATTTATGATACTAAAATATTAAAATGATTTATTCAAGAAAGTTGCTTTCCCTGTGATATGTTTTATTATAATTTAGCGAATTTGGGATAACATTGTTTCTGAATGATTATGATGTAGCTCATTGATTGTGCTAGAATATTTTTTTTTTTTCTTGAATAAAGTTGCTCTTACTGGGCTTGCTGATGTTTGAAATCTGTTGGGGACCATCAAATGTCGAGAAACATATGAATCTAGTTTAGGAAACCAAATGTTAGTATTATTCTGAATGATTGTGTTCACGCTTATGATTGAGATTAATCTTTTACTGCTACCTCCTTGGTAGTTGATATGTCCCTAATAATTGATTCTCGCTAACTCTGCACTTTACAGTGATGCTCTCCACCTTACAGTGATCAACTGTTGTGTGCAACTCATAATTTTAAAAACCGGAACCAGTCAATGGACTGGTCCACCTAATAAACCAAGTTTCAAACTGGAACTAGGAATAATTATTTTCTAATGAAAAAGGTTGTTTTTAAGATTTAAAACCATGATTCCATACCAATAAACACAAAATATGCAAAGTTTGCTCATATATATACCATGTAATGGTGAAATATCAAAATGGCACCAAGTGCAATACATATCAACATCAAAATATATAACCAACGAGGCTCTAAATGGCCTCTAGAATCCAAAAGCAAAGCCTACAAGCTATGGGGACACTGGTCTACTACAAGTCTACATATATGATATTAGTAATCATCATTATCACTTGAAACTTTGAAAGTTGAAACTTCTCATCATGATCAAACTTAGATGGTTGAGTTTTGACTCCCAAACTTTGCAACTACTTGAGTCACAAACTTTTGAAGGTATTTGGCCCTAATATGTTCTATTACTTCATTTGGTGCTCCACATGGCTTTACATAGCCTCGTATCCCATCTAAGTGTTATTTGAACTTGTTAATACCCCCTCCTTCAATAGATTTTTGGCAATATTTGCAAATCATTTTTCCATCAATCATATTACAATGAGTCCATGCAGTATCCTTGGCTTTTGGAGGCATGGTGGCTACTACTTGGTTCAAACTCTCTGTTGTTCCACTACTACAAAAATTCAACACTCTCCAAGCTCCCAATGAAACTCACAAGAACTCCAAATAAGATATGTGAGGCAAATGTGGGGGGTGAGCTCCTTTTAAACACTTGGAGTGCTTTTGGAGGGAAACAACCCTTACTTTCCCTCCAAAACACCTAGGAAGCTTCCAAAAAGACTCGTTGTGGGTTTGTCACCGTCTGTCACAAGCTTGATAATCAACCGACCAGTTTGACCATAAACTGATCGGTTCAGTCATAAATCAGTCAGTTTAACCGATTTTTGTGATATTTTTGGCCAAGCCAGCCCTTGTTGGAACAGGGTCTCCTACGAGCTACGAAAATGGTCCATTTTGGATATTTTTGATTAGATTTAATCTAGCGGAGGGGTTTTGGGGCGGGGCAAAGCACCGAAAGCATTGTAATGAGTAAAAGGGTAAACCAGGGGTCCAAAAACCATGGGTTGCGGACCATAGGAAACTCTACGCTAGAATATTATAAATAGGAGGAACATTTTGTATTGTAAGGTAAGAAAATGAAGAGCTATTGATGTGAATTGTGATTTAAGCTATCTGTTGGGTTTTGGGGAAAGGACTCCTGCTGGCTGTGTGCGCAGAGATCCAAGTCTAGCTGTGTGCGGACCCTGCTGCTGTGTGCGCAAGCTGAGAAGGGACTTGTAAGGAAGAATTAATGAATGAATGAATAAGAAAGGTTGACAGAACACTGAATCTGTGAGTACTCTTTGTATGAATCATTGGTAATTGTTGCCTTGTGTATTTTTTGTATTTAAGTTGTGAAGATCTGTGTAAGTGCATTTTCTGTATCTGGATCTGTTCTGCTCTATTATGTTCTGTTTAGGCAATACGGTGCTACTGTCATAAAACATATAATTATAGATCTAGCGCACGTGGATGCGAATAGAGACCTAATTGACCCTGCGCAGCACAGGGTAATCTGGGGATCTCAGGGTTTAGCGCAGCTCTGCTTGCCGTACCTAACATTTCTCAGGGTGCGAAAACCTGGTTCCAGCACCCACCCATACTACTTCGGGTGAGACTTTGACCTGCACAAGCAGGTCACTGCCGAAAGGGCTGGTAGTATAGGGGTTTGTTGGCAAACCTTGCGCTCCGAACCTGGGTCAGGACCCCTCGAGCCAACAAATGGTTCCATTGCCGGGACCTGGAGAATTTTGAGAAAGGGATCAGGTAATGACAAGAGAATATTGGAAGCCTGAAAGAAAGGAAATCGAAGACTAGTTCGAAAAGCAGATCTAGGAATTTGTGGTAAAAGAAAATTGCAGCGAAAATTTGACGACGGAAAGGTGGAAAAATAGGTACATTTTGACAGAAAGCTATGAAATATTCTTTGTGACATTTGCGATCGAGCTTCAAGAGTGGCTGGCCAGACTCGTAGAGTTCCAGAAGCGCTGGAAAGACGAGCGAGTCACTCAGTGGACCCCAGAGTTGATTCAGCAGCTGGAGAGGACTGATAATACTATCACGCGCATGGTCGATCATTGGGTGGACAGTGTGCTAGGAGGATTTGTGACAGAATTTGCCATTGATCAATTTGTCTCTTACTCTGAGGCCGAACGACGATTCTTTAAAGGGTTCTGGGGCAAATTTTTTAGGACATTACCGTTGCTGATTAAGATATTACTGTGTGAAAATAGCATTCTGTGTAGTCATACCGACCCAATGATCCTGGATCTAAACGGAAGCACGACACGCAGTGGTAAATACTATCGAACCAACCTTGACGAGGGGAGATCCACCTATAATACATTGCAAGAACCCGCTGCGCAAGATCCCCCAGCTACATCGCCACCCAGGTAGCACAAAGATAAGAACTCTCCCATTTCGTCAACCCTGCCGAGCAGCGATATGGCTACACACCTGAGATTGCCTACCTTCAAAGGGGTAGGGGATGAAGATATGGACCAATTTTGGTTTGTTGCAGACTCTGTCTGGACTGCGCAGAATGTGGCAACCGATACAATGAAGAGGGCACAGTTGTCCCTGGCATTCGAGGATAGGGCACTGGATTGGTATATGAGATACATTGCCCATAATGGGAGTGCATCTATTCAAGATATCAAAGATGCTTTGAAACAACAGTTCTGGAAGCCAAAATCGTACTCTCAGCGAGTAGCGGAAGTAAAGGACTTTAAACAATGTGTGTCTGAATCGGTATGGGAGGTTGATCAATGACTGAAGAGAGCAATCAGGGAAGGAGGATTCAAGTATGACGATAGGCAATACACAGAGTCGTTCATCGCTATGTTGTTACCTCACCTGCGCATGCCGATGAGTCACCAAACCTTTGAATCGTAGGAAAAAGTTGTGGAAGTCGCTATGAAACTAGAAGCTGCACCTAGAGAGGATACGTCGGTAGGGGTACAGCAAATTCAGGAACAGCTGGGGGATATGAATATGGAAATTCAAAACCTGCGAAAGGAGCGAGGAAAAGATGGCCGCGCAGATCTATGGTGCATATGATGTCGAGTATCTGGCCACACAAAGGATCAGTGTCCTCTACTGGCAGATTACATGCAGATAGGGGGACTTAGTCCGGTACGCCCAGGAGTAAGCGGGGAATCCATTCTATCATGACCAGGCTCGAGCAGACTTGCGCTATGGTGTGACGATTGTCGTGTAGCAGAACTGCATGATACAAACCATTGCCCTCGGCTAGGTGCGTATGTCCCAGAATTGAAGCAACAATGGTGCAAGTTCTACCGATCTGTAGGACATGATGAGCAGAACTGTTGTACTTATGACTTGATGATAGATCGTGGGAACTTGTATAGGGTACAATCAGACCCTGCGTCGCCAAGATCGTCCGCGCACCTCGGAAGATCTCCAGCCTGGGGTAGAGGAGGTTGGGGAGGAAGCGTAGGACGAGGACGTGGGCAACTAATCTATTATAACTGTGGAGAGATAGGGCACTTCGCCAGAGAATGCCCAAATCCCACTAGACTATCATGCAAGTATTGTAGACAGCGGGACCATGTGGTGGAGGATTGCCCAATTTTAATAGCCAAGATGCAGGAAAAACAACCCACTCCTACGCAGCGTGTGCAAAGAGTTAAAACTGAGCTAAGAAATATAGATCCGAGTGTAAAAGTCATGACGCGTGGTGGGATGGTCACTCAGGGAGCAAAGGAGGAGCTTGCCTCTCGGGAAGGAGTGAACTTTAACGAACAAAAATCACTAGCAGCCCCCACACAGTTGCTGAGCAAGATAGGGGAGGGGGTTGAGCCTTTCCTGCAGGCATGTCTGAAGCTGCTACGAAATCCGTAGGTCGTAGAGAACCTCCAAGCATCAGTGAATTCCTGTGCAGCTCGGTGCAGTTTAATTCCCGAGACCAAGGATGTACACAAACTATACAGTTATAAAAAATGCACTGGAAGAGAAATGCGGTCGACTGCGCAGATTGGCGACTACGAGATGGATCAAGTTCTTCTTGATCTTGGGTCAGATGCGAACGTATTACCAAAGCAAACATGGCAACGAATGGGAGAGCCTAAATTGGAATGGTCCACCATCTAGCTGCGCATTGCGAATCAACAGAAGATCATTCCTCTGGGAAGGTTGCCAAAAGTCATGGTAGATATCGCAGGAGTAAAAGTCCTGGCTGACTTTGAAGCCATAGAAATTGTGGAGGATGCGGATCCTTACCTGGCACTCCTAGGACTGGACTGGGCTACCGACATGGGGGGTGTCATCAATTTCAAAAAGCGAAGTATGGTGTTTGAGAACAACGGTACGCGCGTAATAGTACCACTAGATCCAGTCGAAGGTGCGCGGTATACAGAATTAGCCTACGAGGAGGAGGAAATAGATCATATTTATAAATTGACTGCGCAGGACGAAGATCGAGTTAACCCCATGAATGAAGGAGTACTCTATTGGGAAAAGGACAGTGAATGTTTCTCCGACTCTGATGAGGAACTGGAAAACTGGCAAGGACGGTTGCACGAGGTTTCGATGCTACAATGTCTTCGGACCACTAGGAATTTCCGCCGCATCTCTACCAAGGTAAGAGACCTACCCTACCATGATAACACAGGTAATATTATGAAGTTGGTTAAAGCTAGGATTCCCAAGGAACGCAAGCTAGGGGCACTAATGCTAACCCTGTACGGAGCGCCTACGGGTTGTTGGGGAACGCAAGGGCCGGTATTCCTCACTTGGGAGAAGTGCCAGAATAGGATGATCCTGCGCTTGAGGACCTCGGCTGAAAGGCGGGCCCCGAGATCAGTAGACCCATGCAGATACTTGCTGACATGTGAAATTCGAGGGTGCAATAGGACCCCATTCGAACAGGCTCACCAAGTTACCAATAACTTAGGCTTACGTTCGACTATGGAACTACACCAACCTACACGCAATTGGGAGAAGTTGCGAACACTTCAGGTAACAGATGGCACAGAGACGCTTGACATAGCCCTACCGAACAGGGACGTCCCGACCAAGGAAGAAGCACACTGATTGAGAAGTTTGGTGGCCAAATTGTTGAACTAGTACCTGAACCGTGTTACGAAACACCTGGCATCAACCTTAATTTGGGGTACACGAACAACACGCAGGTGTCATCCGAGGTCTGACGATCCGTGGGAGAGACCTCAGGTACAAATAACGACTGTCAGCCCACCCCGCTTTGATAAGAAAGGAGCCTTATAGTTACGCAAAATGGGCGCAGGCCATCAATGCGGCCATTTATGGTAAGGTTGATTCAAACAATCGATGGTAAGTTTCACGTACGGGTTACTTCTCCATTAGATAGCTTCGGACAATGTGCAGACATCAGGGTAACTTCCCAACAAGTTATATATTGTCTCCACGCCATGCCTATGTTATCGTCCTACGGGATTATTGGAATCGTTGATGTGTTCTGGGATGCCTGTCCTTCTGTTGCTATGGTGGTCCCTAACCCGCCGAATGCGTCGATCCCTGGCTATTCTGCACCCACAAACATCACGCTGAGAGGGTGTGGGAATGCTGAGTTTGTTCAAATAATTGATCGTTGGCCTCTTGCAGAGGAATTTGCATGTGAACCCTGCACGGAGAGGCACCATAGTTGCGCGATAGGAGGACCCGACCTTCACACCTTGGGGCCGACCGCAGAACCCAGCCAGAGGGCCTCGGAGGATACAACAGAAGAGGGTATGCTATTTTCACGACCCCCCACCAACAATGTCGCCATCAGGTCACGACTAGTCCTGCGCCAGGAAGGAACGCTGAGATATAGGGATATGTTGTGGCTTCTTCACAGTCCCGAATTACCGACCAACATAAGCCGTATTTGTTCGCTCCCTCACATTGCCCTAGTTAACGATCATGCCCCAACCTCTGCGAACATACAAATAGATTTGGCGCAGCTACCCCACGAAGTGCTACAAGGATTATACACTACGGTGTTGCAAGAGGTTCGCCACCGCGGCCGAACTGTGTGACAGCAATGCAAAATTCCTCCAGAAGTTCAGGCACAGCGGGTTGCCTTGGTCACAGAAGCAACAAATATTATTTAGGAGCAGGGTACACAGTTGGTCGAAACAACTATGCAGCTCTGGACAATGGTCTGGTACCATCCTATGCTTCAGTGTATCCAAGAAGACTTACGGCAGGCGGAAGCTGCTCTCGGTCAAGTCAGATCTCTCTTGCCCTCCAGCGTTTCTGCGTAGCACCTCGCCGACATGGACACAATTGCGAATCTTCACAGTGCCAAGCATGTCATCAGGAAACGGTTGAAACCATGGGGCGACACCGCCCTCCAGATACCCCAGGATGCTCATACCGCCATTGCACATCTCCACTGAATGTTAGAACAGGTTACCACGGCTCTAGATGGTCCTGCCTCCCTGACGCTTGTCAACATCGCACAGCGAGCTGCTGCCTAGAGTCAGGAAGTGCTTCCTCCGCTCTTCCGCGCTCTTGATACCTTGTGTACGCAGATCGAGGCCACACCACCACAGTGACTTGGGACGAGTCACAAGATTGTGTTGGGGGACTATTGGAACAGGGTCTCCTACGCGCTGCGAAACTGGTCCATTTTGGATACTTTTGATTAGATTTAATCTAACAGAGGGGTTTTGGTGTGGGGCAAAGCCGTGAAAGCATTGTAATGGGTAAAAGGCTAAACCAGAGGTTTGAAAACCATGGGTTGCGGACCGTAGGAAAGTCTAGGCTAAAATATTATAAATAGGAGGAACATTTTGTATTGTAAGGTAACAAAATGAAGAGCTATTGATGTGAATTGTGGTTTAAGCTATCTGTTGGGTTTTGAGGAAAGGACTTTTGCTGGCTGTGTGCGCAAAGCTCCAAGACCAGCTGTGTGCAGACCCTATCGCTGTGTGCCCAGGTTGGGAAGGGACTTGTAAGGAAGAATTAATGAATGAATGAATAAGAAAGGTTGACAGAGAACTGAATCTGTGAGTACTCTTTGTATGAATCATTGGTAATTGTTGCCTTGTGTATTTTCTGTATTTAAGCTGCGAAGATCTGTGTAAGTGCGTTTTCTGTATTTGGATTTGCTCTGCTCTGTTCTGTTCTGTTTAGGCAATACAGTGCTACTATCATAAAGCATATAATTATAGATCTAGTGCATGTGAATGCGAATAGAGACCTAATTGACCCTGTGCAGCACAAGGTAATCTGGGGATCTCGGGGTTTAGCGCAGCTCTGTTTGTCGTACCTATCTTTTTTCAAGGTGCGGAAACTTGGTTTCAACACCCACCCATACTACTTCAGGTGAGACTTTGACCTACGCAAGCAGGTCACTGCCAAAAGGGCTAGTAGTATAGGGGTTTGTTGGCAAACCTTGCGTTCCAAACCTGGGTCAGGACCGCTCGAGCCAACAACCCTTGAACTGAATTTTTCGCTCGGTTTGACCCGGTTGCATAATGAACCAGCTGGTTTCACTGGGTTCTAGTTCATGCTAGCCAATTTTTAAAACTATGGTGCAACTACATGGAATATTATTGGGAGTTGCAATTTAGATGAGTTTGGCTATAAGTTAGCATTGTCATAAGCAACTTGTTTAGACACATGAAATGGTTACGTCTTTCAGGTTTGTATTCTTTGAGTGAATCGTTCCTGTACTCTATACTATTACAATTGAGATTGTTTGCGATATTATTGTCTATGAATGTTGTACCTCAATTATGGTACTTCAATTTTAGAATTGTATCATGAAGAGCGTTGCTTTCACTGGGCTAACAATGTTTTAAATCCATCGGGAACATGAAAAAGTCGAGAACATATGAATATAATTGTTAAAGAAATCAAAATAAGATATTGTGAGTAGTGTTGAACATGAATTTTCACTCATCCCAAAACCCTAGGTGGAAATTTTGATGCAAACTTATTAAATGCTTGTGGGCGTGCATGGCAATGAACCATGCTCCTTGTGCTAAGATATTGTGAGCAGTGTTGAACATGAATTTTCACTCATCCCAAAACCTTAGGTGGAAATTTTGATGCAAACTCATTAAATGTTTGTGGGTGTGCACGACAGTGAACCATGCTCCTTGTGCTAGATATAGAGAACGATATTAAACTTGGAAATTTTCACCTATGCTAGAACGCCAGTTCATACTCCTTTTCAAGCAAAGGTGGATAATGACCTTAAACATATGGCCTTTTGTTTGATTTGTTATTTATTTATTTATTTTCTTTGTGGGTATGAAATATTATTGTAATACTAATAACTATATTGCAATTGCAACTAGTCTAATTCAAAGTTCTCTTACCTTAATTAATTATTGTTATTATTATTATTATTATTTTAATTTAAACAACTATGTATTGCAGTTATTGCATCTCATATAATAGTATGGCTTGTTTATATTTTATGATATGGGATTTTTGTCCACATTGATTATTGGTACTTTCAATCATTTGACATAGGATTTTTGTTTATCACAATTTTTTCTGTAACAAATTATTTGTTAGCTTTTTAAATATTTTATGATAGTTTTAGTATTAAAACATATTTATATTGCTACACTGGTAATGATTTCCTACAAAATTAAATATGTTTGTGTCTTGCACAATTCAAATACGTTCATATTTCCAATAACAAGTTTTTTTTTCATTTTTCATGATTAGGAAAAAAAATATATATATTTTTTATTTTTATTTTTTATTCTGAATTTATCTACACTACATGTGACTCACACCCTTGTGAACAGTGAAATTTGGGACAAAGGTGCACATTTTTCATTTATCTAGATTTCAAGATCCCAATCAAGAAAAGTAATGGTAGTTTTCTAAACTATCAACTAGAAATCTACCTAAAACATACAATCTCCACTTGGGTCTCTTGAAAATAAGTTGTTTATTATATTCTAATTAGTTAATTATTTTAGCAAAATATAGTTTAAATACAATTTGCAATGGCTATTGTTTACAAGTATAGAGATGTCTTTTATTTATTGCTTTGGATATACTATCACATTTATAATCCATACTAAATGCTAGCTTTGGAATTACTTAATGTAGTAACATGCATTAATCAATTTACTATTATATTCTTTTAGTGTAGTTGCTACAACATGAATGATGGTTTTTTCTTGTTAGGATTAAATAAGTTTAGTATTACGATAAATGTATAAGCCTCTCTAGTAGTAATTTCCATTTGAATCAATTCTTTTTTTGTTTTACACGTATTCTTTATATTCCATATTGTTGGTAGGACGGTTAGGTCAAGACACCTTGAATTTGAGTTGTTATGGATTTAATAAGCTTGTGTGAAGCCGAGTGAGTAGAGCGAGGTAGGTCGAGGTAAGTAAGCAGGGTGAGACCAGATTAGGACAGACATATTTTCTTATTTGCCATTGTGGAATGCAAAACGACCAACCAATTTTAAGTCGATTATAATAGCATTTATCCCTTTGGATATAGTATGAGAAAAGTAAAAGTGCTTAGTTAATTGATAATTACAACGTTAATATAATAATAGAAATGTAATAGCTCAATATTTATAACTTAACATGCCCTTCCCCTTCAAGAGTTTTTCTTTCCTTATTACTTGATTAGTTGTGGATGTTTTTGCATGAAGAACTCATATTTCAATGCAGACTCTTCTACTAGTATGTTTTTTTTTTCAAATGTACCTAATAATTGCTGGATTTTGTAGTGGCTTGATATGTTCTTAAATGATTGTTTCTTGTTTCAATATGATTTTCCATTTTTTATTTCTCTAGTAAAATTATTTGAGTTAGGATCTTATTGTGATTACTTTCATGAAATACAAAACATGGAAGACTAGATGGACATGTGAAGACAAAGACAACTTCAATTTGTAAGTCATACTTCCAATAATTTGCAACACCTTATATGAGCCATAGTATTTGGGTGCTAATTTTTTGACCTTATTTTGTTGCTTGATGGATATCTATTTGTACAGTTGTAGTTTTAGAAATGACTTCGATTTCCCTTTTATTGTGAAGATGAACTATTTGTGGTTTCATCCTATTTCATGATATAGCCAAGTTATCTTTCAATAATTGGAGAACCTCTTGTTGGATTCAATCCAAAAATTAGTAATATAAATTGGATCTCTTTCACTTACAATAATCACGACGATTACAATCTTTCATAAAACTTTAGTAGACCTATAACCATATCCATTGAGACCTCTTTCTAATGCCGACTTGGTATGGCTTATGGTTGTAAGATAGTTGGGGCCTTGATTGTCGTTCCCATAGTTTGTTGACAAACCAAACATTTAGTCATAATTTTTAACATTAGTTTTAAGACTTTCCCCCAAAACAAGTCTCTCGACTTTGTAGTAGTTTTCAAAAACTTTGAATGTCTTATAGGAGTGTGCAATTGCAAAATGATCATATGTTTGAGTTGGGGAATTCATAATAGTAGGTTTTCTTATTAACATAGAGAAGCCATTTTTGCACACAAATTTATCTAATTCGATTAATTCCTCTTGTAGTTGTTGAATTTACCTACTTTTCAATTATACTCCCGTTATACCCTTGCTTCTTTCACCTAATTGGAGTACAAAGTTGAAATTACCACAAAACTAAGCTTTTTTTGTGTCTTATTCTCTCCTTGAAAGTGTATCTGCTACCACATTTGTTTTCCCTTTTTTTAGATAATTTCAAAGTCATAATTTAAAATCTTACTAACTTATTTTTGTTACTCTTTTGAATATAATTGCTATCCCAAGAAGTACCTTAGAGTATCATGATCTGTTTTTACCTTGAAGTGTCTTTCTATTATGCAAGGGCACCATTTCTTAACTACATGTAATATGCTCGACATCTCCTTTTCATAAATGGGTTTGAGTGAGTTCTTTCCCTTATGCTAATGACTTTCCAAAGAAAGGAGCCTTTCATCTTGCATTAAAACTACACTAATATCATGCCTTGAGGTATCACACTCCATAATAATTTTTTTTTTGGAAGTTAGGCATGGCCAAGATAGTTGTATGCATTGAATCTTCAAGTTTTTCAAATGTTTTTGTTGCTTCTTGAGTCTAAGAAAATATCTTATTTTTAAATAGTGTTGTTAGAGGCATTGTAATTTGTCTATAATATTTGACAAATTTGTGGTTATAGCCTATTGATCCTATGAATCCTCTAAGATTCTTTAAGTTTAAGGGAATTGGCCATTCCATCATAATGTTAATTTTAGTAGCATCCACTTTAATGCGTTAATGAGATACAATATGATCCAAATATTCTACTTCCTAAACCCCAAAGGCACATTTGGAAGACTTTGTATATGGTTGTTGCTCTTCCAATAGTTTTAAGAACATGTGAGCATGTTATACATGCTCTTTCCAAGATTCTATATGAATTAGTATATCATCAAAAAAATTCTAAAACAATATCTAAGGGAGGGTTTAAAAATAGAAATTAACAAGCTTGAAATGTTGAAGGAGCATTAATGAGGCCAACCAACATTACCAAATACTTGTAATAACCTTCATTTCTTCTAAAGGTTGTGTTGGGAATATCTTATTGTCTCATTATCATTTGATGATACCCAAAATGATGATTCAACTTGGTAATTTTTTTTTTCTCTATACAAGTCATAATAACAAGAACAAGTAACTTATATTTAATGGCCATTTTGTTGAGCTCTTTATAATTTGTACACATGTCATGAACCTTCCTTTTTACAATCCATCACCGCAACCATCAACTGACATTTTTTGAATCATTTTCTCAATCTCACCCTTTTGTGCATACGAGTACTAGTAAGATCTAATGTTAAGTGGTAAACTTCTTGGTTGTGAATAAATAACATGGTCATGATCTTGAGCAAGGGTAATAATTTTTAGTTATCTTTCCAAAATACCTTAGAATGATTGTTGAACATCTAGTGAGCACAATTGTGCAATTACACCATGATATCTTTTTTTGACAATTTTTTTATGTTATTAAAGATTATAAATTTCCGTGGATACCTATGAGTTTCATTTCCTCGCTTTTTGAGGAAAATCTGATATAAAGTTCTTGAAATTTAAAGGGTCACTATTCCTAATTATCGTAACCTTTGGACCTCTAATACAATATCGACAACCCATTTGTATTATATGTTAGACACAACCCTTTAGATTATTATTATACATAATTAGACAAATTGAGGAGTCATAAAGATCAAGAGTCCCACATAGAAGGTGAAGCTAGTTGTCACCTTGTTTGTATATATTTAATTTTGAATAATGGAATAAATCACACAAGCAGAGTTATTCCTTAGCTTGACATGGTATTAGAGCTAGTTATTTAACACCCAAATTATTATCTCTGAGGCATGCATCTATGTTTGTCTTTTGTTCTTTGCTCAGTAAATCTATCTCCATACATTTTTTTTCTTCTTCATTTTAGTCATAGCTCCTCTCTATGCCCTCTTTGGCCACCAACAAAGCCTTCCCACGGTTCTCACATGGTCTTGCTAGACCATTGGTGTTTTTCTTTGTTTCTCTCGCCATTCCCATCCGGTCATCAACACTATAAAACCCTAGCAAATTGGTATTAGGTAAATTCAAATTCATTTTTGACAATGAAAACCGTTAAAATGACATAGGTTTTCTCGTATGAGTCGAGGATTTCCATTGGGGAGCTCTACATTTGATGACTTGAAAGAAGTTTTCATTGATGTCAAAGGTTGTCCGAATGAAATGGAAAGTTTCATATTCAAATAACACATTTTGAAATATTGTTTTTTGACTTTTGATGCCCCATTTGAATACCATATATTTGAATGCATTTTTACTCCATTTAGCTAGCACAAATGGAAGCATAACATATATGGTTGGAAAGCTTATTCTAAGACCTTTCCAATGGTATATGACACACTTTAACTCTTCATGGTCGAGGAGAAACGATTTTTGGATTTTTGATGTCACATTTGGATATCGTATATTTGAATGTAGTTTTACTCCATTTACCTAGCTCAATTGGAGGCATAACTTACATTGTTGGAAAGCTTATTTCAAGAAATTTCCAATGGTATATGAAATTCCCTCCAACTCCTCACAGTTGAGGAGAAATAATTTTTTGAATATTCACCATGCATTCTGCTAGTTGCACAAGTCAGTCCATCTAGTGGACAAGTTGGCCTATTCTAGACCACAAATGCACTATAAATACAAGTTGGCCTATTCTAGACCACAAATGCACTATAAATAGACGTGAGAAGGAGCATTTCAAGTCATTTCTCAAGAAAATTAGGATTTGTTCAAACAAGTGAAGAAAAGAAGGGATTCAAAGGTTCATACCTCATGAACTAGAAGTGAAGAGGAGCTGATTTGGAGAGACTTTGTGAGAAAATATTTTTGGCACATTTTTTAAAGGTTGTTGGCTTATTTTGGAAAGGTTTTTTGGCTTATTTTGGAAGGATTTTTGGCACACTTTTTGAAGGTCTCAGTCCTAGTTTGAGGCACATTGGGGCCAAATTATGCTACTAAGGAGGATAAGTTCAAGGATCATTTGTTGAGGGAAGCTATGTTGTTAAGAAGGTCACGTTTGAGAAATTGCATTCTTGTGTGAAGGATAGAGGAGCAATTTCTAGTAGGGTAGAATTTCTTTGTGTTGGAAATACTGAGAGGGGGGTGAATCAATATTTCCTTTCAATTGTTAATTTTACCAGTTAGATCGCTTAGATTTAGGACACAAAATGAACAATGATGAAATAGATACTTTTATTAATTTCTTCATTACAATAAGTAAAGTACAATAATGATATAGGGCTCCAACCCTAGATGAAGACTCCAATCTTTCAGGCTCCAACCCTTATTGTGCCAAGCACTGACTTGGTCTTTCTAAGGCTCCAACCTTGTCAATTTGAGGCACCAACCTCTTGGGCTCCAACCCTATCTCTGGTACAGACTGTGACCTGGTTTCTTGAGGACTCCAATCCTCTAGGGCTCCAACCCTATCTTTCAAGGCACCGACCTTGTCTTTATGAGGCTCCAACTGTCAAATTCACTTTGTCAAAATATGTTTATTTATTTTTTATTCTTCACAGCTCCCAAAGTCTTCTTCAACGAGCCGTGTCACACTTAGTCTCCATGTCACATCATCAATGACAACCTTTTCTTCTTAGAAGGTGTCGCCACTGCTCTTCATCGTACCCAAACAATTTCTCCTAGGTCATTCCATGATGACTTCAACAATGCATCATGATCTCCACGAATCTTTAGCTACAAGGCACTCTACAAGGTTCTTCAATAAGGTCTCCAAGGTCAGCTCAAAATTGGCTCCAACTTGTCAACAATATGTCTGCACAAAATGTCCTTTAAAGGTGTCTTTAATATTCTTCATGATACCCAATCAAATCCTCCAAGTCACCTCATAATGACATCAATGATGCATCATGACCTTTAATATTATCTTCAAGATTACTCAAGACTTCTTCACCAAAATGTCTTCACAAGATCTTCAATGATGGTCCACAACTTCAAGGATGCTCATCACGGAGGTGATAACATGTCTGCAAAGATTATGTTTGCTTCAAGACCTGCTTCTAGAGCTGCTCCAATCAATGTTTTAAGAAGTTTCACAAGTTTTCTCCAACTAGATGTTAATAGGCAGGCTGCAAACTAATGTGACTGCCTTTAAAGTTTAAACAATCTTCAAAGGATGAAACAGGTCTGAACCCACAATAGGACTGTAATCTATGCCTCCTCCACAAGTCCAAGCTTGAGGGAACACACAAAACTTCCAGATGACAACCTTCAACTAGTGATCCAAGCCTTAAACTGATTAGCCTAAGGTCTGTCCTCCACAGGTCCGCAATACCACAAGATGCTGCCACAGGTGTATATCTGAGCTTCCAATAAGGGCAGCGATCTGAGCTTCTAGTCTGAGGCTTGTCTGAAATATTCCTAGCACTGGACTGAGTTGTAGCTTTGTTTTATGCCTTAAATTCTAAGTTTCATAGCTCATTGGTTAGGGATTTATGTGCCCCTGTAACAACCCTCAACTCAGCCTTAAAACTCTTTCAATGTTTGAACCATCCTTCTTCCCTTTTAACCTTGTACTTGGCCTCCTTCTAACTGTTATTACAGAATTTGCATGGCCCAAAACTACCCTAAACTAAGGTTATGTTCAACACATCCAAAACGTAGATGCTTAGCACTATTCCTCAATTTTGAAGCCTTCAAAACACAGGTCCAAAATTTCCACAAAGAAATATGCCCAAAAAAGAGATTTCCCTTGGCCTCCTTGCTGTGTTTTTCCTTCACTATGAAATCTTCACCAAATTCTGTGTTTTTTCACCAAACTTGATGCCAAGAATGAAGTGTCTAACGTTGTATATATAGTGATCTTTGCAAGCTAAACCAAAAAGGCACATCATTTTTTGGAGGCCGACTTGTGTCCTTGAGCATATGTCAGCTCAATGTTAGAGTTAATTTCCTTAACTTAAAAAATCAATATCTCCCAAACTATTTGGAGTTTTGGGGCAAGTAAGGGCTCGTTAGAAAGAGTAAGAAATCCTCTTTCAGATGGTCTAGGTCCCATACTGAAAATATGCCTCTAGGATTGCAAAATTTATTTTTCTTTGTGACTGTCCTTAAATTTAGTGCATAAAATATTTGGGACAGAATGAGGAGTGTTTGGGACAGAATGAGGTCATTAGGGAATTAATATGAGGTCTCCACTTGTTATTTATTTAATCATCATATGTCATCAAGTGATCTCCAATTATTTCATTTTCCATGTCATCACCATATATTTCATCATGTGTGCCATCAGTGTCACCATGTCATCAAGGTAGTGCAGTGATATATCATTAACCATATGCAGCATGCATCAATTTGTTAGAGTACGGGCTAGGTTATCACAAGGAGAGATTCTTCATCAAGAGTCACCATGAGCATCATTAATAGCTTGACATCTTCATAAGGTTAGAGAAACCTTAGCATCTTCATTAATGGCATCCTTAGCACCTAGGGATTGCATGAGGTTCATTGACATCACAAGAATATTTTCCATCTCAGCTAATGCCATATTAGCATCAATGACAACCTTGACTAACAATCTCCCCCTTTGTCTTTGATGGCAATATTCTTGCTCTTCAACATTTTCTCCCCCTTTGACATCATTGGTAAAAAAAAAAAGGGTGCTCAAGTACTCCCCCTATCAAGCTGCTTCTCTTTATCATATTGTCTTCGTCAATAATAATTTTTCATAGGTACGATGCTCCCCCTGTCATGGTGCTCTTCTTTCTAGAAATGTGTTCCATGATAGATGTGTTTATATTTATCCATGGATGAACTAACTCCCCCTTCTTGCATAAACTCCTCTTGCTCAAGAAATATTGCTTGCTTTGTGATCTAATGGAAAACATCTTCAACAATGGTTCACCGGATGAGAAGGGATTATGTTCTTCAATGTTCCTGAGAGATGATCTAAAAGATGATTGTCCATGTATGGCCCTTTCGCAGAATGATCACAAGCTCCCCTAACTATATGCATGGTCTCCTTTTTGGAAGATTCTTATCATCAAATAATTCAAATATCACATCTGCTAAGGATGTCTTCATCAAATCAACAACACGTGTTGTTGGTTGGAGTGTTCAAGAGACTTTCAGATCCAATTTACTTCCTTTTCCACACTTGTGTAACTTTCTTCTCTGGCTTGGTTGTCATCTTTTTAGCTTGTTTAGGGACCCAAGTCAAGTTACAATCACAAGTCAGATGTCCAATTTTATGGCAATTGAAGCATTCCATCCTACTCATAAATGAGGATGCATGATTTATTCTTGCAAAGTTGCTTCTAGGAGATTGACGGGGACCATTATATTGGTCTTTGTGATATGCCCTACAATATTTTTCCATATGCCCAAAGTTTGCACAAAAATAGAAATAACCAAGAAAAATACTTTGGTACCTGGGAGATGAAGATTTCCTTGAAGTACTTCTGAAGTCTTTTTGCCCTTGAATTCTTTGATAATATTCATTTCCTTTTGTATTCTTGACATCAGCTGTAAAAATCCTTGGAGTAGGGTTTCTTCTATGTAATATTGACTCTTGCCTTTGTTGGAACTAGGAGTATCATTTCTTCCTAGCTTCCTCACATCCTTGTTGTTTGAAGCATTACCATTCTTGCTTGAGGGTTCACTTGCATAGCCAAGACCTGATTTATCAAGGGGAGATCTTTGATGACTCAAGATGTCATCTAGGGTTTGGGAGCTCTTTAGGCTCTTGTTCATATGATCAACTTCCTTTTTAAGGATATAAATTTCTTCTTTCATTTTATTGCATTCTTCATCCTTCTTTGATAGATCAATCTCCATTTCTTTCTTCATCTTGGTTGCTTCACATGATTGGGCCTTGAGAAGATTAATGTCTAATTTTAGTTTGAAGATTTCTTCATCCTTTTCTTCTAGTTGGCATATGATGGTGTTTCTCTCCTTTTCTACTTCATCAACGTGTTCTTCTATGAATGCCAAATTTTCCTTCACCTTCTCTGCTCCTTGTGCTTGTTTCCTTGCTTCTTCTAGTGGAGATCTAAGAGAAGAGAATTCTTCCTTGTATTGACCAATCTCTGCTTCAAGATTGTTCAAGCTCTTAAGTCTTTGTTCAAGGTGGCTTGACAAAGTTTCTTCCCTTTTCTTTGCCTTATCCAATTGATTTGTCATAGATATGACTTCTTAATGATACTTTCTTTTGTTTTGATGAAATTCCTCTTTAAGTTTGGTAAGCTCATCATCTTTTTCTTGTACTTGAAACTTGACAAAGCCAACTTCCTTCCTTGTCTTGTCTTGGTTACCATCTTGCGCTTTCTTCTTAAGTTCCTCATTTTCCTTTTTCAAATTGTTAATCTCTTCCATGTAAGCCATAAGTTTATTCAAGAGATACTTTTCAAAGTCTTCTTTGTTCTATTCATCTTCTTCGTCTTCTTTAGCCTTGTTTTCATCTCTCTTATCTTCAGCGTCCTTGATGGATTTTGGACTTCTTTCTTGTTTTCCATCATCTTGTTGACTAGAGATCATTGTCAATGCTCCTTTTGAGTAAATATCGTAAAGTTTGTCCCATATGAATTTTGTTGACGAACATTTTTCAAAATTGGCCTTCACAGAATTTGGTAACCCATTCAAAATTTCCTTCATTTCTCTTATATTGTACTCCTTGGATTCTTCATCCATCATGTCATTAGTAATCACTGATTTCCAAACTTCAATTCCTCGAGTCTTTGAGAAATTCCTCATTCTTGCCTCCCATATATCAAAATTTCCATTGAACACTAGAGCCTTCGCAAATTGATTGACTTCAATTTCGATGGTTGAGGAAGACACATCTTTAGGAGGATTGGAGACATTCTTCCTTGGCTTTGCCATTTTTGTTCTAATGATCAACCTTCAAGCTGTTAAGATTTGAGTGAAGGTACTGGCTCTGATACCAATTGTTGGAAATACTGAGAGGGGGGTGAATCAATATTTCTTTTCAATTTTTAATTTTACCAGTTAGATCACTTAGATTTAGAACACAAAATGAACAATGATGAAATATATACTTTTATTAATTTCTTCTTTACAATAAGTAAAGTACAATAATGATATAGGGCTCCAACCCTAGATGAAGACTCCAATCTTTTAGGCTCCAACCTGTATTGTGCCAAGCACTGACTTGGTCTTTCCAAGGCTCCAACCTTGTCAATTTGAGGCACCAACCTCCCGGGCTCCAACCCTATCTTTGGTATAGGCCGCGACCTGGTTCCTTGAGTACTCCAATTCTCTAGGGCTCCAACCCTATCTTTCAAGGCACTGACCTTGTCTTTATGAGGCTCCAACCCTCAACTTCACTTTGTCAAAATATGTTTAGTTATTTGTTATTGTTCACAGATCCCAAATTCTTCTTCAACGAGCGCTGTCACACTTAGTCTCCATGTCACATCATCAATGACAACCTTTTCTTCTTAGAAGGTGTCACCACTACTGTTCATCGTACCCAAACAATTTCTCCAAGGTCATTCCATGATGACTTCAACAATGCATCATGATCTCCACGAATCTTCAGCTACAAGGCACTCTACAAGGTTCTTCAATAAGGTCTCCAAGCTCAGCTCAAAATCAGCTCCAACTTGTTAACAAGATGTCTGCATAAAATGTCCTTCAAAGGTGTCTTCAATATTCTTCATGATACCCAATAAAATCCTCCAAGTCACCTCATGATGACATCAATGATGCATCATGACCTTTAATATTATCTTCAAGATCACTCAAGACTTCTTCACCAAAATTTCTTCACGAGATCTTCAATGATGGTCCACAACTTCAAGGATGCTCATTAAGGAAGTGATAACATGTTTTCAAAGATTATGTTTGCTTCAAGACCTGCTTCTAGAGCTGCTCCAATCAATTTTTTAAGAAGTGTCACAAGTTTTATCCAACTAGATGTTAATAGGTAGGCTGCAAACTAATGTGACCGCCTTTAAAGTTTAAACAATCTTCAAAGGCTGAAACAAGTTCGAACCCATAACAAGAATGTAATCTATGCCTCCTCCACAAGTCCAAGCTTGAGGGAACACACAAAACTTCCAGATGACAACCTTCAACTAGTGATCCAAGCCTTCAACTGATTATCCTAAGGTCTGTCCTCCACAGGTCCACAATACCACAAGATGCTGCCACAGGTGTATATCTGAGCTTCCAATAAGGGGAACGATCCGAGCTTCTAGTTTGAGGCTTGTCTGAAATCTTCCTAGCACTAGACTGAGTTGTAGCTCTATTTTATGCCTTAAATTCTGAGTTTCACATCTCATTGGTTAGGGCTTCCTATGCCACTGTAACAACCCTCAACTCAGCCTTAAAACTCTTTCAATGTTTACACCATCCTTCTTCCATTTTAAGCTTGTACTAGGCCTCCTTCTAGACTGTTATTACAGACTTTGCATGGCCCAAAACTGACCTAAAAGAAGGTTCTGTTCAACACATCCAAAACGCAGATGCTTAGCACTATTCCTCAATTCTAAAGCCTCCAAAACACAGGTCCGAAATTTCCACAAAGAAATATGCCCAAAAAAGAGATATCCCTTGGCCTCCTTGCTGTGTTTTTCCTTCACTATGAAATATTCACCGAATTCTGTGTTTTTTCACCAAACTTCATGCCAAGAATGAAGTGTCTAATTTTGTATATATAGCGGTCTTTGCAATCTAAACCGAAAAGGCACATCACTGTTTGGAGGCCGACTTGTGTCCTTGAGCATAGGTCAGCTCAATGTTAGAGTTAATTTCCTTAACTTAAAAAATCAATATCTCTCAAACTATTTGGAGTTTCGGGGCAAGTAAGGGCTCGTTAGAAAGAGTAAAAAATCCTCTTTCAGATGGTCTAGGTCCCATGCTGAAAGGATGCCTCTAAGATTGCAAAATTTATTTTTCTTTGTTTCTGTCCTTAAATTTAGTGCAGAAAATATTTGGGACAAAATGAGGAGTGTTTGGGACAAAATGAGGTCATTAGGGAATTAATGTGAGGTCTCCACTTGTTATGTATTCAATCATCATATGTCATCAAGTGATCTCCAATTATTTCATTTTCCATGTCATCACCATATATTTCATCATGTGTGCCATCAATGTCACCATGTCATCAAGATAGTGCAGTGATATATCATTAACCATATGCAACATGCATCAATTTGTTAGAGTATGGGCTAGGTCATCACAAGGAGAGATTCTCCATCAGGAGTCACTATGAGCATCATTAATAGCTTGAAATATTCATAAGGTTAGAGCAACCTTAGCATCTTCGTTAATGGCATCCGTAGCACCTAGGGATTGCATGAGGTTCATTGACATCACAAGAATATTTGCCATCTCAGCTAATGCCATATTAGCATCAATGAAAACCTTGACTTACACTTTGACTAATATCCACTCTTGTACAATCTTTGGTGATGATAAATTAGAGAGTTGGTTTTTCCTTTCAGTTGATTTTGATAAACCAGGGAGTTGGTGCTAATAAACTAGGGAGTTTGTGATAATAAATTTGAATGTACTCTTTATATGTTAAGAAAATAATTTTGTGGTTTTTGCCCACTTTGAGCTTCCACGTAAAAAATCTCTATGATATGTATATTCATGTGCTTTGCTTTATATTTGTGGATTCAATTACAAGTTTTTGAAGCTAAATTTTTTTAACACTGATTCAACCCCCCCTCTCAGTATTTCTAAATATTCCAACAATTGGTATCAGAGTGGGTTCTTTCAGAAAAAAAATTGACCACTAGAAGGTAGATCTCAGTAAGACTCATGGAAAAGCAAGAAAAATACACCAAACATGGTCTTCCATTGTTTGATGGAGAAAATTAAGGCTTTTTGAGCAGAAGGATGAGATTGTTCTTACAAGCATAGGGAGTTGATGTTTGGCAAGTTGTTCTGAATGAATACAAGGTACCGACCTCTAATCCAACAAATCCAATTGGAAGAAGAGTCTATGAAAGTAATTCAAAGGCTATGTATGCAATTTGAGGAGGATTGACATGATCAAAATTTTTCAAGGTTATGCATTATGAATCAACAAAGGAAATCTAGGACAAGCTAAAGAATGTGTATGAAGGAGATGAAAAGGTCAAAGAGGTCAAGCTTCAAACTTATAGAGGAAAATTTGAACACTTGAAGAGGAAGACACTGCAACTTAATTTCTCTGGATTTATGAGATCATAAATACTATGTGAGGACTAGGAATGAGGACCACATATACAATCATCATTCAAAAGATACTAAGATCTCTCCCAATGAAATGTAATTCTAAAATATCAGCTTTAGAAGAAAGGCAAGATCTAGCTACATTGAGTATGTGTGAGCTACATGGAATTCTTATAGCTTATGAAATGAGGAAAAAATAGGAAAATCCATCTAAAAGGGAAGTAGATTTCAAGGTCTCCAAGAAGACAAGGAAGAACAAGAAAAAGTAAAAAACAAGCTCTAGATCTAGTGTTGATTCAGCTGATGAAGAAGGAGCCAACTTTGCTAGAAAGTCAAAAGGAGTAACTAGAAAATATAAAGGTAAGCTTCATTTAAAATATTTTGAATGTGGTAGAATTGGTCATTATGCTTCTAGATGTCCTTTTGCAAATGATCCAGATAATGATGAAGAAGTGATCTCTATATGTAAACTTGAGAGTTTATGGTGAAAATTGCAAGTGAAATGTTTAGGTTTTTTAGCCAATTATGTCAATTTCATTAACACATTAACATGCTTTTAAAACTCAATTTTGTAGAAAATAAAAAAGACATCAATACCATAAAAATATTCACAATAAAACAAATGATGAAGGATTTCACCCCTCCTGGGCTACAGTTCTTGGTCCAGCTTCCAATTTTGGGTCTGTTTCATTATGCTAAAAAATATGTGTTTTCATCAGGTTACAGTGCTAAAAGTGCTAAAACAATGCCTCCAATGGCTCCAGAACAAACAAAAATCCATAGTTGGGTTTTTTTTGCACTCAAAAAGGTCGAAATTGACTGAGTTATGCTCTAGAGAAGTTTTCCTACTAACTTTCCTCCAATTCACATCCACTTGCAAATTGTTCTATAATTTCTGCTTTTTGCAGCCACGTGGAGCGATAATCCCCCCCGCCCTTCCACTCGCCCCGCTGATATAACACATGGTTTGGAACTTTG
The DNA here is from genome assembly GCA_034641835.2 of Pinus albicaulis. Classification (NCBI taxonomy): domain Eukaryota; kingdom Viridiplantae; phylum Streptophyta; class Pinopsida; order Pinales; family Pinaceae; genus Pinus; species Pinus albicaulis. The sequence goes on along the minus strand of CM076571.1, from coordinate 951,020,029 downwards.
GCACATTGTTAATATATATGGTTGGGGCCGAGGTTAACCCCAGATCTTGTCTGCCTGCCACATAGCGTGGTTGGGTGGACCAGTGTCCAAGGTTAATCCCGATCCCGACCCTTGACACCTTCACTAACAAAATTCAAATAAGAGTTGGAAACCATTGTAGTCAAGGAATAGAATAGGCGGGCTGATGGAGGCATTGGTTGTTAGTTGGTTGGTCGCATGTTCGAACCTTGCGGAGGAAGTTCAGCCTCATACCATATTTTTACTCGACCATTAGGAGGCCAGGTGGCTACCATGGATTGGCCCATGTGGCTCCTCCTAATTGGTCCACATAAACACAACCTAAACCATTAAAAATACATCAATTTGAACCAATTAGCAGATGCCAATTGTCATCCTCCCATTGAATGATAGGAGGTTCAGTCACCCTGTACGATCATTTCCCAGTCAGCGTATAGACTACTAGCTAGGAATCCTTGCAACCTCTTTTTAAAAGTTTTAGTTGTTTTCCAAATAAATTAGAACGCGATATCAGGAGCATACGATATCAATTTTGAGTGAAATGAGTTATGTTGGATTCAGGGAGACGAGATATTCGCTTTGGCATTGGCTTCGAGCCAATCCAAGCACTTTGAATTTTGAGCATTTTATTGATCCACTGGATCATTCCTCCCCACTGGAAGCTTTTGGACCCCAAAAGATCACTCTCAGTTGAAAAAAATATGATTGTACAGTTCCCTCACCCTTCCACTCTCAATCCATTTGGCTTTTCTTGGATTTGTTCCCTTGAGCCCCACACGAAGGTACTCCACGTTCCCTAGTTTTGAAGTCCTTATTTTCCTGTCAAGGATGGTATCTTCTTGTAATTCTTCAAGATATTTAGGAGATAAATATCCAGTTTAAGGAATTTGGACATTCTCTCTTTTATCTTCAATCAAAGGAGGCTCATAGAACCTTAAATTTTCAACATTAACAACTGCATAAATTTCCATATATGAAGGAAAATCCAACTTGAAGGAATTATTACCAATCTTTTCCAGAATTATGAATGGACCATATTGAATTGGTTTCAGTTTTTTACCTTCTCCTTGGAGTCTCTTTACTAATGTCAATCCAAAATTCATCACCGACTTGGAAACTGTGATCTACATGATGCTTATCATGTCTTGTCTTGTACTTGACTTGACTCTTCTCCAACTATTCTTGAACTGTTTGATGTACCAATTGAAATTTTTCAATGAATCTTTTGGCTTTTCTTGTGTCACTATGACCATCAATAGCAACATCCTTCCCAAAGATAAAATCTAAATGATATTTGGGCTAGTATCCCAAGCATGCCTCAAATGGCGATGTTTGAGTCGATGAATGCTTGGCCCAATTGTAAGCATGTTGAATAGAGTGAAAATATTCATCCCACAACTTAGGATGCTTGCTGCAATAACCAAGAAGAAGATGTATCACTGTTCTATTCATCACCTCTATTTGGCCATATTTTTGCAGATGGAATGTTGTACTCTTTTTCAATTTGGTGTCCATGAGTCCCCACAAGCTTGACCAAAATTTCCCGACAAAGCGAGAATATCGATCACTAATAATGGATGTGGGAAACCCAAAATTTACCCATAGATTCTGAAAGAATAATTGAGTAGTCTGTTTCGCTGTAACCTCCTTTTTACAAGGTATCAAAATATACATTTTGCTGAACCTATCCACAACTACATAAATATAATCATGACCTCTCCTAGAAATAGGTAGACCTCCTACAAAATCGATATAAACACTCTCCCATGGACAAGAAGGTACCGGAAGAGTTGTATACAATCCCAACTTTCTATTGCTAGGATTAGTGACCGCACATAATGAACATCCTCTTACAAATCATGACACACTTTCAAGCATACGAGGCCAGTAACAATACCTCTATAATTGTGCCACTGTCTTACCTATGCTGAAATGACCAGCAATAAGAGAAGTGCGCGATTCCCTTATGATGTTGACTCTCTCTCGCTGTGGAATACAAAGCTTTCCAAGATGGTACAACAAGTTATCATGCACATGATAATCAAATTCCTCTACTTGGTTACCTTGACACAAAGTCACATATACATATTTGAAATCATTATCTAAAACATATTGATCAACATAGCTCTCATGCATGACAAAATTATGCTTAAGGATAATGGATGCACTAAAAATTGGTCTAGAAAGCATATCAAAAACCTTGCTATAGATACTTTTCTTATACCTTATCACCAAGTGGATTTGTTGAAGAAATCCCATTCATCTGAAGTGCCTCACTTGCTAGAAATTTGTTTATGATTGAAAGTATTGCAATGGATGATGATCCGTGTGAATGATTGTTTCCTTACCCATCAATTAATGTTTCCACTTTTTCACACTTTGCACCAATGCATACAATTCATTTCCGTTTATAGAATAGTTAATCACTGCACCATTAAAAAATTATGAATGAAAACAGATGGGCTTACCATATTGCATAAATACTGCGCCCATGGAATAGTCACTTTCATCATTCTGTATCTCAAATGACTGTCTCAAGTTAGGAAGTGCAAGTATAGGAGCTGAACTGATATTTTTCTTCAATGCATGAAATGTTTTTATTTTTTGTTTTCCTCCCCACTGAAAAAATTGCTTCACATTTGTCAATGCATGCAATGGAGCCGTGATAGAAGAAAAGTTATAAATGAACTTTCTCAAATATTGGGCTGCTCCCAAAAAAATTCTAACCTCTGTCACTGTTTTTGGCTTTGACCAATTCAAAATGACATCAACCTTGGAGGGATTTATTTTCAATTCACCTCCTCCAACAATATGACCCAAGTAGACTAAACACGTTTTTCCAAATTCACATTTCAACATCTTTAAAAACAATTGTTCTTTCTTCAAGACATCTATCACCTGCTTGAAATGCATGACATGTTCTTCATGGGACTTGTTGAAAACTAATATTTCATCTAAGTAGACTATCAAAAATTCATCTAGAAAAGGCCTTAATACATCATTCATTATACGCATGAAGGTAGCAGGATCATTACAAAGCCCAAAGGGTGTAACCAACCATTCAAACAAACCTTTATTTGTGTTCAACGTTGTCTTCCATATGTTTCCTTCAACAATCCTACTTTTTTGATAGCCACTCCTTAAGTCCAACTTAGTGAAATACACAACATATTTCAATTTATAAAGTAAATCATTGATTCTAGGAATATGGTAACAATTCCTTACCGTAATCTTGTTCAATGCACGGAAGTCCACACACATGCGCCATGTTCCATCCTTCTTTGGCACTAAAATGGTAAGTGAACCACATGGTGATGTACTTGGATGAATGATCCCCTTATGAAGCAACTCTTGGATTTTTATTTTTTTTTATTTCTACATTTTCCATCACTGACATCCTGTACATGCCAATGTTAGGAAGAGGACAACCTTGCTACAATTGAATTTCATGTTGGATTCCTCTTTTGGGAGGAAATCCCTTAGGCTCTTGAAACATCTCATCATACTGGTTAACAACCTAAACCGAATCAGATTTCAACTTTGAATCACAACCTTTAAACACTTCATTCTCAACATCATTCTTGGGTTTGATCATTAAAAGCACATAGTTCTTGCTAGAGTTAACAAGTCTCTTCATTTTTCCAACATTCACAAGTGAAAGGTTTAGTTTCTTGCTATGGGATCTACAAATGTAATCAATACTATCTTTAAACACGTGATATTTGTTTTCATGGCGATGAAAGATAACTCTCCTGTCATAAAGATATGGGCTTTCCAAAACAATACCACATATGTCTAATGGCACTACATCAAGTTCTACCTCATCAATGAAGTTTGTAGTAATGGTGAATTTCAATTTTCATTTTCTATTTACTTACAACTTTGCATTGTCACACACCTGTTGGGGTTCCCATGTTTTGGCCAGATTGGCAAGACCAAAAGATGAGACAAAATCAAACCACTTTCAGACCTCAGGATCTAGCCCTCCTGGGTCCAGAGAGGGATCTCTCTATGATTGTTGAAGGTAATGTCTTTGAAGGTCAAAGGTTTAAGATATTAAGCTAGTTATAGGTACAGGGTTTGTTTGTTTGATTGTTTGTTTGGTTGCTGGTTATCAGGAAAGAAAAGTTCAATGTAAGGCAAGGATGAGCAAAGAGGATTTAGGCAAAGGTGAGGTATTCTAGGAAGCATTCAAAACCATTGGGCAATGGAGTCAGGAAAGGATTTGCTTGCTAATCAATATGCAGGCTTTCAGTTGGGCTAGTCATCTAAAACATTGGATCTTAAAGATGATAGTTTGGTATGGAATGGTAGGGGAGGAGGAACAATAAAGGTTTAGAACAAAAATTTAAGGACCTAAGATCAAAGAGAGACTTTGAACTCTCAATGCTTCGGCCTCCAGCTTGAGGGATCTTAGAAAGGCCAGCTGGTTGCACAAGGATCCTAGTGGAGAGGGCTAACTCAAATCCCCAGTGTTCCCAAATCTTCCAGCTAAATCCTAACAAGAACATCTAAGAACATATTCATTTAATTCATACATCAGCTAGCAGGATAACATCCACTACACTGGTTAAATCAACTGAAATAAACTCTTAGATAACACATTTAGTAGAAAACATCAAAGGCAAGAAGAGCAGAAACATAGGGTACCTAACAAGGGTAAATCCTATGCCAGATTTCTGATGCAAGGCAATAGAAATGAAATGAAACAGAATGCAAGTTAAACACAAATACAAAGATAGAAAAACATCACCGTTGCTTCAGATCAGGATCCAAAGAAATGTGCTTGTCATATTAAAAAGCAACACCAGTCAAGTACAACATTGCCAATAGCTTGATACTCAGTCTAAAAACATCTTCCTTAGCCTATCTTACAACTTTACACAGAGACTTTGTCTCAAAATAAACCGCTTGTAATTCTCTGATAACTGATCAACAACCTTTACAATGAGTTTCTTCATGAATTTATAGCTGAAGTGGAGTAGAGAAGGTAGGTGAAACACTAAATGAAGCATTAAACTCAGAAAAGAAAGAGGGCTGAAGCCCATTCTATTTAAACCCTGTGCATTCATCCCTGGTACTCCTTTAGACAAAGGAGCGATCTTCTTCAAGCTTCCATTTACTTCGGTATGTCTATGATGTACTTTGGCTACAGTACTCTGTAGTACTTCTGGTGAATTAAACAAAAACGTAGAATCATGACGCTAAGATCTGCCATACTGTGAAACAAATGCTTCTGATAGCATAGGACTGCTGTAGGGAGGGCGAAAAATTCACTTGGACACAATGTAGACTGAAACAATAATGTGTACCATGTCCTTGCTCAGGAAGAAACATTCTGTTGATTTGAAACCCTGATAGTATTGTTTTCTGCGCGCTGGACCTTCCATGCAATCCATGATGTCTTTGAACTGGTGCCTTTTCCTTCTAAAATCCCTGAAAAAGCTCAAAAATCTTCTATTTCTTGCCTCGAACTCTCTGCTGCTCCCGTACTATCTTTGTTTATGCAATCCGAGATTTAATGGCGCTGGAGAGGATTTGCAGAGTTTGACCTCTGTCCTTTGTTGAAATTTACGATGCAAACACCTTTCCGGACCCTTTTATGTAAAATCAGGCTCTAAATTCAGCTCCTTCTGTGCATTGTTCCTTTATAATAGCGCATATGAATCATGGCGGTTTTCTTCTTGCCTATAACCCTGCAAAACACGAAAACAAATTAAGAAAACCGTGCATGGAGAGGGTGGTGTGGATGACTGCAGAAACGGTGACGTGACACGGTGGATGACGATGCATGCAGAGGTTACTATGGAGGAAAACCGTGTAACAGTGGGAAATGCACTGGGCGATGTCGAAATGGCAATTCCAGTGAAAAACATTAAAAATTTGACCTTGGAATGAAATATGAACGAAATATAAGGAGGGCGGAGGTCATCGTGATAAAAACACGTGGAGAGGTGACGTGGCGGTACGGGGTCAACGGCGGGTGTGCGAATAAATCTGGACCATCCAATCTCAGGAGGAGATCGACAGCTAGGAACGCATCAGAGGGCGATGGACAGTGGGCTAGGGGTACGGATGCCTTGGGTTAACTTTCGTGCAACTTCGTGGAGCGATCGTCGTTGGATGGAGAGCCCCAGATCGGACGGTTGATATGCATATCGCTCCGTGTCCTGTGCCGAATGATAACGCGCGATGGGTGGGCGGTTTTCAAACAGTGCCGATGCCACGCATCATGCGATGAGTGGAATCGTTGGCCAAATGAAAATTACCACCCACCTCTCAAAGGCGGTGCGATATAAACCGCCAGTTTTTTCACAGTGCGCGGCTATGGGGACCACCGGGACGGGTGTACTGTGAGTCGTCGGATCAACAGTTGAATGGACGACGGATCTGCGATTGGGGTGGTGAACGGGTAGAATGGTGACGGGTAGAATGGTGGACGCTGTGGGACCACGACGACCGTCCGATCTGTACAGATCGACGGTTTTAACCGCTCCCGATATATATTTGCAATAAGCGCCTTTCGACTTAGCGCCTGGTCTCGGCACTAGGTCACGTGGAGGGAAACGTTAAGGGGGCTGGCCTGAGGGGGCTAAGACCTGTTACAAAGGTAGGAAATATGTTTTTTGGCTCGTTTTTAATGAAATTCAAAGCCAAAAATGGGTAACGATAAGAGGAAAAAGGAGTTTTTAGGCCGAATAAAGGGTGAATGTAGGATTTAAAGGGGATTTTGGGAGGAATTCCACAGGGGTACAAGGGGCAGATAAAGGCCTTCTGGAGCACAATTTTTTGCAATTTAGAGAGGCTTTATAATGGGGATCAGCAGAGGGGATTTTATCAAAGGGCAAAAGGCACAGGAGACTTCAAGGATGATGTGTCTTCAGGGGAGATACATTTCTTGAAGGCTCAAAAACAATCTAGCCCCCTACTTTGCTTGTAAGAAAATTTATAGGGGGCTAACAACACCTAACCTAAAGGATATGGTTTAGGATGAGGAATGGTTTCCAAATTCAAATTTTTGACAATGTTTTCAGAAATGATATTTTCTTGTGAGCCACTATCAAATAAAGTATAAATTTTGTTATGTTTTGAGATGAATCTAATATGGAAAAGCTCTATTATTTATTTTTCATTTTGAGTTTCATTGTGGCTATTTGAATAAATAGTGCTAGCAATGGATTCCTTACCTTTCAATCCCATAACTGTGACCTTTGTTTCATCTACCGAATCGGATCCTAAATCATGTTGTGTAGTTGCAACTGTGTTTTGCTTTCCATTGTTGTTAAAATTTTTGGCTCTCATCTCAAGATGAAGTTTCTAATGGTGATCTTCATCGTGACCATCCTTTGAACAATGCTTTCATGTTAATTTTTCTCCCTCTTTCTTGATGGAAGCATTCTTATTCCCTTTTCCTTTGAATTTACCCTTTCCTTTGCCTCCACCCTTAAATGGATTTTTGATGCCTTCTTGTGGAACATTTTCCCCTCTTGCTTCTAGATGTGTTGCTTGTACACAAACCTCATCTAAACTTGTAGGGTTAAACATGAGAATATTGTGTCTCAAGTAGATATGCAAAAATCTAATGTATTTTAGTAAAGTGCCTTGAGATGATAAATATACACCTAATATCAATGATATCCTTCTAAAATCTTAGGTATAACTTTGCACACTTTGACCCTTTAATTTCCTAAAGTTTTTCCAATCCATGATAAATTTCTGCATGTATGATAATAGATAAAATTGTTTTCTTATTGCAGCAACAAAATCATTCCAAGAAAATAAAACCTTACCATGATTCTTCATGTCCTCTTGAGTTTTGGCTTCCCACCAAATGAGTGCTGCACTTTCCAACCTTAACGAAGAAAGAAGAATCTTGGTATCATCATTCTTGATCCTTTGTATCCTGCAATACACTTCATGTTGACGAACCCAACTATTTAATCTCTCATCTTTTACCTCTCCATTATACATATGCAATTCAAACTTTATGTCAAGTTTTAAAATTGGAATTTTATGATGTCCCTTTGTGTTATCCAGATAAATCCCTCTTGCGGACAAGAGCGATCTCCATAGCATTCTAATGAATGAATAGAAACAAACAGGCATAAGAATATCTCTTTCCCTAACCTATTAGTATTCATCTTATCAAAACTAGAAAAGATAGGATGATGGTCTTGCCTTTCAACTGAAATGCTTGTTGAAGATCCTGCACTTTTTTTTTTATGTAGCTCCTCAATGCTTAGAAGAAACCTGCAAACACAAATATACAAGAAATCAAAAGCACCTGCAACATAATAATAATCCAAAAACTAGCTTATCCCAATGATCAAGGAGATTAGGAAATGAAATTGCTTTGATGAATTTATGAATTTTAACCATCACAATTCCAAGAACGCAATACAGTGAGAAAAAGTATCCAAATGTATTATTGAGGAATAGAAGATAAATCTTACAACCAAGCCTTCATGTTGTACATGTTCCTCCCATATAACTCCAATATTCCTCCTTGGTTAACAATTTCTCCACTCTAAAATGACCAGCATAAGATTACTATATGTGAACCCGCTTAAAAATGAAGCTTCACCTCAATTTATAGGAGAGATTGAGGAGGTTTAGGATCCACCAAATAGGAGTGAGATCCACAAGTGAGGGGATGTGGATCCCATGACCAAGGGAATTAGTTCCATGATTGGAGGGATTTGGCACAAATATGCTTCTAGATGTTACTTTTATCTTTTAATTTTCGTGAAGTAAGGTGTGCATGTTTTAATGGAAAAAAGAGCACAAAGTTCTGCAGGGAACCTTTGTAATATCCGTGCATGTGTCGGAAATGGCAGCGAAAATTGCGCAAGTCACTTTTAAGAGTTTTTAAAGAGTCATTTTCCAAAATTCAGAACTTGGTCATGGAATATGAATGTTTGAATTTCCAGGAAGCATGAGTATGGATGGTGATAGATCCATATTGACCATGTAAATTTCATGGTGAAAAAATAACGTGTAACGGATTTCCCCCTAAAGTGCGAAGTATGAGAAAGATTTTAAAAGAGTGAAGTGCTTTATCATACCAAGGATTGGATTGGACACATCAGTCAGAAACCTGCAATGAACATTCAATGCAAAGATATAATCATCACTGAGGTAAAAATTCTCATACTCATAGTAAAACTAGATCTATGTACTGGTATGGAAATGGCTTAGAATTATATTAATGGTAGACGCAATATTGAAACATCCATCTGTCATAAATTGGTCTACTCCAACATAAATACATAAATCCTCACAACTTATATGGATGAAACTAGATCCAGGGTCTTGATCTCTATCTCTCGATCTAGCATGAATCTAGCCATGTGATTGAATGCGTCGAAGTTGAACATGGTAGAAACCACTTGATTACAGGTCAATGATGAAAACCATTAATAAGTGTGAGAGAAACCACCAATAATGATAATGGCTCTCAAAGTAATTCAGTACAACCTATGAAGTGTGAATGGATAATCTATAGTAGAACACTCATAGGGTCAATCAATCAAAGGCCAATGATTAAAACCTGTTGTCGAAGATGAGAAACCTACCATTAGGACATGCAGATTCCAAGGAATTGATAAAATTTCTGGATCAACTTCCTAGATAATGAGCTGAAGCCGATAGGAAGCGATTTGTCATAGGAGGACCTACGACACGAAACTCATTATTCAAGTTTGAAGAAATATTTTTGGAGGACTGACTCAAGGATGGTCAACGTGAATGTAGAAAAATATTTGCATTGAAAAATGAATTGAAGTTGAAATTTCTCTTGAACACATAACGACACTGTAAATGAGTTGGCAGAATTTGACTTAAAGATAATACCCAAAACCAGTTGAAGTATTTTAATGAGGTTCAATTAACTATAAGACAAAAGGATTACCCAAGCCAGACATTAGTGTGGCAAAGTGTCGTGTTCAAGAGCGAAATTCCACTTCTAAAACAAGTATAAAAGATGGATTCTTTTTCTCAAAATTCCCCCCCACCATTACTGTAAAGTACTTCTTTATTTTTTCAAGCTTGAGGAGGATAAAATTTGCTTGTTTTATAAGCTCATCTTTCTGTTGAACTCTTAGTTAAACTGAGAGGGGGGGGGGTGTGAATCAGTTTAACACATTCATAATCATTTTGAATTTTTAATAAACCTTATTTACACCTTCATTTCATGTCCAGCTTAATATGTGAGTAATCTTAGAATGTGAGCAACAAGTATTAATATAATATAACATCAGACTTAATATGAAAGCAGTAGGTATTAAGCAGATGATATAAATCAGATCAACACATAAACATGATGCACAGAGACACCAGATATAAGTGGAAACCCATAAAGGGAGAAAACCACATCTTATTATTGTTGTGATGCAAAGGCAAGCTCCAAGTCCCTCTCACCACTGTTTTTCTGCAGGCACCAACCTACAGGAGGCTCCTACCTCAATTCTGCAAGCTACAACTTGCAAGGAAGCACCAACTCCATTCAATTTTCTGCAGGCACCAACCTACAGGAGGCTCCAACCTCAGTCAGCTACAACTGACAGCTATCAAGCTGCAACTTGATAGGGAAGCTCCAACTTCCTCAATTTTTCAAACTGAATGTTTGCTGATTTACCTCAGATATCAGCTCTATTCTGTATCTTCTCTTTCTGCTCTTATTTTCTTAATCTTCTCTACCTTACACTTATATACTCTGCCTACTCTATATTTTCTCTCTCTCACCTCACTTGTGCATATCAATGTGATATTATATATAGAGTTCCTCACATGACTGTTTGTATTTCATAAAGAATTTGGAGTGAACAGTCATGACTCTTTGGCTTCTATCTTCTTATTCCTTTATCCAACTCATTTTTAAAATTACTACAATATGTACAAATTTCCATGCTACAATGGGATTTTGTCTTTTCCTTAGGATACTTGCCTTTGCATCACAAACAATAAAAATAATTACAACATTTACATTCACATTTTTAATTACACATTTCAATTTCACTCATCTCCTTTTCTGGATTTTGGCTTTACTGGATTTGTCTTTTCCTACCGTTGTTAAGAAACAGTTCTGCATACTCTTTGTTCACTTTCATCTACATATTCTACATGTTCACTTCATTCCTGTACATATTCATATTAACTGAACTTTCATCTCTGCACGCTCTCCTCTTCTTTTTCCTTTTCCATACACATTCATGTTTCAGTCTTTACAATATTTCATACGGGACTATATATATATGAATTAACCCTTGACTTTGTTGTTAAACATTAGGCATTTCAAAATGCATCCATATGCATTGGATTTATAATCAATTCCAGGCCATTCTTATGCGCACATTTCACTTTAATATATCAGATATTGTAATATATATCAATCAAGTCATAATCTCGTTTTTGCTCTCACTTACCCCACGCACACGGTCATTACATATACAGGCTGTATTGTATTCAATCAAATATTGAGACCCTTAGTGATATGAAATATGTTTACGAAATTCCACTTTGCCGTCGAACCTTATTTAACTTAAAGCCTTAATTGAACAACACACACATATGCGTGGGCCCCAACGCTAATGGTCTCTCCATCCAACGGTTGTTATTGCGTCGCCTCGGCCTTGACGATCCAACGGATATCGCACGGGCTACTTGTGCGAACGATAACGTGCAATGGTGCGCCGTACCTGGGTTATCCTTCGCGCACCTTCCGAACACAGCCACCATCAGATCGCTTCCCTCTAGATCGACAGCTTATGTCAATATCGCTCCGCGTCTTTGGTCGATGGTTAACGCGCGATGGCGCGCAATGGGAGGCGGTTTTGCAATGTCGGTCAAGGACACGCATCAATCAACCTATGGAATCAGTCGCAAATGGAGAAAACCGCTTGCCCGATGGAAGGTGGTGCGATGAAAACCACCCTTCAACTCCAAACCACGTTCACTGTTTACTTCGGTCACGTTTCCATCTTTCTCTCACTCTCCAGGTTCCGTCCTCGCCTTGTTCCACTCCTTTATAAGTGGCCTTGGTCCCTGGCGTTTCAACACGGTCCTAATATATATATATATATATATATATATATATATATAACGCATAGTTCCATTACTCTGTGCTTCCAAGGTTCTGTCCATCAACGCCCTATTCAGTTGCGCTCAGGTTCTTCCGCCTTTCACTCTAATACTAATACTTCGGTTCCGTCTTCTAATACTTCGCTCCTTTCGATATATATATAACTATTCATCGCATTTCACCGCTGTGATTTCATCTGTTACTACGCATAGCTCCATTCACACTGCGCATTTGACTATGGTTCCAGCTCTCCTTTTGTGACATCGAACCTTCCGGCCCTTCAGATATATATGTGCAGAATCTCGAATGAGCCCTTATTTTAGAGTTATTCGATCAATACAGCACATCTAAGTTCGGAACAAAGGATCTTCATATATCTATACTAACCCTTATTTTATATTTATACTCAGCGCATCAGAATTGTTTATAAATCAAACCATTTGCATTAAACCTTATTACAATTACTCAACAACACCGAATTCCTTATTTTATGCAGGGCATTTCCATGACCCTTCACACATAGTTTTCAACACTCTTTTCATACTTTATATAATATGTTCCCACACTCAGAACTAGTTTCTCAAATCAAATATCTCTGCTCCTTGACTGATGCTACTCCTTGCTCCTGAAGCTCCTCTGCTGCTCCTTTGACTTCTCCTTAGCCATCTCCTTTGCAATCAATGAAAACATTTCCAACAGTCTCCCCCTTTGGCATTGATGGCAATGCATTTCCTCTGCTTTCCTTTTAAGAAAAGACCCTTTCTTCTGTTGCTATCCTCCCCCTTTGACATCAATGGCAAAGGGTTGCTCATTTCCTTTCTGCTTTCTGCATTTCCTCTCTATGAGATCTTCTGACTCTGTACCCTGCTGCTCCTAATTTTGGATTAAATCTAAAATTATGATCCTTTAGCCTTTTCATTGACTCCTGTATGCTGGGTGTATTATTTCAATAATCCTTTGACCCTGAGGACCTGTTTCATGCTTTCCTTGCTGGTTGATCTCCCCCTGGAATGATATTTTCGTTTCTGTTCTCCCCCTGAAATTGTGCTTTCTCTTCATATCAGAGAGTAGCATCTACATATACTACCCCTAGTTTATCTCTCAAATATTCAAATGGTTCTCTAGCAAGAGGTTTGGTAAATATATCAGTTGTCTGTTCTTTTGTTGGCACATACTCCAGCTTTACTATCTTCTTAGCCACTTGTTCTTGGAGAAAATGATACTTGATTGGGATATGCTTAGTTTTTGAGTGAAGAACGGGATTTTTTGATATACTTATAGAACTTGTATTATCACATTTGATTGAGATAGGTTCATTAATGCTTACCTTCATGTCTTGAAGAGTCAGCTTCATCCACATGACTTGTGTACAACATGCTGCTGTTGCTATATATTTTGCTTCAGCTGTAGACAGGGAGATAGATGTTTGTTTCTTGCTTAACCATGCCACCAGACTTTCTCCTAGATAGAATGCACCTCCACTTGTACTCTTCCTGTCATCCACACAGCTGGCCCAATCTGCATCTGTGTATGTTGTCAAAGTGAAGTTTTTTCTTTTTGGATACCAAAGTCCATACACTGTCGTTCCTTGTAGATATCTTAATATTATTTTTACTGCCATAAGATGATTTTGTTTAGGTGTTGCTTTATATCTAGCCACTAGTCCTAGTACTAGCATGATGTATGGTCTTGATGCAGTCGGATACAATAGACTTGCTACCATGGATCTGTAGAGTTTTTTATCTATATCAGCAGACCCATCATCATCACACAGCTTGCATCCCGTTATCATGGGAGTTGACACAGGTTTGCAGTCCTCCATTTTGAAATTTTTCAACATTTCTTTTAAGTACTTTTCTTGTGAGATGAATGCTCCTGTGTTCTTTTGCTGAATTTGAAGTCCTAAGTAGAAACTGAGCTCTCTAATCATGGACATTTCAAACTCTGATTTCATCTCTTCTACAAATACTTTTGCTAGTTCATCTCTGTTGCTTCCAAACATAATGTCATCAACATATACAACAACAATCAGGAGTTCATTTTCATGGGCTTTTATGTACAGATTGTTGTCTACTCCACCTCTCTTAAAGCCTTGTTTTTGCAAATATCTATCCAGTCTTGAGTACCAAGCACGAGGAGCCTGTTTTAGTCCATATAGGGCCTTCTTCAGTTTGCACACACAATCTTCTTTGTCTGTCAATGAGAAGCCTTCTGGTTGTTCCATGTAGACTTCTTCTTCTAAGTCTCCATTCAGAAATGTAGATTTTACATCCATTTGATATACCTTGAAATTGTGGTAGCATGCAAATGCCAGGAACATTCTGATAGCTTCCATTCTGGCTACAGGGGCAAATGTTTCATCATAATCAAGTCCTTCGACTTGTTAATATCCTTTGCAGACCAGCCTGGCTTTATTGCTGATTACTTGTCCTTGCTCATTCATTTTGTTTTTGAATACCCATTTTGAACCAATGATATTTTTCTCAATTGGTCTAGGAACTAGTTCCCAGGTATTGTTCTTTTCAATTTGGTCCAATTCCTCATTCATTGCTTTTACCCAAGACTTGTCCTTGCTGGCTTCTTCAAATTTCTTTGGCTCTATTTGTGACAGCATGGCTATGTATACTTCTTTAGTTTGTTCTGTTAGCTGCCTTCTTGTTTGGATCCCTATTTTCTTATCTCCTATGATTTGATCTTCAGGATGATTCTTCTGAGTGTATCTTGAGGGGGATTTCGAGCTCAGCCCTTCATCTTCTATAGTCTTGCTTGTTTCATCATCATTCTGGTCTTCTTCTTCATGGTTATCTGATGGAATGCAGCAGTCAGTATCTCTTGTATTGTTTGGAAGTTATTCATCAAATCTCACATCAATGCTTTCTACTATTTTCCGAAGAGTCTTGTTGTAGCACTTGTACCCTTTTCTTTTGGATGCATATCCTAGAAATATTCCTTCATCTGCTCTTGCATCAGATTTTCCAAGATTTTCATCATTATTCTTTATGTAACACTTGCTACCAAAGATTCTGAAATGTCTGATTGAAGCTGGCTTTCCATGCCACAGTTCGTAGGGAGTCTTGTCACTGCTTGGCCTTAAGTGAGCTTTATTAAGGATATGTACTGCTGTGTGCACTGCTTCTACCCAGAAGGTTTGAGCAATATTATTCTCTTGCATCATGGCTTTGGCAATTTGTTGAACAGATCTGTTTTGTCTTTCTGCTACTCCATTCTGCTGAGGTGTTCCTGTAATAATGAATTGTTGTTTTATGCCATGTTCATTGCATAGGTCAGCAAAGTCATAATCAGTGAATTCACCTCCTCTTTCTGATCTGATGCATTTCAGCTTGCACCTGTCTGATTTTCTGTTAATGCCTTAAATATTTTGAATTTGTCCAGAGCTTCCGATTTATTCTTGAGAAAATCAACCCATGTCATTCTGGAGAAATCATCTATTATCAGCATGAAGTAGGATTCTCCACTTGGTGTTTTAGTTCTTGCAGGTCCACACAGATCCATGTGCACAAGCTGGAGTGGTCTTCTTGTTGACAACTCCTCTTTGGCCTTAAAGGATGTGCGGGTCTGTTTACCCAATTGACGAGATTTGCATATGGTATTAGAAGGCCTCTTTATTTCCGGCATGTCTCTGACAGCATTCTTCTTGCTTAGTCTGATGATGTGATCGAAGCTGAGATGTCCCAATATTTTATGCCATAACCATGACTCCTCAAGTTTGCTAAGATGGCATGCTTCATCTTCCTCTTTCACAATGTAAACATTTCTCTCTGTTCGAACACCTTTGAGCAGAGTCTTACCGGTGGTGCTTGATCTGACTTCACAGTCTTGTGCTCTAAATAGAACTTCGCAACCTTTGTCACACATCTGACTGACACTCAGTACATTTTCTTTCAGCCCATCTACAAATAGTACATCTTGGTCCTTTCCTCTGCCATTGTCTATGCTGACTGAGCCTTTTCCCTTGATCTTACCTGACTTATCATTGCCAAAAGTAACATTGCCAAATTTCTTTTCATCAAGAGTTATAAACTTACTTTTGTCTCCTATCATGTGTTTAGAGCAGCCACTATCCAAATACCATTGAATTTTCAGATCTTGAGTAGTTAGAGCCAGGTTACACTTATTCACCTTCTTTATCCACTGGAGGCACCCTTTTGTTTTGTATCTTTTGTGAGGTGATGACCTCCATCTTCTTAGAGGAAATTTGGAAGGTATATGTCCAACTTGATTGCATACACAAAATTTGATCATAATCTTTGTAGAATTATGAGTATGAACATAATTTATTTGATTCATAAACCTTCTTGAGGTGTTAAACATTAATTTTTGTCCATACTTTCTACACTCAATGATTTTATGACCAAATTCCTTACAATAAAAGCAGTAACCATAGAAGCTATTTGCATACCTGATGTAAGGTTGTCTCTTCCATTTGTTTGCTTGAGGCAATCTCTTCAAGGTTTGCATCTTTTGCTGGTTTGAATTACTCCTCCTTGCATGACAATATGCAACAATGTGTCCCAGCTTGTGGCAGACATAACAGGTGGCATTCTTCATTGGAGGGAAGAATCTCCTTTGATGGTTTCCAAATTTTACATATTCAGGGGTCTTAGTATTTATTACATTCTTTGCTACTAGTGGTTTCTTCTGATCTTTGTCTTCATTATTGCAGATTTCTTCTTTTGTAGGAATTGTTTGAGCCGCTTCATCATTCTTCTTTGCTTTTACAAAAACAATCTCTCTATCAACCTTTTCTTTTCCTTTACTTGACTCTCCTTCATAGCCTATTCCAGTCTTTATCATAAGGGATCTTTGAGCAATCAAAATTTCATTCAACTTACTAGAGCTTGTTGTTTGGGAAGAGTTTATAACCACTTTCCTTTGAGAATTTTCTAATTTCTTTCTGAGACATACTACTTCTTCTTCCAACTTTTCTTGTTCTTGAGTTTTTTCTTTGATTTGCTTAAATAACATATCCTCTATCTTCTTGGCTTCTTCAAGCTCTATTTTTAGCTGCTTAAGGACTTCTGAATTCTATTCTTCTTGCACATATTTGAGGAGAATATCCTTTTGTTTTCTGCATTTCAGTTTGAGTCTATCAATCTCTTCTAGAGCACTTCTTAGCTCCCCCTCAAGGTCGACTTCACCTTCTTCTTCTTCATCTTCTAGCAGGAGACCTTCAAGTTCTTCTATGGCCATTAATAAGAATTCAGAGGTTCCTTATTCACTTAAGGATTCATCTGAATCTTCAGATGTACTGCTGTCTTGTTGAGCATAGAAGGATTTTCTACTGAACTTATTTCCTTTTTGCCAGTTCTTTGATTTATTTTTCTCTGACTCTTGAGCCTGATTCCTTACTTTCTTGTGAGGACACCTAGCAGCATAGTGTCCCACTCTTCCATAGTTAAAGCATTTGAAGGGGAGTTTACCTTTGTATTTACCTGAGCCTCTATCCAATTTCTTGACAAACTTTGCCTCTTCTTCATCTGAGCAAGAGCATATGTCTCCCTCTTCTTCTTTCTTCTTTTCTGTTTTAAAGGCTGCTTCCCTTGTACTTGGCTTCTTCTTTGGGAGCCTCATTTCATAGGTTGTTAGATTTCCAAGTAGCTGGTTCATGGTCAAGGTCTCCCAATCAGCTGTTTCTTCTATTGCAGACACCTTTGGATTAAACTTGGATGGAAGAGATCTTAGAATATTTTGCACAATTATACTTTATGGCATTATTTCTCCAAGAACTTTCATATTGTTAATAATTTCTGCAGCTTTTAGGAAGAAACTGGCAATGTCTTCATCATCATTCATTTTTAAGTTTTCAAACTAGGCTCTATAGACTTGAAGTTTGGCAGTCTTTACTTTCTTGTCTCCCTCATGTATGTTTTCAAGAGTATCCCATATTTCTTTGGCAGTGTCTTTGTGCATTACTTTAATAAACTCTGCTTCACACAATCCATTCAAGATGGCATTCATGGCTTTTGCGTTAGCCACAAAATATTGTTTTGTTTCTTTCTCTGCGTCAGTTGCCTTCGGGGCATATCCTAATTCCACAGTAGCCCAGACTTCTATTCCTAGAGACATTATGTATGTCCTCATTCTGATTTTCCAGAAAGCATAATTTTCACCAGTGAAGAAAGGGGCTTTATTGGTTGAGCATCCTTCTTTACTAGCCATCTTGGGAACTTAGGATCTCCTTTCAGTTGTTAAACTGGTACAAAGGAACCTTGCTCTGATACCAATTGTTGAACTCTTAGTTAAACTAAGAGGGGGGGGGGTGAATCTGTTTAACACATTCATAATATTTTAAACCTTTTATTAAATTTTATTTACACCTTCATTTCATGTCCAACTTAATATGTGAGTAATCTTAGAATGTGAGTAGCAAGTATTAATATAATATAACAACAGACTTAATATGAGAGCAGCAGGTATTAAGCAGATGATATAAATCAGATCAACACATAAACATCATGCACAGAGACACCAGATATAAGTGGAAACCCATAAAGGGAGAAAACCACATCTTATTATTGTTGTGATGCAAAGGCAAACTCCAACTCCCTCTCACCACTGTTTTTCTGCAGGCACCAACCTACAGGAGGCTCCTACCTCAATTCTGCAAGCTACAACTTGCAAGGAAGCACCAACTCCCTTCAATTTTTCTGCAGGCACCAACCTACAGGAGGCTCCAACCTCAGTCAGCTACAACTGACAGCTATCAAGATGCAACTTGATAGGGAAGCTCCAAATTCCTCAATTTATCAAACTGAAGGTTTGCTGATTTACCTCAGATATCAGATCTGTTCTGTAGCTTCTCTTTCTGCTCTTCTTTTCTTAATATTCTCTGCCTTACACTTCCATACTCTTCCTTCTCTATATTTGCTCTCTCTAACCCCTCTTGTGCATATCAATGTGATATTATATATAGAGTTCCTCACATGACTGTTTGTATTTCATAAAGAATTTGGAGTGAACAGTCATGACTCTTTGGCTTCTGCCTTCTTATTCCTTTATCCAACTCATTTTTAAAATTACTACAATATGTACAAATTTCCATGCTACAATGGGATTTTGTCTTTTCCTTAGGATACTTGCCTTTGCATCACAAACATAATTACAACATTTACATTCACATTTTTAATTACACATTTCAATTTCACTCAGCTGCTTTTCTGGATTTTGGCTTTACTGGATTTGTCTTTTCCTGCTGTTGTTAAGAAATTGTTCTGCATAATCTTTGTTCACTGTCATCTGCATATTCTACCTGTTCACTTCATTCCTGTTCATATTCCTGTTAACTGAACTTTCATCTCTGCACGCTCTCCTCTTCTTTTTCCTTTTCCATACACATTCATGTTTCAGTCTTTACAATATTTCATACGGGACTATATATATCTGAATTAACCCTCGAATTTGTTGTTAAACCTCAGGAATTTCATAATGCATCCATATGCATTAGATTTATAATCAATTCCAGGCCATTCTTATGTGCACATTCCACTTTAATATATATCAATCAAGTCATAATCCTGTTTTTTCTCTCACTTACCCCACGCACACGGTCATTACATATACAGGCTGTATTGTATTCAGTCAAATATTGAGACCCTTGGTGATATGAAATATGTTTACGAACTTCCACTTTGCCGTCGAACCTTATTTAGCTTAAAACCTTAATTTAACAACACACACATATGCGTGGGCCCCAACGCTAATGGTCTCTCCATCCAACGGCTGGTATTGCGTCGCCTTGGCCTTGATGATCCAACAGATATCTCATGGGATACTTGTGCGAAAAATAACGTGCGATGGTGTGTTGTACCTGGGTTATCCTTCTCGCACCTTCCAAACACATCCACCGTTAGATCACTTCCCTCCAGATCGACGACTTATGTCAATATTGCTCTGTGTCTTTGGTTGATGGTTAACACGCGATGGTGCGCAGTGGGAGGCGGTTTTGCAATGTCGGTCGAGGACACGCGTCGATCAACCTATGGAATCGCTCGCAAATGGAGAAAACCGCTTGCCCGACGAAAGGTGGTGTGATGAAAACCACCCTTCAACTCCAAACCACGTTCACTATTTACTTCGGTCACGGTTCCATCTTTCTCTCACTCTCTAGGTTCCGTCCTCACCTTGTTCCGCTCTTTTATGTGTTCTGCTCCTTTATAAGTGGCCTTGGTCCCTGGCGTTTCAACACGGTCCTACTATATATATATATATATCACGCATAGTTCCATTACTCTGTGCTTCCAAGGTTCTGTCCATCAACGCCCTATTCAGTTGCGCTCAGGTTCTTCCACCTTTCACTCTAATACTAATACTTCGGTTCTGTCTTCTAATACTTCGCTCCTTTCGATATATATATAACTATTCATTGCATTTCACCGTTGTGATTTCATCTGTTACTACACATAGCTCCATTCACACTACACATTTGACTATGGTTCTGCCTCTCCTTTTGTGACATCGATCCTTCCAGCCCTTCAGATATATATGTGTAGAATCTCGAATGAGCCCTTATTTCAGAGTTATTCGATCAATACAACACATCTAAGTTCGGAACAGAGGATCTTCATATATCTATACTAACCCTGATTTTATATTTATCCTCAGTGCATCAGAATTGTTTATAAATCAAACCATTTGCATTAAACCTGATTACAATTACTCAACAACACCGAATTCCTTATTTTATGCAGGGCATTTCCACGTCCCTTCACACACAGTTTTCAACACTCTTTTCATACTTTCTATAATATGTTCCCACACTCAGAACTAGTTTCTCAAATCAAATATCTGTGCTCCTTGACTGATGCTGCTCCTTGCTCTTGAAGCTCCTCTGCTGCTCCTTTGACTTCTCCTTAGCCATCAATGACAACATTTCCAACACTTTCGAATGAGTCCTCTGAAGTATTTTTAACAAACCCTAGGAAGGAGTGGTTCGGTCCCATTGTGATTGATGGGTCCTGCACTATTCAATTTTAACGAGTCCAACATAAGATTAACTCGATGTTTTTTAGTTTTACGGAGTTATAAGAAAAACATAAGTAAACTCCATAATGTTCTTTTTCATAAATTTTGTCTCTCAAACTCTAAAAAGGATAAAATAATGCAGGAGAGAACTCTATTGACCATGCTTAGTCAACTTAAATTTTTTCGTAAATAGTCTAGTTCATTCTGGAAAAGGGGTAAACTTATACTGAATAGACGACTGTTCATTTATTTTTACGAGTTCGAATATTCAAGTGCTCGACAATTTTTTCATATTTAAAGAGCCTGAAAATGGCTTAAAAGAGAACTCAATGATTTCACTTTTTTTTTGTGTTTTTTGAGAGTCCGAAAAAATGATAAAAGTTTACTCTGTCGTCAAAATGATCCATTTTTTCAACATGAACTATTCTCTGCACATAAAACTCAAAAAATTACAATAATATGTTCTCAATGTGGTAAAAAATATTGAATATTTGAACTTCTAAAAGATCAAAGGAATAAAATAATATTTTATTCATAAAAGCTTATAAAAGTTGAAAAATACAAGTCATTTTTACCATTTGATTTCCAGAGCAGTAAAAAAGGGTTTTTACCATAGAACTTCTAAGTTTGATATTGGGCAAGCCGGTGGACCATTTCACGAACCATATTTTCCAGGTAACCAATTACTCCATTATCTTTCATTTCATCCATTTACTTTTGTGTTTTAGGTTTTAGGATTTAATTTTTAGGGGAGAATGTGTTTTTAGAAATCTGTCATGGGGGTGTGTAGGTTTTTCATATCAGGCCTATGCACCTCGACAATTTTATATATAGAAAATTATTATGGCTGCGCGGTTTTTCTATACGTAAAGTGTGCAAAAATGCATCATGTGTAAAGAAAAATCGCGCAGGCGTTGTGAGGTTTTTCAAAAATAATTTTTCTACCATAATAAATTCTCTAAGTTTCTCCAAAATAATTCTAATTCTCTTTAATGATTGTTTACAAGCAAATTGAAAAAATCATGCTCGAGTGGAGGGAATGTGAGCATGAAACACATGATAATGAGGCAATTGATAGCTCGACAATGCTTCGAGCTTTGAAAGACTATGGAATTTATAAAATTTGTTCCATTCAGGGAATGAAAGCTCAAGTAGAGATAATGACCTAGCTAGTAAATGCCTGGGATGTCTAGTAACAGTGTTTTATCATTGGAGATCATCGACTCATTATTGATGTAGAGGATAATTATTTTCTCATCGTTTTGTCCCGTAGGGGACATGTGATTTCTCTATTTGGATCAAGTCAAGGAGGGAAGTCTACTGCCTCATACATGTTGCAATATTGCAGTCCAGACTCCCAACTGAAAGATGGGAGGATCGATACTAAAACTATCGCGTGACTTGACTTAAATATTATTTTTTTCATGATTACGATATTGTGTGGTAATGTGGCCCCTCATGTAGCCACCAAAGCTTAAATGTAGACAACTGTTGAATGTTTCAAGGGAACAATATTCCATTGGTGTGAAGGAGTGGTTGCCAATATGAAAGGACAACTCACTCAAGCGAAGAATTGAAAGCTAAATAATTTTGTCTATGGCGTCTTTCAAGTATTATTTGATTTAGAGAGGATTCCACTCATATCATAGCAGAAGTTGGTAGATCCTATAGGTTTGAGAGATCCACACATGTTGCGATGGGTTACCCTAATGGCTCGCCATGGTGGTGATGGAGGTCCTATTTTTCGATACATGCCTCAGTTTTACGTATGGCTGAGAAGCCATATTTTTATGATCAAAGACTTCCCCTATGAAGGGATGGATTACAGGGGAGACCCTGATACGTCACTCCTTCCCGGAGCATAGTGGGATGATTCAGGTAAAATTTCTCATTTTTATTTTTTGTGTTTTATAGATTTTTTATTTTTTAAATCATCCAATACTGATAATCAAGGGTTAATGCAGATGTGGGTCCAACACGACCAACAGTACTTTGTCGGTTTGACAGATGAGAAGTGCAACCTATAGTAGTAGTGCCACCACAAAATGATGTAGCGGAGGTCTTAACAGAGTTGGAACACAGCCTGGAGAGGCTTTCGATAGACATCCCAGAGACTGGGACTTATGATTTGCGTCTTCGATACCAAAGGCATGTGATTGGTGTTCCTGGTCTGTTTAGATGGTATCTACACTGAGTAGCGCGTGCTATAGTCTGCTATCATGATCATCATCATGGATAGCTTATGGCCATTCTAGACTACATTTTGTTTTTTGTATCAGTATTTGGATAATAAGGTGTTTGAGACCTATGATCATGGATGATGTATATTTTTTGGCACACTTAACAAACTACTATTTTGACCTAATGAAGATTACTACTTTTCGATATCTAAGTATCTTGTTCAATATGGATTTGAATATTGTTTTGATTTACGTTCAATGCTGAAAATGTATATTTAACACTTGATTAGCCAATGCATTAGCTAAAGTATTAAAATTTCTTGAAATGTGTTGATATTCAATGTAATCAAACTGTCTTTCCAAGGGATGAACTCTCAAAAACATTCTTAACATTGATGGATTTATAATTGCATAGACACTGTTTAAATGTAATACAATGAGTTGCGAATATAAACTAACAATCAAAAATCGAATGCCAAATGCAATGGCATCATATAATAACTCAATGACCACACTATACTCTTCTATATTGTTTGTTGTTTGACCAAGGCAAATCCCATGAATAGAAACTAACTCATTAGTGGGTGAATAGAAAAACCAAGAAGCATAAGATAGGTTTCGTGTACTACGACAGGCGTTGTCAGAAAAACCAATGTAAGTTTGAGGGAATGTTGACATCTGCAATATTTAGAGTAATTAAGATAAGTAGAAAAGGTAGCAAAAACTTGCAAAACAAAATAACTAATATAAGGCACATGTTCCTAAAAATGTAACTAATGTACAATGAAAATATCTACAAGATAAATCATGCATAATATCTCTTCAGATAAAGACCATTTATGGGCTTATCTAAAGAGACACTATCATAATCAACTAATTCATAGGCCCCTTTTGCAAGCACACACTTAACAATGTAAGGGCCATGCCACATCAGTTAAAACTTACCAACACCTAGTTTATCATGAGCTTGACCGTATACTAAGACTAGATCGCCTTTTGAATAGGTACGAGGGTTAACGCTTTGATCATATTGTGCCTTGACATGTTTTTTATGAGCCTCAATAGCTAATGTAACAATGCAGTGAGTCTCATCTAACTGTGCTAAGTATAAGAAGTGTTCTTCTTCTTTAGAGGTAGCTGGTAATAACTCGATGGCTAGTTTTAGTGACAAAATTTCACATTCAATGGGTAGAACAACTTCCAAATCGTAAAAGAGTTGAAAAGTAGTAAACCATGTAGATATTTTTGCTAAAGTACGATATGCCTACAATGCTAAGAAAAGCATAGTGTGCCAGCTAGTTTTATGAATTCCGACAATCCGCTTGATCATATTGGTTAAAAATTTGTTTACAGCTTTGATTTGGCCATTCACTTGTGGGTAATGAGGTGTGTAATTATCATGGTGTAGACTGAGCTGAGCGGCTACCATGGTCTGTAATGATGACTTGAGGGACACCGAACCTAGCAATCACATGATTGA
The DNA here is from genome assembly GCA_034641835.2 of Pinus albicaulis. Taxonomy (NCBI): domain Eukaryota; kingdom Viridiplantae; phylum Streptophyta; class Pinopsida; order Pinales; family Pinaceae; genus Pinus; species Pinus albicaulis. The sequence goes on along the minus strand of CM076571.1, from coordinate 950,995,290 downwards.
ATATGAAAATTGTTGTAGTTTCGTCGTCAGCCTTAAATGTAGGCATCACCTCAGCCCATTTGGTAAAATAGTCTACAACGAGAATAATATACCCATGCCCCCTGACTGAGTGAGGGTTACATGTAACAAAATCGACGCCCCATTTTGCAAATGGACCGACAACTATGATCGGGTGAATAGGAGCGGGAGGTGCAAACATATTTCAATAAAAAAATTGACAATTATGACATTTTCTAAATACAAGGATACAATATTTGAAATGTGACGGCCAAAAATAGCCAACACGTAATATATTTTTGGTAGTGGAAAACCAAGACATATGACCACCACACATGCTCCAAAATGTCAGTCATTTAAAGCTTTCTTGACTTCTTCATGAGTTAAACAACGTCGAACGATAGAATCAGAACCATGACGGTAAAGGGTATCACCAAAAAATTTGTATTGTTGGGACTATTCTGAATCATATGTTGATCAGATCGCAAAATTTAAGGACGAAAATTTTGGGTTTGAAGATATAATTATATCTCCATACCAAGGATCCAAAGTGTTTATTAGAACCAGAGATTCGTTGGGAAGATGATCTTCTACCACGATTTCATATTCAGTGTAGGGAAAGTCACATATAAACTCAAAAAACATTACTGATTTCTTGGATTTGGATTTTTCAAATTCCAAATAAAACTCTTGTAGGATAAATATCGACTTTGAGTATTCCCCCCCTAGAAATTTTTTAGTCAAAATATACATAATAGGGTTGCAATTAGAGATCACTATGGTTTTGCGTAGCAAAATTTAACGACAGAATCGTTGGACAACTTGCACAACTTCCAACGCCAATTTCTCCACATGTGTATACTTGTTCTCAATCAATGTAAGGTTCCGACTTAAATAATAAATCACATGTTCATTGCTGGATTCATCCTCTTGAACTAAAACCATCCCAATAGTGGAATCAGACACAACTAAACACAAAAAGTAATCTTGATGATAATTAGGTGGATGCAACAATGGTGCATGGGTCAACACATGGTTAAGTGCATTGAAAGCTTTATCATCAAGCTTGTCCCAAAAAAAGGGAATGTCATGTTTTAATAACCGAGTAAAACCTTTAGTCAACTCTGCATAGTTAGGGATAAATCGACGTAAAAAGTTGTCTTTCCATTGCAAACTCAGGATTTGGCGAAGAGTAAAAGGAGGTAAATGGAAAATAGCCTCAAAATTCAAAGGGTTGACACGAATGCCTTCCTTAGAAACAATGAAACCCAACAATCGTCCTAATTTAACACAAAAAACACATTTGTGTGGATTCAAACAAATATTGTAATGCCTACATCGCATAAAAATATCACGTAAATGTGTAGGATGATCTTTCCGACACATAGAATGAGGATTTAAGTCATCCAAGTAGGGTTGCAAAATATGTTTGATTTCATGAAATGCATAAGAAATGGCCCTTTGAAAAGTGGTGCCATCGTTCTTCAATCCAAAAGGTAATTTTCAATATGAAAATGTGCCCCATGGACAAATAAACATAGTTTTGAGCTGATCGACAGGGAGTATGTTTATTTGATTGTACCCGGAGAATCCATCCGTGAATGAAAATATTTTGTTATTGGAAAAATATTCAAAAATTTGGTCCATGTAAGGTGTGGGATAATTGTCTTTGGGACAAGCCTTATTAATATTCCTATAATCGATACATACTCTGATATTTCCTTGTTTCTTAGTCACCAGAACTATATTAGATACCCAATATGTCAATGGATTAGGATAAATAAAACCTACGCAAAGTAGTTTCTTAACCTCAAATTTAATAGAAAGGGCTTTCGTGGATGTATTGGACGTAATATTTTCCTAAGAGGTTTAGCATCCAGGTATGTATTAATTTCGTGAACTAAAATGCTAGGATCAATTCCTGGCATTTCTTCGTAAGACCAGGAAAATATGTCGCAAAATTCCTGAAATAGGGTTGTGTACATGTTAATTTTATCAATTAAGCATGAAACACCTATATGAATGTTCTGAGTTATTCCTGGTTGACTGATATGTCAATTGGAATTGTTACCGAAATGTTTCCTAAATTCGTCTCAGAATCCGAATGAAGGAATGAGATTGGATTTTGAGGTTCATTAACATATTAAGTCAAAAATATTGTTGAAAATTAATTTTCAACTCTATCAAGTTTTGGTAGAAAAGAGGAGTGATGGTGAATATCGTCCCAAGGTAATTCGTCCAATGAAAAAAATTACTGAATTTTTTCATCACTTGAAAATATGTGTTGGAAAGGATCAGAAAAAATGTTGTGGTTAAACCCGGTAGAGAAGAAGACTCATCACAAATCACATTCAATTGATCAATATCGGTTGATGAAGGGTCATAAAGTGATTGAATTGCCACATTCATATGGACTCAAAGGCATTTCATTATCATAGAAGTCTAACTTAGATTCTAAAGGCATAATCCATGGGTCATCAAATGGCATCGTTCTTGATGTAATCATGTTGATATTGGCAATAGTGCGAGGCACGTTAGGAGGAGGCATGGTGACAATTACCATAAGACTGCAATCCTTAAGCAGACCTACTCCAACATATTTGTAAGGGATAACCAAAATTTTGAAATATGTGATACTATCTGTAGAGGCGAGATCATAAGTGTAGTAAGACAATTGATCAATTTTGAAAATATTTCCTTTGTGAGGAAACATTATTAACTGAAATACCAATGAGACTACAGTTGTCATGGAATAAGACCAACTCAATCCTAAAAGAAGGTTGTAGTCAAGAGGGGCATCAATGACTTCCACCTCAAGCGTAACGGTTTTTCCTTCTACCTCTTGTTGAGATTCAACAAGATGATGAGCTTAGTGAAAAGAGTTGCCTTCACTAAGTGGGCCCGCAGGATATTTTTGGCACAAGTCTATTTTTAGACTATGTCTATTTTTAGACATGATGATCATATTTCAGAAGTTGCAGGATGCTATTTGTGGATGGTTGATCAAGTTGTAAAAATAGATGAAATTCTATTTTTAGAATATTGGGCGAAGTCTATTTATAGATCGCTGATCTAAAAATAGATGCATGTCGATTATTATTAGCTCTTAATAATAATCAGACTCTAAACAACAAATTATTCTCTTGGAGCACTTCAGTTCAGTGCACAGATGTGGCACAACAGTTTTATTGCATACTTACAAATCCTGAAGGGTTTAATGGAGTTAATGCATGGTGGGACCCTACAGGAACTCGCTGCGCGCAGTTATGACACAGTTGGAAGAAGTAGTTATGGAGTTGTATTCAGTTTAACTCAGTTAGACTCAGTTGAGCTCGTTGTATCTAGTCTAATCGATTGATACACTAGTGAGAGTGGAGTGAATTAATTAGTTAATCAATTCACAAATAATAACTCATTAATCAACTGAACAATACAACAGTTAACTACAGTGCATGGCAGTTTCAGTGGAGACCAGTGGAGAGATAGGTGAAAGGGCAAGATAGACTATCTGTTGTGACTATAGTGATGCATTGATTGCATCACACACACTACGGACCAAAGAAGACGATTTGAGGAAGTTAAGGCTAAAGACAAGCTCCTAAAAATTAAAATGGAGAAAGGCGACGTATTCCAAAAATACCTCACGAAGTTTGTCTAGTGCAAGGAGGTTGAGGAACTCGGGGAAGTGGGGTTGTCGTCGATGAAGAAGACTTTTATGAGCTTGGCTTCCAGCAAGCCAAGAGTTGGCATAGCTATGAAGACTCTGTCAATGGACAGGAGAAACTGCCAGGATGGGAGCGACTTTGGTCGGATCTTGTGCAGGAGGAGATAAGGCGGGGTACCAGGGATGGATCTTCATCGAAGAATGAAGATGAAGAGAATTTCACTTTGGCTGCCAAAGAAAGGAAAGGGAAGGGGAAGAAATCTTCTTCAAAATCTGGTGCTAAAGGCAAGAAGCAGGACTTTTCCAAAGTGAAGTGTTCTCATTGTCACGAGCATGGACATTTTGCCACTAACTGTCCACAAGATAGACAAACAGATGGATGAGGTGAAGTTGCATGGATTCACGGATGCATATTGGGCAGACAGCCCAACGAACGAAAAGAGCACATCAGGAGGGGTTTTCAGTATCAGAACTACAGTTTTTTCTTGGTACAGCAGGAAACAGAGATCTGTGGCACTCAGTTTAGCGGAAGTGGAATACATGGCAGCAAGTCAAGTTGCATGTGAGGCTATCTGGATGAGGAAGATCCTAGTCGGCTTGTTCGGTTCTCATTTAGATCCTACATTGATACATTGTGATAATCAGAGTTTCATTAAGCTCTCTACATCCTATTAGTGCCTCTACTCTTTATGTTCTCTTCTCCAGTTGATCAAACATGCTCTTACAAAGTGATTTTATATGTCAAGGTCAAATTTTGTCATTTCAAAGGAGAGTCTTCTGCTAAAATTTGGTCAATAGGTATTAGGTCTAGGGTTTGCTTCATTCCTTTCAAAGTTGTCCAAATTTCGGTCCATGTCACCATTCAAATTGAAAACAATGGCCCGAGGGAAGCTGTCATCATCATGTCAAGTTCCAATGGTCATTTTTACACTTTCTTTGCTCATGCTTTGTTCATGCTTCAGTTGTGCCTAGGTAAAGTTCATTTCCCTCTCCTAGGGTTTTGGAGGTAATTTCTCTTGGATGGTCAAATCGTTAGCAAAACTTGTATCTTGATCTTCATACACCTTCCCTTATCCTTAATGTACCTTATTAAACACTTCCCATCACTGAGATTCCCCAAATTCCTCAATTTCGCAAAAACCCTAGTTTCTTGCTACAACTTGGCAATTTTGCTAGGCTAGGCCTGTGTTTTGCCCTTTTGGACCCCTTCCCCTCACTCAATCTCTGAAATTCCACTTTCCCCTAATTCATAATATCCCTCCCTACTTCCAAAAATTTTCTCAAGAATTTATAAGCCCCTTATCCCCTTCATTTCACTTCATTTCAACAAATCCCTTGTTCCACACATCGGGATAGGTTTCACTCCAATGATGATTCTGAGCAATAAAAGATGAATTTGGGAAACCTAAGAGAGGTTTTTTTCCAAAATAGGCCAAGGAAGAAAAACCTCCTTCATGTTTTACACAGGTGTCATGGTGTTAGAGAAATGTCAAAAATACAGTCGCCTCAGGAGAATTTATGCACCTCTAAAGTGACCTTGGGAAAATCAAGATTTCTCCTAGCTTGGTTGGCCAAATGACTTGCTTGATGCATAAAATGATAAATAGACACAAATATATTTCCAATGAGTTATCATGAGCTCAATTTTGAGTTGAGGGAGACCTTCAAAATTTTACTGCAACAACACTCTGCCTTGAGGCAGCCTCATTTTGCACATTTTGACCAGTCTTGGGAGATTTGATTTTTGACAGGGAAAATGAACTCCAAATTGAAAAATTCCAGTTTATTTGGAAATTAGACTCAATAATATTTCCAAAGAGCTATCTTGTGCTAAATTTGGACACTGGGAAGGTCTCCAAAAGACTCCTGAAAAATGGCGCGATGCATTGGGTTTATGGCGCAATGTGTTAGGTTTGTGGCGCGGCTCGTTGGGTTGTGGTGTGGCGCATAGAGCTGCAAGCTCTTTTCACCATGGTTTTCTTCAAAAATTCAAATGTGCTCAATTCATTATAGTCCAGGTAAGTCAAACAGATCTGCAAATGCCATGAACGCGTGTCTTATGATGTTTATGAGGATTTAATAAAACAAATTTAAACCCTACTTCCTTGCTCAACAAATGTTTCCTTAGAGTTTATAATTTGGTTTTGTGCCTATCACTCCCACTTCCCCACCCTGTTATTCCCTCCTCACTGATTATCTTGTTACATCATCCCATTTCCCTATTCCCTTATATCTGTAAATCACTCATTCCCTATCCCAATTCCCATTATCCCACATCCTAATTACAAATTTCCCAAACCCAAATGCTATCCCAAAGAAGCTAGTGACTGCCCCTAAACTATTCAATTGATAGATTTCGATTGGAAATATCCCATCATTCCCCCTACCCTCTCCTTCCATAGTCCCTCACATATTATCACACATTTGGCAACAAAAACCAAAGACACCAAACTCCTCATAACTCCTCTTGGATAACACAGACTTTGGCAAACATGGAGACAAATTCATCTTATGACAGAGTTGAAGAAGGCCTCAAAGCATAGAAAAAGGCATGATAGATTTCAAATCTTGGCCGAATCTTCCTTGGCCCAGCATAGTACATGATGGATTTTTTTTTTTTTTTTGGCCTAAACACAGATTTTTCAGCTCTATGCGTCGCGCCTCTTGGCACGCACTTATGATTGGGAGCTCCTCTTTGGGAAAACTTTACATTTTTGGATTTTTCATGAAAATTTATGCATGCCAACCTATGGTCAAGAGATTTTGATAGGTTTTGGGCTTCCAGATGGGTCAAAACCACCCTAAAAATGACCTTTCTGCCCCTTTTTAGACACACAGGAAGCAGTGTTGGGAGAACTCATTTTTGGGGGGGAAAATGGAAGCCAAATTCAGAAATTCTACTTGTGTTGGAAAGTAGATAGGCATACCTTTCCAACAAGCCCACTTGGAGCCATTTTGGACACCAGGAAGGCCTTCCAAATCAACTCCAAACTGGCACGACGCATAGATAAATCAGGCGCGGCGCATTGGGGATTTTTGCTCATTTTGGACTTAGTAACTTTGTTTTTCGCCTAGTTTTGGACAGTTTGATTTTCTTACTTCCAAATGTTAAACTCATGATGTAATTTGATGTAATTTGATGGGTCTTGATGTAATTTTGTCAAATGTTTACTCATGGAGGTAGATTCATCCATCAAAAGGTGAATTGCAACTGAATGAATCAGTTTCCTATCTTATAGAGGCAAGCTATTCCACTGCCTATTTTCCAGTTCTCAGTTTAGATCTTGTTGAAACAACTCCTAAACTTGTGAGCTCGACCCATAGAGGTTGGGATGAGTTTTTGGTTGCTTATATCTTGTAATTTTTCAGTCATTAGCATAGGTTGGACATTTGGGATTGCTTTGAGCATCATTGTACATTCATCTCTGCAGTTTGGCAACGGAATAGACGAGGGTTTGCAGCACTCCTTGGGATTCATGTGGCTCTTTGTTTTGATGATGTGTTTCTCTTTGTTAATGTAATTTTACTGGTGCTTTATGTGTATCATATTCCCTCTTATTTCTTCTTAAGTTAAACAAACAAGGATAAATGTGGAATTCATTAGATTTGCAGTGCTCTACCTAGAGTTTGTTTAATTTTTTATGTTTTCAACTGTTTGAAGAGGATTCCTGAAAGTATTTTCCCCTCTTCAACTCCTCACTGGTCTGATCTATCCATTTCATTCAAAATTGAAAGTGTCAAAACAATTTCCTACCTTGCCCCAATCAGATCCCTGCAAAATTGCTCATTTCTCAGACCCAAAATCTGCCCTTCACTTTGATCCAACAAACACCCTCAAAATCAAATCAAACTCTTTTACATATACACCTAGCCTAAAATCAGCCTTTATTCAAGTCATCTCAAGCCTCACTGATTATTTTTGCTGAGATTGACAAGGAGAGAGCCCTCTCCCAATCTGGTAGGGCTAGCTACCAGATTAAGCGTGGTTTGATGTTACCCTAGACTCTGCCTTCCTCATCCTGAGGTAGATTTAGGCCATAAAAAATCTTGTGTTTCATGATAGATATAAACATATCAATATCTGATATCATCATATCAGAGATCATGTGCAACGGAAGATCATGTTGCTTCAATACATTCCTACGGAGGATTAGGATGTAGATATTCTAACGAAGGTGCTCACCGGGAGCAAATTTGAATACCATAGAGGCAGGATCGGGGTGAAGGATAATCCCTATATTGTTGAGAGGGAGTTTTGAGATTCAACAAGATGATGAGCTTAGTGAAAAGAGTCACCTTCACTAAGTGGGCCCTGTTGAACCCTTAGTTAAACTGAGAGGGGGGGGGTGAATCAGTTTAACACATTCATGGATTTTTGAAACTTTTCATTAAACTTATTTACCCTTCATTTCATGTCCAACTTAATATATGAGTAATCTTAGAATGTGAGCAGCAAGTATTAATATAATATAACAGTAGACTTTAATATGAGAGCAGCAGGTATTAAGCAGATGATATAAATCAGATCAACACATAAACATCATGCACAGAGACACCAGATATAAGTGGAAACCCATAAAGGGATAAAACCACATCTTATTATTGTTGTGATGCAAAGGCAAGTTCCAACTCCCTCTCACCACTGTTTTTCTACAGACACCAACCTACAGGAGGCTCCAACCTCAATTCTGCAAGCTACAACTTGCAAGGAAGCACCAACTCCCTTCAATTTTCTGCAGGCACCAACCTATAGGAGGCTCCAACCTCAGTCAGCTAAAACTGACAGCTATCAAGCTGCAACTTGATAGGGAAGGTCCAACTTCCTCAATTTATCAAACTGAATGTTTGCTGATTTACTTTAGATATCAGCTCTGTTCTGTAGCATCTCTTTTTGCTCCTCTCTTCCTTATCTTCTCTACCTTGATCTTCTACACTTTTCATTCTCTATCCTTATCCTCTCACTTCTCCTTGTGCATATCAATGTGATATTATATATAGAGTTCATCATATGACTCTTTACATTCCTCAAGGAATTTGAAGTGAATAGTCCTGACTTTTTGACTTCTATCTTCTCATTCCTTTATCCAACTCATTTTAAAATTATAATAATATGTACAAATCTCCATGCTACAGTGGGATTTTTCTTTTCCTTAGGATACTTGCCTTTGCATCACAAACAATATAAAACAAAAATAATATTTACATTTTCAGTTACACATTTCAATATCACTCAGCTCCTTTTCTGGACTTTTTTCGGCTTTACTGGATTTGTCTCTTCTGCTGCTGTTAAGTGACTGTTCTATATATTTCTGTTCATCATGCCTGCAAAATTCCTGTAACTTTTTCAGTTCCTACATTCTTTGTTTACCTCTGTTAGGCCCACATTTTCATCCCTGTGTTTATTCACTTGTTCACTGAACTTTTGTGCACCTACTGCATATATAACTGCTTTTTAATATAACAACTGATTTTAAATCTGGGAAAACTCTCAAGGTTCTAATCTCTTGGGCTCACACTTTAATAAATTGTGGAGGCTTCTTATACTCACGATTATAATACCCATAAAATACATAATATGCTCTTGTAATAAACCCAATCAATGTTTTAATACAATTTCGAAGCAATATTACAGCTCACTATATTAAATATCAGCGTAGTATATATATATCAACATATGTATATGTTTCCCACTTAAATATATCACTTGATAACGCTCACATCCACTGTCTCGTTTAGCTCTCACTATACCCCGTTCTCCTCTACATAGTCTTCCTCAACTTCCTTTTGATTTCACACACACAATCATACGTATGCATTTTATAATTTATCCTCTTCCATATTATGACTATGGATACCCTTAAAAATGTTCAGTCGCCGTCTTATAATAAGGTTGCCGCCCTTATATTAATAACTGATGTTTTTAATAAATTACTATAGGCCTCGGCCCCACCATACAATCGACAGAATCAATCAAATACACATGCCCGTACCTTAAGTTAACCTTCGCGCATTTTCCTAATATGATCACCGTCTGATGGCTTCCCTCCAGATCGACGGCTTGTATCGATATCGCACGGGGTCCTTAGTCGAGAGTTAATGCACGATGGCACGCAGTGAGAGTGGTTTTTCCAACTTGCTCTGGGACACGCGTCATCCATCCTGTGGAATCACTCCCAACTCCTCAAATACCGCCTACCGTGTAAAGGTGGTGTGATGAAAACCATAAACCACCGTCATTGTTCATTTGGTCATGGTTCCGCCCTTTTGGCTCGGGATTTCGCCTAACTCCGCGTTCCGCTACCGGGTTCCATCTTCCGAGTTCCGCTTAGTACAGGGTTCCGCTCCCTTTTGGCTCAGGGTTCCGTCCCACTTATATATATGAATTCCACTCTTCGCCTTCAATGAAACTCGCTTTTGTCCATACACAGTGATTGCTTCGATTCTTCTGGGCTACCACCATATGACTCAGCTCAAGGTTCCGTCAATTTATATTCTAACCCTTTGGTTCATTAATGTTTCAACACGACTCCTTTGCATACTATAACGCTTCAAATTCACGCCTCCACAATAAATTCAAGCAGTCTACACATGCATAATTGTCCACAGATACTCAAATATCCTTCCTGCTGAATTCAATCAAGAATATACATATAATTCACAGAGAATTTAGAAGAAATCCCTCATCATTATATACAAATGTAACCATTTACAAGAACATTCACCTATTCTATTCGATGGCCTTTTTCTCCTACTCTGTCTCTGGACTCTGCTACTTTGCTTTTCTCTTTTCCTAGTTACTGTTTTAGATGCTCCTCCTTTGCCAATTCATTTGCCATCAATGACAACATTTCCAACAGTCTCCCCCTTTGGCATTGATGGAAATACTCTTCTTTTTTTTGCCTTATAGAAGCCCCTTTTTGCTTTTCCTCCCCCTTTGACATCAATGGCAAAGGGTTGCTCATTTCCTAGTTTGCTTTGTGCATTTCCTCTTTCTGAGATCTTCTGATTTTGTACCCTACTACTCCAAACTTTGGATTAAATCTAAAATTCTGACCTGTAGCCTTTTCTTTAACTCTTTCATGTTGGGTGTATTCTTTCCATAATCCTTTGACCCTGAGGACCTGTTTCATGCTTTCCTTGCTGGCTGATCTCCCCCTGGAATGATGTTTTCGTTTCTGTTCTCCCCTTGAAACTATGCTTTCTCTTTATATCAGAGAGTAGCATCTACAGATACTACCCCTAGTCTATCTCTCAAAATTCAAATGGTTCTCTAGAAAGAGGTTTGGTAAATTTATCTATTGTTTGTTCTTTTGTTGGCACATACTCCAGCTTGACTATATTCTGAGCCACTTGTTCTCGGAGAAAATGATACTTGATTGGGATATGCTTAGTTTTTGAGTGAAGCACAAGTTTTTTTGATATACTTATAGCACTTGTATTATCACATTTGATTGAGATAGGTTCATTAATGCTTACCTTCATGTCTTGGAGGGTTTGCTTCATCCACATGACTTGTGTACAACATGTTGTTGCTGCTATATATTCTGCTTCTGCTGTAGACAGAGAGATAGATGTTTGTTTCTTGCTTAACCATGCCACTAGACTTTCTCCTAGATAGAATGCACCTCCACTTGTACTTTTCCTATCATCCACACAACTAGCCCAATCTACATCTGTGTATGCTGTCAAAGTGAAGCTTTTGCCTTTAGGATACCAAAGCCCATATAGTCTTGTTCCTTGTAGATATATGAATATTCTTTTTACTGCAAGAAGGTGATTTTGTTTAGGTGCTACTTGATATCTAGCCACTAGTCCTACTGCTAGCATGATGTCTGGTCTTGATGCTGTCAGATACAACAAACTTCCTATCATGGATTTGTAGAGTTTTTGATCTATATCAGCAGATCCATCATCATCACATAGCTTACATCCCGTGATCATGGGAGTTGACACAGGTTTGTAGTCCTCCATTTTGAAAATTTTCAACATTTATTTTAAGTATTTTTCCTGTGAGATGAATGTACCCGTGTTCTTTTGCTGAATTTGAAGTCCTAAGTAGAAATTGAGCTCTCCAATCATAGACATCTCAAACTCTGTTTTCATCTCATCAAAAAACCCTTTTGCTAGTTCTTGTCTGTTGCTTCCAAACATAATGTCATCAACATATACTACAAAAATCAGTAGTTCATTTTCATGGGCTTTTATGTATAGATTGTTGTCTACTCCACCTCTCTTAAAGCCTTGTTTTTGCAAGTATTTATCTAGTCTTGAGTACCAAGCACGGGGAGCCTGTTTCAGTCCATATAGAGCCTTCTTTAGTTTGCACTCATAGTCTTCTTTGTCTATTAAAGAGAAACCTTATGGTTGTTCCATGTAGACTTCTTCTTCTAGCTCTCCATTCAGAAATGCAGATTTCACATCCATTTGATATACTTTGAAGTTTTGGTAGCAAGCAAAGGCCAGAAATATTCTGATGGCTTCCATTATGGCTACAGGGGCAAATGCTCCTTCGATTTGTGAATATCCTTTGCAGACCAGTCTAGCTTTATTCCTGATTACTTGTCCTTGCTCATTCATTTTATTTTTGAATACCCATTTTGAGCCTATGACATTTTTCTCAGTGGGTCTAGGAACTAATTCCCAGGTATTGTTTTTCTCAATTTGGTCCAATTATTCATTCATAGCATTTACCCAAGACTTGTCCTTGCCGGCTTCTTCAAATTTCTTTGGCTCTATTTGTGACAACATGGCTATGTATACCTCTTCAGTTTGTTCTGTTAGTTGCCTTCTTGTTTGGACCCCTACTCTCTTGTCTCCAATGATCTGATCTTCAGGATGGTTATTCTGAGTATATCTTGAGGGAGCTTTAGAACTCAACTCTGTATCTTTTGTTGTCTTGCTTTTTTCCTCATCATCTTGGTTTTCTTCTTCATGGTTGTCTGATGGACTGCAGCAGTCTGTATCTCTTGTATTGTTTGGAATTTCTTCATCAAATCTCACATCAATGCTTTCTACTATTTTTCTAAGAGTCTTGTTGTAGCACCTGTACCCTTTACTTTTGGATGCATATCCTAGAAATATCCCTTCATCTGATCTTGCATCAAATTTTCCAAGATTTTCATCATTATTCTTTATGTAACACTTGCTTCCAAAGACTCTAAAATGTTTTATTGAAGCTGGTTTCCCATGCCAAAGTTCATAGGGAGTCTTGGCACTGCTTGGCCTTAAGTGAGCTTTATTAAGGATATGCACCGCTGTGTGTACCGCTTCTGCCCAGAAGGTTTGAGGAATATTATTCTCTTGCATCATGGCTCTGGCAATTTTTTGAACAGATCTGTTTTGTCTCTCTGCTACTCCATTCTGCTGAGGTGTCCCTGCAATAGTAAATTGCTGTTTTATGCCATATTCATTGCACAGATTTGCAAAGTCATAATCTATGAATTCACCTCCTCTATTCGATCTGATGCATTTTAGCTTGCATCCTGTCTGATTTTCTGCTAAAGCTTTGAATATTTTGAATTTTTCCAAAGCTTCCGATTTATTCTTGAGAAATGCAACCCATGTCATTCTGGAGAAATCATCTATTATCAGCATGAAGTAGGATTCTCCACTTGGTGTTTTAGTTCTTGCAGGTCTGCACAGATCCATGTGCACAAGTTGTAGTGGTCTTTTTGTTGATAACTCATCTTTGGCCTTAAAGGATGTGCGAGTCTGTTTGCCTAATTGACATGATTTGCATATGGTTTTGGAAGGCCTCTTTATTTCTGGCATGTCTCTGATAGCTTTCTTCTTACTTAGTCTGATGATGTGATCGAAGCTGAGATGTCCCAATCTTTTATGCCATAACCATGACTCCTCAAGTTTGCTAAGATAACATGCTTCCTCTTCCTCTTTCACAATGTAAACATTAATCTCTGTTCGAACTCCTTTGAGCAGAGTCTTACCTGTGGTGCTTGATCTGACTTCACAATCTTGTGCTCTGAAAAGAACTTCGTAGCCTTTATCACACATTTGACTGACACTCAACAAATTTTCTTTCAGCCCATCTACAAATAGTACATCTTGGGCCTTACCTCTGCCATTATCTAAGCTGACTGAACCCTTTCCCTTGATTTTTCTTGATTTATCATTGCCAAAAGTAACATTACCAGTTTTCTTTTCATCAAAAGTTATAAATTTTCTCTTGTCTCCAGTCATATGTTTTGAGCAGCCACTGTCCATATACCACTGGCTTTTCAGGTCTTGAGCAGTTAGAGCCAAGTCACATTTATTCACCTTCTTTATCCACTGGAGGCACCCTTTTGTTTGGTATCTTTTGTGAGGTGATGAAATACACCTTCTTAGAGGACATTTGGAAGGTATATGTCCAACTTGATTGCATACACAACATTTGATCATAATTTTTGTATAATTATGAGTATGAATGGAATTTCTTTGATTCATAAACCTCCTTGAGGTGTTAAACATCAATCTTTGTCCATAATTTCTACTCTCAATGATTTTATGGCCAAATTCCTTACAATAAAAATAGTAACCATAGAAACTATTTGCATACCTGATGTAAGGTTGTCTCTTCCATTTGTTTGCTTGAGGTAGTCTCTTCAATGTTTGCATCTTTTGCTGGTTTGAATTACTCCTCCTTGCATGACAATATGAAACAATGTGTCCCAGCTTGTGGCAAGCATAACAGGTGGCATTCTTCATAGGAGGGAAGAATATCCTTTGATGGTTTCCAAATTTTACATACTCATGGGTCTTAGTATTTATTACATTCTTTGCTACTAGTGGTTTCTTCTAATATCTGTCTTCCTTATTACAGGTTTCTTCTTTTGTAGGAATTGTTTGAACTACTTCATCATTCTTCTTTTCTTTTACAAAAATAATCTCTCTGTCAACCTTTTCTTTTCCTTTACTTGATTATCCTTCATAGCCAATTCCAGTTTTTATCATAGGCGATCTTTGAGCAACCAGAATTTCATTCAACTTACTAGAGCTTGTTGTTTGAGAAGAGTTTATAACTAATTTCCTTTGAGCATTTTCTAATTTCTTCCTGAGACATACTACTTCTTCTTCCAAATTTTCTTGTTCCTAAGTTTTTTCCTTGATTTGCTTAAGTAACATGTCCTCTATCTTCTTGACTTCTTCAAGCTCTATCTTTAGCTGCATCAAGACTTCTGAATTCTGTTCTTCTCGTAAAAACTTGAGGAGAATGTCATTTTGTTTTATGCATTTCAGCTTGAGTCTATCAATCTCTTCCAGGGTACTTCTTAGCTCCCCCTCAAGGTCGACTTCACCTTCTTCTTATTCATCTCCTAGCAGGAGACCTTCAAGTTCTTGTATGGCCATCAATAAGAATTCAGAGGTTCCTTCTTCACTTGAAGGTTCTTCTGAGTCTTTAGATGCACTGCTGTCTTGTTGAGCATAAAAGGATTTTCTGTTGAACTTCTTTCCTTTCTGCCAGTTCTTTGATGTATTTTTCTCCGTTTCTTGAGCCTGATTCCTTACTTTCTTGTGAGGACACTTAGCAGCATAGTGTCCCACTCTTCCACAGTTAAAGAATTTGAAAGGAATTTTACCTTTGTATTTACCTGAGCCTCTCTCCAATTTCTTGCCAAAATTTGCCTCTTCTTCATCCGAGCAAGAGCATATATCTTCCTTTTCTTCTTTCTTCTTTTATGTTTTAAAGGTTGCCTCTCTTGTAATTGGCTTCTTCTGTGGGAGCCTCATCTTGTATGCTGTTAAATTTCCAAGTAGCTGGTTCATGGTCAAGGTCTCCCAATCAGCCGTTTCTTCTATTTCAGACACCTTGGGATTAAACCTGGATGGAAGAGATATAAGAATCTTTTGCACAATTATATTTTCTGGCATGGTTTCTCCAAGAGCTTTCATATTGTTAACAATTTCTGCAACTTTTAGGAAGAAACTGTTAATGTCTTCATCATCATTCAAGGGGCTTTATTGGTTGAGAATCCTTCTTTACTAGCCATTCTGAGAACCTAAAATATCCTTTCAGTTGTTAAACTGTTACAAAGGAACCTACTCTGATACCAATTGTTGAACCCTTAGTTAAACTGAGAGGGGGGGGGGGGGGTGAATCAGTTTAACACATTCATGGATTTTTGAAAATTTTCATTAAACTTATTTACCCTTCATTTCATGTGAAACTTAATATGTGAGTAATCTTAGAATGTGAGGAGCAAGTATTAATATAATATAATAGTAGAATTTAATATGAGAGCAGCAGGTATTAAGCAGATGATATAAATCATATCAACACATAAACATCATGCACAGAGACAACAGATATAAGTGGAAACCCATAAAGGGAGAAAACCACATCTTATTATTGTTGTGATGCAAAGGCAAGCTCCAACTCCCTCTCACCACTATTTTTCTGCAGGCACCAACCTACAGGAGGCTCCAACCTCAATTCTGCAAGCTACAACTTGCAAGGAAGCACCAAATCCCTTCAATTTTTTGCAGGCACCAACCTACAGGAGGCTCCAACCTCAGTCAGCTACAACTGACAGTTATCAAGCTTCAACTTGATAGGGAAGCTCCAACTTCCTCAATTTATCAAATTGAATGTTTGCTGATTTACCTCAGATATCAGCTCTGTTCTGTAGCATCTCTTTCTGCTCCTCTCTTCCTTATCTTCTCTACCTTGATCTTCTATACTTTTCATTCTCTATCGTTATCCTCTCACTTCTCCTTGTGCATATCAATGTGATATTATATATAGAGTTCATCATATGACTCTTTACAATCCTCAGGGAATTTGAAGCGAATAGTCCTGACTTTTTGACTTCTGTCTTCTCATTCCTTTATCCAACTCATTTTAAAATTATAATAATATGTACAAATTTCCATGCTACAGTAGGATTTTTCTTTTCCTTAGGATAATTGCCTTTGCATCACAAACAATATAAAACAAAAAGAATATTTACATTTTTAGTTACACATTTCAATATCACTCAGCTCCTTTTCTGGACTTTCTTCGACTTTACTGGATTTGTCTCTTCTGCTGCTGTTAAGTGACTGTTCTGTATATTTCTGTTCATCATGCCTACAAAATTCCTGTGACTTTTTCAGTTCCTACATTATTTGTTTACCTCTGTTAGGCCCACATTTTCATCCCTGTGTTTATTCACATGTTCACTATACTTTTGTGCACCTGCTGCATATATAACTGCTTTTTAATATAACAGCTGATTTTAAATCTGGGCAAACTCTCAAGGTTCTAATCTCTTGGGCTCACACTTTAATCAACTATGGAGGCTTCTTATACTCACGATTATAAGACCCATAAAATACATAATATGCTCTTGTAATAAACCCAATCAATGTTTTAATACAATTTCGAAGCAATATTACAGCTCACTATATTAAATATCAGCGTAGTATATATATATCAACATATGTATATTTTTCCCACTTAAATATATCACTTGATAACGCTCACATCCACATTCCCGTTTAGCTCTCACTATACCCCGTTCTCCTCTACGTGGTCTTATTCAACTTCCTTTTGATTTCACACACACAGTCATACGTATGCATTTTATAATTTATCCTCTTCCATATTATGACTATGGATACCCTTAAAAATGTTCAGTCGTCGTCTTATAATAAGGTTTCCGCCCTTATATTAATAACCAGCGTTTTTAATAAATTACTATAGGCCTCGGCCCCACCAGAAAATCGACAGAATCAATCAAACACACATGCCCGTAACTTAAGTTAACCTTCGCGCATCTTCCCAATATGATCACCGTCCGATGGCTTCCCTCCAGATCGACGGCTTGTATTGATATCATACAGGGTCCTCAGTCGAGAGTTAATGCGCGATGGCGCCCAGTGAGAGTGGTTTTTCCAACTTGCTCTGGGACATGCATCGTCCGTCCTGTGGAATCGCTCCCAACTCCTCAAATACCACCCACCGTGTAAAGGTGGTGCGATGAAAACCATAAACCGCCGTCACTGTTTATCTGGTCATGGTTCTACCCTTTTGGCTCGGGGTTCTACCTAACTCCGCGTTCCGCTACCGGGTTCCGTCTTCCGAGTTCCGCTTAGTACAGGGTTCCACTCCCTTTTGGCTCAGGGTTCCGTCTCACTTATATATATAAATTCCACTCTTCGCCTTCAATGAAACTCGCTTCTGTCCATACACAGTGATTGCTTCGATTCTTCTGGGCTACCACCATATGACTCGGCTCAAGGTTCCATCAATTTATATTCTAACGCTTTGGTTCATTAATGTTTCAACACGACTCCTTCACATACTATAACACTTCAAATTAATGCTTCCACAATAAATTCAAGCAGTCTACACAGGCATAATTTTCCACAGAGACTCAAATATCCTTCCTACTGAATTCAATCAATAATATACATATAATTCACAGAGAATTTATAAGCAATCCCTCATCATTATATACAAATGTAACCATTTACAAGAACATTCACCTATTCTATTCGATGGCCTTTTTCTCCTACTCTGTCTCTGGACTCTCCTACTTTGCTTTTCTCTTTTCCTAGTTACTGTTTCAGATGCTCCTCCTTTGCCAATTCCTTTGCCATCAATGACACTATTTCAATAAGGCTGTAATTTATTTTTAGACTATGTCTATTTTTAGACATGATGATCATATTTCAGAAGTTGCAGGATGCTATTTGTGGATGGTTTATCAAGTTGGAAAAATAGATGAAATTCTATTTTTAGAATATTGGGCGAAGTCTATTTATAGATCGTTGATCTAAAAATAGATGCATGTCGATTATTATTAGCTCTTAATAATAATCAGACTCTAAACAACAACTTATTCTCTTGGAGCACTTCAGTTCAGTGCATAGATGTGGCACATCAGTTGACAGAAGGAATTATGCAATTCCTAAGGGTTTACTGGAGCTAATACATGGAGGACTCAGTTAGAACTCAAGTGGTAGAGTTATGACACAGTTGGAAGAAGTAGTTATGGAGTTGTATTCAGCTTAACTTTGTTAGACTCAGTTGAGCTAGTTGTATCTAGTCTAACTAATTGATACACTTGTGAGAGTGGAGTGAATTAATTCACAAATAATAACTCATTAATCAACTGAAAAATACAACAGTTAACTACAGTGCATGGCAGTTTCAGTGGAGACTAGTGGAGAGATAGGTGAAAGGGCAAGATAGACTATCTGTTGTGACTATAGTGATGCATTGATTGCATCACACACACTATGGAGATGCCAATGAGGATTGCGCAGTCAAGGATGGATTAATTCAAATTCATTCAGAGCTATTCTTCAGCAGAGATTGCGCAGTGGAGGTAGGCTAGCAGGAGACAAAGATCGGTGCATGGATTTGCAAGATTGGTCCTGATTAGTGTATGACGATTGTACTGTACTGAGGGCTTGTGATAAGCTTTGTATGTTTGTATGAGATTGTCATATGATATCCATGTTACATAATATATAGTTGGGGTTTTCAGTTTCAGGCTTTCCCAGTTAAAAACTGTGTTATGTGCGATTGAATATTTTTGTTTATGCTTCACATGTGTGTGCAATTAATTTTTCCGCAAAAGATTAACAAGTGGAATTGATTCAATATCTTGCATAAAGTTAAATAGTGTGAGATCAGATGAATCAAGGACATATGCATGCTTAGTGCATATAATTTCTACACCTCTATGGGTAAATCTTGGAGAATTATACATGGACGAAAGCCTCTTCCATCAAAGGTTTTCCGAATCATAGGTGATTGATTAATTGTCAGAGAACCAAGATTTTTCCAACAAGCTAAAGGCATTATGCATGTTGTTACACCAATTTTTGGTCATCTAACCTGTTACTATTAGATGGACTAAAGTACACCATGTAAGACCAATTTTACCACAGTAAAATTGCTTTCACTATGAGAAATAACTTAATAACCCATAGTTTATTAAGTTATTTCTAGTCTAAACAGGAAACCCCATGAGGAATAATTAAATAAATCCTTATTTGTTTGATTTTCCTCTAGGGATAATTAACTAAACCATTATTTAATTAATATTCCTAGTCATATTTAACCCACAACAGGAAAATTAATTAGCTAAATCATTATTTATCTTATTATTTTCTAGGAATAATTATTAAAATCATTATTTAATAATATTCCTTGTTAAAGTTGACTAATCATTTATAAATAGTTGAATAAATCGTTAGTTATTTAATTATTACTTAACCACATTTAAAAAAAATAAATAAATCATTATTTATTTATTATTTCTAAATAAACGGATTTGACCAAATTCAAATTCCTTTTCCCTCCAACAAAAAGAAAAAATTATTCCATAAAATTTGGACCTAGATTTAGTTAATAATATTTTAATTATGCACCAATATCTAGACTAATTCAATATTTTGTTATAAATATAAGGTTTTTTCATTCATTCACTACCTTTTGTAGCCTAGAGATCACCTTTTGATCTATACTTTTGGTCTGACTTTGATCCTCCATCATTGTCATATTTTTCTACTTTTTGCTTGTGAGCTCCCTTTAAGTTCCATTTTGTCTGGGTTTTCTGCACCATCAAGAGAGAAATATCCTAGATATGAAGCGTCGAGGACATACAATAACCCACCCCATTGGGGGGGACTAGTAACATCTTTCTATGTTCCCTTCCCAAGTGTCATAATACAAAAAATTCCTTAAAAATTCTTGTCTTGTCCATTGGATGCATGGAGCAACTCTTGCTTATTTTTGTTGTTTAATTTCTTTAACTGCATAGATCTGGATTCTTGTAGCATTTATTATAATCGCCTACTGCATATCTAAGGAAATTGAAAGCCACATTTGATGTTAGGGTTGTTTTTTATGCACAACAAAAGTGAGTTTTTTCGTACGCTTGTGATTATAATTCACACTAACAACTGGCGACTCCACAAGGATTTATAATTACGGCCGCTGTCGTTTTTCAGATCCCTGCATGACTAGCTGCTTCAACCCCTATGGTTTTTCTTCAGCTGCTTATTTTTCATTTCTTGATGTTTTTTTTAACCTTTTAAACCCTAAAACAGTAAAAATTATAACTTTCGTGTGTTTCTGGGCCCTTTGCGCAGGTAACAGGTATCAAGTGTAGTAGAGACGACATTTTTTTTTTCTGAAACCTACTCCCAAGACAACTAGAAGTGCAGATCACACTTTTTGGTCTAAAACCTGTGACCTTAGCTCTCAGGTAGCGAATAACTGCCCAAAAACTGTGACCTCAGTGGAAAATAGGTTAGAACCTGCGACCTGTACTTTTTGCGGGATTTTTTCTGCGATTTTTCTGGGTTTGTATGGGGCAATGTTCAAGGTTTTCTGACCTCCGTCTTTACCCATATAGGACCTGTAATTTCTTATTTTTAGTCATCGAAGTAGGAACCAAGACCCTTAGGGCTTCAGTACGCTTCCGATTTTTTAGGAGTTTAGCTGAAGCAGGTCTTCTGAGATTTCATTATTTTTCAGCCATTTTTTCAGATTTGAACTTGAAATTTTAGATCCATTTCAGATCGGTTATTTATCCATCCAAAACACCTCTTTTTATATTTTTTTGGTCCTCCTTTAGGGTCACCTCTGTTTCCCTTCAGGTTGTAGCCTTTTGCCACCTATTTTGCAACATTTTTCCCTCTCGATTTTTATTGTTTCCTGTACCTCTTTCCATCAGATTTGACCTTTATATTGTTGTCCCTCTTGACCTTAGATCCCTTGGAAATTTTGCGTGTTTTGAGTAGATTTCACCCACCCATAAACTAGTTATTGGGAATCCCTCCTCCTTGGGTTTAAATTTATGCATCTCTAGCTGTTTATTTTACTGTCGCTTTCATTTTCCTTTACTGTCGCTTTCTGTTTGATTTAAATTTATACAACATATTTTTTCATTTTTCTCTACACACATCTGGGCTTAATTAAAATTAACACACTTATCACATACACGCACACCTAAAGCGAAGAGCGTCTAGTTTACACTGCCAGGCCAAGACTTAAAGATTGTAATCAATTGATCTGCACATCCTTGCCCTTGTTTACCTCTCTTCCTTGTTGGGTTATGTGTCTCTTTCCCATAATTTCTCCCCCAAGGTGTTTATCCTGGAGACCCTAAGGTCTTCATCCTCAGTTTCCATTAAGAAGACTTACTCCACTGCGTAGGGTTCGAGTTGGTCCTCTGCTGAGTCCCCATTCTGACACTGATTCTGGTTCATCGGGTTCCCCTTCTTTTTCTATCCTTGACTCTCCTCCACCTTTCACCTTCATTATGTCTGGTTCAGGACCTAATGCTGGTGGTGGCCCCGACCCTAATGCTAGAAATGCTACTAGTGGTTCCCCAACAGGAACTATTCCGGCTGCTCCCTTGCTTCCTTACATGGCAAGCCAAGCCTAAGCCTTCCTGATTTCAGCCAATTGATTAATGACCCCATACACCATGATCCAAGTTGCCCTGCTATTCCAAACAAGCTTCCTTCAAACATCCCCAAGTTTGAAGGAAATGCTGGAGAGGATCCTACCAACCATGTTCATTTTTTCCACATGTGGTGTTCATCTAACTCTATCACCGATGACTCTATCCGTCTTCAGTTATTCCAGCGTACGCTTATTGGAGAAGCTTCCAAATGATGTGTTGACCAGGCCTCCTCCTCTCATACTAATTTTGCGACCCTTGCCAAAGTATTTCTGTCTTACTTCCAGCTTCCCCTTCATTGTGACACTGGTATCGAACTCTTGACATCTTTCCATCAAAATTCTACCACCTGCCTATCTAAACATATTCAAGAATGGAGTAGAAGGAAGAGCCTATGTTGAGCCCCTATTTTCGAAGACCGTGTCTACATGGACTGGTTTCTCAGATCCCTTGTGCCTGCTATTAGTAAAGATGTCGCATCTCACTTTCCTCAAACCGAGAAAGAAACCTTCCAGATTGCATTGAAATATGACTTCATCTACGCACATTTTTGTTATGTTTATACTGTCTTACCTGATCTCCCTAAACCTCGTGGTGCCAAAGCACTGAGGGAATCCCATGCCACCGACGGTATTGTTGGATCCCTTTCACATCCATACACTTATCCTCCTATGGGTTATGCTTTCCCTTAGGGAGGGGCAAACTCCTCTAGCACATTTCCCCCTCTCGACAGCATGTATCTAGGACACAACATGCCTCACGCCTTTTCCCAACCGCATCCTTTGATGCTAGGCCCTGCTTTTTCCCAACCTGTTTACCCCAATGTTGTTCAACCTTTTTACTATTTGTATCCACAGCTCGGTGCTCCAGTTCCTCCAGCATAAGCAACCCTGCCTCCCATGCCTTCTCAAGCTCCGCAGCAACAGCCACTCGCCCCCCCTTAGGGTCAGTAGTATGCACAGTAGAGTGCGACTAATCCTCCCACTTAAAAAAAGAAGAGGAAAGGAAACCATAACCAACCCGCTCTAGGTAATCAAGGAAACAATCCCCAGGGAATACATCTAACAATGCAACCCAGCAACTGGGCACTCAGCCTAAGCAGGACAGGCCTATTCGCACGAGTAAGCTTTTTTCTTGTTGCGGGGTCTATGGTCACTATACCCATGATTCTCCCCTTTTACCTCAGATGCGTCAAATGTGGGAAGTTCAGGTAGCATCTCAAGGACAACAAGCCCCTTATTCGGTTCCTCCTAATGCTGCACCTATCCAATCGACTGTGTTTACCAATCCTTTCCCTCAACAAGGATATGTGTCTGCCCAACCCTCTGAAGAGGCCACTCAACCTCCCCCATCTGGTACCTCTTATTAGCAGATCCTCATGATGAACTCTGACCAGGCCAATACCGCTGACCTCAACCTTCAGTCTCGGTCTCGCCATTACACCAAGCCTCCTGTTACGTCTGCAATTGAGCCCCCGTCTTCAGGTCTCGCAAAGCCAATTTCAACACCCAATGGTCCTTTACAGATCCCTCAGTCTAAGGTAGAGGTACATACCAAGATCCCTAAAGGACCGTTACACCGAAATGTTGCTTCTGGTAAAGCCGCCCACACCTATAGTATAGTAGATGACTTGGCTTAATCCCCTACTGCTATGTCAATGCTGGAAGTCCTCCAGTCTTGCCCTTCACAAAGAGAAGCTCTAATAACTAGTATGGGAACTGTGGATCCTTCATATGATTGTTTGATTGTATTCGATGTTGACAAGTCAGAGCATCCCCCCCTTCCTGCATTCGTCACCTTCCAAATACCTGTCAAGATCTGGAATGCCAACATCTCTCGATGTATCATTAACGAGGGGGAATCCACTTGCGTGATGTCTGCTTATGTTTGGAAATGGCTTGGATCCCATGAGTTAGCCCCTTCCACTATCACCCTCCCTGCGTGGGATTTCCACTCTTCCTAGCCCCTTGGCATGTGCTGCAATTTTCCTATTACTCTTGCGGGGAAGACTATTTGTGTTGACGTTGAAGTCATTGATGCCCCCTTAGAATAAAAAATTATATTGGGTCTTAGCTACACTTATCCGATGTCTGTTGTCCCATTTACAGTTCACCATAAGATGTTATTTACTCACAATGGAAATATCATCATTATAGATTAGCTGTCATATTACAAACCGAAGTCTCAAACCTCTCCAAAATCCATTATTTCTTCAATAGCTAATAAGAAAATAGTCGAATCTCTGACTAGTGTCTCACCCGGAGCCTATAAAGATTCATATTTTCTTGGTTCATTCCTTGGTCTTCCCCATCCTATCTCTGACCCTAGCTCATTGAATGTTTGCATGATCCAATCATCTCGACCCGACTTCAAACGGTCCAGTTCGACTAGTCAGCAGCCTCACCCTTTGTAAATTGCTCCTAGTACTTTGACTCAACCTTCAAGACCTCCTCCTCAAGGCCCTTCATCTGTAGCTGGTGTCCCTGATCCTATTTATCCTCCTGGAATATTTTCCCTTGGAATTAACCATCTCGGAGCTATTCTTCTTGGCCATTACCCCTCCGGTCAGATACTGTTTCTTAGTAATATCCCAAAATGGGGATGCAACAATACATAAACACAAAACTGGAAATAGTAGTGTAAATCAACTTATGAACATTGGAGACAAAACATCATGTATTATATCAGAAAATCATCATAAATAGTGAGGCATAAATCATGTACAATGAAGGAACAAGCCTCCCCTAAACAATCACTCCACAAATGAGCTGTTGTCACAATAGAAGAATGTTGGAAGACTGCTACAACACTTTTTAAAATACACTGCTACAGCCAAAGAATGTACAAAATATGTAGGGCTATTATATGCCCAATACAAATCTATGCTTAATATAAACTCCTACAAAGAAACCGGAAAGGGTTTTCAGAAATACACTCTATACAAGATGGGATATAAAGCCCAGTGGCTGAAGATTCATTGAAAACTGAATACAATGAGTGTAGAAGGCTGAAATATATCATATCTTATGTATATCCCCTCAAAGGTCTCCTCCCATGAAAGGTTGAACCCTCCAATCACAAGAAAACACTCCAAAGGAGCCACAAGATCCCTCACTGAAGTTTCCCTAAAAAATAACGCAATTCCTAGTTGGAACAACACTGGAAATGATGGGAAATATTTTTCCTGGTGCCAAAGATCTAAAATATTCCCAATATCTCTCCAAAATGATCTCCCAAGAGAAGGAAATCTTCCTCTAATGAGAAACTAGCTCAGAAAGTGGGTTTCTAAACCCTCCACTGCAACACCCTGCAACACAGCACAATAACCTGCAGAAACTACACTGATGAAGAAATCTATAGCTTGGCCTAAAAACCTAAATTTTGAAATGAATGAAATACTCTCCCAAGATGTCCCTTAAGGAAATAGGTGGGATTCCCGCTCGGGAACACCCAGTGCTAAACAACACAGCAACCCTGCTAAACAACAAAGGAATGCAAAGTCTAAACAGACCATAATAAAATGATAATCTAAAACATGAGCTCATATGGCTGCCATCCTCTTCCTTAAATAGAATATGAGCTTACTTGCCCTTGGCCCCACTCAATTAGGTCATTTCCTTCATGAGATCCATCTCCCTCCAAAACTGCGTTATTCTTCATTTAATCTGCACTCCTCCATGACACCGTTGTTGACTTATTTTTCACACTTGAAATGTTTTTATTGCTGCTTAGGAGAATTATGGGCCTTCCTACCCATTTATTCACCTACCTAGTGATAAAACAAATTATAATATTCCATTTAGCTGGAGGCCAAATTTTTGGAATGTTACAGTCCTCCCCTCCAAAATGTTTCTTGTCCTCCAGAAACTGTATAAGGAGAGAAAAATTCTTCCCCTCCTCCTCTTGTGGCCTCCTCATCAATAGTCCCCACCACTGCTCAAAATAATTTTCAATAAATCTGCGCTCCAATGTTTCCTCCCAATTATGCAAAACCAAATGGCTCACATCATGAAAAGGTGGAAGGTATAAGTGGAAACCTTATTTATATCCAATGGCCTCCTCAAGGTATGAGTTATGAAAAGCATAGGGGATCTCATTCCCAATGAGAAACTCCCAAACCCATGCTATCATCCA
The DNA here is from genome assembly GCA_034641835.2 of Pinus albicaulis. Classification (NCBI taxonomy): domain Eukaryota; kingdom Viridiplantae; phylum Streptophyta; class Pinopsida; order Pinales; family Pinaceae; genus Pinus; species Pinus albicaulis. Next base: position 950,969,091 of record CM076571.1, on the reverse strand, counting down.
AATGAAATGAACCATTTAAGGTAGCTCATCAAAAGAATCCTCAACCCCCGGTTCATGCAATGTATTGGGGTTGTATGGAGAGATTAAATTCTTCCACCCAAGTTGTTTCTCTCTCCATTTATGGTATGTGTGGGGTTGTTGCTGATCTTGGGCTAAAATTTCATGGCCTCCAAGAATGGCCCAAGCTACCCCACCAAACAAATCAGCCATGTAGTGCCTCCTCCAAAAACTCTAGTTCTCCAAATGGCTCCTCCCACATGAAGAAAAGAGATGTAGTATGGAAATCATGGTTTGCCCATTGTTTCTCTTGAAACATGAAACATGTAAAGTAGGGAGAATCATACCCCCATTGGGCACCTCCAACTCTTGTGCCACTCTCCAAACAAATCTTCCCATAAACATCAGAACATCTCCAACATATGGAAGAAAAAACCAATGAAAACAAGTTGCCAGATGACAACCAGAAAGTGGATAATAGTTCCACACATGGAACCAACGTAGTGAATCCCCTTCTTGCCTCGAATCAAAGAATAAAAAGTGCTTTTCCAGCCACTTTTTTGCTGCCACAATCATCCTATAAGATAGGATCATGAAGGTAAAATGTGGTGTCAATGGTGCACACCAAGAATCATGTGGCTTCCCCCACAAACCACCAATAGGATAGCCAATCTCAATGCTACATTTGGCCTCAAGTAGATCATAATATAATGTATAAGAAGGAATTACCCTCCTTAATACAACATGCTGCTCATATAAAGTAAAGAAGTGCAAATCATAATGCAAAAATGTACCTTCTCTACTTTGTACTTTGGTCATTAAGCTGAAATGGCTCATCTGAAATTTCTCTCTCACTCTCAATGAGTAGGGAAGTGGTTGTGCCAACCTCTCCATCAGCATCTAGGCTATGCATATCTCCATATGCTGAAATATATCATGCTAGATTCCCTCCCAAGTGAACTTCTCCATAAAATAATGATATGCATCAAGGTGCATAGAAAGGAAGTCCTCATGTGCTACATGTAGCAACTTCTCCTTGAGCTCAGAAAATCTAGTCAAGAAGACTCTGCCATAAGAATATATGACCACATCATCCACCATATATCTATCATCTCCCTTTGGGTCATCAAGAATCATGCAAGCAAAAATATCCTTGGAGTACTCTACCAAAATTTGAGACCTCCAATATGGATCAATCCTCCCAAGAGATAGCGCTGATGATCTGAAATGTGAAGCTCCCCACATGCTGCTGTCTACTCCTTTGACATCCCCCATGCCAAATTCATCCTCCAAAGTGCTACCATGCCCATCATGCAGCTACTCATGCTCAAATAGAAGTGGGGACCTTTGGAAGTTGGCCCCCCATGAGAAGCTCCCATCCACAAAGAATCTCCTGATCTTAGCCAATGTAAGCATGAGTGGCCTCCATCTACTCCAAAGTATGGAGGATTCCTTCCTCAAAGGAAGTACACTCTATTTATCCAAATCCATGGAGAAGCTATCTTGCACCATGAAGGTTCCATCCTCCATCACTACAACAACTTCTGTCAGCGCAGTTTGTGTAGTGAGAGTGGGTAATGCTGAAAATGGGAGAATGTATCCCTCCTCCTTGAGTGTACCCCAAACTCTTTGCGTTGTAATAGACCCCTCCAAAATTTCCACCCCTCCAGGATCTAAGAGTGGTGCTATCCAATGTAAAGCATTCCTCATCATTTCATGATTTGGTGGTCTCCCCGGTGGAATGCCTCCATGTAATGAGACATCAATGTCAAGAGTAGACTGCACATATGGATGGAAAACTTTGTCCCTGCCCTCATAGCGCAAATCAGTCTGCCTCTTCTTTTAATTAACTCTTTGAAATAGATAGGGGTGTGTACTCCTCAACATGTGACTTTGACCTTCCTCCCTACCTTCTCCTTCCATCTGCAATGTTTCACAATCATGTTGTTCATTGATTGTGCCTTGATCTCCAAATATGAGATCCTAGGGAATTCTTTGCAAAGATACAAGAATCCCTCTTGTTGGAGCAAGAGCTCCATATACCTCTACATGAGGTGATAGATATTCTCTAGATGTCACAGCGTTGTTGCCCCCATCCTTCTCTTCTTCACTATGAATGGGAGTCACCTCCTCAATAAGAGGATCCTCTTTTGGAAAAGGGATCTTCATGCCCTCTTGTTCAAGAATATGGGACAAAGTTCTTGCCTCTATCAAATTATTATGCAATATGTGAGCCTCTTCAACAATTTTCTGAGTGGATTTGAGTTTATATGTTCCTCCATCATATGCGAAGGTTTTGTTTGTCTTGGTTTGTTTGGTCCCACCAATGATGTTTCAAAATGTTTTCCATCAAACCTTTCCACTAATCTCTTAGTGAAATTTGCATAAGAAGAAATATTTTCATTTATTAAAGAAAAAGACTTAAATATCCAGCAAGCATAGGCCTTACCTCCAAAATACAGTGCTGCAACTTTGATGGCTTCATCTTCAGAAACTTGGTGCTGCTGCAAATAGGTGTGTAACTCCTCCACCCACGATCTAGCTGAACATGTTGGCGACCCATCAAAAGTAGATAGGAAAAATATACCCTTGTCACGCTGCTTTCTTCTATTTACCTTGATCTTGCAAAACTCTTGGAAAGTGGTACAATCTCTAAACTTCTTAGTTTGAGACTCATATTCTTGCAGATAATCATTAAGAGTTTCCCTCCTAGACATTTCTTCTTCTTTTATCTCACTCATAGCAGATCTGGGCATATGACTGCGCTGTGAATCATAGTGTGTATTTGCATGCTCACACACATCATGTGAAAATCTAGAGTTGGCTTTAGATCCAAACTCCTTTGGAGATTCTCCCTCCCTTCTCATCTTCTTGAGATCTCCCTTGATATTCTGCAAAGTTTGAAGAGAAGCTTTGAGAGCTCCTTCTCATTTTTTCCTCCAAATAATGGAGTCTTATTTTTGTTTTTTTTGTACATCTTCTCTTCTGGTGAAGAGCTTCTCCTCATGGTGACATATTGGTTGAGTGCACAGGCTGAGCCAAGATTATGCTCTGATACCACTGTAATATCCAAAAATGGGGATGCAACAATACATGCACACAAAACTGGAAATAGCAGTGTAAATAAACTTATGAACATTGGAGACCAATATGGAGACAAACATCATGTATTATATCAACAAATCATCATAAATAGTGAGGCATATATCATGTACAATGAAGGAACATGCCTCCCCTAAACAATCACTCTACAAATGAGTTGTTGTCACAATACAAGAATGCCAGAAGACTGCTATAGCGCAGTTTAAAACACACTACTACAGCCAAAGAATTAAAAAAAGATGTATGGCTATTATATGCCTTAAAATATATGCCCAATACAAATCTAGGCTTAATACAAACTCCTACAAAGAACCTGGAAAGGGTTTTCAGAAATACACTATATACAAGATGGGATCTAAATCCCAATGGCTAAAGATTCACTGAAAACTGAAGAAAATGAGTGTAGAAGGCTGAAATATATCAGATCTAATGTAGATCCCCTCAAAGTTCTCCTCCCATGAAAGGCTGAACCCTCCAATCACAAGAAAACACTCCAAAGGCGCCACAAGGTCCCTCACTAAAGCTGCCCTAAAAAATAACACAATTCCCAGCTGGAACAGTGCTGGAAATGATGGGAAATAGTTGGCCTAGTGCCAAAGATATGAAATATGCCCAATAAATCTCCTAACTGATCTCCCAAGAGAAGTAAATCTTCCTCCAATGAGAAACTAGCTCAGAAAGTGGGTTTCTAAACCCTCCACTACAACACCCTGCAACACAGCACAATAACCTGCAGAAACTGCACTGATGAAGAAAGATATAGCTTGGCCTAAAAACCTGAATGTTGAAATGAATAAAATACTCTCCCAAGAGGCCCCTCAAGGAAAGAGGTGGGATTCCCGCTCGGGAACACCCAGTGCTAAACAACACAACAACCTTGCTAAACATCAAAGGAATGCAAAGTCTAAAAAAACCATAAGCAAATGATAATCTAAAACATGAGCTCATATGGCTGCCATCCTCTTCATTAAATAGAATATGAGCTTACTTTCCATTGGCCCCACTCAATTAGGTCATTTCCTTCATGAGATCCATCTCCCTCCAAAACTGCGTTATTCTTCATTTAATCTCCACTCCTCCATGACAACACCTTTGACTTGGTAAAAGTTGACTGAATCAACATGATCCAACCCCTATTCACACTTGGAGGTGTTTTATTTAGCTGCTAAAAGGGTCTCCTTTCACACTTGAAATGTTTTTATTGCTGCTTAGGAGACTTATGGGTCTTTATACCCATTTATTCACCTACCTAGTGATAAAACAAACTATAATATTCCATTTAGCTGAAGGCTATATTTTTGGAATATTACATTCTTGCTCCCCTTGCTGGAGTATTTTCGGTACTTGTTATGGCTACCTTCAACCTTCCCACCATGACCCTGGGGATCCCAGTCTGATACATTGATCCCCTAGCCAATACCCTGCCTGGTCAGCCAAAACCTTACACTGCTTTGACCCCGATCCAAATAGTCGCTATGACCCCTCCCTTTTCTTCTGTGCCTTAGCCACCTCAACAGGAACATACTCCTGTTGCGAAAGCCTCATGTGAAGGGGAAAAGCCCGCAAAAAGGCACTTAAGGACAAGGTTGCCTAAACAACATCTGCCCCTCTGAAGCCTCCAAAGGGTACACCTTTTTGCAATTTTTGTGTTGTTGATGGTCATGCCACCCATCATTGTCCTGAATTTCCTCGTATCAAACCCATGGTCAATGTCACGTTTCCTGAGTCTGATGTCCCAAAATCCATGTTACTTTACCAACTTCAACCAAGAAACTCAATATTGTGCACACAAATCACCCCTATGCCTTGTTTGATCTCCATTTCCACTATACTCATCGTTGTCCCCGCCTCGCAGAATACCGCACCTCCTTGGAAGTGGTTCACCAATACGAGGCCGAGCGCAATGGGTTTGCCTCTCCTTTACTTGCATGTTATGCTTCAACACAACCAGAGGACCCATCCCCTCCCATTGGCATTCCCCCTCCTGATGTCGATATGATGGAGCCTTCAGCCACTATCCTCTACTTGTCATCATCTATGAGTTCCACCATGGAAGACCCCTCTGGGGCATCCCCTTCTATTTTACTTGACCTCCCTTCAGCGATCACCTTGGGCTCAACATTGGTGGATCCTTCATCTACATGTTCTTCTCTCATCCTCCATGACGATGCACCTGTGAACCTCATTTCTCATGATGATGAGTCAGGTAGCTTCATCGCGCCACATGGTATTTATTCCACCAGTCACCCCATATTCTATTGCGACGACGACATTTTGGAAGCATTTACCACCCCTGACTTTATCTATCCCCCCTTACATCGAAACCATGTATTCGAACCACATACACCTTGTGGTAATTACATTGACACCCAATGTTTTGGTAATAGGGCACCCATATTTGAGAGTCTAGGAGAAGTAATTCTCCACAAACCTCCTAATGCATCTGGTAGTGTCGACTCTAGTAAAATTATTCTTCCCTATTTAGAATAACCTCTAGAGTATCATATCACTTTAGATCACTCTAGGGGTGATCCAATGAATCATTCCTTCATCTTACATCAACAACCCAGTCCCCTAGACATTGTTTTTGGCCAACCTGTGTGTTTTCTAGGTGAGCACCAGTTCATTATATCCAAATCCACTCTTTGGGATAGTGCCACCATATATGCGAACCTAGAAATTTAGTCTATTTGCTTCATATATGCAATACCAAAATATATTGGAAATCCTCCATCCCCTTTCTCAAACTTCATCTATCCATTCTTCCCACAGAAGATAACCATAACGTAAAAAAATGGCGAACCACATCATAAAAATGTGTTAAGATTCCACTTTTATAAATACATTTGGCATGTCCATAACATTCTTGGGGGCACCTATGCCCCTATACCTTCTCATCATCCTCTTGAGGATTTAGTGCCTATGATACTGAAGGCTTGAATCCATTATTTCAGCACTTGGAACACCATGGCGCTCCACAAAATCCTCTAGCTAGGGGCATCATTCCCACCTTTGCATACCAGATCACTCCCCTCAATCACATTTGCTTGGGGGCATGATGGCACCCCTGGCCATCTTCTCATACGATTACCATAAATCTTGGCCTAGACCCCATCAATTTGGGTATGGTTGATTTTCCTCCCATTCCTTGGATAGTTGGATCTACCGGCCTCTCCGGAAAGCCATATATTGTAGATGTTTGATACCCTATATTCAAATATTCTAATTTGGGTGATACCATACTTACCACTTGGTCCCTCTGTTTGACTTGGTGGGAAGGGATGATTCTATACCTTCTCTAGTAGTTCATTCTCATGTTCTTTTCTTACCTTGATTCTTCACCACGACCATCCTTCCAAGAAGCATTAAGGCCACCTTTAGACAAGTGAGGTCACCTACTTGAAATTCGTAGATCTCGATTCCAACGATTGTTTTGTCCGCTATGATCACCACAATATTTAGGGCCTTTTATCCTCTGTACATCCACCACAACTACACTTGCAAATGAATCAAATTGGAGGGAAATTACCTTATTGAAAAAAAACCTCAATTTTTTCTTTCACCAATTACGACTGAACTGTAGCTTGGTTTGACGAACCATCAGCACCGTTGGAAATTTATCATCAAGCACTCAAATGGGTATCCTTTCATTTTTGGTGATTTGACACTCCACCCGGAAGCATTTTTTCAAGAAGGGTCACTTCACTGCTTCTCAAAATCGAATTTCTTCACTTGCAACACTTGTACTTGGGGCACCACTATTTAATTAATATTCCTGGTCATATTTAAACCAAAATAGGAAAATTAATTAGATAAATCATTATTTATCTTATTATTTTCTAGGAATAATTATTAAAATCATTATTTAATAATATTCCTTGTTAAATTTGACTAAATCATTTATAAATAATTGAATAAACCATTATTTATTTAATTATTGATTAACCACATTCTTAAAATAATAAAAAAGTCATTAATTTATTTATTATTTCTAAATAAATGGATTTGACCAAATTCAAATTTCTTTTCCCTCCAACAAAATAATAAAATATTCCATAAAAGTTTGATCTAGATTTGATTAATAATATTTCAATTATGCACCAATATCTAGACTAACTCAATATTTTGTTATAAATAGAAGGTTTTTTCATTCATTCACTACCTTTTGTTGCCTAGATATTACCTTTTGATCTATACTTTTGGTCTAACTTTAATCCTCCATCATTGTCATATTTTTCTACTTTTTTCTTGTGAGCTCCCTTTAAGTTCCATTTTGTCTGGGTTTTCTACACCATCAAGAGAGATAGATCTTATATATGAAGCATCGAGGACATACAAGAACCCATCCCATTGAGGGGGACTAGCAACATCTTTCTATGTTCCCTTCCCAGGTGTCATAATACAAAAAATTCTTTAAAAAATCTTGTCTTGTCTATTGGATGCATGGAGTAACTCTTACTTATTTTTTTTGTTTAATTTCATTAACTGCATAGATCTGAATTCTCTTAGCATTTATTCTGATCACCTATTGCAGATCTAAGGAAATTAACAACCATAATTTATGTTAGGGATGTTTTTTATGCACAAGCAAAGTGAGCTTTTTTCATATGCTTGCAATTAGAATTCACACTAACACATGTAGATGCTCCCTCATCAATTATCGTGAAAAAAAATCACCTATATTTGAGTAAAACAAGTATTTTAAAAGCCATTTGGTGCGAAAGTCTAGGTACAAAGTTCTCAATATCAAAGATGATGAGATTAGATTCTTGAGGGTAAATTTCTCCAATAGCTGACAATAATAATTTCCCTTGGGCTGGACAAGATTGTAGCACTTCGAGGGCCAAAATTTCTGAAGGTGACATGACCATATCATCAACAATATTTTAATTATGAGTGGCTCTCGCATGTGGGTTGAAAGCTGATTTTCGAAGTACACCTTTGACATGCATTTTAATTACTAAATCAGGATTAAGTTTCTCAACGTGTAATGGTTTAGAAATCGGAGGAGTCAACCCCAGAGGTTAACTGGATGATCCAGCTTCATATCAAATGACAAGACTCTTAGATCCATAATCTTGAGATTGGGTTGTAACCATGACCTGAGAGGACATCATCAAGCTATCCGCCAATGAATTCGAAGAATATCCGTTGTGGGAAATAATTTTTCTCTCTTGCAAAGGAAAATGATCCTTAAGAACATTGGGTGTGGGTAAACCTTTGACAAATTTAGATCCCTTGACTCAATAAGGGCACTCTTTTTTGTAGTGATCCTCATCACATAAAAGACAAGGATATTGAGGTTTCATATTTTCATCAGATGGTTCAGTTTTATCTGCCTTCTCTTTTGGAGAATTATTTTGTTTGTTTTTACCCTTCCCTTTATTTTTACTCCTGGATGATTTAGTCTTGGTAGTAGATGAATCTATGACATGGATTTTGGTAGAAGTGTCTAGAGAAGAGTATCCTTTAGGTGAATCAGGTAAAGTTATGAATGGAGCAGTAGACTTGGATTGTTTCTTTCTACTCTTGGATGTGTTAACTATACCAATTACACCATCTACGACATGTGAACCGGAAGGAGTCATAGTAAGTTGACCTGGGAAAGGTAAATCTGGAATATTTTCATACAAAGTACCAGACTATGTGTAAAAAAGGTCTAGATATTGGGCTTGAGCGATAACCTACTCTTCCATTACAACGCCTCCTTTAGCTACATCTTCAGTAATATCAGGGAGTAATGATTTGATAAACCACTCAACCAGAATTTGATCTGGAATGAAAACTTTGACTAAAATATGTCTGCGTCGCCATTCATGGATGTGATTTGAAAAGTATGTAGATGTACCTTGTTTGAGTGAAGTCAAATTTTTTGTTCCATTATCATAATGGAATCACAATTGAAAATGAGTAAGGAAAGAAATTGCTAAGGCATTGAAATTATTGAAAGAGGCTCGTGGTAACCCAATGTACCACTTCATGGCTAGACTGATCAAAGTTATTTGAAAAACTATTAAACGAATGGAATCATCGATTAGATATTTGGATGCACACCAGAGATGATAATTCATAACATGGTTTGAGGGGTTATATCCCGACTTTCCTTCAAACTTCAGAATGTCACTAGGAAACTTAGTAGGCACGACTAGAAAAAATAGAAGATAGTAAATTGGGTCATTCGTTAGCTGAGACAAGTCTGGTAAATATAAAGTTGCTATAAAAGGTAATCGTTGGTTAGGGTCTTGTTGAGCGAACTGATAATCCCGAGGGACAATTTGAGTACCTGGAGGAGGGTATCCAGGAAAAAATGGAATAGATTGAGTAGTTGGAATTGGCACACCTCCAGGATATCTAGGGGTAGCCATACCAAGTTGGGCTTGAGCTGGTATTTGAAATGTATGACCAGGGTATGGTTGACTCTGGAAAGGTGGATTTTGTCCAATTTTCCATATTGGAATTTGCCCTAAAATTGCTGGCCTTGAACAAATTGACCTTGATCAAGATGTTGACCTACCAAAGGTTGTCCCTAAAAATGTTGACCTGCAAATGGTTGCCCCTAAAGACGTTGACCTACAAAGGGTTTCCCTTAAAAAGGTTGACTTGTTTTCATAGTTGGTATACTAGGTTTTCCCAAATATGGTTGAGGAATTGACTGGACTTTAGGTATGGTTTGATGGGTAGTAGTCTGATGGATAGCTTGTGTAAAATTTGGAATTGACATTTGAGGGGTTGTAGCAACAAAAACTTGGGAAATTCATGGGATGGGTGTACCTGGTTGTTGAACATATGTTTGCACAACATATTGGATAGGAATACTAGGAGTACTCGGACCAGCTTGTTGACTACTTGGCACAGATGCCCTTGGGGTAATTTGAAGTGTACCCTGAACAAGTTGTTGAAATTAGGAGTGACCAAATTGTCTAAGTGGCTGAACAAGTTGATTATAAGGCATTTTCATGGTAGGTTGCAAAGGTTTTTGAGTAAACGAGGGATTCCATATAGTGTTCATCCCTAGATATGGAGTTCCCATTGAGGGTTGTGATGCATAAGGTTAACCATAACCAGTTTGAGGCATTGGACCATAACTTTGATAATTACCAGGAATAGGCTACCCTACAACTGTAGGATAAGTTCTAGTGAAATGTTTTCCTCCCAGAAGAGGGTGTTTCCCCCTATGCGGAATGTAACTGCCTGATGAGATAGCTTGAGTGGTATCATCGGAAAACATATAAATATGGTCCGTAGTCAAAGGTTGGGCGGTAGACTCAAATAAACCAATCGTCATAGTAGAAGCCTAAGAGGAAGAAAATGCTCCTGAAAAGGTTCCTGAAAGTAGCTGATACCTAGCAAGAATAGAAGGACTACCATACAAAATGCTTTCTGGAGAAGATGAAAACATGGATGAATTAGTAGACATGCTTTTAAAAGCCATGTTAGATGTACTATACCTGGGTAAAGAGTAAAATGGGATTTAGCGACGTGGATGTCCGTAACTAGAAGAACGTAAAAAATCAGTAAATTGAAGATACCAAGGATTCGATCGAAAAGGAGTCAAAGGAAAATCTAAAGGGTAGACTAGTTCACTATACCTTAGATCTAAATATACTTGACGAGAGGGAATTTCAAGTTCGTCTTTGTCAGTGATTTATTCAATGCTAATAAGTCCAGGAGGAAGATTCACACTAATGAGAAGCTTTACTCGAGGTGAACGAGGATGACCAGGAGTAGGGGCTATAACATTCGAAGGTGACTCGAACGAAGTGGAATCAGACTCAGGTTCATATATTTCTGGTTCCGTAAGCTGTGTATCTGAGAACTCATAGTGACATATTCAACTGTGACAACTTCATAAATTTCTGGTGGATTTTGTTCAAAATTTGTTTCAGATGTTTGAGGTATATTAAATTTTAAATCATGATGTATTAAAATAGATAATTCTCCTTGTTTAGAAGATTCAGCTCCTAATGATTGAATCCTTTCAATTTTTATTTTTTCCAATTGAATGGGTGTATATTCAGGGGGTTTCCCCTGCATTATATGTGAATGTATCGATAATTTAGCCACTATTAATTTCTTTAACACACGAAATCAAAAAAATTCAATAAATCACATCTAAGGCCTCTAAAAGTAACCAAACAAATGAACGTGCGCAACAAAATCTAGGAAGCAATCCACACACAAACAATATGTTTCCACAATAAAATAACTAGTTGGTGATGAAATCCAACCTCACAGAGATCAATGTGGAATACTAGCGGTCAGAATAGTTACCCTGAAAACCTGCTTAATGAAACAGTCTGGTGCAAGTAACTCCACTATGGCATCTCTAAGGAAAGGCTACCCTCTGGAAAGTCCAAGTGAATCTAGTTAATGTCTACTATAGGTATAGTGGGACCTTCCCTCCACCGTCACCTTGGGAAAAAATCCTAAGATTATAGCCACTAAGGTTACCAACTAAGACAATTCAACCTGGGGGAACAATCTATGCCCCAATATACACACAAGGGGAGAGTATTAAAGCTCAATCCCCTCGAAAGTTCCTCGGCATGGTAAATACGAGCTTTACTACCAAGTGATCCTAGGCTCCTCGAAAATGGTTAATCCGAGGTTTACCATTTGTAATACGAGAAAATCTTCTATATTTACCATTGAAGTAGGTATGATTACTCCATTGGGTCTAACATGACCTCACGCTTGAATCTTTTAAGAAGAGCTTCCCAGAGAAAAATTGCAACAATTTGGGCTTTTCCCTACTGCAAGATACTATTTGTTTGTTTAACTACTTTGGAAAGTTAATTACTTCCTATTCCAAAGCACTAGCCCTGAGCTAGATTGATGAAATGAGCCCTAGAAAATGTAAACATATCTAGATTTATTTTAATTATTGTTGTATTAATTTGGCTATTGTTTACGCAGAGGGGTATGGAAATGAAACTTAATGATGTACATGTTGTGATCGACTCAAAAATACTCTAAATTCATTCAACATTGAACGTGCAATTCTTCATGTCAATGAATTACTAGTTAAGGGAGAGTAAGAGGTTTTTTGAACTTAAAAAGTGCAAATTCCCTAAAAAATACCAAAACATTCCTTTTGTATTAAGAAATCAATTTCATTTTGAAGCATGACCAATAAATTTTTATGAAAATTTCGTTGATTTCAAGCCAAAATATACGATTTTGCTAACAATTTTCCAATTCTTCAAAATCAAAGAAATGCTACAAAAACCCTAAAAAAAAAAAAAAAATCAAAACAAAATATCTTAACTAATAATCTAACTAATGATACCTATGAGTGTACTATCATGGCTAATTCTAGCTGAAAGCAAAAAAAATCATTTTTTCACTTTAACAAACAGAAGCAATTTCACAAAAGACTACTTTTCTGAGAGAAATCCTACTTTAGTTATCTAGAAGTTTTCCTTTGCAAATGATAAAAAAAATAACTCAAAAAAGTAGGACTAACATGACACTTGGTAGCTCCAAAGAAAAATGACAGAAAAACAATGATCTAAGTAGGTAATCTATCTGTCAAAACAAAGCAATTCAACAAACCAGGGTAAACCCTACCCGAAAAATGAAGAAGGGATAATTTCTCAAAAAAGACACTAAGGTAATTAAAATAAGTCCACAAACAGACTCTGAGGGTTGATACAAGTAAGGTTGAACATTCATAAATTAGACATCAGACTCTAACAAGGATATAATTCATTTTTTCAAAAATTTCTATGTGGTGCGTAGGTAACCAGTGTAATCCAGTGTGCATGCAAACTGTTTTAAACTGAGACTCTGTGAAAATATGTGCTCTGTTTATGAAACAAAACAATGAACGATAGAAAAATATCAAAAAAAAAAAAACAAGGCGCTCAAAACAAAAGAATCTGATAGTTCATTATCCCAACAACACTTGGACGTGATCAAACTATAAAAATAGGAGAACTAAACCAAAGAGAATTAAGAGTACTAAGACATTCCCAAGTGGAGTCACCAATTTTTTACCCAGATAAATCCCTCTGTGGACAAGAGTGATTGCCCTAGTATTATAATGAATAAATAGAAATAAATAGACATAAGAATAACTCTTTCGCTAAGATATTAGTATTCATATTATCAAAACTAGAAAAGAGATGATGATGCTCTTACCTTTGAACTGAAATGCGTGTTGAAGATCTGTGCTTTGTTTTGATGCAGCTCCTCAATGCTTAGAAGAAACATGCAAACTCAAGCATACAAGAAATCAAAAGCACTTGCAGCATAATAATAATCCAAAAACTAGCTTATCCTAATGATCAAAGGAGATTAGGAAATGAAATTTCTTTAATGAATTTATGAATTTTAACCATCACAATTCCAAGAACACAATACAGTGAGAAAAAGTATCCAAATTTATTATTTAGGAATAGAAGAGAAATCTTAAAACCAAGCCTTGATTTTGTATAGGTTCCTCCCGTATGCCTCCAATATTCCTCATTGGTTAACAATTTTTCCACTCTAAAATGACCATCATAAGATTACTATATGTGAAACTCCTTAAAACTAAAGCTTCAACTCAATTTATAGAAGACATTGAGGAGGTTTCAAATCCACCAATAGGAGTGAGATCCACAAGTGAGGGGATGGGGGTCCCATGACCAAGGGAATTAATTCCATGATTGGAGGGTGTAATATTCCCAAATGGGGAATGCAACAATACAATGCAGAATGATAGAAAAATAATGCAGATAATTATAGATAAAGCATGAGGCCAATATGGAGACCTTTCATTTGTTATTACAACATCAAAATGTATGTAAAAAGTGGCCCATGAGATGCATAACAAGAACAGGAAGCCTCCAATGAAAGAAATCCCTCAAAATGAGGTGTTGCAACCATATATAAAGACTGAAAAAGCCTTACAACATTATTTTATTGGCTTTGCAACAACCATATATTACACATCAGATATAGAGCAAATATGTGCATAAAAAGTTAGATCTATAGCAGATCCATGCACTATACAAGCTCATCTAATGAACCCCCTTGGGGTTTTCAGCAAAACAACGTGTACAAGTTGTAGATCTGAGATCTAAGACTACAGATCTACTGAAATATTCAGATCTGGAAAGTGGATCTAATCTGATATAAACAATAGAATGATCTCCTCCAACAGATCTCCAAAGTGAAGGGCAGATCCCCAACACTAGGAAAATCACTCTCCAAATGATGTGTTGAAACACCCTGCAACTGCACCTACAGAAATAACGCAGATCTAGATCTATACTGCGTTGTAGGGATCAAAATATAGTTGGCTTGCTACCAAGATGTGGAAACGAGGCCCAATACCTTCAATATTTTCCTCCCAATGAAGTAGAACCCTCCTCCACTGAAAAGAAGCACTAAAATAGATTAGATTTGAAAGATCTAATATTCACTTGTTGCAGCTTGCAAAAAAACCAAACCCTCAACAGGATCTATGTTGTAGTTGGAATAAGAAGCTTGGCCCTAAGCCAGATAGTGGAAAATTCAATACAAACTCTCCCAAGATCTACTCAATGGGAAGAGGTAGTATTCCCGATCAAGAACACCCAATGCTAAACAACATTCAATCTCAGCTAAACAACAAGAGAAAGATATATGTCTAAAAAGACCATATATTCAGAAAATATGATAAACATCAACAACCATCTAATGCTGCCATCCTCTTCCTTTTATAAGTTAAGAGCTTGCAAACTCTAAACCACTTCCAATGAGATCACTTCTTTCACACAAGGCATCTCCATCTAAAATTGCGTTGTGCATCATTGATGGCCACTCCTCCATGACAACGCTATAGGTTTGGTCAAGGTTGACCCAGTCAAAATGTTTTAGCCCCTGTCCACACCTTAGGGTGCTTTATTAAGTTGGAAATATGATCCACTTTCACATGAGAAGTGGTTTTATTCACAATAAATATTTTTATGGGCACCCCTACCCACTTATTCACCTTTCTAAGTGATTAAACAAAATTTTAATATTCCCATTAGTTGTAGGCTAATTTAGGAATATTACAATGCTCCCCTCCAAAATTTTTCTTGTCCTCAAGCAACTACAAGGATACTGCAAAATATCCAATGGATATGTCTCCTCCAAAGAATACAAGTTTGCCTTTGGTGAATAAACCAAATAGCTTTCATCATGAAGAAGTGGGAGATATATGGACAGATTTATATGCTATCCATTGAGCTCCTTAAGGCATATGAGATGATAAATGTTGGGTGCTTCAACCCCAATGAGAAACTCCAATCTTCATGCTATCATCCAAATGAAATGAATCACCTTCCAGCTTGGTAATTCATAGAAAATCTCCCCCAAAATGCCCATGAGAGGTATGTTCCAAGTGCTCCAATCAATCATATGGCCTACCTCATAAATAAATAAGTGTTCTCCTGTAGTGGCCATATCATCTCCCATGCTCCCCTTGAAGCATGAAGCATAAAAGGCGTGGGAAATTTCATTCCCCATGGACACATCCAACCAATGTTCCTTCACTCCAACTATGTTCCCAATAAATATAAGAACATCATCAACATATGGAATCATAATCAAAGCTGTGCTAGTTGCCATATGTAGTAAAGGAGAAGGACAATCGTCCCTCATGTGCAACCAGCGTAGTTTTTCTTCTAACTACCATAGAATATGATAGAACAAGTGTTTCTCCCACCACTTGTTTGCTACCCCATTCTCCTCACACACTTGGGGAAGGTGTATGATGTTTGGTGTCAATGAAGCACACCATAAATAATACATCATCTCCCAAAAATCTTCTAGGGAATGGTCAATATCATCATTTCTCATGGCTCTAAGTAGCCCATGAAGAAAATAAGAAAGTGTGCCTCCTCTTGGAGCAATGCCCTGCACATGTGTGGTAAGAAAATACAAGTATATAGTAAATATATCATGATGTTCAGAAATATAATCCTTACCATACACTTGGTTTAAATCAGTGAGGTAGCTCATGGATGAGCTCCCTCTCACACACAATGAATAAGGATGTGGTAATGATAACCCTTCCCAAGAGCTATGTCCCTCCTCAACCTGCAAACAATCTATGCACTTCCTCATGTGATAGTGCATCTCCTCTTTGAAGTCTTCCCACATGTATCCCTCCAAGATAGTACGGTATTCTCTAATGAAATTAGTGGGATTGGAAAGCAAGATCTCATAGGCTGCATATAGTAGTTTATCCTTGAGCTTGGAGTCTCTAGTCAAATAGATATGATTATGAAAATAAATGACTCCATTAAACACTCTATACCCCCTATCCATCACTTTCCCATCAAGAACCTTACATGTGAAGAGGTTCTTGGAATATTCTACCAAAATTTGGGACTCCCAATATGGATCTAGGCTCCCCAATAATGACAGCGTTGTAGAAATATGAAATGAAGTATCTGTCATATGATGGTTCTCCTCTTTTACATGCTTAATGCGAAAGTCGCATGTTGGAGTGTTGTAACTCCACTTTTGTTGCCTCCCTTGCAGCTGATCTTTCTCAAGACAAGATTGAAGTACATGGAAGTCAACCTCCTCTTGAAAGGTCTTTCTCTATAAAAGCTTCCATAGTTTGGCCCATGCATGCAAGAGTGTTAATACCCTCTTGTCATATTCAGAAATATTTCTCATGTGTGGAAGTATCTTTTGCTGCTCTAAGACTATGGAGTGTCCATTTGACACCATGCTCATGTCATTATAGATTTCTGAATAATTTTCCAGCGCACAGCTGAGTGGGATATGGAAATGTCCAACTCAGAAAAATGATCATCTCTCCTTGGAACCCATCAAAGGTTCTCAGTGTTGTGGTAGCTCCTCCCAAGGCTCCTTCCTTAGCCAAATATGTCATTGCTACACTATGTTGAGAGAACACTTTATTCACCTTCCACTCAGGGGGTCTCCCTAGTGGAATGCCTCCATGCAAAGAGACATCAACATCTGAAGTAGACTGTATAAATGAGTGGACTGATTTGTCCCTCCCTTCACTACATAAATCATTCTTCTTCTTTTGAATATAAACCCCTTGAAATAAACAAGATTGCATGCTTCCCATCCTTTGATGTTGATCTTCTTTTCCTTCTTCTCTTTTGATCAAGGAGTTGCATCCCATCACCAATTTCACATGATGCTCCTTGGGAATATTTTGCAAAGATGAAAAAGCTCCTCTACCTAAAGCAACAACCTCATGCACATCTCCATGTGGTGATGGTTTTCCTCCCAAAGTGACAGCACTGTTAATTTCCTTATGCTCTTCCTCCTCATCAATATTTAAGAATACCTCATGAATAGTGAGAAACCCTATATCTTGGTCTTTCCTTGAAGGAGGAATCTCCATGTCTTCCTTTTGAGAAGAGATTTCTTCATACAATGGGGATCTTGCCATTGGTAAGGTATCACACAAGTTTTTATCCCCTTCAATAGAAATGTGAAGTGGAGTTGGTGTAATATATCTTTCCAAATCATGTAAAGGTTTTGAATGTTTATGTTTTGCTAGCTCAGTCAAATATATTTCAAATTTTTTTACATCAAATCTCTTCACTAATCTCTTAGTGATTCTTGCATAAGTAGATATATTTGTATTTCTTAATGAAAATGATTCAAATAACCACCAAGCATAAGCTTTACCTTTAAGATGTAGCACTGCTATCCTAAGGGCTTCCTTTTCTGAAACTTGATGTAGATGAAAATATGAGTCTAGCTGATCTATCCAATCCTTGGTTGTGCATGTGGAGGACCCATAAAAATTTGGTAGGAAGAATCTACCTCTTCTGCTTCTGTTGTGATTGCTAGGTCTTCTTTCCTCCTTGAGTTGGAAAAAATATTGGAAGTTCAAGTGCTCCTTGAATCTCCAAGATTGAGATTCATACTCCTGAAGATAGTCACTCAAAGTCGCCTCATTTGGTGCATCTTCTTCCTCCATCTCTCTTGCAGTAAATTTGGGCATAGTATAACATTGTAGATCTGATTCTATAGTTGAATTATCACACACATAATATGAAGAACTGGGGCTTTATTCATGTGAAAATATTCTTGAGGGATCTTCATGCCTTTCCCTCCTCATTCCCTTGATTTCTCTTTTAAGCTCATGCATAGTTTGGAGAAGAAGTCTTGAGAACTCCTTTCCTTCCATTCCTCCAAATAATGGGGTTTTACCCTTGTCCTCTTTCTCATTAGTATAATCAAACCTTCTATGTATTCTCTTTTGATATCTCCTCTCTCTATTAGTGAGAGGATATCCTTCTTCAGATGACATATTTCTTTTAGAATGCACAGGCTATGACAAGAGGATGCTCTGATACCACTGTAATATTCCCAAATGGGGAATGTAATAATACAATGTAGAATGATAGAAGAATAACACAAATCATCATAGATAAGGAAGGAGGCCAATATGGATACCTTTCATTTGTTATTACAAAATCAAAATGTATGTAAAAAGTCGCCCATAAGATGCATAACAATAAAAGGAAGCCTCCAATGAAAGAAATCCATCAAAATGAGGTGCTACAACCATATATAAAGACTGAAAAAGCCTTACAACATTATTTTATTGGCTTTGCAACAACTGTAGATTACACATCAGATCTAGAGCAAATATGTGCATAAAAATTTAGATCTATAGCAGATCCATGCACTATACAAACTCCTCTAATGAACCCCCCTAGGGTTTTCAGCAAAACACCATGTACAAGTTGTAGATCTGAGATGTAATACTGCAGATCTACTGAAATATTCAGATCTGGAAAGTGGATCTGATCTGATATAAAAAATATAATGATCTCCTCCAACAGATCTCCAAAGTGAAGGGTAGATCCCCAACACTAGGAAAATCACTCTCCAAATGATGTGCTGAAGCACCCTACAACTGCACCTACAAAAATAACGCAGATCTGGATCTATACTGTGCTATAGGGATCAAAATATAGTTGGAATATTTCCAAGATGTGGAAATGAGGCCCAATACCTTCAATATTGTCCTCCCAATGAAGTAGAACCCTCCTCCACTGAAAATAAGCACTGAAATGGATTAGATCTGAAAGATCTAATCTCCACTTTCTGCAGCTTGCAAAAACAACCAAACCCTCAATAGGATCTACGCTGTAGTTGGAAGAAGAAGCTTGGCCCTAAGCCAGATAGTGGACAATGCAATAGAAACTCTCCCAAGAGCTACTCAATGGGAAGAGGTGGGATTCTCGATCACGAACACCCAATGCTAAACAACATTCAATATCAGCTAAACAACAAGAGAAATATAGATGTCTATACAGACCATATATTCAGAAAATATGATAAACATCAACAACCATTTAATGCTACCATCCTCTTCCTTTTATAAGTTAAGTGCTTGCAAACCCTAAATGACTTCCAATGAGATCACTTCTTTCACACAAGGAATTTCCATCTAAAACTGTGTTGTGCATCATTGATGGCCACTCCTCCATGAAAGCACTGTAGATTTGGTCAAGGTTGACCCAGTCAAAATGATTTAGCCCCTGTCCACACCTTAGGGTGCTTTATTAAGCTGAAAATATGATCCACTTTCACATGAGAAGTGGTTTTATTCACAATAAAGAGTTTTATGGGTCTCCCTACCCACTTATTCACCTTTCTAAGTGATAAAACAAAATTTTAATATTCCCATTATTTGTAGGCTAATTTAGGAATATTACAGAGGGATTCAGCTCCAATTGATATGACTCAGAGAATTTTTAGTTTAGGAATGTGCATCCAACTATGCTTGTAGATGTTACTTTTATCTTTTAATTTTCGTGAATTAAGGTGCACAGGTTTTAATGGAAAATAGAGTGCAAAGTTCCATGGGGAACCTTTGTAATATTCGTGTATGCACTGGAAATGGAAGAAAAAAGTGCGCAAGTCACTTTTAAGAGTTTTTAAAGAGCCATTTTCCCAAAATTCATAACTTGGTCGAGGAATATGAATGTTTGACTTTCTAGGAATCATGAGTATGGATGGTGATAGATATTTATTGAACATTTAAATTTCATGGTGAAAAAATAACGTGTAACACTTTGGAGAATGTGGAGGTGTTTATGAAGGGGTTTATGTAGAAGATGATGATGGTGAAGATGGAGGTGAAGAAAAAGGTGCTGTTAAAGGTAAAGGTGATTTTTCCCCATTCCCTCCATTCCCTTTTGGAGGCTTGTTCCCATCTCCTCCATCTCCTTTTGTAGGTTATATCTACATCACCCTTTGGAGGATTGGATCTCTCACCTTGTTGCAACCTTGTATTCCTCTCTTCATAGAGAAATTTCACTATTTGTGTCATGTCAAAGAATGGTTTTTTGAAATCCTTCTCATCCTCTGACAAATTTTCAGGCTCTTCTTCATGTGCCATGATTGGTGAGGCTTTTATTGAAACTTGAGGTGAAATTTTTGGTGGAGATTATGGCAAATGTGCTCTCATTGACCTAACTTGAGGACTTTCTAACACAAGATTTACTTCTCTTTTGAGCTTCAACCTTGTAAGAATCAGAAACACTTGAAACAAAATTAAACCCTCAAAACAAATGAATAACCAAAGCTCTGATACCAAATTGACTTGTATATGTAAACTTGAGAGTTTATGATGAAAATTGCAAGTGAAATGTTTAGGGTTTTTAGCCAATTATGTCAATTTCATTAACACATTAACATGATTTTAAATCTTAGTTTTGTAGAAAATAAAGAAGACATCAGTACCATAACAATATACACAAGACATCAAATGATGAAGGAGTTCACCCCTCTTGGGCTACATCTCCTCATCCAGCTTCCAATGTTGGGCCTCTTTCATTATCCTAAAAAATATGTGTTTTCATCAATTTATAGTGTTCAAAATGTTGAAACGATGTCTCCAATGGATCCATAATAGTAAAACACCACTAGTTGCGCTCTTTATGCACTCAAAAAGGTCAAAAATTGACTAAATTGTTCCCTATAGAAGTTTTCCTGCTAACTTTCCTCCAATTCACACCCACCTGAAAACTGTTCTACAAATTCCTCCTTTTGCAGCCATGTGGAGCGACAAATTTTTCCCGCGCCAATATAAAACATGGTTTGGAACTTTCGCACATTGCATTAATATATATGGTTGGGTCGGGGTTAAACCCAGACCGTGTTTTCCCACCACGTAGTGTGGTTGGGTGGACTGGGGTATAGGATTAATCACGGTCCTGACCCTCGACACCTTCACTAACAAACTTCAAATAGGAGTTGGCTGTTGAGAATGCAGCAAGATGATGGAGCTTAGTGAAATGAAGCTGCCTTCACTAAGTGGGCCCGCAGGCAAATTCTGGCGCAAAGTCTATTTTTAGACTATGTCTATTTTTAGACATACGGAGCATAATTTGGGAATTCCAGTTGGAGATTCTTGAAGTATGCGACATGTCGGTAAAAATAGATGAGACCCTTATTTTTAGGACTTAGGTCACAGGCTATTTTTAGACTGCCTCTCCTAAAAATATGGAAGTCAAATATTATTTACCCTTAATAATATTTTGACTATAAGCAGCAGTTTACTCTCTTGGAGCACTTCAGTTCGAGTCATGGAGGTGGCTCATGCAACTGACAGAGGAATCACGTGGTTCCTAGGGTTTGATGGCATCTTGCATGGTTGACTTCGGTTGGACTTCAGTGGCAGAAGTTTTGGAGGAGTTAATGAGACAGATAGTGGAGTTGTGTTCTGTTTATTTTAGTTGAACTAGTTGAGATTAGTTTAACTAGCTAATCAATTAGTTATGAGTGGAGTGAATTAAATATTGTTTAATTCACTAATTAGTAACTCATTAGTCAACTCAAGAACACATCAGTTCACTACAGTGCATGATCAGTTCAGTGGAGACCAGTGGAAGAGGTAGATGAAAGGGTGAGTATAGCTATCAGTTGGAGGATCAGTTTTGCATGGGATTTGCATTACACTTGGAGGAATTGTCCATGAAAATTGCGCAGTCAAGCCAAGGGGATTCGAACCTTGGATCTCTTCATATACAGGCCATGATTGCGCAATAGAGGCAAGGCAATTGGCGGGGAGTTTTGAACCAGTGACTTGTTCAAAACTGAGTCAGATTGTGTGTGACTTTATGAGAAAGTACTGAGTACTTGTGAGGAGTATTGTACTTGTTTGGTTACTTGATTTCTCCATTATAATATACACAATAGCTGCGGGGTTTTCAGCTATAGGCTTTCCCCATACATATTGAGTTAATGTGTGATTGATTTGATGTGAGATTGCTTCTGTTATTTCCGCATGTGACAATTAATTGTAGAAGAAGGTTATGTGTTATGTATGCAATTCGAAATTGATATATGACCAGGTTAATCTTCAGTGAATAAGTGATTTATTCAGCTAATTTCTACATGGTATCGGAGCGAGATTAATTGTCGAGATCTGTTACGGTGATTGCAAACTTATTTCCTCGGACAGAGTCTGCATACGGGCCAGGAAGCCTCCGGATTCATCTTTCTTCGGAAAGTGAAAGGTCTGGTAAAAGCCCCTTGCAGTCAATCTCTGATTTGGAAATAATTTGTTCTCAAGTGTAGATCGGAAGCGATAGAGCTTGGAGTTTGGAATTCGAATTTTGCAGCAACTTTGTTTTCTTGGTGCCAGTGTTGAAAATGTCTTTCAACGGTTTGCGACTCGAATATGCTCTTGAAGGCAGTTCGAATTATGTTGCATGGAAGGATCGCATGGAAGCAGTGTCAGAAGATAATGGTCTGAAGGAGTTCGTAGATACGGATGTCCCAAAGCCCACTGATACAGCTTTAGTCGATGCATGGAAAAAGAAGATAGCGAAATGTCGAAGGATCCTGTTGGAGGGCGTCAAGGATCATATTGTATCCAGCCTGCATGGAAAGGCTACTCCATATTTAATGTGGAAAGCTTTGACGGATCTATTCCAGAGTAAGAGCGACCAAAGGAAGCTGGCGCTCAAAGATAAGCTCGGGAACATCAAGATGGAGAAGGGCGACAGTATCGCCAAATACCTCACGAAGTTCACTCAATGCAGAGATGAGCTGGGAAGTGTGGGGGTTACTGTCGATGAAGAGGACATGGTCGACCTGGCTCTCCTTGGTCTTCCGAAGGCTTGGCACTCATATCAAGATAGTGTCAATGGTCGGGAGAAGCTGCCAGGATGGGAGTGCCTTTGGGCGGATCTCATGCAGGAGGAGATAAGGAGGACTACTCGAGATGGATCTTCATCAAAGGGAGCTGATGAAGAAAACTGCGCTTTGGTTGCCAAAGAAAAGAAGGGGAAGGGTAAGAAAACCTCTCATTCTGGTGCAAAGGGCAAAAAGCAGGATATGGCGAAAGTGAAGTGTTTTCACTGCCATGATCACGGACATTATGCTACCAATTGTCCAAAGAAGAAGAAGAACAAGCAAGCGGGAAGATATGCAGATGGAGAAGCTTTGGCTTCACAGTTCGAGCTTGAATTTTCACTGATTGCATGCTTGGTTTCAAGTGTGATGGGATCGGTGTGGTTCTTGGACAGCGGTGCGTCATTTCATATGACGGGAGATCGGAAGTTGTTCTCAGATCTGGAGGACAAGGATTTGGGTATGCACATCGAGATGGGCGATGACGATAGATACAGTGCGACTGGTATCGGTACCGTATCCTTTCAGAGGGAGTCTGGTAAACCCTTTGTCTTAAAGGATGTCATGCATGTACCTGGATTGAAGAAGAACCTGATTTCAGTAGCGATGTTGGAGGATAAGGGGTATGATGTGGTCTTCGGCGAAGGAAAAGCCTTCCTGCGCAGTAAGACTACTGGAGAGACCCGGAAGATAGGGGTTCGAACTCAGAACCTTTATCAGTTGCAGGTAGATGACTGCGCAGCTATGGCATGCAAGGCGGGAGAAGAGGTGAGCCGGGATGATGAGGGCGAACTATGGCACAGGAGATTGGGCCATCTTCACCATGGAGCTTTGAAGATTCTGCAGCAGATTTCTACTGGACTTCCTAAGGGCACTCTTGCGCAGTCAGATCAGTGCAAGGGGTGTACTTTAGAGAAGTATGTGAAAGCCACCTTTCACGAGAAGGATAGTCGCGCCACGACGATCCTTGAGAGAGTTCACACAGACGTGTGTGGTCCTTTCTCGGTTGCTTCGACAGCAAAGCACAAGTATTATGTGATCTTTGTTGATGATTTCTCTCGAAAGTGCTGGATCTTCTTCATGCAGAAGAAGAGCGATACATTCGCGAAGTTCTGTGAGTTTAAAGCACTGGTCGAGAAGGAGTCGAGGAAGAAGGTGATTGCTCTAAGGAGTGATAACAATGGTGAATTCATCTCGGCTGAATTCAAGGAGTTCTGCAGTGCAGAAGGGATTCGGAGAGAGCTCATCGCACCCCATAACCCACAGCAGAACGGGGTGGCTGAGCGGAAGAACAGAACGATCGTGGGTGCTGCACGGGCGATGTTGCATGATCGGGGCCTACCCCTTCACTTGTGGGCTGAGGCATGCAATACAGCAGTGTATGTGCAGAACCGTTGTCCTCACAAGGTTCTTGGCATGAGTACACCAGAGGAGGCTTATTCTGGCAAGAGGCCTGATATTTCCCATTTGCGGATTTTGGTTCTCCTGTCTACATGCATGTGACGAAGGATGCGAGAAGGAAGCTGGATCCAACTGCTGAGGTTGGAATATTTGTGGGGTACACTGATACACCTCATAACTATCGGGTGTATGTGCCAGACAGTCGCAAGACTGTTGTGCGACGGGATATAAAATTCCAGGAGGAGAAAGCCATGCAGTGTTCGCTTGAGAGGGAGCTACACTTGCATGCAGATGAGGAGCTGTTAGTTCCTAAGGAGGAGCTTCCGGATGTGGATCAGCCACAAGAGGAGGTTCAGGAGGTGGAAGAAACCACCCAGGCAGCGCCAACCATCAGAGGGCACATGCGCACTACAGAAGCTGAGCGACTGGCTCGGGATGCAGAGAAGGTTGTAGGACCACCTACAACACAGCGCAGACAGAGACAGTCACCGGATCGATACACTGGATACATGGCTCTTGTGAGTCAATGTGTTGTGACGGAGCCATCCTCTTTTGAGGAAGCTGTGGAGGAACCCGCATGGGTTGATGCCATGATCGAAGAATATGATTCGATCATCAGGAACAGTGCATGGGAGATTGTCCCAAGACCGGTTGGGAAATCAGTGGTAGGTTTGCGATGGATCTACAAGGTGAAGCAGGCAGTTGACGGGAGTGTGGAGAAGTACAAGGCGAGATTTGTCGCCCGTGGCTTCTCACATATTGAGGGGATTGACTATGAGGAGACTTTTGCACCTGTTGCAAGGTACTCTTCTATATGGACGATCCTTGCTCTCTCAGCGCAGATGGGGTGGCACATTCATCAGATGGATGTGAAGACTGTGTTCCTCAATGGATTTATTGAGGAGGAGGTCTACATAGAGCAGCCTGAAGGTTTTGAGATCTTCAGTAGTGAGTCGCATGTGTGCCGACTCAAGAGAGCACTGTACGGGCTGAAGCAAGCACCTCGTGCTTGGTACACTCGGATAGATAGCTACTTCACCGGGCTTGGATTCTCCAAGAGTGAGGCGGATCCAAACCTGTACCAGATTGTGGTCGAGGGGAAGCTGTTGATCATCGTACTGTATGTAGATGATCTGATTTTGACTGGCGATGAGCAGTTGATACTTTCATGCAAGGAGGATCTTGCACGAAAGTTTGAGATGAAGGACTTGGGCATCCTTCATTATTTCCTGGGATTGGAGATTTGGCAGCGCAGCGGAGGACTGTTTGTTTCTCGGGGCAAGTATGCCCGGGAGATTCTGGAGAGGTTCAACATGCAAGGCTGCAAGCCTGTTGACACTCCTCTTCCTGGTGGTTGGAGGAAGGAGGATGCTGCTTCAGCGGAGGTAGTGGATGCCACTGTCTATCGACAGTTGGTGGGGTCGCTTATGTATCTGGTCAATACACGACCCGATATATGCTATGCAGTTAACCAGCTTTCGCAAGCTATGGTTAAGCCTACCAAGCTCTTTTGGAAGGCGAGCAAGCATGTATTGCGCTATATCAGAGGCACATCGAGATATGGTCTATGGTACAGACAGGAGGATGGAGTGAAACTTTCTGGTTTCACTGATGCAGATTGGGCAGGGAGCCCAACAGACCGGAAGAGCACTTCTGGAGGGGTTTTCAGCATTGGGTCGACAGCAGTTTCCTGGTACAGCAGGAAGCAGAGATCCGTGGCACTCAGTTCAGCAGAGGCCGAGTACATGGCAGCTAGCTTGGCTGCATGCGAGGCTATTTGGATGAGGAAGATCCTCGCAGGATTGTTCAGGTTGCATTTGGAGCGTACAGTGATCTACTGTGATAACCAGAGTTGCATTAAACTCTCGGCTAATCCAGTATTTCATGATAGGTCCAAACACATCGACATTAGGTACCATCATATCAGAGATTGTGTTCAACGGAGAATCATGATGCTTTCATATGTTCCCTATTAGGATCGAGTACGAGCATCCTGACGAAGGCGCTCACCAGGAGAAAGTTAGAATTCCACAGAGGCAGGATAGGGGTTGCGGATAATCCATATCTTGCTGAGAGGGAGTGTTGAGAATGCAGCAAGATGATGGAGCTTAGTGAAATGAAGTCGCCTTCACTAAGTGGGCCCGCAGGCAAATTCTGGCGCAAAGTCTATTTTTAGACTATGTCTATTTTTAGACATACGGAGCATAATTTGTGAATTCTACTTGGAGATTCTTGGAGTATGCGACATGTCGGTAAAAATAGATGAGACCCTAATTTTTAGGACCCAGGCTATTTTTAGACTGATCTCCTAAAAATATGGAAGTCAAATATTATTTACCCATAATAATATTTTGACTATAAACAGCAGTTTACTCTCTTGGCGCACTTCAGTTTGAGTCATGGAGGTGGCTCATGCAACTGACACAAGGAATCACGTGGTTCCTAGGGTTTGATGGCATCTTGCATGGTTGACTTCAGTTGGACTTCAGTGGCAGAAGTTTTGGAGGAGTTAATGAGAAGGATAGTGGAGTTGTGTTTTGTTTATTTTAGTTGAACTAGTTGAGATTAGTTTAACTAGCTAATAAATTAGTTATGAGTGGAGTGAATTAAATATTATTTAATTCACTAATTAATAACTCATTAGTCAACTCAAGAACACATCAGTTCACTACAGTGCATGATCAGTTCAGTGGAGACCAGTGGAAGAGGTAGATGAAAGGGTGAGTAAAGCTATCAGTTGGAGGATCAATTTTGCATGGGATTTGCATTACACTTGGAGGAATTGTCCATGACGATTGCGGTCGAAGCAGGGATTCGAACCTTGAACCTCTTCATATACAGACCATGATTGCGCAATAGAGGCAAGGCAGTCAGCAGTGAGTTTTGAACCCGAGACTTGTTCAAAACTGAGTTAGATTGTGTGTGACTTTATGAGAAAGTACTGAGTACTTGTGGGGAGTATTGTACTTTGTTTGGTTACATGTTCTCTCCATTTATAATATACTATAGCTGCGGGGTTTTCAGCTATAAGCTTTCCCCATACATACTGAGTTAATGTGTGATTGATTTGATGTGAGATTGCTTCTATTATTTTCGCATGTGACAATTAATTGTAGAAGAAGGTTATGTGTTATGCATGCAATTCGAAATTGATGTATGATCGGGTTAATCTTCATTGAATAAGTGATTTATTCAGCTAATTTCTACATTGGCAACCATGGTAGTCAAGGAACAAATAAGAGGGTCAGTGGAGGGCTTAGCTGTTAGTTGGTTGGTCACACGTTCGAACCTTGCGGAGGCATTTCAACCTCATACCATAATTTTACTCGGCCATTAGTAGGCCACATGGCTACCAAGGATTGGCCCATGTGGATCCTCCTAATTTTTCCACACAAACACAACCTGAATGAATAAAAATACATCAATTTGAACCAATCATCATATACCACTAATCATCCTCGCATTCACGGATAGGAGGAACAATCACCTTGTATGATCCTTTTCGAGTCAGCATATGGACTACTAAATAGGCATCCCTGCAACCACATTTTAAAAATTTTAATTGTTTTCCAAATAGATCAAAAAATGATATAGGGAGCATCCAATATCTCTTTTAAGTGAAACCTGTTGCGTTGGATTCAAGGAGACAAGATCTTTGCTTTGGCACCGATTTCGAGCTAATCTGAGAATTTAGAATTTTTAGAATTTTATTGATCCACTGGATCAAGAATAAAGTTATAAGAAAGAAAAGAAATATCAGAATATAAAAAAATGAAAGAAAAAGGGAAAAGTATTCAAGAAAAGTCTCTATTCAAGTGAAGATAGCTACTCATTTGATGAAGATTTTGATAGTGACCATGATTCCAATATAGTGCTCCTTATGGCATTAGATACTTGGAATGAAACTCTTTAAAACTATGAAGACAATCATGAAGAAGAACAAGAATAAGAATAAGACGTGGATATTGAGGAAAAAATTATTAGTGCCTTAAGTGATCTTAGAAGAACAAGGAAGAACAATATTATACTCAAGGAAGAGGTAAAGAAATTAAAATAATGTTTAGAAAGTCCCAACATGAACTCTCAAGAAACCAATCAGACTATCATAAATATGAAAGTACAATTAGAAGAAGCCAAAGTGATTGAAGAAACACTCAAGAGATAGTTAGAAGAGGAGAGAATAACTTAGAATATAGAGGATGAGATAGTCTCCTCTAGGAACTATGGAAGAATGGTATCCAACATAACTTTGACAATAGTACTAGAATACTAGATGAAATCATTAACATCCAAAAACCATTCAATGACAGGTTTGGACTAGGGTATTAAAAAAATAGCAATTATAATGGTTCAATCTCTATGATGGTATGAAATAAATCAAGAAAGGAAGCTACTTTGATGCGCTCAAGGGTCCTATTAAGAAGGAAGATTACAAGCCGCTAAAGGAGAATGTACAACAATCAACAATAAAGAAGATTCAAGAAGAAGGTCATGGATTCAGAAGGACAACACCATCAAGAAGACCACCTACACCCAAGTACCAAAATATTTTTGTTGGAGTGTGTTATTCTTGTAATAATTTTGGGAATAAGGCTATAAAATGTAGAGCCTATGCAAGGTTTAGAAGTACAAGAGAAATAGCTATGAAAATCCCATTAACTACTATGAAGGAAATTATGGTAAAAAACCTTGAGGTTTTCAACATAAATTATAATAGTTTTCGTGCTCTTAGTTATTTTAATTTTAATTAGGCTTTTATACTAGAATTTACCATCGCTTGCACTTTCACACTCCACACAATGAAAGTTTCCTCATATTTGTTCAACACCACCCCCCTCGCCACCCCCTCAAATATGTAAGGGACATGACACAATGTCAATTATAAAATCATTTGGTAGAGAAGTAACAATGTCAGGCATAGCCAAGTTTGTGTTGGTGTCATAGCACTCACCGACAGAATGACCACTTATAAAATTAACCATTTTTCAGCTTAAGGTGATTTGTTAGACAATGACAAATAGGAGAATAAAAAGGCACACCAACAGGGCTATTATGTCCCATCAAAGTGCTCTAGGCCAATCATAAAATGAGAAATACATTTTTCAAAAATTATATATATATTTTTTAATAATTTAAGAAGAATCTTAAATAAAAATAAAATCCCAAAAAAATTGGTTATGCACATAAAAATGGACAAACTAATCAAGAGTCAATTTTATTTGACCATGAGGCAAGTGCTATAGTCCTTGGAAAGGAAAGGACTAACAAAATTCTAATCCCACCCTTATCTATCCATAAACAAAGAGTTTTAAATTCCAAGTTAATATCATTACATATTTATGTACTTTTGTGGATTTAAATGATCAAAATATTAATGTAATATTGAATTTAATTTATCATGAAATACACTTAATCATCATACACTAAAACAAGTGGTATCTCATCTTTACATTTGGCATTTCACTTATATTCTTTTATATATCATTAAGTTGAAGATATAAGATTGATTTCGCATCTTTTATAAGTATAATAATAATTATTTAGAGTAGTATTATTATTTTTATAGATATAAATAATAATAATGATAATAAATCATTATAAACATTCATTATATATATATATATATATATATATATTCACTTCCTCTTATTCTATGGATGATATCGCTAGGGTCCTACCCTAATGCCATTATTTACATACTTTATTAATGTATGAGGTCACCTTCATTGAATAATTCTTATTAAATAATTAGAAATTAATTGTCACTCATTGTAAAACAAGTCCTCTTTGTTAATAATGCTCAACTTAGTTAGTAGGCTCTCATTATATGTGAGCCAATAGGTAGTTAGGATTATTTATGGATAGTTATATATTGAATCACTAGAAAATTTTGCGCAATTTTCGACGGCAACTTCGTCGCTATTCCGACACATAGTCGTCGCAAGAGTGACAATTTGAGGACGGACAAAACGTGGTTTGCCATTACGTCGCAATTTCGACGCACTGACAAAGTGTTGCACTACCGACACTTTTTCCATCGCTTCCAAACAAGTGTCGCTCTTTTGACGTTTCCCAAACCGTCGCGCTTCCGATGTTTGTAAATTGTCGCAATTCTGACGAAATATGGTTCGACGTTTTGAATGTCGCTCTTCCGACGTTTGTAAACTGTCGCAATTTCGACGAAATGTGGTTCGACGTTTTGAGCGTCGCTCTTCCGACCTTTGTAAATTGTCGCAATTCTGAAGAAATGTGGTCCGATGTTTTGAACGTCGCTCTTCCGACATTTTTATACTGTCGCTCTTCTGATTTTTTTATGCTGTTGCAAGACTGACGCGTCCCAGAAGCATCGCAATACCGATGCATTCCAAAAGCGTCGCAATAACAACCCTAGGAAGACTGACGAAAATCGTTCAAGACGTCGGAAGACCGACGCTTACAAAGCGTCGGTATACTGATGGCGGGTTCAATTTAAAAAAAAAAATGAAACTTTAAAACAGGACAATAAATCTCCAATATTTGTTATGAATTGTGGGCATTCCAATGACCCTGAAATATTAATATAATAAACCACCCCACAGCGCTTTGACTATAAACAATCATATAAACATGGCTCTGTATTTCAAAAAACAGGTTTAAAATAGAAACAGGGCAACATTTTTTTTTCCAATTATTATGAACATAATTCGACCGTGAAATATTAATATAATAAACCACCCCGTAGCGCTTCGACTATAAAAAATCATTTTTTTTTCACAAGAGAAAAAACACTATTTTGAATATATTATATGAAGTAAAATAGTCCATGAAGTCATTACATTTTAACATCTGAAGATTGGAACCCAAATATCCATCCAGAAAAGTGGAAGTGCCACCCCAGACAATGATAGAAAAATACCCCATGTCACATATAGGGACATGATATAAAACCCAGTAATGGTCCACATGGAGATTATCGACAATCTGAGAAAACATCCAATAATGCCCGAGGCATCTATAAGAAAGTGAAATAGCAGTATGTAGAATAGTAAAGCAACAAATAGAGTATCGACGTCCATTGTTCCAAATACAAATTAAAGTACCCAAAATCCTTGAACAGAGAAAAACGCTAATCATGTGAGGATTTTGATATGTCCAAAATATAAAAAGACCATCAAACCATATCAATAAACCAGCAACATAGACCAGCATCGCTAGTTTTGAAGGCAGAGTGATAACCTGTCAACACATAAAATAGTATCATAAAGCGGATACAGGAAATGTGCAGAGACATGTACTATTGATATATGCCTCACACAAAAAGCATTCATGATAGAGCAAAAATATGTATAAACCCAGGGCCGATTGTATGTTCTAGCTCGCTTGTTCCCAGAAATAAAAACCATCTGCAGAAACCTAGGTTCGCTTGATTCCAAAATTGGTAACCATCTGTTGCATCCGAGATGTAAGGTTCAGGTTTGCTTGTTTCCATTAGTAGCCCGCTACAGCATCCACCCTGTTCATAGCAAAAAGGTTCCTGTAGATATACAAAGAAAGAGTATAATATGTAGACCATATAAAAATGGCTCTGTATTTCAAAAAATAGGTTTAAAATAGAAACAGGGCAACAATTTTTTTTTCCAATTGTTATGAACATAATTCGACCGTGAAATATTAATATAATAAACCACCCCACAGCACTTCAACTATAAACAATCATATAAACATGGCTCTGTATTTCAAAAAACAGGTTTAAAATATAAATAGGGCAACATTTTTTTTTTCCAATTGTTATGAACATAATTCGACCGTGAAATATTAATATAATAAACCACCCCGCAGTGCTTCGACTATAAAAAATCATATAAACATGGCTCTATATTTCAAAAAACAGGTTTAAAATAGAAACAGGGCAACATTTTTTTTTCTAAGTAAAGTTAATCTATTAACAGTGGGAATAAAATTACAGCATGACTTTAGTCAAAAACATTGCCCAGACTTATGGCAAATTTGTCATCAAAAAATCAAAAAATAAGATTGCCCTCATACGGGGAAACCAGTCTTGAACATTTACAGAATTCAAAAATATTACAGAGGTCCAGCACAGTAATATAATCTAAAACATGCCCAATTAAGTGGGCCTGTGAAGCAAGAAAACCAAATTAACCAAACTACTCCTCCAGTGGTTCCTCGACGATTCGGAACCATCCCTCGGAAGGTCCAAGATCGCCAGGTGCTATCTCCACATTCATGCCACTGCTCCCCTCCTGAAGGCCCGAATGCTGGCTGGCTTTTTTTGAGCTCAGACTCGCCGGACGGGTGCATTGTTCCTCCATTTGGGCCTCCTCACGAAAAATTACGGTGATTGAAGCTGTGATTCGTGGGTGTTTCAGAGAGAAATTAAAGGAAAAAAGCGTAGTGCGCGTCGTGGGAGAAGGTGAAGCAGTGGGGAAATGAGGAGCAGGGGAGCCCATATGGTGGCCAGATCCTAGAACTCGACCCCGCCCACTTCTAGTGTTTGTATAGTGACCTGCGGAATAATCATTGGATTGGGAAGACGACTCGGTTGAGGGGCTGGAGGGAGCGCACAGGGGTTGACCTCTAGTGCTCCCCTTGCGGTAACACATCCTTTGATGTAGGCGAGGCATGGGTGCAGTATCAACAGTGGGCACAAGACGAGACGGAGAAGCAATATTCCAAGAAACCGAGGAAGACAGACACAGACCAGACCGAGAGAAATGCAGATATGCACCAAGGTTTAAGTAGTAGTTCTGCTGGCCACTTCTCCTTCTCGTCATAGTGAGCAGCAGTGTAACCCAGCAACCGGAGAGCATATGCAATTCAAAGGTTGTGGCTTGTCTGAAAAACCATAGCGAAACGCCATTTTATCGACCTGACTGCAATGCAATCGAAGAACGCCCGTCATAATTAATATCTCATTAATAAGAGTCGAAGGTCGGATCATATTGGAGCATGCAGAATCGCTAACAAGAGTGGAGGTCCGATCTTGAACAGTGTTAAAACTTAATGCGATTTGATGTGAAAACCTTGGAACTTAAATATCGGCTAATTGAACAGCGTTAAAACTTAATGCGATTGATATGAAATCGCCACATCCAGGTCCCATCGCCTTAAACACCTTCAAATGCACCGGCATCCGGGAACAAGGAAAATTTTGATTGAGGACACGTGGTATAAATTGATTGGAGCGGATCTTTGTTTGGGCCGCTCGCACAGTGGAAATCCGGACCCAAAAAATATTAGGGCGAATTTGATAAGGAATTCACGTCACAACCCTCCCTCCGTACACCAGCCCAACTTCAGACCCGAAAAATATTAGGGCGGAATTCATTTGGTTTTCGCGTCACAAAATTGGCCGACTTCAGCAGGCTATTTTGGAACGCGAATTTGGTTTGAATTATGGTTTATCGCCGTTTGAAGTCCGGCGGGCTCGACTTAAGAACAATTTTGTTTGATCCCATCTTATAAAATTTGTGTTGGTTTTCTTTGATAATATACATATTTATAATAAATCATGGGAATACCACACTAAACATGTGGAAAAGTTATATAAATTATTGAGAACAATCATTTTTATGTAAAAATATTCAAATGTGCTTTTGGGAAATAAGAATTCTAGTATTTGG
Source organism: Pinus albicaulis (assembly GCA_034641835.2). Classification (NCBI taxonomy): domain Eukaryota; kingdom Viridiplantae; phylum Streptophyta; class Pinopsida; order Pinales; family Pinaceae; genus Pinus; species Pinus albicaulis. Next base: position 950,934,862 of record CM076571.1, on the reverse strand, counting down.
TTCATATTGTTTTAAAGGAAGGAGTGAAGTTGGAGCCTCAAAAGATGCAAGCTATTACAAAATGACCTATTCCTAAGAAAATCAAGGTTCCTAGAAGATTTTTTAGACTTACATGATATTATTGATAATTTGTTAAAAATTATGCATGCATTTCAAGTCCACTCACATATCTCTTGAAGAAAATATCATTTATATGGAATGATGAGGCTACTTTGGCATTTTCTCTTTTAATGGATGGCATGTCTTCTACACCAACATCGGTTGCACCTACTTTTGGTAAAACATTCATAGTATAGTGTGAGGCACTAGGACAAGGAATTTACGTAACATTAACACAATAAGGGATATCATTGGCTTTTAAAAGCAAGGAATTCAAAGAAAATATTTGGTGAAATCTACGTATGAAAAATAAATGGAAGAAATATTACATGCAATAAAAAATGGGGATATTATATCATTGGGAGGTACTTTAAAGTCAAGATATACCATGATAGCATAAAGTATTTTTTGAAGCTATGATTTTCATTAGAAGATTAACAAAAATGAGGAGAAAAATGCAAAGTTTTAATTTTGAGATAATCTGCAAAAAGGGTAAGGAAAATTTAGTACATGATGCTCTTTCTAAAATAGAAGAGGCCTCAAATTTATATCCAATTACATTTTCTATTCCTAAGTGGCTAGAAGAAGCTTGCCATAATGGAAAAATGACAATAGTACTAAACAAAAACTAAAATTTATAAAGGATGGGATGAACTCTATGGAGCATTGGGAGTGAAAGAGAGATATAATTTAGTGCAAATGTAGAATATTTTTATGCACGCAAGCATATTTGAATAAACAAATATTAAGGGAGTCCCATGTCTCTCTGATGGTAGGATGCAGGGCTCCTTAAAACATCTCAAAGGATAAAAAAATATATTTTTGGAAGGAATGAAGAAAGATATTCAAAATTTTGTAAGAGAAGGTCAGGTTTGCATAATAAATAAAAGAGAGATAGTAAAATTTCTAGGGTTACTTCAACAATTCCACACACATATTCAAAGACTAGAAGATATATCAATAGAATTTATTACAGGGTTACTGAAATATAAAGGTAAGTATTACATTTTTGTGGTCATTTATATAGACAAATTTTGTGGATTTTTTTTGTAGAGCTCAAAGTACATAAACAACAAGCCAAGTGGCAGAAGTGTCCGTGAAAGAAATTTACTTGTATTGAAGATCACTATTCTAGGAATAAGGAGTTATTTTCTCCAAAAATGACCCTAGCCAAACATTGACAATGCATCAAGGATATCTTTCTATGCTTCATAAGTACATATGTTCTACTTCTAAATCATGTCTTGGAAGTGGTTGTTTTGCTGGAAATTATTCACCGGTTGGTTTCATACCAAAGTCTTTTTCTCATTTTCAGCATCCAATACATGAAAAAGATAATGGTTTAAAACAACATAAATATTTGAAATTTTGCAATAATTGTCTGGCACACTTTGAATATGAATTTTGAAGTCAAGTGCATGATGCTGTATAGGATCAAGTGTAATTTTGAATACCAAATGTTTCACAAGAAAATTCTCAACATGCTACCCTGCAGTAAGGATTAAATGGCAATATTGCATCAACTATTTCCATAATAAAAGTGCACCTCGGCCATAAGACTAAACAACTACAAATGTTGTAGATATAACAAGACCACACAATCAAATGTATTCCATAAGGCCAATACTGTATGAAAAATGAAAAGGAGTTTGCAACCAAAAATACGTTAGGCAACTAATTCAATTAGATACACCAAACCATCAGCAAAAAGGAAAACCAGCCTACTCAAAAGGCAAGCGTTTACCTCCTTTGACAAAATTTTGAGTTCCGAAACAAGGGCCTTTATTGTCTTGTCAATACCCCTAGTAATTTGAATGGGGTTTGCACCTGCTGCAACAACCTAAACAAAAAGGTTTCATTTCAAATTATTTTCCACAAATTTAAGATACAACCATTGTCGGTTTTGTATTTCCTAACAAGCTCATAAATTTTGACAAAAGAACCAAAATTTTTTAATACCTGATAGCAATTTTTTCACTCAAAAACTATCTTAGACTCAATAAGCCCAACCCAAAACTAAAAAACCAAACACCATAAGACCCTACAAAAATGAATAGATGATCTTAATCTAGTACTATCGACAAAAATTTACCTTTACACCCTCACTTATTAAACCCTGTGCAAGAACAACAGATGTTGTGGTTCCATCCCCAGCTAAATCATTTGTCTTTGCCACAACTTTCCTTACCAACTTGGCCCCAATATTTTCAACTGGGTCCTCTAATTCAACCAATAAAAAGGCCAAAACCATAGCATTGAGATACATTTCATTACACTATCAATAACAATAAAATTTGACTCAGCCATAACCCTTTCCTTTATTGTTGTGAAAAGATTTATGCATTACTCTAATGTGGCTAGTCCATAGGCCAAGTAGACCACTGGGTAAAAAATATGTTTCCTTTCACCTTTGAGTTTTCAAATTATGCCTACCAAATCTAAGACATTTAAGAGGGGGAACTAATACAACGTTAAAAAGAAAACCAAAGCACACATCTACAAATTACCTCCTTAGCTATTGTCACACCATCATTAACTATTTTCGGAGAACCATGCTTGCTCTCCAAGACAACATTTTTCCCTTCGCCCCAAGGGTGACTCCAACAAGATCAGCAAGTTTGTTCACACCGCCTGCAAGAAAAATTGACAATGCTTTCGGTAAGTGTGCAATTGAATGCCAGACCATATGCCAAAACAACCCTCCATGAAAAATTAAAATAACACATTAAAATCGAATATAAGTGGACAAGGAAATATCCACTGCAGTGAAGTTTCACGTGCAGGTGACCTTCCTTTAAACATAATTTTTTCTCTGACCTACAATTTTTTTGTCACTCAGCCATCCTTGTTGAATTACAACTCCTTTTCCATATCTCTTGTATTAACTACCTTCTCTCTATCGCGTAATCTCAGAGTCCCTCTTCTGCTTGAGCGATTAAAGGAAATGGGTGAAAAACTGAAAGAGAAGACAATTGTCTGCCATAATTATCAAACATTGCACCCAACTTCTTCCCCTTTCCATTGTTACCCAATGAGGTAGATGTGGCAATTGTTGTCATACTGCCCAAAGAAAAGGCCATCTTCTCTTATCCTGAATATAGAATTACAAGATCTTCATATTAGTATGAACCTTAAAAAACATGACTCCCATTGCTAAAAACCACTTTTAAGTTGTAGCAGGCAAACTAAACAACTATCGCAACTTTTGGAAACTTCTGGAGCATTAAGAGAGAAACAACCAAAGAGAAATACAACCACAATCCTCATTTTAATGAGACCGGACTATATATTTGCATTAAGATAATAGAAAGAAATCACGACTATATTAAGGCTAGCACAAAACAATCTTTAACCAGTGTCTCTCGCGGCCTTCAGGTTGCCATGCTAGAGGTTGCATATATTTAATTTAAATTCTTGACCTCTCGTGCCCATCTATGAATGCATCCAATGGGATATCTACATCAAATGCTCCTTTATATCCCCAAAAACAAATTCCCTACTACAAGAGCACCAACATTGATGGATCACCCCACACCATCCCACCCACTAGAAACGGTGAAAAAGGAAACCCGAGAAAACTTCTGAAATATCTCAAGATGACTATATGGGTGGTTCTTATGAATCAACCAACCATTTAGAGCATGCTCATCAATCCAAACCATGAGTATTATGTGACGATATTCAAGTAGGCACTGAATCGGATTTCTGAAGCTATGTTAGAGAAACCCTAAACTCTCACTGAAAAAATAAAAATATACTCAGCAACAAAGATGATCACACTCTGGGTAGCCCTGGAGGCTATTTGGGGGTGATGAGTCCAATAGGTCTCAATGAACTATTGCCCTCGCTGGGGAATACTATTGCAGTGGAATTTGATACTATTTTGGATGTTGAATTCCACGATCCTAATGGAAACCAGTACCTTCAGCTCCAGTACCTGTTCAAAAAAGAGGGTGCCATAGTCATTCATGCGTGCAGAGAGGGTGAATTGCAGGCATTGCAACAGGAGGTGTTGTTTTTGTTGCATTGGCCACTAGATTGTTTGTCTGGTTCTGTTACAAGCATAGAGTATTGAAAAGGACAGACAAATTTAGTTCAGATATTGTGAAATTGCCTCGGAAATTCACCTACAAAGAGCTCAGCAATGCTACGAAATAATTTTTTTGAATGTGATTGATAATCGATAATTGCAAGCAAGGGTAATCCCCTTGTGAAACCCAAATTTTTGAGCATTTTCTAAAACCTGATGATAGAGTCATTGTAATGAACAAGTGCCTAGGTCCATATTACGTCCAAATCTACCAAGCACCAAGATCTATAAAAAAAATCCACAGTATCTGCGAACTAAGAAGAAGAGGCAGAAAATGTATTCTGCTTACCTGTTCGAATAGTGGTTGGGGTTTACGTCACGGAAAAAATTTGACAGAGCCCATGTAGCATTTATTATCATTGAAATTTTGGCAGTATCATTCAACTGGGCAAGCACCTGCCTCAGAGCTCCATGACTGAGGGCAAGATCCCTAAATGTTGCAAAGTCTCCAACAATATTTCCCAAAGCCCAAACAACCTTACACGAACACCAGTTGAACTCAAAGTTGGGTACTAGTTTTTTAAATCAAATTCCAAAATTAGATACATATAAATATAGTTGGGAAGAATAATTTTATGCCTCTAAAATAAACATGCTACCTGTTCTCGAACATTATCATTCCCAGAGGTAAGAAGTTCCACAAATATAGGCAGTTCCCCATAATCAATCACAACCTTTGTATTCTCAGAGGTTCCTGAGACTATATTAGTCAAAGCCAAAGCTGCTTCAAACTACATTATCAATCACAAGGTATCACCATCAAAGCTATAATTTTAAGATAACAATTTATCTACCATTGAAACTATAATTTTAAAATAGATACACCTAGTGATATAGACACTTAGTGAGAGTAGAGGTTAGGAAATTATAATAAGAATTATTACAAGATATCACTCACAGTGCAGTTGATTGTTCATTGTCTGCTGTAACTATAATTTTAAAGAAGACACACTTAGTGATATAGACACCACCAAGTGAGAGTAGAGGTTATGAAATTATAATGAGAATTATTTCAAGATATCATATTACTCTAAGATGCATTCTTATGATAATGTTAGAACATATGTTGAAAATGTCAAAACATACCTGAATAAGCTCCTCTTCATTTCAAGAACAATTTATTGGAGTCGCATGAACTTGGAACAAGCCTCCCACGATCTGAAAGAGTAGCAACTAAGTCAACAGTGACTTTTTTGTTGCTACACTGGATCAAGGGAGGTTTTCTCCAAGATCAAATCACTCCAATAAATTATTCTCTACTAAGCAGGGCCAACCACGTGAAGGTGGAAGCTCTTATGGCCCCTCCCCCCCCCCCTCACATCACTCTCAATTCCCCAATACCAAATCTATATTTCATTTTTTACTTTCATGAGCATAAAAAAAAATATTCAATAACTAATAAAAAAACAATTCAACCAAAAGTACGCAAGGAAACATTGAAATTAATGCTTGACATAAAAATAATATGATAAATGAGTTTTTTATATAACGCAAAAAACGTTCCAAGTATGGTAACGTTTGTCTTATAATAATACAATATTTTACATTATCAAATTTTCTTTTTCTTCTTTCTATTTCTAAAGCTCCTAATTACATCATCAATATCATCGTGCTCTGCTCCTGTTTCATGCCTTTCGACCCGCACTGCTGACCTAGTTGCGTAGTCACGATGTCTGGTCTCATCCAGTGACGGGGCATCGCCTACAAAAACAGATAATATTAAATTTTAATTGCCAGTTTTTAAATATCATTGAACTAGTTCGGTAATATTAATAAAAAAAATTGCAATGAGATTATTTACCTGGTGCACCAGTTGTCGCCGTTGGGACTGTTGCCCTGTCTTCCTCTCTGGTGGTAAGATCCTCAAGGGAAACATTCTCCGTCATTTAAACAAAAAACGTTATAAGGACAACCATCAAGGTATAATTAGAAAAAATTATAAGTGGAAATTAATTACCGTCACGGCCCTCACTGATAGTAGCATTGTCGGCCTGGTCCCCACTACAATGATCAGGTTGCACGTGAGGAGCATCTACATCTGGCTCTAAAACTGGGTTATTTGCCTCGTCGGTAGTGCTGCTCCCCTGATTTAAACAAAGTTGTTAGAAATTAAATTTATGGACGAAAACAAACATATTGAAAGGTTAATGTTTTACCTTATCAGGCATTCTGGATCTTGGGACCTGCCCCAAGCTTCTGCGACGTTCAACTATGGCTTGATAGCCGAAATGGAAAGCGATATTTTTATCTTCCTTTGTAGTTTCCGTTCCGAAGTCATCACCCTACATTACATATGATTGTGTATTTTTAATCATATTTGATAGGATTACAAAAACGTTGGAAGGCGATACAATTAATTATAAGATTTTTAGCTACTTAATTACAATTCTTGCGACTAATTTCAAGTAGCTGCCCTGGCCTAGCTTGTGATGGCCCTTTTTTTCAATCTTAGCTTTGGTTTCCTTCGAGGTGTCAGACAACCTAGCATCAAAAGATTGAAGTCAGATATGACATAGCACACTTTTGTTTTAGACATAGAGAAAATTAAAGCTATTGAATTAAAGTTGTAATTTACCTTGCGGGTCCAATTAGCATTTTTCCTTCTTTCTTTGCCCTTTTCTCTTTTCCATCATGGATGAGTGCTCTCCACTCACTCTCTGGAACTGTGAGAGGATGCTCGTATCTAGGGTTAAATTGCACCGCGCCCTATAGAAGCCTATTTGAATATTTGCTTCGTCCGTAGCATCATCGAGCCATCGTTGTTCACTGTCAAATGTGCGACCCCAAAAAGGGCTCTTAGATAATTCACCTTTTTCGTGCTGGACTCCACCCACCTTGTGTGTATGGTTGGCCAGTGTAATTACCAACACATGGTTCTTTGCACAAGTAAGAACCCATGCTTCTCATACGTAAAAAGAAGATATTATCCTTAATTTAAAAATAAAAATCATGATAAACATGTTTTAGATAAAGTACATGAAATAGTTAAAATATTAAAATTTACCTGGGAGTTGTACATGCTTTATAGGGACACCCTCATCGTTCACCAACAACGTGCTATTAATGGTCCCTGTGGAGCTGACACGTGTAGCTCCAGGAAATGCAATAATGTAGTTGGCCATATCAGCCTCATCATTGCCAACACGTTCAGCGGTTGGCTGGGTGTCTGCTTGGGCAGGGTGTGTTTCTTGGCTAGCACCTAAAGGAGTAGAAGGTGTACGAGAGGGTTGTTGGGCAATCTCTTGCCCTTGTGTCCCACTACCACCAACACTGGGTTCAGCAAATGCCAGAAAACGCTACATACAAAAGAACTTTTTGTTAGTTTAGTCAATGTAAAAAATAAAAATCAAACTATCACAATTCATCTCATGCAGAACAAAAAAAATATCCTTTTGACTTTTTATTATTACCTGATATCTATTTAGCTGCCTCATAAGATGTTGTATCCTCTCTTCTGTTTCAGGTGTTTGAGGCGCATCTATCAAAGCATTAAATTCCGACTTTGCATCTCGTGCCTTTTTTTGCAACAACAACACTGGAGATAGGGATGAAAAAAGCTCTTCCTCAAAGAGGGAATCATCAGGCGTACCATGGCTAGGTGTCTGCATATTTGAACAAAATTAATATTATTTCAATTATGCAAATAACTAAAATACCTAAAGATAGAGCAATGCTGGCACTTTACATGTTCTTCCGCTGGCCTCTTTCCGCGATCATCCTGTCTCGGGGTTGTTCCTGTACTGCCCTGATCAGTCTGCCACATTGCAATAAAATTATAAATGTAAAAACTTGAAAACAATATCTAACTTGAAAACAAAAAATGAAAACTGAAATAATTTCTAATAAGACACTGGAAGACAGAGTTAGAGTTTCAAATATGCCTTGCATTGAATTTAGTCCTGGAAACATGTCATTGCACATTAAGGCACCCAAACAAGAGACGAGTTGACAATGAAGACCTTATTGAATATATTGTTGGAGCAACTTCTAGTAAACTTGTTGTGAAGACCTTGAGGATATTTTTTGAGCAACATTGTTGAAGCTGATGGTATAGCATTGTTGGAGACGATCTTGAAGGGCCTTGAAGTGAAGCTTTTGGAGCAACTATTGAAAAATCCTTATAGCATTTAAGTAAGGAACTTTCTATCTTCCATCACCTTTTTCCTTTCAATATCCTTTAAACGATTTTGTTGATATTTAATGTTTGAAATCACGTTATAATTCCTTGATTATATGTGTTTGGGGACTTTCCCTTTGAAATTACCCAAAAATACCCTAGCAATTTTATCTTCGGATGCATGTCCGACCCTATTGTTCAATATTTTGATTGATAGTAGTAAACATAGAGAGTTAGGGGGCTCTTGACTTGGTTTGGTTGGGCCATTAGATCCCTAACATCTACTAGGGAGAACCCCTTTGAGTTGGAGGAGAGCTAGCCCGAAGTGAAAAGAGGTTGGTGAGGTGACAATGGGGCTATTGAATTACACATGGTATCACACTTTAGCTTTAGGACTTTATCTTGAGAAGTGCGAGATTTTTCTATATCAATTCTCAAATTTTTTACAACACTATTGTTAAGAACTAATAAGAATTGATGTTGAGGGGTTTTTGGGTATAAGAAACAATACCATTTAAAAACTAGGGTTCTCAGTCCTTGGCATTCATTCACTTGGGCCTAGGGGCACACAAGAATAATTTCACACTAAACCATGCAAACTTAAAAGTAACTTAACAAATCCATAAAGTAATAATAATCATAATTCCTAATTTCCTATTGTACGATATGATGAAAATTATTCAAACATGAAGCAATGAAGACATGCAATGTCTGAATTTCAAGATTGATGAACCAATACAAGAAGTTAGAAATACAACTTTGATTCAATACTCTGTGTTCTAACTCCAGGAAGGAATCTAGTTTGTAGTACAGAACATGAATCGTGTATTATCAATTCTTAATTGACAACAACTAAAGGTCATATACCTCATCAATTCCTTCCCATTTTGTGTTTTTATGTTATATTCCTTATAAAAGTGTCAAATTTCTCTCAAACTAAGCAACCACTGAATAAAATAAAAAATAGTTAAGATATGATTGAGAAATGGTCATTTATTTCTTGAAATGATCTTCACAATTTCTTTGGTTGTTTTTCATCTCAAGAAACAAGAAATGACCTAAGAAACTATCGTGATGTAATATAAGAAACAACACGGTGCAATGGCTATTTTCAAAGCCAAATGATGTCCATTGAGGACATGGCCTTTATTTGGTTCCTGTTTCATAGGAGTTTCAGGTAGAAATGGAACTTTGTTGTACCATTTCCAGTAGTAAAAAGGGAAAACCTTCTTTTTCCATGGGAAATAATTTACCTTTCCTTTTTCAAGATAATCTAAATCACAAAAAATATGAACTATACCGCACACATTCTTGGATAATGTGAAAGTGGAAAAGGAATACCCTACAAAAGTGATGCACACATGTACACTTGAACACTAATATATTTTTGTAGTTGAAATGCAATGCTTGTTTTCATTTAAATGTAGGGTTTTTAAAGCAGGGAGAAATAATGGCTGCCAATTTAATAAGCGTTTCTTTGGGAGAAATTTAAATCTTGTATTGGGTGATGAAGATAATAGAGGGTATTGAATCTTGATTCTTGACATTGTGTTTAACTTGAATAACTCAAATGATTATAAATATCAGTGGATGAGTTCTTTTTTTCAAGTATGTCACTCAAAACTCTTATGTCAAAGAATTGTATGATGGCTAGAATTTGCTTGTTTCCCTTTCTTCAGTTCAATGTAAAAAGTATATTAATATATTGGAGCACGAATGATAACTAAATTTTTTTGCTCTGCATTATATTCAGCCCCAAGATTATGAAAATTTTTCTCAAGTGGAGCTATTGGTTATTGATGAAGCAACTGCAATTCCATTGCTTTTTGTAAAGGCTCTGCTCGAGCCATATTTAGTGTTTTTGTGCTCTACTGTAAATGGGTAATAATTATAAATGAACCAACCACAATCACAGATTATGTAACCATTCGGTTTCCATGTATAGTGATGATGATATTAACCCTATATATCAGTGACCTATATCTATATGAGAATGATCTCAACATTGACCTTGATATGGTTGTATGGATGTGACCTTTGGTATGTCATCAGAAAATCCCCAAATATCATAAAATCCCCAAATCTGGAGAACTAAAGCTCATAACTTTTGATCTGGAGTACTACCCTTGTGATAAAGTTGATGACTTTCGATCTCCCATTCTCTACCACTTTGCACTTCACCTTCAATATAGATCAGACCAAGGGCAATTTGTTACTGGGTGTTGAGATGGATGAGTTTGTCGAACTAAAATCCATAGCTTAAACTTCATGAAACCGGTGGAGTCAAATTCATGCAAGCACAAACACATCTTACACATCCTCTTTGAAACTCATCTGAAAGAACATTGGAAGACATCTAGAGAGAACCCTATAGCCTAACACAATCCAATGGAATTGACCAAAAAAACCCAAATAGAGTCAACCCTACTATAGGAGGAAGGGCCTGCAGTAAGAACTTACCATTTTTCAAGAGCTGAGGGCAAATGTTGTTCTACAAGAGCTGAGTGCGAATGCTGAGGGCGAATGCTGTTCTGCAAGAGCTGAGGGCGAATGCTGTTCTGTAAGAGCTGAGGGAGAATGCTGTTTTGCAAGAGCTGAGGGCTAACGTTGAGGGAAAATGTAGGGCGAATGCTGTTCTGCAAGAGCTGAGGGCGAATTTTGAGGGCGAATGCTGAGGGCGAATGCTGTTCTTCAAGAGCTGAGTGCAAATGTGCGTGTGATATCAGACGTTAATGTAGTTTTTAATAAAATCATTTTTATGTAGCACGCATATAAGTGTTGTAGTTTTTAATAAAATAATTTTTTATGTAGCGCGCATATCAGTGTCATTATACCAACGGTAGAAAAAGCGTCGCTATTGCGACGACTGCCTCCAAACGTCGCAATTGTGACACTTATACATTGTGTCGCACTTGCGACGTTTGGAGGCAGCCGTCGCAATAGCGACGCTTTGGGGAATAGTTTCACAATTGCGACGTCTTCCTCCAAATGTCGCAATTGCGACACTTTTTCTAAGTGTCAGTATTGCGACACTTTTCTCGAAACGTCGCTATAGCGACAATTTTGGGCGGGATTGAAAAAATTTGGGGAAATTTCCGACATTTGGTCAAAAGCGTTGGAACCAAGCCTCAAAATTTCCCCCAAATGTACTAGTGAATATAAGGTTTAATGTTTTATTAATAATTGTTATTGTATTTGGAGAATTTCTCGTGGGGGTTTATGTTTTCTAGGTAAATCCCCTCTGCGGATGGAGGCGATCCCTCTAGCCCTAGGGTGGTTCTAGCAACTACAGGAACATACTAACATCTACCTTCCTAGATTGTAACTAAAATTCAGAGCAAGGAATATGTCCTACCTCGTTCTGATGCTATGTTTTCGTCTTTCGTCGAAGCTTCTTGATCTTTCGCTCTTCTCAAGCTCGATACACGCTGCTGCCAACGTTTGATTACCTGTACAGACAGTCAAGACAACACGACAAGCGTAAAACCATGACAAACATAAAAACAATTACAACCTATCTAACTGATCAAGGAATGCTAGAAATCCCATTATAGACGTAAAAAAGAGTGGAAGATAAACATCAGATGCATTTTATTATGATAAAGACAAGGGGACTTTACAACCAAGCCTTGATGTTGAGGCTCTCCTTCGACAGGTCTGTATCCAAGCACGTTTGCCACACCCTCATGAACAAAGGTCGAAGATCTCACTATGTTCTCAACACACACAAATAATCACACTTTTCACTATTCTCCCGAAGCTATGATTGCTTCTTCTCTATGCTAACTTTTTCAGCTATCTGTTCAACTAACACATCAATGGAAGATGGCTATATTTATAGAGGAGAGGAAGAGGTTGGGATCCCTACAATAGTGGAAGGGAGGCCTTATCCCTTGGGAGGTTTCCCCATAAGGTGGAAACAAGAGGACAAAGGAGGGAGGCTGTGGTTATTCATTTGAACCACTCCCTATGACTTATCCACGAAGTTGTTGTGATTGAAATTTCGCCTCTATTTTTTTAAAAACTTTCCATAAATAGATCGGAATGGGTGATTAACTGGGATAGAGCACCAACTAGCGTGGGCTTAGTGTTAATTTTCCAGCTTGGTGCAGGAGTGTAACTGGCTACTCGCGCCAAGGAAAAAACAAGTGTTTTTAGTGGTCTGCTCAAGAAATGGTCAACAGAGGGAATGTTGTCCTCATGGAAAGGGATGCAATGATGGGATTTGCAAGGCATGACACTTCTAATTATTCACAGAAATTACCCTCCAATGTGCGAGATGGGGATTGCAGGGACAATGACAAATTTCTGTGTAACATATGACCCCTAAAGTTTGAAGTCCGAACATTACAAGTATGTGAAAGGAACCGACGCTGCTGTTGGGAGACCTGAAAATCAAGCATAGATAAATATACGTAACTGAAATCTCTATTTAAAATACATGAATCCATGGTATAGGCGCAACTATCCATCAAGAAAAGGATCACGTGAATGGATCCTCGGCATGGACGTGCCATCCGAATAAAGGGATCATCTGAAATAGAGCCATGGTATGGGCACAACCATCCGTACAGAGAGGATAAAAACAAGATAACCCACGGTATGGTCACAGCCATTTTTCTAAATAATCATGTATATAATCATGAATGACTCATCACTCCTCGCAACTTGGACTTTTGTGATCGAAGCCCAGGGTTTTGCACTCCAACACCACCTGATCAAAGTAAAAATTCCAACATGTGAATAGATGTGTTGAAGTCGAACATGTTATAAAATCACTTGATTACCGGTCAATGATGTGAACCATTAACAAGTCCGAGAGAAACCACCCATAATGTCAATGGATCTCAAGGTATTACTAGTACAATCCATGGAATGTGAACAATGATCTGAAGTCGAACACCTGTGAAATCACTCGATCGAAGGCCAATGATGTGAACCTGTCGTCGAATGCGAAAGAGGGTCATAATGAATCCCACATCACCGACATGAAAAAAAGAAGGTAATATGAGTGTAAATCAAGACTAAAACAGAGGATCAAGGAATGTACAAAGTGCAGAAGGATTTTCGCTTGAACATATCGGTGACATGACTCTGGAATTTGGCAGCATTTGACTCAAATAGGATCATAGTTCATGTTGACAAAATCGGTAATCAAATGAGAGGCAAACGAATTTCCCAAACCCATGGAGGAAAAGTGACATAATGAAGATATCTTAACCCGACAGGAACTGCAGACAAGTGTCATGTTCAAGAGTGACATACTGCCGACATAACTGACGAATAAATTCCATTTTCCCCCACCATTTCTGGCGAGTACCTCTTTATTTTTACACAAGATTGAAGAGGATACCATATGCTTGTCATATAAGTTTGTCCTTCGGACAAATCCATCCTAGTACATTTTAAAAGCCCTAGGAAGGAGGAACTTGGTAACGTCATGATTGACAATTTTCGATGTCATTTATGTTTAACGAGTTAAAAAAAGGGATAAATTGGCATATTTTCATGTTTATAGAGCTTGAAAAGAAGGCAGAAAATAAAATTGCATCAGTCCCTTTTCGTAGGTAGTCTCACAGATCCGAAAAGGTAGAAAACTATGTCTGAGAGAACCTCTTAGTCGTGATAGGATAAGGTATTCCTTTTTCGTAAATAATATATCCCAGCCTGAAAAATGAGTAAACGTATACTAGGTAGATATCGTTTCATAGCCAATTCAACGAGTTCAAAATGACAAGCGTCTCGGCGATATTTTCAGTTTTAGAGAGATAGAAAAGAGATGAAAGGTGACTCCACCTGGAGGAATGAGTGGTATTAAGGGTAGCTACTGGTTCCAGTAATGGTGGAACTGCTCAGAAAAAGTAAAGGTCAAGAGGCTGGCTAACAAGACCACTCATTGTAGTGGTTCCTCAGGAATGGGTAAAACAATCAAGTGAAGGCGTATGATCGGCCAAGCAAATGGTAACGATGGAATGAGAAAACCCAGGCTCATCTGGAATAGGCTGATAAAAGGGAAATCACAAGAGGTAAAATGGGAATGGTTTCATTTTTATGCAAGCTTGAAATAAGGAAAATCTACTTGAAGTTGGTTTCATTTTTACACAAGCTTGAAACAAAGATAAACTATGCTTGAAACCGGTTTCATTTTTACACAAGCTTGAAATGGAAACAAACTATGCTTGAAAAATTAAGCATGCCCCCAGCATGGTGACTCAATTCGAGGTACATGCCCCCAAGATTCAGTGCATTCACCATAGTAGACTGCTAGTTACTGACAGGTGGATGGAATGAAGGTTCAATTATGAGACCAAGAGAAAGACTCGACTGGGATTTTACGAGATCTGATCAAAGACTCGAATTGAACGGGAAAGTGTTTCATTGTTTTAATGAGGTTGACACATTAAAAGAACTATCCTCAAGACCTAATTCATTTTTTAATGAGGTTGAAATAGAAGACTAACTATCCTCGGAATACCTTGTTTCATTTTTAAGGAGCTTGACACAAGAAAACGAACTCTGCTCCAAGGACCTCATTTCATTTTTTAAGGAGCTTGACACAAGAAAATGAACCGTGCTCCATCAACCTTTTTTCATTTTTTAAGGAGCTTGACACAAGAAAAAAAATTGTGCTCCAAAGAGCTCATCATGTTGAATAAGAATTCATTGCTTCCAAGAGTTGCACATCTGATGGGAGAACAACATCTCGGAAATCAGGACCCAATGTCCCCAGCACGTGATGCACAACGACACTATCACTGAATGCGGGCATGGGACAGGTAGCCACATAATTAACTTGCGGCGGGGAGGATAAAACCAGTTGATAAAGACCCGGAAAGGACGATGGTGGACCAGATGTCATGTCAGGACCAAAGAATGAAAGTTGATCAATGGTAATGATTCGACCTTTGTGTGGAAAATAAATCACACGAAAGAGAGAAGAGTTAATTGCTCCCATGACATAAGTATGGTCGTGCCCCAGGAGTAAATTAAAATCCAAGGGGCTTGGAGAAACCATCACGTTGATATGGATGGTTTTCCTTCCCAAAGTAATAGGCAACTTTGGAAGGATCCCTAATGGTTGACTGGTTCCTCTGTTAAAAGCCAACAGATTCTGGGTAACAGGCATAAGCAGTGGAGAACCAAAAGCTTTCCAAGTAGTGGAAGAAATAATTCTAATAGATGCGCCTTCATCTATAATGGTGCTGGGTACAACCAGATCAAAGGTCTATACCTTTATCTCAAAAGGCACATAAGATAGAAGGTGGTATCCTGCAAATCGACTCCAATCAGAGGAAGCGACCAAACTACTTGGAGGGGGTACCACAGAACTGAAATGGTCATCCCTTGGTGTTACTGAAGCAAGAGGAGCACTCTCCTGAACTTCCATCACGGGATTAGGAGGAGCAACTTCTTGAACTATAGGGACGGAAGAATCTTTCTCCAAGTGCGAAGAATCTGAAGAAACAAGATGAACGTGGGGGGGATGAGATCCACTCTAGACGGAAAAGACCTGATGAACCATAGGCGGGATCAAGTCGACCGATTCCACGTCCAATGGTTGGTTAGGAACGGATTCTTGAATTTGAATTTCCGGGGGAGTGGGATCGACCAAGGATGACTCTTGACTGATCATCGAATCAACTAGCAGAGGACTCAAAGAAATTTTCTAGTAACCAGCTGGAAGGCAGGGTGCAGAAACAATAGAGTTTTCCAACACTCTCTTGGCTTCATCCATGTACAGGCAAAGGTGAATGGGGTGATGCCCTTCACACAACTTACAGGGATTCGTAATCTTACCTTGTTTCTTACGAGTCTTATCAGTACTAGTTGAAGATGTGTTATCAACATGATTTCCAGAAGCCAAAGACAATGGCAGATGACCGTCGAACCATGCTTCAAGTACCTTGGGAATGCTAGAGAAATCTCGAAGAAAATGGTCACCTTTGCACAACATGCAAGGGAATTTGACTTTCCATGGAAGGTTGGATGGTTTATCAATGGAAGGTTTCTTAGGCGCAATAGCTGCAGAGCTAGCCTCTCCTTTATCTAACTTCTTCTTCTTCATCTTCTTCTTCTTAGTCACCTGGTTACTAGAATCCAGACTTTCACCAGGCAAAGTAGAAGAGCAGGACGAAGAAACACGTGAAGAAGGGGTGAGGTCCACTTTAGAATCAACACAATGTTTTTCAGGTGGAGGAGATGGTTGTACAGTGGACAGAACACTCGAGACCACAGAGGTTGAGAATAACCAAACAGGCAACCCAACAGTTAACCCAAGTAGGGATAACATTTCCATATAAGGAGCACCAAAATTCCCAAAAGAAGGAAAAGGACCAGGATTCCCCTCGGAGGGGATTCCTTGGTTGTAAAAATTTGGAAAAGCTGCCATTGGAAACAACCTTAAAACAAAATACTAAGGAAGATAACTTTAACCAGGAATATTTGGTGGGAAGTTAATTTTTTAAGACACTGAAACAAAAATCTACCGTTTCATATTTTAAGAGTCGAGAAATAGGCAAAAGGTGACTCTATCACTTTCAGGTTGAAACGAGCATGAAAGGATAAGAAATCGATGATATTTTCACTTTTTAGAGAGTCACGAAAAGATCAAAATGACTACTCAGGTACTCTAAGCAAGAGGGTGTGCCAGGTTTCCGTGAACTACCATATACACTTTGGTGATCAAATGAAAGAGAAATGACCAAGGGCTTAACGTACGTGCAGGTAGTCTCCCCGAATGCTATGTTCTGTGTATCATGGTTATAGGGCGGTAGACTCCGTTTCCTATGGATAAAAGAATTGCAACCTAGAAGGGTCTCCCTTTATATACTCGATGGTACGGGGAGCACAATTCCATACTAGCACTATCTAAATCCAAAAGGCGAATGACACCTACTAGGTTTTAAGACACTGGAACATGTCTCTAGCCTAGACCACTAAAATGTTTGCATTAAGTTCCAATGTTTCCTTAGGTTCATTGAGTAAATTTTAAAGTTAATCTTGAATTATATCTCGGTTTCAAGGCCCTACCGCTATCATCTAAATCTCCTAAATGCAGCTATATGAGAAAAGAAATCTTTCAATTCGATGAATTCTATCTAGTTAAGGGAAAAACCTCAAACAATGATGCAACAAACAAAAATACTGCAAATGAAACTTTTTCCTAACTAGATGACTTTCACTATCCAAAAGTAATCTAAGACATTCAACGATGTGAATTATGCAATGTAATCTATGAAAAATCCTCTTTTTTGAAAACTATGCAATTGTAATCTATGCACAATTTCCTTTTTCGTTTGAAAGAATAAGAATGCACTCAATGCATTTTTCGATGAAATGAGAATATACTTAATGCATGCTTTTAATGAAAGAGAATGCAATCAATGTGATTTTTAGCTTTCAATCATTAAACAATGTAATCTAAGTTCAATGATAAATCTCAAAAAGAATTTTCAATGCAATGTGATCTAAGGCATTTTAATGAAAAAGAAAACTTTGAGACGAAAGCTAAATAAATGAAAATTTTCTTAATGAAGGATGAATGCAAAAGAGATGCAAACAAACACTAAGAACAAAATCATTGTTTTAAAGACTTTGTAACGAAATTCCTGAAAAGGCTACAAGACATATGAGGTCAAGCACAAAAAGGACTTCCAAAGAATTAACTCAAAACAAGGCATTCATTCCCTTTTACATCAAGCAATCATAGAAAGAAGACTTTTTAGTTGAACAATGAGCAATGTAATCTATGCTCACAAGTGAAAAAGTAGAAGAGAGAACATGTAAAGCATACAGAGAAAAAAAACTAGAAGGGAAAGACACACTGGTGGAGGAATTAGGGAAAAACCTCAATTTTTCATACACCCTGAGATTTGCACGACTTTTGTGGTTGAAACTAGCGCCAACTGGCACGAATTTCTCACTGACAAGTAGCGCCAATGGGAAATTGGCGTGGGTTTCTAACTAACAACTAGCGCCAATCAGTACAACTTTCAGAAAAATAAAAGCGCCAATGCCTAAACAGGAAAAAACAAATAATTTCTCCCAACCAAGACCAGACTTACAACTTCAAGAAAAAACAAAAATATCATAATTGATGAAAAACATAGGAAAAAACTGGGAAATGGTCGTTCGAATAAATCCATCAAATGAATAAGACCTCAAAGAGTGACAAACTCAAAGGAAACTCCCCAGTGGAGTCGCCAATTTGTTGTCTAGGTAAATCCCCTCTGCAGACAGAGGCGATCCCTCTAGCCCTACGGTGGTTCTAGCGACTACGGGAACATACTAACATCTACTTTCCTAGATTGTAAATGAAATTTAGAGCAAGGAAGATGTCCTACCTCATTTTGATGCTATGTTGTCATCTTTTGTCGAAGCTTCTTGATCTGTCACTCTTCTCAAGGTCGATACACGCTCCTTCCAACGTTTGATTACCTGTACAGATAGTCAAGACAACACGACAAGCCTAAAGCCATGACAAACATAAAGAAAATTAAAACCTATCTAACTAATCAAGGAATTCTATAAATCTCTTTATAAATGTAAACAAGAGTGGAATATAAACATCAGATGCATTTTATTGTGATAAAGACAAGGGGACTTTACAACCAAGCCTTGATGTTGAGGCTCTCCTTCGGCAGGTCTGTATCCAAGCACGTTTGCC
The DNA here is from genome assembly GCA_034641835.2 of Pinus albicaulis. Classification (NCBI taxonomy): domain Eukaryota; kingdom Viridiplantae; phylum Streptophyta; class Pinopsida; order Pinales; family Pinaceae; genus Pinus; species Pinus albicaulis. Next base: position 950,915,890 of record CM076571.1, on the reverse strand, counting down.
ACACCCTCATGAACAAAGGTCCAAGATTTCACTATTTTCTCAACACACACAAACAATCACAATTTCCACTATTCTCCCGAAGCTATGATTGCTTCTTCTCTATGCTAACTTTTTCAGCTATCTGTTCAACTAGCACATCAATGGAAGATGGCTATATTTATAGAGGAGAGGAGGAGGTTATAGAGGAGAGGAGGAGGTTTGGATCCCTACAATAGTGGAAGTGAGGCCTTGTCCCTTGGGAGGTTTCACCATAAGGTGGAAACAAGAGGCCAAAGGAGGGAGGTTGTGGTTATTCAGTCGAACCACTCCTTATGACTCATCCACGAAGTTGTTGTCATCGAAAATTCACCTCTATTTTAAAAAAAAAAATCCATAAACATATTAGTGCGGGTGCTTAACTGGGACAGAGTGCCAACTAGCGCGGTCTCAGTGTTAATTTCTAGCTCGGTGCTGGAGTGTAACTGGCTACTCACGTCAAGGCAAAAATAATTTTTTTTAGTGGTCTGATTAGGAAATGGTCAACAGAGGGAATGTTGTCCTCATGGCAAGGGATGCAATGATGGGATTTGCAAGGCATGACACTTTTAATTAGTGACAGAAATTACCCTCCAATGTGTGAGATGGAGATTGAAGGGACAATGACAAATTACTGTGTAACAGATGCCCCCTAAAGTATGAAGTTTGAACATGAATGAGGGGTGAAATGCTTTACAAGTAAGTGCAAGGAACTAGACGCTGCTATGGGGATACCTACAAATCAAGCATAGATACATATACATAACTGAAATCTCTGTTGAAAATACATGAATCCATGGTATAGGTGCAGCTATCCATCAAGAAAAGGATCATGTGAATGGATCCTCAGCATGGACGCAGCCATGCGAATAAAAAGATCATATGAAATAGATCCACGGTATGGGTGTAGCCATCCGTATAGAGAGGATCAAAACAAGAGAACCCACGGTATGGTTGCAACCATCCATCTAAAGAATCATGTATATAATCATGAATGACTCATCACTCCTCGCAACCTGGACTTTTGTGATCGAAGCCCAGGGTCTTGCGCTCCAACACCACCCAATGAAAGTACAAATTCCAACATGTGAATAGATGTGTTGAAGTCGAACATACTAGAAAATAACTTGATTACCGGTCAATGATGTGAATAGTTAACAAGTGCGAGAGAAACCACCCATAATGTAAATGGCTCTTAAGGTACTACTAGTATAATACATGGAATGTGAACAATGATATAAGTCGAACACCCATGAAATAACCTGATCGAAGTCCAATGGTGTGAACCTATTGTTGAATGCGAAGAACTTGCCATTTGAGCATGCAAGCTCTAAGGTACCATAAAGGAGTCTCTAGATCAACTTCCAAGATAATGAGCTGAAGTCGACAAGAAGCGATCCGTCAAAGGAGGGTCATAATAAATCCCACATCATCGACACGAAACAGAGAAGGTAATATGAGTGTAAATCAGGACTGAAATAGAGGATCAAGGAATGTACAAAGTGCAGAACTATTTTCTCTTGAACATATCGATGACATGACGAGTCTGGAATTTGGTAGCATTTGAATCAAATAGGATCAGAGGTCATGTTGAAAAAATTAGTAATCGAATGAGAGGAAAACAAATTTTTCAAACCCATGGAGGCAAAGTGACAGAATGAAGATATCCCAACCTGACACAAACTACAGACAAGTGTCATTTTCAAGAGTGACATATTTCCAACTCAACTAACGAATAACTTCCATTTTCCCCCACCATTTCTGGTGAGTACCTCTTTATTTTTACACAAGCTTGAAGAGGATACCATATGCTTGTCATATAAGTTTTTCCTTCAAAAAAATCCATCCTAGTACATTTTACGAGCCCTAGGAAGGAGGAACCCAGTAACGTCATGATTGAAAATTTCCAATGTCATTTAGGTTTAACTAGTCTGACAAAGGGAGAACTCGACATCTTTTCATGTTTAGAGAGTTTGAAAAGAAGGTAGAAAAGAAAACTCCATCAGTCCCTTTTCGTAGGTAGTCTCGCATATCCAAAAAGGTAGAAATCTGTGTCTGAGAGAACCTCTTAGTTGCGATAGGCTAAGGTATTCCTTTTTCATAAATAATATATCCCAGCCCAAAAAAAGGGGTAAACGTATACTAGGTAGATATTGTTTCGTAGCCAATTTAACGAGTTCAAAACGACAAGCGTCTCGACAATATTTTCAATTTTAGAGAGTCAGAAAAGAGCTGAAAGGTGACTCCACCTGGAGGAACGAGTGGTATTAAGGGTAGCTACTAGTTCCGGTAATGGAAGAACTACTCAGAACAAGTAAAGGTCAAGAGGTTGGCTAAAAAGACCACTCATTGCAGAGGTTCCTCAGGAATGGGTAAAACAATCAAGTGAAGACGTATGATTGGCCAAACAGATGGTAACGAAGGAATGAGAAAACCAAGGCTCATTTGGAACAAGCTGATAAAAGGGAAATCACGAGAGGTAAAATGGGAATGGTTTCATTTTTACACAATCCTGAAATCAGGAAACTCTACTTGAAGTTGGTTTCATTTTTACACAAGCTTGAAACAAAGATAAACTATGCTTGAAACCAGTTTCATTTTTACACAAGCTTGAAACATAAACAAACTATGCTTGAAAAAGTAAGCATGCCCCCAACATGGTGACTCAATTCGAGGTACATGCCCCCCAAGCTTCAGTGCATTCACCATAGTAGACTGCTACTTACTGACAGGTGGATGGAATGAAGGTTCAATTATGAGACCAAGAGAAAGACTTGACTGGGATTTTATGAGATCTGATCAAAGACTCGAATTGAACGAGAAAGTGTTTCATTTTTTTAATGAGTTCGATAGATTAAAAGAACTATCCTCAAGACCTAATTCATTTTTTAACGAGGTTGACATAGAAGACGAACTATCCTCGGAATAACTTGTTTCATTTTTAAGGAGCTTGACACAAGAAAACAAACTCTACTCTGAGGACCTTGTTTCATTTTTTAAGGAGTTTGACACAAGAAAATTAACCATGCTTTGACAACCTTGTTTCATTTTTTAAGGACCTTGACACAAGAAAACAAATTGTGCTCTGAAGAGCTCATCATGTTGAATAAGAAGTCATGGCTTCTGTTATCACTATAAAAAAAATAAAAATTTCTAAACTTGGATAGTTTACATTGTTCCTTGTCATGGTCTTAGATAGATGTTGAGTAATTTTGTATTTTAAAGGGTAGGTGATAGGGTTAGAGTCTCATTCTCATTTTCAAATAAAGTTCAACAACCTTATTTCATGCCTTGAGTGTCTCATATCTTGTTTAGAAAGTCATGTTTTAAACCATCTGAATTTTTTTTCAAATTAGCCCTGAAACCACGTTTTCGTAGTGCAGACAGTGTAAAAAGTCTGTTTTGCACTACGAAAACGCTGCTCTTTTCGTAGCACAAAACCCAGAAAATGCATTAGGCGCGCTACGAAATCAGGGCTTCGTAGCAACTCATGTCAAGTCATCAAATCACTCAAATTTCATTAATTCTTCATCATTAGGTGTTAGCTAGGAGTCATTTCTCATGCATGCAACCATTCAAAACCATCATTACATTCGTTGGAGGTCATTTATGTTAGTTATTTTCAAAATTCAAAAGGGGCTAGTCTTTTGTTTTATTGTCTCACGCAAAGAAGCAATACATACATGCGCTTTCAAATGGTAAGCTCATGGTAAAATGAAACCCAAGCTTCCTTAATAATTTACTTTACAACCTTTGCATTTATCAATCAGTTGTCACCTTTGAAAAGTTAACTTTGTGACAAACAACTTGCTGTCCAAATAGTTTTTTACAACTGTCATATTTTTAAGAGGGCAGTTTGTGGTTATAAAGGGAAATTTCCATTAAGAGGAAAGTATAAAAATAAGTCTATGTGTTTTTATAGGAGCCTATGGATTTCTAATTGATCATGGATGACCTCAGCCTCACACAAAATTTCATTCATACAGGCTACATGTTTTTCTACCAAGAGCTGCAAGGGGATTTTAGTTTTTCTTGGACTATTTGAGATTTTTGTTTAAAAAGGACTTTTCAGGCAAATGAAGATGAGTTTCAAAAATATGAAGGAGGTTTATTCTAAGAAGATAAAAAGGAGCAAAAAAATCTTTCAATTTTCTCCCAGGCACTACCAATTTGGATATTCTAAGTTTTCTTTGGGACCTATTTTCAGATTTCTGAATTTTTCCTATTTTATACATGATGTTAAAATGCAGATTCCAGACAACTGAAGCTGGTTTTCAAAAAACCAAGAGATTTTTTTCTTATAAACATTATTATCTACAAAAACCTCCATTTTTGTAACATCTATCAGGGATCAAGAGATAGGAGCTCAGGAGTGCAACCTTCTTTTTCAAGAAAAATAAAGTTATTTTTATTGATTAATGAAGTGGCTGAAGGTGAAAAGGTTGTTTCTTGAGAAGGGTAAGAGGTATTTTTAACCAAATTTTCCTTATCAGGCTTCATATTATCATCTCACACAACAATGGAACTTTTCTAGGCCAAAAATTCAAATTGTGTGAAGTCTTATGGACAGTTAGGCAATTCCGTAGCAAGTGTCAGGCTTGAAGTCCAGTTTTTGCTGCGGAATTTCTGAAGATTTCTTTTTGGTTTTGAGAGACCTAAACTAATGGAAATGAAACGTTTTGAAGGTTATATCTAGTTTTTTTTAAAAATTAAATATCCTCTAATATTAAATAGCAGCAGAAGAGTACCACATATCATCCTTTTATGTGCGCTACTAAAACAAGCTAATTTCGTAGCTCAAAACAGAGTTTTGGATAGCAGGTTGAATTTTCATGATAAATGGTGGAAAGGGGAGGAAGGTTAAGTGTGTTTAAAGTTGTCCATCATCAGGGTGTCAAAGAATATCAGGATGTTAAATAATTATCAGGGTGACAAAGAGTATCATATTTGCCAAGTGGAGACTTTAGTTAAAGGAAGAGTTTGAAGACACTAGTCATACATGTGCCAGGTCATCAAACTAACTTTTCCTAAATAATGGGAAAAGTTACTTCATGAAGGAAATCGTGGTATTAATATTATTTTAATGATCAGCATGATAAAAATATTGGATTCCTTTCAAGGAATATTTTGATAAATTTTGTTGAATGTAATAATTAGAAGTTTAATTCCTAGTAGGACTCTTACTTTTTTTTTGAAAAGGTGTCAGTATTAGTCTCTATAATCTAGTTTATGGTTAGTTTTAAGTGTCAGTTGAAATTTAAATGGTCTAGCCACTTGGCAGACTTGTTGAAAAGGCTAAATGCCTATAAACAATGTAAACTTTGATGTATTCAGGGTTGGAAAATGTTATCAAAAGAGTGTACTTTGTAAATGCCTTAGATGCACTGATATATACAGAAGTAGTTTAAATTTTCTAAGATTGAGATTCTTAGTGTACTTCAGTGAGCTTTATCTTCTATAATATGTTTTAATTCCATAGTTTTAATGCTTCTTACTCAGAATTCATGGGAACATGCTCTGACTTCCTTGGAGTGTTAAATTATGGTGAATTAAGTTCTTAGGTCCTATCTGTGGATGGTTTCTTTTAATGTTTAATACTTATTGCTCAAAATTCATGGTCATTCATGCTCTAACTTCCTTTAAGTGTTAATATTTGATAAATCTCTGTTAAATACTTTCCTTTCAATATCTTGAGGTATCATTACTCAGAATTCATGCACTCATGCTTTGACTTCCTTTGAACCTTAAGATATTGAGACTTTCCTGAATGTGTCACTCTTTAATTGAAGTATATACAAGCCTTAGTTTTATAAGAAAATCTATTTTGTTATCTTTATCCTTGTCACTGTCTCCATATCCCAATGGTAGCTAGTCTCCATCTTTCAACCAACAAACCTACAAAATCATAAACCATAGAGTTAGCCATCTATTTAAATCTTTATTAAAAATCATTAACCTTTTAGAGAGCCCTCTCAGGCTGAGGAGGCTAAGCCTCAGCTAAAATATTGGTTTAAAATAGTTACACTAAGGTAGTCTAATCAGCAGCCTATCAGGGTCCTATTTTGGTGATAACGGCTTCCAAGAGTTCCACATCCGATGGGAGAACAACATCTCGGAAATTAGGACCCAATGCCCCTAGCACGCGATGCACAACGACAATATCACTGAATGCGGGCATGTGATAGGTAGCCACATAATTAACCAGTGGATAAATACCTGGAAAGGACGATGTTGGACCAGATGTCATGTCAGGACCAAAGAATGAAAGTTGATTAATGGTCACGATTCAACCTTTGTGTGGAAAATAAATCACACGAAAGAGAGAAGAGACAACTGCCCCCATGACATAAGTATATTCATGCCCCAGGAGTAATTAAAATACAAGGGGCCTGGAACAACCATCACATCGATATGGACGGTTTTCCTTCCCAAAGTAACAGGAAACTTTGGAAGGATCCCTAACGGTTGACTGGTTCCTCTGTTAAAATCGAACAAATTCTGGGTAACATGCATAAACGATGGAGAACCAAAATATTTCCAAGTAGTGGAAGACAGAATACTAACAGACATGCCTTCATCTATAATGGTGCTAGGTACAACTAGATCAAAGGTCTGTACCGTTATCTCAAAAGGCACATAAGACGGAAAGCAGTATCCTGCAAATCGACTCCAGTCAAAGGAAGCGACCAAATTACTTGGAGGGGGTACCATAGAACTGAAATGGTCATGCCCTGGTGTTACCAAAGCAATAGGAGCACTCTCCTGAAATTCATCACAGGAGTAGGAGGAGCAACTTCTTGAACTACAGGGACGGAATAATCTTTCTCCAAGTCTGAAGAATCTGAAGAAACAAGAGAAACATGGGGGGATGAGATCCACTCTCGATGAAAAAGACCTGATGAACCATAGGTAGGATCAATTCAACCGATGCCATGTCTAATGGTTGGTCAGGAACGGATTCTTGAATTTGAATTTTCGGGGGAGCGGGATCAACCAAGGATGACTCTTGATCGATCGTGGAATCAACTAGCAGAGGACACAAAGAAATTTTCTGGTAACTACCTGGAAGGCAGGGTGCAGAAACATAAGAGTTGTCCAGCACTCTCTCGGATTCATCTATGTACAGACAAAGTTGAATGTGGTGATGCCCTTCACACAACTTATAGGGATTCGTAATCTTACCCTGTTTCTTACGAGTCTTATCAATACTAGTCGAAGATGTGTTATCAACATGACTTCCAGAAGCCAAAGACAACAACAGATGGCCGTCAGACCATGCTTCAAGCACCTTGGGAATGTCAGGGCAATCTCGAATAAAATGGTCACCTTTGCACAATATGCAAGGGAAGTTGACTTTCCATGGAAGGTTGGATGGTTTATCAATGGAAGGTTTCTTAGGCGCAATAGCCACAGAGCTAACCTCTCCTTTATCTAACTTCTTCTTGTTCATCTTCTTCTTCTTAGTCACCTAGTTACTAGAATCTAGACTTTCACCAGGTGAAGTAGAAGAGAAGGACTAAGAAACAAGTGAAGAAGGGGAGAGGTCAACTTTAGAATCAACACGATGTTGTTCAGGTGGAGGAGATGGTTGTATAGTGGACGAAACACTTGAGACCAAAGAGGTCGAGAATAACCAAATAGGAAACCCAATAGTTAACCCAGGCAGGGATAATGTTGCCATATAAGTTGCACCAACATTCCCAAAAGAAGGAAAAGGACTAGGATTCCCCCCCGGAGGGGATTCCTTGGTTGAAAAAATCCGACAAAGCTGCCATTGGAAACAACCTTAAAACAAAATACTAAGGAAGATAACTTTAACCAGAAATATTTGGTGGGCGGTTAATTTTTTAAGACACTGAAACAAAACCCTACCATTTCATATTTTAAGAGTTGAGAAACAAGCAAACTGTGACTCTATCACTTTCAGGTTGAAATGAGCATGAAAGGACAAGAGCTCGATGATCTTTTCAATTTTTAGAGAGTCACGAAAAGATCAAAATGACTACTCAGGTACTCTAAGCAAGAGGGTGTGCCAGGTTTCTGTGAACTGCTATTTACACCTTGGTGATCAAATGAAAGATAAATTCCCAAGGACTTAACGTACGTGTAGGTAGTCTCCCCTAATGCTATGTTCAGTGTATCACGGTTACAGGGCGGCAGACTCGGCTTCCTATGGATAAAAGGTTTGAAACCTATAATGGTCTCCCTTTATATACTTGACGGTACGGGGAGCACAAGTCCATACTAGTGCTATCTAAAGCCAAAAGAGGAATGACAGCTACTAGGTTTTAAGACACCGGAACACGTCTCTAGCCTAGACCACTAAAATGTTTGTGTTAAGTTCCAATGTTTCCTTAGGTTCATTGAGTAAATTTTAAAGTTAATCTTGAATTATGTCTCGGTTTCGAGGACCTACCGCTATCATCTAAATCTCCTATATGCAGCTATATGAGAAAAGACATCTTTCAATTCGATGAATGCTATCTAGATAAGGGAAGAGTCTCAAACAATGATGCAACAAACAAAAATACTACAAATGAAACTTTTTCCTAACTAGATGACTTTCACTATCCAAAAGTAATCTAAAACATTCAACGATGTGAATTATGCAATGTAATCTATGCAAAATCCTCTTTTTTGAAAACTATGCAATTGTAATCTCTGCACAATTTCCTTTTTCATTTGAAAGAATAATAATGCACTCAATGCATTTTTCGATGAAATGAGAATCTACTTAATGCATGCTTTTAATGAAAGATAATGCAATCAATGCGATTTTTAGCTTTCAATCATTAAACAATGTAATCTAAGTTCAACGATAAATCTCAAAAATAATTTTCAATGAAATGTGATCTAATGCATTTTAACGAAAAAGAAAACTTTGAGACGAAAACTAAATGAACACAAATTTTCTTAATGAAGGATGAATGTAAAAGAGATGCAAACAAACACTAAGAACGAAATCGTTGTTTTACACACTTTGTAACGAAATTCCTCAAAAGTCTACAAGACATATGAGGTCAAGCACAAAAAGGACTTCCAACGCATGAGCTCAAAACAAGGCATCATTCCCTTTTACATCAAGCAATCATAGAAAGAAGACTTTTCAGCTGAACAATGAGCAATGTAATCTATGCTCACAAGTGAAAAAGTAGAAGAGAGAACATGTAAATCATACAGAGAAAAAAAACTAGAAGGGAAAGACACACTGGTGGAGGAGTTAGGGAAAAAACTCAAATTTTCAGACACCCTGAAATTGGCACGACTGTTGTGGGTGAAACTAGCGTCAACTAGAGCTACTTGCTCCGGACAAATAGCGCCAATGGCCAATTGGCGCGGGTTTCAAACTGAAAACTAGCGCCAATTGGCATGACTGTCAGAAAAATAAAAGCACCAATTCCTGAACAGGAAAAAACAAAGAATTTCTCCCAACCAATAATAGACACACCACTTCAAGAAAAACCAAAATATCGTAATTGATGACAAACATAGGAACAAATAGGGAAATGGTCGTTCAATTAAATCCATCAAATGACTAAGACCTCAAAGAGTGACAAACTCAAAGGAAACTCCCTAGTGGAGTCGCCAATTTTTTGTCTAGGTAAATCCCCTCTGCGGATAGAGGCAATCCCTCTAGCCCTAGGGTGGGTCTAGCAACTACGGGAACATACAAACATCTACCTTCCTAGATTGTAAATGAAATTCAGAGCAAGGAAGATGTCCTACCTCGTTCTGATGCTATGTTGTCATCTTTCGTTGAAGATTCTTGATCTGTCGCTCTTCTCAAGCTCGATACACGCTACTGCCAACATTTGATTACCTGTACAGATAGTCAAGACAAAATGACAAGAGTAAAACCATGAAAAACATAAAAACAATTACAACCTATCTAACTGATCAAGGAATGCTAGAAATCTCATTATAGATGTAAACAAGAGTGGAAGATAAACATCAGATGCATTTTATTATGATAAAGACAAGGGGAGCTTACAACCAAGACTTGATGTTGAGGCTCTCCTTCAGTAGGTCTATATCCAAGAAAATTTGCCACATCCTCATGAAAAAAGGTCCAAGATCTCACTATGTTCTCAACACGCACAAACAATCACACTTTTCACTATTCTCCCGAAGCTATGATTGCTTCTTCTCTATGCTAACTTTTTTAGCTATCTGTTCAACTAGCACATCAATGGAAGATGGCTATATTTATAGAGGAGAGGAGGAGGTTGGGATCCCTACAATAGTGGAATGGAGGCCTTATCCCTTGGGAGGTTTCCCCATAAGGTGGAAACAAGAGACCAAAGGAGGGAGGCCGTGGTTATTCAGTTGAACCACTCCCTATGACTCATCCACGAAGTTGTTGTGATCAAAACTCCACCTCTATTTTTTTTTAAAATTTCCATAAACAGATCAGCATGGGTGCTTAACTGGGACAGAACACCAACTGGCGCGGTCTTAGTGTTAATTTTCCAGCTCGGTGCGGGAGTGTAACTGGCTACTCGCGCCAAGGAAAAAATAGGTGTTTTTAGTGGTCTGATCAGGAAATGGTCAACAGAGGGAATGTTGTCCTCATGGAAAGGGATGTAATGATGGGATTTGCAAGGCATGACACTTCTAGTTAGTCACAGAAATGACCCTCCAATGTGCGAGATGGGGATTGCAGGGACAATGACAAATTACTGTGTAACAGATGCCCCCTAAAGTATGAAGTCTGAATATGAGTGAGGGGTGAAATGCTTTACAAGTACGTGTAAGGAACCAGACGCTGCTGTCGGGAGACTTGCAAATCAAGCATAGATACATATACGTAACTGAAATATCTATTGAAAATACATGAATCCATGGTATAGGTGCAACTATCCATCAAGAAAAGGATCATGTGAATGGATCCTCAGCATGGATGCAACTGTTTGTGCTTCGTATTTTGCAATATTGGCAAGTACAAATGCTGTAGAGCCTACATCAAAACTGCTTTGGAATCTGAGGACCTAGCCATCCTAGATTCAGAGAGGGATCTCTCTATGTATGAGTTCAAATATATGATCTTTAATTTTTATGATATGATATTAGGCTAGTTATGAAGAACAAAGTTTTTGTTTGTTTTGGTTGGGCAAGGATATAATGAAGGTGAAGGAAGTCTTTATGAAGGGTGAAAGTGTGAGTAGGTGAAGAAATGGTTCAGCTGATAAGATAGGCAAGGAGCTGCATCAATCCATTGGGCTATAGAGTCATAATAGGGTTTAATTGAAACAACAAGGTTCAAGAGTGGTCCATGGGGAAAGTCATCTATGTCAAAGGATCTCTTTAAGTTTATTTTATGGAATGAACAATAAGAAATGAAGTGAAAGAAATAAAACAAATGAAGAAACAAAGAATAGCCTAAGATCAAGTAATTACTTTGAAACTATCCTGCTTTTGGCATGCGCTTAAGGAAAAACACAAAGTAATCTAAGATCAGGTAAGTACTTAGAAACTAGCCTACTTTTGATGTAATTTCAAGAGAAAACATTTAAAAAACATAGAATAGATTAAGATCAAGTAAAGACTTTTAACTTAGCCTACTTTAAGCATATTCAAAGGGAAAAAATTTATGATAAATAGAAAATGTAGTCTAGGATCAAGTAAGTACTTTGAAACTATCCCGCTTTCAACATACTCTTAAGGGAACTTTCAAAGCAACTATTGGAGAAGAAACTAAAGGACAGGGCTAACCATAGACTTCTCTAGCTCAATCTTTAATTACAAAACCTATCAAGAACATTCAAAAACAATATCTCAAGTTGTACTCAGGAAACATGGGCTTGCCAACACTTCACTGGTTATACTCTATTGAATCATATTTAAATCAACAATCAACAGAAAACATAAAGGATAAATATTTTCAGTGAGATTTAGGGTATTTCAGAAGTAAATCCTAATCTATATTTGTTGTTCTTTATTAGAGAAAAGTGGACAGAATGGAAACAAAAGAAAATAACAATTTACAATGAGAAACACATCACCATTGACATAGACCAGGATCCCATAAATCAACTATTTGTATTTGATGTTCAAACCAGTTACAATCTTCAAGTCCAATGGATCTCTACAGCTTCAAACTTCTCATCTCAGCTTATGTGTCTTTAATTACAAACAGAGCTATAGCAGCTTCAGAAAGCTATTTACATGCAACATATATCTAGAGACCAACCCCTATAATGTCTTCTACAACAGTATTTATAGAAGAATGAGGAGGTGGAGTGTAAGAAGGGTTCATTAGTTCAATTAACACAGAGTAATGGTGCCTTGACCTTTGGGAGGTCTAAGGGAGAAGATTCCAAGTGCTCATCTCTATTTTAATTATTTTTACATTAAGTTTCATCAACCTTAGTTATTATTGTTGACTTTGGGGGCTTTGGTAGACTGATCATAAATTCTGAGCTGTCTTTGGCAAAAGATCTTTGACCGTGCATTCATTATGTATTCTTTTGCAAAAATAAATCTACAGGTGGTAATTTAGTGGTTGGGGATTCAATTAGGCCCTCTGATGTGGCACTTAGGTGTTCTTCATTGTTTTGTCTTCTTTCATTTCCTTTAAAACACTGATTTACTTTAATATTTGTGTTTATGCCTGATTAGGATCTCTGTTTAGCTTTAAGGCTTTTAGACCCTATTCAAATTTTTCTTATTGTGCATATCTATTTATTTGTGTTTAACACCTTTAATCCTTTGATTGTGCTTTGATTCTTCAATTAATTGATGCTCACTGATATTCCTTAATCCTTCATCACTGCGTTTTCTGGTGTACAGATGCATGGGTACGTCGAGGGTTTCATGGTATAACCAATGCTCATGAGGCATGGGTCAAATCATGATTTTGAACCTTGTGAATTCCATTTTCTACATGAATTTTGGCTTGAGGATCGTCATCCTTGGCCCTTTGTCACTTTATCATGACCGTGGGATGGCTTTATAGCTCATCTTCCATGAAACCTGCAACATAAAACAACTGTTTAGATAAGTCCTGCGTTTAGAGGTTAGACTGCTTTTTAGAGGCTAGGCGGAGTGGGGGAGCAATGCAGAGGAGGGGTGATTATGCAGGCAGAGGGGTCTTATGGAGGAAAATGGGCGAAATTGCAGTTTAAACTGTATTTGGTGCTATCTGGGCAAAAAGTGGTTTCAGGAATACCACGGGTGGTTATCGCACGACGAAATGGCAGTTTTTGGTTTTTCTCAGAGGCAATGCGATTCCATTCATCGCTCACCACGTGGCTCTTTCGATACCGCCGATATCACATTATTTTTAAGCATTAAAACTCGGGCGCAAAGATTTTGCAATATGCCGCCACAACCGTCAGATGAAAGGGTCGAGATCCAACGGTGCGGATCGGGTGTGATAGGAAAGGTGCGCAGGTGGGGGTTCTGGTGGGAGACAAGTGGTAGCATGTGATTGGATAGGAATTTCATGTGGTGGAAGGAAGGCCCTGGTGAAGTTGGGTTATCGGGTTTAATGCAAACCATTAGATCATATAGATCTATGGCTAAGATTTCATCGGGGGAACGTTATCGAAGTTTGCGAAGAATGAAGGAAAGGCAGGTTTTTGCCGGAGTGCTGATGTGATGGGGGTTTAACACAGGCGCCGGGGTATGGTCACGTGGAGGGGTATGTGACCAGGAGTCGATAGAAAAAGCTCTTATCGCATTAGGAGAAAAAATGTAAGTAAACAACGGGCTTATAAAAGGAAAGATCGATGCGATGAAGGGGTTGAAGGTTTAGGCACCCGGTCACAGGGCCAGTTTATATAGAGGAAGGGGCTGGGGGCTAAAAAAGCAAAGGGGCTTGAGGCCTATTTGTTCTGAAGAATGGGTTTTTAGCCTAAACATTTGGGTTTTTAGGCTTTTTAGGGGTTCCGATAGGAGGAAAAGGGGGTTTTCAAAAATGATAAAGGAAATATATTAATTTCGAAGGGAAAAATGGAGGTTAAATGGGTTTTTTAGAGGTAAATGAAAGATAAGAAGGGTCAAAATGAGTGAATGAAATGGTGAAAGATGAGTTGTTTAGGGAAAAATATTGCAGGAGGCAATAGGTTCAACTTGGTGGTTTTTCTTTTTAGCAAAACGACAGTGAATATTACTTGATAAGTTCAAAAAAGCACAAGAAGACTTCAAGAATGAGCAGATTTTCATGAAAGTAATCTCTTGAAGGCTTAGGAATTATTTTTAGCCATCATTTGCTCAGTCAAAAATTTAATGATGGCCAACAGTGGCTCCACTTGGGGATGACAGCTCCTTGGAGGTGTCATGAATCTTCAGAATTTGATCTCTGGGATGTAGACCTGTGCCTTCATCCATTGATAGTCTCTTCCTCTTTGATCATGCAGTTTTGAAAAAATGATCAGTATTTATATCAAACAGAGTTATTTTTCAAACAACTACCTACACAACCTACTTCCTAACATTTTTCTTCAAAAGGTGCATTTGGATTTGCAGACCTTAAATATCAACATTTTATTCTTTCTGAAAATAGGAAAAACTAATCTAAGTCTACCCTTATTTCTGTAGAAATTAGCTGAATAAATCACTTATTCAATGAAGATTAACCCGATCATACATCAATTTCGAATTGCATGCATAACACATAACCTTCTTCTACAATTAATTGTCACATGCGGAAATAATAGAAGCAATCTCACATCAAATCATCACACACATTAACACAGTATGTATGGGGAAAGATTATAGCTGAAAACCCCGCAGCTATAGTATATTATAAATGGAGAGAACATGCAGCAAATACATAGTACACACTCCTCACAAGTACTCAGTACTATCTCCCAAAGCTACACAAAAACTAGCTTGGTTTTGAACAAGTCACAGGTTCAAAACACGCCCACTACTTCTCTGCCTCTATTGCGCAATCAAGGCTGGTCTAAATAGAGATCCAGGTTCGAATCTCACTGGCTTCAACTGCGCAATTGTCATTGGTAATTTCCTCCAAGTGTGGTGCAAATCTCATGCACAACTGATCCTCCAACTGATAGCTTTACTCCCCCTTTCATCTACCTCTTTCACTGGTCTCCACTGAACTGTCCATGCACTGAGTTAAACTGATGTGTTCTTTAGTTGAATAATGAGTTAATAATTAGTGAATTAAATAATATTTAATTCACACAACTCATCTCTCGTGTATTAGCCAGTTAAACTAAATACAACTAGTTCAACTAGTTAACCAGAACACCACCTCCATTAACTCCTCAATCAACTCCACCAAAACTCTGCCACATGAGTCTAACTGAAGTCTAACATGCAATAGCTCACTTAACTCATAGGAAATTCAAATTTCCTTATGTCAGCTGCATGCCCCACCTCTGGGGGTCAAACTGAAGTGCTCCAAGAGAGTAAACTGTTGTTTATAGTCTAAATATTATTAAGGGTAAATAATATTTGACTTCCATATTTTTAGGAGACACAGTCTAAAAATAGCCTGGGTCCTAAAAATGAGGGTCTCATCTATTTTTACCAACATATCGCATACTTCAAGAATCTCCAACTGGAATCCCCGAATCATGCTCCATATGTCTAAAAATAGACATAGTCTAAAAATAGACTTTTCGACAAAAAATCACATGTGTGGTCCCCACCTAGTTTAGGTGATCACTTTCCAACTAGGATCAGGAAAGATGTTTCAGGAGGCCTCCTTCACTGTTTTTTGTTGCCATTTTCAACACTCCCTCTCAACAAGAAAGGACTGTCATTGCATGCGACATGCAACTCCATGCATTCGCCCTGCAACCTTCACAAGCGCCATGCAACTGCATGCATGCGACATGCAACTCCATGCATTCGCCATGCACCCTTTGCATGCGCCATGCAAACTCATGCATGCACCATGCAACTCCATGCATGTGCCATGCACCCTTTGCAAGCGCCATGCAACTCCATGCATCTTCTCTGCAACTCCTCTGAAACTGAATAGGCTCCAAACAACTCAATCAGTCTTGATGCATCTAGCATCTATCATCAAAGTCTTCGACTTCTGCTTGGCCAATTTCACATGTCATCAGGAACCACTGCGATGTTGAACTCTTGCACCCATGCACTCTTGCACTTGCTGTCAACTCTGATCCGCGCTCCAGTATCCGACACTGTCACTTTGATCTGCCTGCATCACTCCAACTGATCTTGCTACTGCTGCGCTGTGGGCACCTCGTAGCTAGGTTCAACTCATGAGATCCACACCATCTCATGAATCTGCCCAGAAATCTCCTCATGGGATTACTCATGCATGTCGCCCCACCTCATACCTGGTGGTATAGCTGCATGCACTCCCTCTGCCCGTCTGGCACGAAATTTCTCTGCATTAGTGGTTTCTCCCACTCCATGATCCTCTTGTGGCTGCTCCACATCCCGAGGTTCACTATCACCTGCATGCAAAACCCGCTCCCTCTCAAGCTTCAATTGCATGTCTTCCTCCCGCTTCCCAACAATAGGAAGCTCCGTAGACATCCCATCTACTTCAAGTCTGTAGAGATTCTTTGCTCGAATCCCAACCTTCTTGACTTGTCCCGTTGCCTTGTGCCGAAGGAAAACTTTCCCTTCTCTAAAGACAACTTCATACCCTTTATCCTCTAACATTGCAACTGAGATCAAATTCTTTGTTAGACCTGGTACATGTAATACATCTTGTAAAAGAATGAGTTTACCTGACTCCCTCTGAAAGGTTATGGTACCAATGCCGGTCGCATTCTATCGTCCACCGTCGCCCAACTCAACATGCATCTGGAGACCTTTCTCCACCAAGTCACTGAAAAGATTTGCATCTCCCGTCATGTGAAAGGAAGCGCCACTATCAATATACCACCCCGATCCCAATGAAATAGACAACATGCATGCGATCAATGAGAAGTCCAGCTCAAATTGCGAGGCAAGAGCCTCACCAGCTGCAGATCCTGCAGCCTGCTTGTTCTTCTTCTTCTTTGGGCAATTCGTGGCTTAATGTCCATGATCGTGACAGTGAAAACACTTCACTTTGGACATGTCACGCTCTTTACCATCCGCACCGGATTGAGAAGCCTTCTCCTTGCCCTTCCCCTTCCTTGCTTTGGCAGCCAAAGCGCAGTCTTCTTCATCAGATACCTTTGATGAAGATCCATCTCTGGTATTTCGCCGGATCTCCTCTTGAACGAGATCAGACCACAGTCTTTCCCATCCCGGCAACTTTTCCCGACTGTTGACACTATCTTGATATGCATGCCAACTCTTTGGCAAACCAAGAAGCGCCAAACTCACCAGATCCTCATCCACCACCGGCACACCAACACTTCCCAGCTCATCCCGACATTGGGTGAACCTCGTGAGGTACTTTGGCATACTTTCCCCCTTCTCACACTTGATGTTCCTGAGTCTATCTTTGAGCGCCAGCTTCCTCTGATCGCTCTTGCTTTGGTACAGATCCGTCAAGGCTTTCCACATCAAATATGGAGAGGCCTTCCCGTGTAAAATGGATACAATGTGATCCTTTACACCCTCTAACAAGATCCTTCGACACTTTGCTTGTTTCTTTCGCCATGCTTCCACAACATCAGCATCATTAGAAGTAGGCTTTGGAATCTCTTTCTCCACGAATTCCAACAGCCCATGATCATCTAATACAGCCTCCATGCGGTCCTTCCATGCAACATAATTCGAACTGCCTTCCAAGGCATATTCTAGTCGCAAACCGATGAAAGACATTTTCACCGCGGCACCAAGAACACAAATCTGCAAACTCGAATTTCACCACCAGCTGATAACTCAATCGCTTGCGATCTACAATTGAGAACAAATTATTTCCAAATCAGAGATTGACTGCATGGGCTTTTACCAGACCTTTCACTTTCCAAAGAAAGATACGGGAGGTTATCCGGCCCGTATGTAGGCTCGTCCGAGGAAATAAGTTTGCAATCACCGTAATAGATCTCGACAATTAATATTGCTCGATACCAGAAATTAGCTGAATAAATCACTTATTCAATGAAGATTAACCCGATCATACATCAATTTCGAATTGCATGCATAACACATAACCTTCTTCTACAATTAATTTATCGCTACGCGGAAATAATAGAAGCAATCTCACATCAAATCAATCACACATTAACTCCGCATGTATGGGGAAAGGGGGAAGCCATAGCTGAAAACCCCGCAGCCTATAGTATATTATAAATGGAGAGAACATGCAGCAAATACATAGTACAAACTCCTCACAAGTACTCAGCACTATCTCCCAAAGCTACACAAAAACTAGCTTGGTTTTGAACAAGTCACAGGTTCAAAACACACCCACTACTTCTCTGCCTCTATTGCGCAATCAAGGCTGGTCTAAATAGAGATCCAAGGTTCGAATCTCCTTGGCTTCACTGCGCAATTGTCATTGGTAATTTCCTCCAAGTGTAATGCAAATCCCATGCAAAACTGATCCTCCAACTGATAGCTTTACTCACCCTTTCATCTACCTCTTCCACTGGTCTCCACTGAACTGTCCATGCACTGAGTTAAACTGATGTGTTCTTTAGTTGAATAATGAGTTAATAATTATTGAATTAAATAATATTTAATTCACACAACTCATCTCTAGTGTATTAGCTAGTTAAACTAAATACAACTAGTTCAACTAGTTAACCAGAACACCACCTCCATTAACTCCTCAATCAACTCCACCAAAACTCTGCCACATGAGTCTAACTGAAGTCTAACATGCAATAGCTCACTTAACTCATAGGAAATTCGAATTTCCTTATGTCAGATGCATGCCCCACCTCTGGGGGTCAAACTGAAGTGCTCCAAGAGAGTAAACTGTTGTTTATAGTCTAAATATTATTAAGGGTAAATAATATTTGACTTCCATATTTTTAGGAGACACAGTCTAAAAATAGCCTGGGTCCTAAAAATGAGGGTCTCATCTATTTTTACCAACATATCGCATACTTCAAGAATCTCCAACTGGAATCCCCGAATCATGCTCCGTATGTCTAAAAATAGACATAGTCTAAAAATAGACTTTTCGACAAAAAATCACATGTGTGGTCCCCACCTAGTTTAGGTGATCACTTTCCAACTAGGATCAGGAAAGATGTTTCAGGAGGCCTCCTTCACTATTTTTTGTTGCCATTTTCAACAATTTCTTCCATGAGTTTAGATTAAAACGTTGAACTCATAAATTCTCTACCTAAACTACCATCTGACAGGATTAGACTGTCTGGAAAACTTTATTCTCAATCTTCTAAAACAGAAATTGAAAACAAAACCAAACCAGGATTAGACTGTCTGATTTGCTGTGGGTCCATGGCATAAAAACAAGCTGCACACAGACCTTATTTTTCAGAAATTTAAAGCAAAATGGTGAAGGCTTAAGATCTGAAAATTTTAACACATCCTTCAATCTTTTAAAGCTCTGATTTTGATATTTTTGAGTTGATCCTTTCTTTTTCCTTGGTTTAGATTTTGAGCATATTAGAACCAATTTTTTTATCAATCTTCCCGATTCATATTTTCAGTTTATTTGAACCATTGTTTTTTCTACCCTATTTGATAAGCCAAGATTTAACAGTTTGGAAAATCTTCTTCACTAACCTATTAACAGAAAAATTGAAATCTATCTTAGTCATGGGTAGGTTGTATGACTAAAATAGCAGTGTTGTTTTTTTTGCTAGTGGCATTTAAGCTCGCACACTTTTAGAATTCTTTTTCTTTTTGGTATGGGGTTGTACCTTTCTTGTTTTATCTCTACCCTCTTTTCTTTTTATATTGTTTTTGTCTTTTCTCTTTCTTCAAATTGAAAAACAGTGTTATATACAATGAATAAAAGCCTTGAAAGTAAAATATCAGTCAATAGAAATAATGTTTGAGAACCTTTCCATTAGTAGGACCTCCAAAATATTCAGCTCCATCCAATTCTTGCAGAAAAAATGCATTGTTTCCAATAGCAGATTGGATGAGATAAGGGCCTTGCCATAAGTTATCAAACTTTCCATGTTTGCCCTTGTCTTCTCTTCTTGAATCCCATTTCAAAACTTTATCACCAATTTTGAAATCACTTGCCTTAGTTCTTTTGTCAAACAACTTCTTGATGTTTTCTTGTATTTGTTGTGCTCTAATGTATACTTCCTCCCTAGTTTGTTGTAGATGTATTGTGTGATTTATTCTTCTTGTGATATCATCATCTTCAGACTGTACTTCCTGGATCAGCTTCATGATTGGCACCCCTAAACTGGTTGGAAATATTGCATCAGTTCCATAAACTAGCTGGTAGGGAGACATTCCAATAGATTTTTGATGGTCAGTCTGTCTGCCCATAAAGCATGTACTAGCTTATTTTGCCATGATTTCTTGTTATCTTCCAGCAAATTCTTGATAATGTTTACCAAACTTTTATTTGATGATTTTGCAAGCCCATTACCTTGAGGGTAATAAGCCGTGGAATGACCCAATATGATCTAATACTTATGACATAATTCTACCATCTTTTTAGATCCAAATGCAGTAGCGTTATCAGTTATGATCTTTCTAGGGCAGCCAAATCTAGATAGTATATGGTTTTCAAGGAATGAAATGATAACTAAATCTGTGGAATTCCTAGCGGGGATGGCTTCTATCCATTTGGTAAAATATTAAGTTGCTATGAGGATCCATCTATGTTGGGCAGATGAGGGAGGATGGATTTCCCCAATGAATTCTAGACCCCACTGCTGAAAAGGAGCTTCAAAAGTGATTGGTTGTAGAGGTAAGGGAAGTAGTTTTCTTTTGCCTTCAAAGATTTGGCATTTGTGACAAGCAATAATCATCTTATGGACATCTTGAAAGAGAGTGGGCCAATAGTAACCAACTCTAAGGATTTTTTGGGCAGTTGATTTCCAGTAGAGGTGGCCTCCACATTCTCCTTAATGAAACTCATGCTTGATCTTATCTGCATCATTCTCAGGAAAACATTTAAGCAATAATCCACTATCATTTTTCCAATATAAACATTTATTCAAAATGCAATAATTTACAGCTTTTAACTTTAAAAATCTTGCCTTTGTTTTAGACAAACTAGGGGGAACATTCAGATTGAGAAAAACATACAAAATGTCAGCATACCAAGATGGATTCAGAAAATGACCTTCAATAATTGGAGTCAAAAACTCCTCCTATTCATCTAATGCATTAAACATATTTATATCAAGAGCTTGGAAGTTGGATTCAACCATCAGTTTTTCTAGTCCTTGACCCTTTATGAGTTTAGTGGGCTTGATTTCTAAATCATACTCTAAAATTACAGCAACCCACTTTCCTCTTTTTCCATCTGGATCTTGGGTCAATATGTCTTTCACTACCGAATGAGGCACAAATGCTATGATGTGGGAATGTAGAATATAAACTATGAAGTCTTTTAAGGCTTTGACTAAGGCAAGGCTTGTTTTTCCATTATGTTGTACTTCAGAGGTGCATCTCTTAATGCCTTACTAAAAAATGTAATGGGCTGCTCTTTTCCCTTCAAATTTTTCTGTAATAGGACAACAGCTGCTGTGTGTTCTGATGCAAATGAAAAGATAAAGAAATCTTTTGAAAAATCAAGACTAATAAGAACTAGTGTTTTGGTGAGTGCTTGTTTTACCAGTTCAAATGACTTCTTTGCTTCTAAGGTCCATTTCACCCCTTGTTCCTTTTTAAGCATGTTTGTTACGTTTCTAAGGAGTTTAGCTAGATTGGGTATGAACCTTCTCAAGAAATTAATCTTTCCAATGAAAGATTGAAGTTCCTTGATGTTTCTGGGATGGTTGATTTGCAATATGTCATAAATCCTCTTTGGGTCTATCCTTATTCCTTCTTCTAATATGATATGCCCAAGGAGTTTGCATTCTTAGAGACCAAACAATGTTTTCTTTGGGTTTAAGGATAGTCCAAATTTTCTGCACTTTTCAAATATTTTTCTCAAATGTATTAGGTGTTCTTCATCTGTTTTAGAATAAAAAGTTATATCATCAAAGTAAATTATAATGAAGTAACCTATTTCTTTTGAAAATGCAATATCCATGGCTCTCTGAAATGTTGCACCAACATTCATTAAACCAAAAGGAATTTTCAAATACATGAAAGTACCCCAGGGTGTAGTAAAGGCTGTTTTAAGTTGATCATCACGATGTACCAAAATTTGATTATAACCTGAGAAGCCATCTAGCAAAGAAATTCTTTTGGACCCAACTACCTTTTGTAAAATATGATCCATTTTGGGAAAGGGATAGTTGTCCTTTAGTGAGGCTTTGTTTAAGTTTTTAAAATCAATACACAACCTTATCTCTCCTGTTTTCTTCCTCACTTATACAAGATTAGATACCCACTCTGAGTATCTAACAGGGATAATAATTCTAGCTTCATACATTTTTCTGATTTCTTTCTCTACCAGAGGTAATTGAATAGGGTTGATTCTGCGCAATTTCTGTTTAAAAGGTTTCTGGTTTTCTTTGAGGGGTATCTTATGCTGAATTATTTCTATATCATATGATTTCAGATCTTCATAGCTCCATGAAAAAACATCAAAAAATTCCTTAAATATCTCAATGTATTTCAATTTAATGTGAGCAGGCAGTGTTTTAGATATTTTGATTAGTTTGGGCTTTTCCTCACTGTCTATATTGCATTCTTCTACTTCAGATTCTATGGGTTCCAGATTTGGATTTTTGGCAACATCATTCAAGTCAAATAGTTCTTCTAAAGGGACTAGTCCTTTTGGCAAGCTTTGTTCCTCAGATTGCAGCACTTCTAAATCTTCATTTTCTAAATTTGTGCTATTCTCTATTTTATGATTGTGTTCATAGGTTAACAGATTTATTTCAGCAATCTTGGGAGACTTTTCTTCTTCAACAAGTGGATTTCTTCAATAGGACAGTATTTATCATAATCTGAATCTGAGTTTGATGTCTCAAATTCATTTTTGGACTGTAAGAAGTCTTCTATTTGTTTATCTCCCTCAAAAACTTGCCAGTATCTTTCATTGTCTGGGACAGCTGGTCTAAATTTTACTTGGGTGGTGGATTTCTTGGTTTCATAAGGTGTAAGACAAGTTCTCGCAGCCAAGGCTAAACCATTGGCAAGGACGTTTTGGTTTCTTGGGACAAAGATAAGTTGGAATTCATCAAATGTTCTTAACAAGTCCATGACATCATCTCTATAGGCTCTAAGTCTGGGATGTTTAGCACTATATTCCCCATTTACTTGCCTAATAATCAACTCAGAATCCCCATGAAATTTTATCCTTTTGGCTCCTAATTTTTTCAATAAATGCAGGCCTAAAAGTAGAGCTTCATACTCATCTATGTTGTTTGTACATTGAAAGTTTAATCTGTAGGAATGCCCCTTAGCATGATTACTTTGAGTGTTGTGTAACCATATGTCTGTTCCTGCATCATTTTTAGTGCAAGACCCATCAAAATTCATGTTCCAAAGAGTTATGTCTTCAGAATTGAGACTTATTTCGTTGTTGTCCTCTTTGTCTTCTCCATTATTCTATTCTGAACTAGGGTCTGCACTAGGTTTCTCTATGTTTTGTTCCTCAAGTTTTTCAATGTTTTGAGGTTTTACTCCTTGATTTTCATGATCTGCATTATTTATATGACTGTATTAGACCTCAAGACTTTTAAGCTATTTGCTATGAATTTCTAAATCAACAGACTGTTTTTTAATTTCCCCTTTATTTTCCTCTTCATCAAAGGCTGTGGCTATATTTGAAAGTAAAGTGATCACAGTATTTGATGTTTTCTCACTGATTAGTTCTTGCTCTTTTGGAATATTATCATTAAAAAGAATGAAAGAGTCAAGGTCAGTGTGTATGGAATAGAGAGGAGAATTATCTGGTCTTTCTTGGTTACTCACCATGTATTTCATGTGCGTTTCCTTATAGAGTCTTCTAGGTTGACTGAAGATAGGGATGGTCGCATAAGTCATATCCATATGAATTGTGCCTTGTAACTTAGCACCCCATGATCTTGAAAGGAGCATGACATATTTGGGGGGTATATCAGCCACTAAAATTTCCATCACTAAAATTTTGGCTAATATTTGGGCTAAGTTAACACAGAGATCCTTTATTAGTCCTAGGCATCTCACCCTACTTGAATCAAAAGAATATAAATCTTTGTAGGGTCTAGTTACCTCTAAGCCTAATTTTTCCACTATCACCTTGGGCATGAGGTTGTGTGATGCTCCTGAATCAAGCATGGCATTGTGCAAGATATTTTCATGAATGCTTAAGCTGATGTAGAATGGAGGGGTGGTTCCTTCTTGAAATTTCTCTTCAATTTTTGGTCCAAAAATTAGTTTTGGGGTGTCATCATTTAAGTTGATTGTATCATGAACATCTTCAAGGTTCAAAGCCTTCAAAATCTGACCTCTATATACATTCTGAGTGACTAATTCAGTAAGTGGGATAGAGATTTTGATTTTGGATATTTCATTCTCTAGGCTGAAGGGGATATGGTTTTTCAACATATTTAGTTCAACCTTTTTAGTCACTATTTCATCAGCAAAATCAGCTTGCTGATTTTTATTATTTACAACAGTTAGAATGGTTTTTTAAGGAGCATTAGCTGAGGTGCTAGTGATACTGGGGTTAATACTCCATTTTTCATTAGTTCGAGCATTTTTCCCTTTGTTTAAATCAGAATCTATAGCCACTGTTCTGTGATTTTCAATTGTCTTTTTGGGTGTATTTTCAGGGCTGTTTTTGGCAGATTTATCAGAGATTTTGTTTCTGGGAGTATCTTGATTCTTTTTACTTCTGAGGTCATATTTTTTAGGTGATCCTATGATGGCATTTTCATAGTATTGTTCATAATAGTCAGTTTGTGGTCTTCTGTCATCATCAGGTGTATATAGACCTTGTTTTCTTTCATAAATGAGATTAGAATCCTCATTACTTACTCCCAAATATTCATGTTTTCATCCTTTGTTTGTTCATTTATTTCCTCATGCTCATTTACATAATTTTCTTGGAATGGAGGTCTGATCTGTTGATCATCCTCTCTTTGTTTGTTTTGAGGTTGATTTCTCCTAAAGTTCTGATTTTTATTTTGAGATTGATTTCTATTTTGGGGAGCTAATTGATTTTCTCTAGCTTGTGCTCTCTCAAGTATGCTCATTTTCTTCATCATTTCCTCCATCATTATTTCCAATTTTGAGCTAGATGTGGAGGGTGAACTTTCCTCCCTAAATGATACTTTCGTCTCATTCCTCATCCTAGCTATTTTCTCAATCAGATTCACTTCCACAGCTAGAGCTCCTTTCTGGATGTCTTCTAAAGTCAAGGGGTCTCTTTCTCTCAGTTGGTATGCCATTTCAGGGTCAAATCCTTTAGGAAATTTGGCCAAAGTTGAGCCTTGTGGAGGTTTCAATTATGGGGGTAGGGCATTATAAACACTATTGAACCTAGTGCAATAGTTTTGGACACTTTCCCCAGTGTTTCTTTTGAGGTTGTTGTAATTTGAAAGTATTTGGAGAGGGTTTTTTTTGACTTCCCATTTGTTTAGGAATGACTGATGGAGGGCTTGGAGGTCATTAATACTATTAGGGGTTAATATTTTGAGCCACTTTCTTGCTTCTCCCCCTAGAATTTGAGCAAACAATCTGAGTTTGACAGTTTCATCATCGATCTCGTTTCTATCAAAATAGTCATTCATCTTATCCACATGTTGTGAAGCAGTAGTAGCACCATTGGCATCATATAATGGTATCTTGGACTGATAGTCCTGTGGCATATTGACTAAAGGTAAAGGAAGGACTAGAGGGGCATACCATGTTGCTATGATAGGAGGTTGTGGTAAAAATGGGGGGTTTATAGGTGGAGGATGTAAGAGGGGAGGGGGTTGATGGAATGGGGTGGTTTGAACAGTGGGTGTATGGATAATAGAAGTGGATGGATTAGCAAGAGATTTTTGAGCAGATATTGGATGAGAGAAACCAAAATTATGAAGGAAATGTAAATCAAGAAGGGTAGTTTCTCTGCTACCAGGATTTTCACCTCTATCTTGGGACAAAGGTGGAGACTCAAAGCCTATCTGATCTGTATCATAAAGTGACATAGTTTTGAGTGGGTTTCTTCAGTCAACTTGTGAATCTTGTAGAGCTGTAAGGTTTTCAGGAATAGACCTAGCTCTATGTACTGGCTAGACAATAGTTGAAGTTTTAGACTTAGGAGATTTCCTAAGTATACTTTCTGGATTATCAACTATATTAGGAGGATTTGGGTCGGGATGGGCTCTAGTATAAACTCTTCTAGAAGCCACTATGCTATGTTTTCAGACCAAATGGTAAGAAAATTTTAACCAAATATGACAATATTTTAATAGGCTAACTAATCTTTCAAACAAGGAAACTTAACTTCTCACAATTCTCTTAAGTGAGTTTGTATTATTTTATAATAGAAATGGGTTTCCCAGTGGAGTATTTAGGTCAATTCAATATTGTGGAGTCGCCAGGTGGAAATTTTTAGCTTTAGAAGGTAAAATGTTTTATGGTCCACCACCATTAATAGGTTTGAATACTAATCTAAAATATTTTTAGGTTTTCTGAGTTTTTCTACAATCCTATGGTTTATGATAGTATCCTAAATTTGTTCCAGCACTTAGCTACGATGATGAGACAAACAGAGTTACTTTGTGGCTTTCTAGATGATTTCTCCAAGGTTTGATAGGGCTTTGTAATAATCCTAAGAAGTAATTATATTACCACTGATTCAGACAAGTCCTATCATGATTACCAACATGCTTGGTAGTGCTTGAACAAAGCTATTCATTCTGTACTGAATACTGAGTGTTTTGTTTTAAGGATTTTACTCAAACATCCCCTGTATGGTCGCCAGTATGTTGGTGCTCCATAGTTTTCAATATTGGAAAGTACAAATGCTGCAGAGCCTACATCAAAACCGCTTTGGAATCTGAGGACCTAGCCATCCTAGATTCAGAGAGGGATCTCTCTATGTATGAGTTCAAAGATATGATCTTTAAGTTTTATGATATGATATTAGGCTAGTTATGAAGAACAGATTTTTTGTTTGTTTTGGTTGGGCAAGGATATAATCAAGGTGAAGGAAGTCTTTATGAAGGGTGAAGGTGTGAGTAGGTGAAGAAATGGTTCAGTTGATAAGATAGGCAAGGATCTGCATCAATCCATTGGGCTATGGAGTCATAATAGGGTTTAATTGAAACAACAAGGTTCAAGAGTGGTCCATGGGGCAATTCATCTATGTCAAAGGATCTCTTTAAGTTGATTTTATGGAATGAACAATAAGAAATGAAGTGAAAGAAATAAAACAAATTAAGAAACAAAGAACAACCTAAGATCAAGTAAGTACTTTGAAACTATCCTGCTTTTGGCATGCGCTTAAGGAAAAACACAGTAATCTAAGATCAGGTAAGTACTTCGAAACTAGCTTGCTTTTGATGTACTTTCAAGAGAAAACATTTAAAAAAAATAGAATAGCTTAAGATCAAGTAAATAATTTTAAATTAGCTTGCTTTCATCATATTCAAAGGGAAAAAATCTATGATAAACAGAAAAAGTAGTCTAAGATTAGGTAAGTACTTTGAAACTATCCTGCTTTCAATATACCCTTAAGGGAACTTTTCAAAGAAATTGTTGGAGAAGAAACTAGAGGACATGCCTAACAATAGACTTCTCTAGCTCAATATTTAATTAGAAAACCTATCAAGAACATTCAAAAACAATATCTCAATTTGTACTCAGGAAACATGGGCTTGCCAACACTTCACTAGTTATACTTTATTGAATCATCTTTAAATAAAAAATCAACAGAAAACATAAAGGATAAAGATTTTTAGTGAGATTTAGGGTACTTCAGAAGTAAATCTTAATCTATATTTGTTTTTCTTTATCAAAGAAAAGTGGACAGAATGGAAACAAAAGAAAATAACAATTTACGGTGAGAAACACATCACCATTGACATAGACCAGAATCCCATAAATCAGCTATTTGTATTTGATGTTCAAACCAGTTACAATATTCAAGTCCAATGGGTCTCTACAGCTTCAAACTTCTAATCTCAGATTATGTGTCTTCCATCACAAACAGAGCTACAACAGCTTCAGAAATCTATTTACATGCAGCATATATCCAGAGACCAACCCCTATAATATCTTCTACAACAGTATTTATAGAAGAATGATGAGGTGGAGTGTAAGAAGGGTTCATTAGCTCAATTAATACAGAGTAATGGTGCCTTGACCTTTGGGAGGTCTAAGGGAGAATATTTCGAGTGCTCATCTCTGTTTTAATGATTTTTACATTAATTTTCATCAACCTTAGTTATTATTGTTGACTTTGGGAGCTTTGGTAGACTGATCATAAATTCTGAGCTATCTTTGGCAAAAGATCTCTGACCGTGCATTCATTGTGTATTCTTTTGCAAAAATAAATCTGTAGGTGGAAATTTAGTGGTTGGGGATTCAATCAGCCCCTCTGATGTGGCACTGAGGTGTTCTTCATTGTTTTGTCTTCTTTCATTTCATTTAAAACATCGATTTACTTTAATATTTTTATTTATGCCTGATTAGGCTCTCTATTTAGCTTTAAGCCTTTTAGACCCTATTCGAATTTTTTTGATTGTGCATATCTGTTTATCTGTGTTTAAAACCTTTAATCCTTTGATTATGCTCTGATTATTCAATTAATTGATGCTCACTGATATTCCTTAATCCTTCATCACTGCGTTTTCTGGTGTACAGGTGCATGGGTACATCGAGGGTTTCATGGTATAACCAATGCTCATGAGGCATGGGTCAAATCATGATTTTGAACCCTGTGGATTCCCTTTTCTGTGTGAATTTTGGCCTGAGGATCATCATCCTTGGCCCTTTATCACTTTATCATGACCGTGGGATGACTTTACAGCTCATCTTCCATGAAACCTGCAACATAAAACAACTGTTTAGATAAATCCTGTGTTTAGAGGTTAGACT
This sequence comes from Pinus albicaulis, assembly GCA_034641835.2. Classification (NCBI taxonomy): domain Eukaryota; kingdom Viridiplantae; phylum Streptophyta; class Pinopsida; order Pinales; family Pinaceae; genus Pinus; species Pinus albicaulis. Next base: position 950,886,907 of record CM076571.1, on the reverse strand, counting down.
ACTTTTTAGAGGCTGGGCGGAGTGGAGGAGAAATGCAGAGGAGGAGTGATTATGCAGGTGGAGGGATCTTATGGAGAAAAATGAGCAAAACTATAGTTTAAATTGTATTTGGTGCGATCTGGGAAAAAAGTGGTTTCAGGAATACCACGAGTGGTTATCGCACGACGAAAAGGCATTAAGTGGTTTTTCCCAGAAGTAATGTGATTCCATTCATCGATCACCACATGGCTCTTTAGATACCGCCAGTATCGCATTATTTTGAAGTGTTAAACCTTAGGCGCAAATATTTTGCGATATGCCATCACAACTGTCAGATGAAAGGGTCGAGATCCGATGGTGCGAATCAGGCGTGACAGGAAAGGTGCACAGGCAGGGGTTCTGGTGGGAGACAAGTGGCAACATGTGATTGGATAGGCGCTTCATGTGTTGGAAGGTAGGCCCTGGTGAGGTTGGGTTATCAGGTTTAATGCGAACCGTTAGATCATATAGATCTACGACTGAGATTTCATCGAGGGATCGTTATCGGAGGCTGTGAAGAATGAAGGAAAGGCAGGTTTTTGCGGGAGTGCTGATGTGATGGGGGTTTAACACAAGCACTGAGGTATGGTCACGTGGATGGGTATGTGACTAGGAGCTGATGGAAAAAGGGCTTATTGCATCGGGAGAAAAAATGTAAGTAAACAACGGCCTTATAAAAGGAAAGATTGATGCGATGAAGGGGCTGAAGGTTTAGGCACCCGGTCACAGGCCAGTTTATATGGAGGAAGGGGCTGGGGGCTAAAAAACCAAAGGGGCTTGAGGCCTGTTTGTTTTGAAGAATGTGTTTTTAGCCTAAAAAGTTGGGTTTTTAGGCTTTTTAAGGGTTCCGATAGGAGGAAAAGGGGGTTTTCAAAACTGATAAAGGAAATTTATTAGTTTTGAAGGGAAAAATGGAGGGTAAAGGGTTTTTTCAGAGGAAAATGAAAAATAATAAGGGTCAAAATGAGTGAATTAAATGGTGAAAGATGGGTTGTTTATGGAAAAATCTTGCAGGGGGCAGCAGGTTCAACTTGGTGGTTTTTATTTTTAGCGAAACAACAGTGAAGATTACTTGCTAAGTTCAAAAAAACACAAGAAGACTTCAAGAATGAGTAGTTTTTCATGAAAAAATTATCTTGAAGGCTTAGGACTTATTTTTAGTCATCATTTGCTTAGTCAAAAATTTACTGATGGCTAGCAGCAACCATCTGAATAAAGGAATCATTTGAAATAGATCCACGTTATGGGCACAACCATCTGTATAGAGAGGATAAAGACAAGAGACCCCACGGTATGGTTGCAGCCATCCATCTAAAAAATCATGTATATAATCATGAATGACTCATCACTCCTCGAAACCTAGACTTTTGTGATCAAAGCCCAGGGTCTTGTGCTCCAACACCACCCAATCAAAGTACAAATTCCAACATGTGAATAGATGTGTTGAATTCGAACTTGCTAGAAAATCACTTGATTACCGGTCAATGATGTGAACCATTAACAAGTGCGAGAGAAACCACCCATAATGTCAACGAATCTCAAGGCACTACTGGTACAATCCACGGAATGTGAATAGTGATCTGAAGTCGAACACCCATGAAATCACCCGATCGAAGGCCAATGATGTGAACCTGTCGTCTAATGCGAAGAATTTTCCATTAGAGCATGCAAGCTCTAAAGTACCAGAAAGGAGTCTCTAGATCAACTTCCCGGATAATGAGATGAATTCAACAGGAAGCGATCCATCGAAGGAGGGTCATAATGAATCCCACATCATCGACACGAAACAAAGAAGGTAATATGAGTGTAAATCAATACTGAAACAAAGGATCAAGGAATGTACAAAGTGCAGAAGGATTTTCTCTTGAACATATCAGCGACACGACTCTGGAATTTGGCATCATTTGACTCAAATAGGATCAGAGGTCATGTTGACAAAATCAGTTATCAAATGAGAGGCAAACGAATTTCCCAAACCCATGGAGGCAAAGTGACTGAATGAAGATATCTAAACCCGACACAAATTATAGACAAGTGTCATGTTCAAGAGTGACATATTGCCGACACAACTGACAAATAAATTCCATTTTCCCCCACCATTTCTGGTGAGTACCACTTTATTTTTACACAAGCTTGAAGAGGATACCATATTCTTGTCATATAAGTTTTTCCTTCGGAAAAATCCATCGTAGTACATTTTACGAGCCCTAGGAAGGAGGAACTCAGTAATGTCATGATTGACAATTTCCGATGTCATTTAGGTTTAATGAGTCTGACAAAGGGAGAAATCGACATCTTTTCATGTTTAGAGAGTTTGAAAATAAGGCAGGAAAGAAAAATCCATCAGTCCCTTTTCGTAGGTGGTCTCACAGATCCAGAAAGGTAGAAAATTGTGTCTAAGAGAACCTCTTAATCGTGATAGGCTAAGGTATTCCTTTTTCGTAAATAATCTATCCTAGCCCAAAAAAGGGGTAAACATATACTGGGTAGATATCGTTTCGCAGCCAATTTAATGAGTTTAAAATGACAAGCGTCTCGAAAATATTTTCAGTTTTAGAGAGTTAGAAAAGAGCTGAAAGGTGACTCCACCTGGAGGAACGAGTGGTATTAAGGGTAGCTACTGGTTCCGGTAATGGTGGAACTGCTCAGAAAAATTAAAGGTTAAGAGGCTGGCTAACAAGACCACTCATTGTAGCGGTTCCCTAGGAATGGGTAAAACAATCAAGTGAAGGCGTATGATCAGCCAAGCAGATGGTAACAATGGAATGAGAAAACCAAGGCTCATATAGAATAGGCTGATAAAAGGGCAATCATGAGAGGTAAAATGGGAATGGTTTCATTTTTACATGAGCTTGAAATCAGGAAACTCTGCTTGAAGTTGGTTTCATTTTTACACAAGCTTGAAACAAAGATAAACTATGCTTGAAATCGGTTTCATTTTTACACAAGCTTGAAATGGAAACAAACTATGCTTGAAAAAGTAAGCATGCCCCCAGCATGGTGATTCAATTCGAGTTACATGCCCCCCAAGCTTCAGTGCATTCACCAAAGTAGACTACTAGTTACTGACATGTGGATGGAATGAAGGTTCAATTATGAGACCAAGAGAAAGACTCAACTGGGATTTTACGAGATCTGATCAAAGACTCGAATTGAATGGGAAAGTGTTTCATTGTTTTAACGAGGTTGAAATATTAAAATAACTATCCTCAAGACCTAATTCATTTTTTAACGAGGTTGAAATAGAAGACAGACTATCCTCGGAATACCTTGTTTCATTTTTAAGGATCTTGACACAAGAAAACGAACTCTGCTCCGAGGACTTTGTTTCATTTTTTAAGGAGCTTGACACAAGAGAATGAACTGTGCTCCAACAACCTTGTTTCATTGTTTAAGGAGCTTGACACAAGAAAACAAATTGTGCTCTGAAGAGCTCATCATGTTGAATAAGAAGTCATGGCTTCCAAGAGTTCCGCATTCAATGGGAGAACAACATCTCGGAAATTAGGACCCAATGCCCCCAACACACGATGCACAATGGCATTATCACTTAATGCGGGCATGGGATAGGTAGCTACATAATTAACCTGCGGCGGGGAAGATAAAACTGAAGGATAAAGACCCGAAAAGGACGATGGTGGACCAGATGTCATGTTAGGACCAAGAACGAAAGTTGATCAATGGTCACAATTCGACCTTTGTGTGGAAAATAAATCACATGAAAGAGAGAAGAGACAACTGCCCCATGAAATAAGTATAGTAGCACCCTAGGAGTAAATTAAAATAAAAGGTTCCTGGAACAACCATCACATCGATATCGACGGTTTTCCTTCCCAAAGTAATAGGAAACTTTGGAAGGATCCCTAACGGTTGACTGGTTCCTCTATTAAAAGCCAACAGATTCTAGGTAACAGGCATAAATGGTGGAGATCCAAAAGCTTCCCAAGTAGTGGAAGATAGAATTCTAACATACATGCCTTCATCTATAATGGTGTTGGGTACAACTAGATCAAAGGACTGTACCGTTATCTCAAAAGGCACATAAGACAGAAGGCGGTATCCTGCAAATCGACTCCAGTCAAAGGAAGCGACCAAACTACTTGGAGGGGGTACCATAGAACTGAAATGGTCATCCCCTGGTGTTACCGAAGCAAGAGGAGCACTCTCCTGAACTTCCATCATGGGAGTAGGAGGAGCAACTATTTGAACTACAGGGATGGAAGAATCTTTCTCCAAGTTCGAATAATATGAATAAATAAGAGGAACATGGAGGGATGAGATCCACTCTCGACTTAAAATACCTAATGAACCATATGCAGGATCAAGTCGAATGATTCCACGTCCAATGGTTGGTCGGGAATGGATTCTTGAATTTGAATTTCCGAGGGAGCGGGATCGACCAAGGATGACTCTTGACCGATCGTGGAATCAACTAGCGGAGGACTCAAAGAATTTTTCTGGTAACTAGCCAGAAGGCAGGGTGCAGAAATAGTAGAGTTGTCCAAAAATCTCTTGGCTTCATCTATGCACAGACAAAGGTGAATGGGGTGATGCCCTTCACACAACTTACAGGGATTCGTAATCTTACCTTGTTTCTTACCAGTATTATCAATACTAGTTGAATATGTGTTATCAACGTGACTTCCAGAAGCCAAAGACAATGGCAGACAACCGTCGGACCATGCTTCAAGCACCTTGGGAATGCTAGGGCAATTTCAAAGAAAATGGTCACCTTTGCACAACATGCAAGGGAATTTGACTTTCCGTGGAAGGTTGGATGGTTTAGCAATGGAAGGTTTCTTAGGCGCAATAGCCGCAGAGCTAGACTCTCCTTTATCTAACTTCTTCTTCGTCATCATCTTCTTCTTAGTCACCTGGTTATTAGAATCCATACTTTCACCAGGCGAAGTAGAAGAGGAGGATGAAGAAATAGGCGAAGAAGGGGAGAGGTCCACTTTAGAATCAACACGATGTTTTTTAGGTGGAGGATATGGTTGTGCAATGGACGGAACACTCGAGACCACAGAGGTCGAGAATAACCAAACAGGCAACCCAACAGTTAACCCAGGCAGGGATAACGTTGCTATATAAGGAGCACCAACATTCCCAAAAGAAGGAAAAGGACCAGGATTCCCCTTGGAGGGGATTCCTTGGTTGAAAAACTCCGGAAAAGCTGCCATTGGAAACAACCTTAAAACAAAATACTAAGGAAGTTAACTTTAACCAGGAATATTTGGTGGGAAGTTAATTTTTTAAGACACTGAAACAAAAATCTACTGTTTTATATTTTAAGAGTTGAGAAACATGCAAAAGGTGACTCTATCACTTTTAGGTTGAAACGAGCATGAAAGGACAAGAGCTTGATGATCTTTTCACTTTTTAGAGAGTCAAGAAAATATCAAAATGACTACTCAGGTACTCTAAGAAAGAGGGTGTGCCAGGTTTCTGTGAACTACCATATACACCTTGGTGATTAAATGAAAGAGAAATGACCAAGGACTTAATGTACGTGCAGGTAGTCTCCCCGAATGTTGTGTTCGGTGTATCACGGTTATAGGGCAGTAGACTCGGCTTCCTATGGATAAAAGGATTGCAACCTAGAAGGGTCTCCCTTTATATACTCGACGGTATGGGGAGCACAAGTGCATACTAGCACTGTGTAAATCGAAAAGGCGAACAACAACTACTAGGTTTTAAGACACCGGAACATGTCTCTAGCCTAGACCACTAAAATGTTTGCGTTAAGTTCCAATGTTTCCTTAGGTTAATTGAGTAAATTTTAAAGTTAATCTTGAATTATGTCTTAGTTTCAAGGCCCTACCATTGTCATCTAAATCTCCTATATGTAGATATATGAGAAAAGAAATCTTTCAATTCGATGAATGCTATCTAGTTAAGGGAAGAGTCTCAAACAATGATGCAACAAACAACAATACTGCAAATGAAAATTTTTCCTAACTAGATGGCTTTCACTATCCAAAAGTAATATAAAACATTCAATGATGCGAATTATGTATTGTAATCTATGCAAAATCCTCTTTTTTGAAAACTATGCAATTGTAATCTATGCAGAATTTCCTTTTTCGTTTGAAAGAATAAGAATGCACTCAATGCATTTTTTGATGAAATGAGAATCTACTTAATGCATGATTTTAATGAAAGAGAATGCAATCAATGTGATTTTTAGCTTTCAATCATTAAACAATGTAATCTAAGCTCAACGATAAATCTCAAAAAGAATTTTCAATGCAATGTGATCTAATGCATTTTAACGAAAAAGAAAACATTGAGACGAAAACTAAATGAACACAAATTTTCCTAATGAAGGATGAATGCAAAAGAGATGAAAACAAACACTAAGAATGAAATCGTTGTTTTAAACACTTTGTAACGAAATTCCTCAAAAGGCTACAAGACATATGAGGTCAATCACAAAAAGGACTTCCAAAGCATGAGTTCAAAACAAGGCATTCATTCCCTTTTACATCAAGAAATCATAGAAAGAATACTTTTCAGCTGAACAATGAGAAATGTAATCTATGCTCACAAGTGAAAAAGTAGAAGAAAGAACATGTAAAGCACATAGAGAAAAAAAACTAGAAGGGAAAGAAATGATGGTGGAAGAATTAGATAAAAACCTCATTTTTTCATACACCCTAAAATTGGCATGACTTTTGTGGGTGAAACAAGCGCCAACTGGCATGACTTGCTCACTGACAACTAGTGCCAATGGCCAATTGGTGTGTGTTGCTAACTAAAAAACTAGCACCAATCGGTGCGAATTTCAGAAAAATAAAAGCGCCAATGCCTGAACAGGAAAAAACAAAGAATTTCTCCCAACCAAGACTAGACTCACCCCTTCAAGAAAAAACCAAAATATTGTAATTGATGAAAAACATAGGAACAAACAGGGAAATGGTCATTTTACTAAATCCGTCAAATGACTAAGACCTCAAAGAGTGACAAAATCAAAGGAAACTCCCTAGTGGAGTCGCCAATTTTTTGTCTAGGTAAATCCCCTCTGCGGACAGAGGTGATCCATCTAGCCCTAGGGTGGGTCTAGCAACTACGGGAACATACTAACATCTACCTTCCTATATTGTAAATGAAATTCAGAGCAAGGAAGATGTCCTATCTCGTTATGATGCTATGTTGTCATCTTTCGTCGAAGCTTCTTGATTTGTCACTCTTCTCAAGCTCAATACACACTGCTACTAACATTCGATTACCTGTACAGACAGTCAAGACAACACGACAAGTGTAAAAACATGAAAAACATAAAAATAATTACAACCTATCTAACTGATCAAGGAATGCTAGAAATCTCATTATAGACGTAAAAAAGAGTGGAAGATAAACATCAGATGCATTTTATTATGATAAATACAAGGGGAGTTTACAGCCAAGCCTTGATGTTGAGGCTCTCCTTTGGCAGGTCTGTATCCAAGCACGTTTACCACACCCTCATGAACAAAGGTCCAAGATCTCACTATGTTCTCAACACACACAAACAATCACACTTTGCACTATTCTCCCGAAGCTATGATTGCTTCTTCTCTATGCTAACTTTTTCAGCTATCTGCTCAACTAACACATCAATGGAAGACAGCTATATTTATAGAGGAGAGGAGGAGGTTGGGATCCCTACAATAGTGGAAGGGAGGCCTTATCCCTTGGGAGGTTTCCCTATAAGGTGGAAACAAGAGGCCAAAGGCAGGTCGTGGTTATTCAGTCGAACCACTCCCTATGACTCATCCACGAAGTTGTTGTGATTGAAACTTATCCTCTATTTCTTAAAAAGCTTTCAATAAACAGATCAACGTGGGTGCTTAACTGGGAGAGAGTGCCAACTGGCGCGGGCTTGGTGTTAATTTTCCATCTTGACGTGGGAGTGTAACTGGCTACTCGCGCCAAGGAAAAAACAGGTGTTTTTAGTGGTCTGCTCAGGAAATGGTCAATAGAGGGAATTTTTTCCTCAGGAAATGTACGAGATGCAGATTGCAGGGAAAGTGAGAAATTGCTATGTAATAGTTTCCCATTTAAGGAGGCAATTGAATATATTTCTCTTTTTTTTATTATCACATAAATATTTCTTTGGGTTTTTCACTTTTCTTTGTATTCTTGGATTTTGCACCATATTTACAAAAATTCTTTGAAGCTTGGGATTGAGTACACTATAAATGGTATCAAAGTTTTTTCTTGAGTATGAAGTAGGAGACAATTTTGGGCATAAATTTGAGAATAACTTTGTTTTTGCTAATTTTTGATGGAAAAAATAAAAGTCAGTGACATTCAAGTTTATTTCTAAAAATTCTAATTTAGAATTTGGAAAATCCAACCCAAGATATGAAAATTTAGAAAAAAATAAGAATAAAAAAAAAATCATCTAATTTGGAGTCCATAAAGTGGAGATATCATTGTTTTAAAATTAGTGTTTTTCAGGGTTTTTTCTGGGATGACCATAAATTTCACAGATTGTATATCTTTAAATAGAGTGCATAGGTTTTAGTCAAATTAGTGCCAATAGATCTAAAAAATTTGTGCCATTTCATAATTTGGGTCATAATGGGAAATTTCAGAAATATAGTAGAAGTTGTGAACATTTTACATTATCAACCTCAAACCCTACCTTGAACAGGTAAGCCATTTTCATTTGATTTTAAGGTATTTTTTCTTGGGCCAATAAGCTCCTAAAATTTTAAATAATATATGTGTTTCAACATCTTTAAATAACATAGTGATATGTCATTCAATAGGTAAAACTACAATAGGAGTATAATACACAAAAAATGGCAAGTTGAATCACATTATTGGAAACCCTTGTAATCCCTATTGGAACCCCTTCAAGCAGTACCTCATTAGATAGTACTTATATATAGAATATCACTTTCACATACTTTAAAATATATAGGAAGCCCCCTATTTATATTTTAAACCTCCTTTAGTTAAACTAATCAATCGTCTTGTTGATATAGTACATTGATAATATCACTCGAGGACATCACTGTCTATTATTTGGGTTGAGCAGTATGGAAAATTAAGAAATTGAGCCTCCTTAGTGCCCTGAGATTTTGGGAAAATTACTACTATTGGGCCTCACATGTATATCAATGAGCTATAGCACTTGACACTCCCTTATCCTTGGAACTTGGTAACCTTTGTGAGTATTCTGGCCCATTATAGATACCTATAAACCACCACATACCACCTCCCCAAAAAATATGACCACTTGCATTACTTTAGATACGTTGAACAACCTAAAAAACAAATTTAAGAAGTTGGATAATAAATTTGAAAAGTTGGTTGAGAAGTTTGATAAGAATGTAGATGAAAAGTTTCAATAGGAAAATAATCATAACCTAGCCAACTTTGACAATATTTTGACTGAGAAGTTGTAAGATATGATAGCTCAAGGCATACTAGGAGGAAAACATTGGGTTGCATAACACATAGGGCCACACAAGGAGGAAAATTATAACTTGTGAATATGTATCCTCAAGTAACTCTCTTCAAGTCCACAAATCAATATACCAATGAATAAATAACAGATTACACCATTCTTGTATGGTGGACTTCAACAAGTTTGATGGTTTTGTCCCATCGGGATGGGTCACCTAGATGTAACATTAATTCTTATATGAAATTACTGATAACATGATGAAACATTACTTCTTCTATGAAATTACTAATAACATGATGAAACATAAGTGGGAAGTCTTGTATTTATATTTGGAATGATGGAAATGGTGGGAATGGCATAAGAAATCCTATCCATGATACACTTCCTTAAGTTATTTTGTTAAATATATCCATGATTGTTTTGAGAGAGGTACTCATTATTTGGGTGGCTTACCAATTTACACCAAATCTAATTAGTGAAAAAATTTAGATCAAACTTTAAGAAATTATCCATTAATATAAAGAACTTAATAGGTTACTTATAAAAAAATGTTTCATTAGTGTCCTCTAGGAGAAAATTGAACGCAATTCAAAAAGTAGTGTTCCACTCCATGGTTGGAAGGAAATGAGAGTACACTAGAATCCACGATAGTGATAAATGCACAAGTAAATAAGATATAATTCATTCCTCACACTTTTCCTCCCTAAGGTAATTTATCAAGAATAATTCCTTCTCATCCCTTGAAAGTATAAAGGTTGTCCCTAACTGAAATAGTAAACTACCAAAGGCATGGAATTTGTGATAATTGTGATGAAAAATATGTTCCAGGTTATAAGTGTAAAGAACATAAATTGTTCCAAATTGATATGACCACTTAGGCCTTGACCAAATACATAAATACCAAATGGACATTATAGTTATAGGTTGAAGACACCCCCACTTAGAATTAGGCAGATATCGAACCTGCATTTCCTCATGAAGAATTGCTAATCTTCCTACATGCATTATTGAATATTTTGACCCCACAAACCTTGATATTAACCTATAATATCAAACACTATAAAGTTGTAGTCCTAGTTGACAGTGACAACACTCAATTTCATTCACAAAAGAATAATAAGAGAAACCCATTTTTTGTACACCCTATGTATAACTTTATAGTGATGTTAATAAATGGAGGTTTGATGCAATGTGGGGTAGATGTCAAAATTTCAAACTCCATATGGGATACTATTAGCTCAAACCAAAAAATTTCTATTGATATGGGTGGTTTTGATATAGTATTGGGGGTAGATTCCTAGACATGGTGGGACTAGTGGATTTCAAAGAAATTTATATGGATTTCACTAAAGAGGGACATATACACATGATTTTAAGGATTCAAGCCAATTACCATGAAATTTATAAGTCTCCTTATATGGAGAAGTTATTAAAGAAATGCCAATGTGGCATTATTTCCCAATTTAATGTCATTCAAGTTATGGATAATTTGACACTAGAAATCCACCCAAATCTGTAGCTAATCCTTGATAAACATCATTAGGTATTTGAGATACCAAAGGGGTTACCCCATTCTCAAAGATAGCATGACCATGGAATTCCCATAATTATAAGAAGTAAATCAACAAATGAATGTCCTTATTGACACCCTTTTGCACAAAATAATGAACTGCAAAAGATAGTTTAGGAATTGTTGAAGGTACAGATCATATGTCCTAGTACAATCCCTTTCTCATCATTATTAGTCATGGTATTAAAGAATAAACGCACTTAGTGCATGTTCCCTTATTTTAGGGCTTGCAATAAGTTGACGATCAAATACAAATTTCCCATCCTAATTTTTTATGATCTCCTATGATAGAGAAAAGTTTTTCACTTAGCTAAATCTATGTTCAGGATACCACCAAATTAGGATTAAGAGATAGACATCCATAAGAAAAAATTCAAAACACATGAAGGTCATTATGAGTCTTTAATGATGCCTCTTTTTCTTTTTAATACTCCATCCACCTTCTATAGTTTTATGAAAATGATTTTCAGCCCCTTATTATGCATGTTTTCATTGGTATTCTTCAATCATATCTTTATCTATAGTAAAGTATGGGAGTCACACATAGAGCATGTTGATAAGTCCTTCAAACTATTGAGGCTCAAAATTCACTTCTTACAAAAATCCTTTTTCTAGAGTGAGGAGTAAACATATGTAATCTTTTATTTAAAGGGTTCCATGTGCACTACTTCAATATTATTAGTACCTAAATTTAATCAATTGTTTTTCCTGGAATGTGATGCCTTAGGTAGAGGTACAGTAGTTTTAATGATTCAAGAACGACACCTCTTGGAGTTCATTAGTAAGAAATTACGTGGTTACTATTGGGGTTCCTATGTTTTGGCAGGTTTGGCTCTACCAAAAGATAAGAAAACATCAAAACCGCTTTGGGACCTCAGGATCTAGCACTCCTAGGTCCAGCGAGGGATCTCTCTATAAAGGCGAAGGTATATATCTTTGAAGTTTAAATGTTAAGATATTAGGATAATTATAAGGCACGAGGTTTGTTTTGTTTTGTTTGTTTGTTTGGTTGTTAGGAATCATGAAGGAAGGGTTCAATACAAGACAAAGGTGAGCAAAGAGGATTTTAGGCAAAGGGGAGATACTTTAGGGAACACTCGAGACCATTGGGAAATAGAGTCATAAAAGGGTTTACTTTCTATTCAGTATCCAAGGCTTTCAATTGGGCTAGTCATCTAAAACATAAGATCTTTAAAGATGATAATGTGGTATGAAATGATGAGGAATGAAGGTGAATGACAAGGAAACCTCCGAGGTGACCACTTAGGAAGTAGATCTAGGGACAAGGCATGCCATTAAACACCTATGATCCAACCCCTAAAAGGTTAACTCTTTAGACAACAAAAAACACTTAAGATTTAAACACAAAGGTAAAGCCTGAGATCAGAGAAAGGATTTCAACTTTCAACGCTTCGGCATTCAACTTAAGGGATCCTAGAAAGGTTCAATTGATTGAAAAATATCCTTATAGTGAGACAGAATCAACATTCTAAACTCCCAGTATCCAAATTCTTTCAATTAAAACCAGACAAGAACATCTAAGAACAGATTCATAAATTCATACATCAGTTAGCAGTGAATAACAGCTACTACACTGGTTAAAATATCTCGAATTAGTTCTCAGATAACACAATCAGTAGAAAACATCAAAGATAAGAAGAGTAGGAGCATTAGGGTACCATCCAAGGGTATATCCTAAGCCATATTTCTGATTCTTACCAGAGAAATGAAATGTAATGAATTACAGAAGGAAAACAGAGACAAAGATAGAACACATCACCGATGCTTTAAATCAGGATCCAAAGAAATTTTTTGTCATATTAAAGAGAAACACCAGTCATATACAACATTTTCCAATAACTTGATATTCAGTCTGAAATCATCTTCTCAGCCTATCTTAAAACTTTACACATAGAACTATATCTCAAGAGAAACAACTTATAATTCACAGATATTCGATCAACAACCAACAACGTGTTTTTTCATGAGTCTTATAGCTAAAAGAGAGGTAGAGGAGGTAGATAGAACTTTTAATGAAACATTAAAATAGAGGAAGAAGAGTGGCTCGAGGCCCATTCTGTTTTAATATCCATGCATTGATCTTCGGTACTCTTTGGATGAAGAGTGGTCTTTGACAAGCTGATATTAACTCTAGGTATGTTCTTTGATGTACTTTCCGGTTGTAGTACTATGTAGTACTCTGGTGATACGAAAAAGGCGTATAAATGGCTTTTAGGTATGCCATACTACATAACAAATGCTATGGTAGCATTAGGACTTTATTTCAGGGTGTAGATCTTCTCAGGAACTCGAGGTAGAATACAAAACAGTATGGGTACTTTGTCCTTTCTCAGGAGGGAACCTTCTACTGATGCGAAACACTGATGTGTTCTGTTCATATGCTTTGGACCTTATTAGGCCTTCTGTGTTAATGAAAAGGTCTTAAATTTGGTACACTTTCCCTTTGATCATTGAATTAGAGCTTAAAATCTTCAATAACATGCTTTAAACCTCTTAATTCTTCACTGATACTCTTTGCTGCTCCTGTGACTGTCTCTATCTATGAATTTGTAATTTTAATGGAGTTGGGGTTTTCATAGAGTTAAACACTGGTTTTTAATGAAATTTTATTCAAACACCTTCCCAGGCAGTCACTCTACAATCTCTGGATTTGAAAATGGCCTTCTCTGTGCTCTGTGTCACTATGACAGTGACTGTGAGCAATGGTGGTTTCCACTGCCTATAACCCTACAAAACACACAAACATGTTAAGAAAATCCATGCAGGAGTGATGGTGAATGCCGTGGAGGACTATGGGAATGTCAGTGCATACATGGTGGAAGTGGTGGATGCAGTGGAAAACTATTGAAAAATGCAGTGGAATGGTGGAGAACTGATCTGATGGAGGCCTGATGAAGGAATGGCTATGGACCGTCCGATTAGATTTGGTGGTGGTGATCGACGGTGGAGATTAACTAATGGAACGACTTTAGAGGTTAGGTGGAATGAAACAAACCTTTAATGTCAAACATTAAAGTTTTAATGTGGGCGAAAGAAAATATTTTTAATGTAAAACATTCAGTTTCGACCTTTAGGCGAAATACACAGGGAATCGACGAAAAACACATGAAATGGGGCTTTAGATGGTGGGCCCGGCATAGGCGGAGGGAGATTTACTATGGACCGTTAGATCTTGGGAGGAGATCAACGGCTGAGATGACCCGATGAAATGCCATGGAAGTCCAATGGAAACATATGAATGAAATGCACGATTTAATGAGGTTCGTTGATCTGTACAGATCAACGGTCGAGATCTGTAGATGGGCCTTTGGGAACAGATGTGGGGAAGTGGTTTTTAGAAGTAAAACCATTGTTTTCACGTTGCAAAGGAGCGGTTTCGAATTTGGCCCAAAATCACGCGATATGGTCCGCTGCCCGACATGTGGCAAAAAGAAACCACCCATATCGCGTGATTTTAAATTGTTAAAGTTAGGATGCCAAAGTTACACGATATGAATGCTGGCCGTCGGATCTGGGGTTGTGAGATCTAACGGTGGTAGATGGAGCGTGATACGGGGATATGTGTGGTCAGTAATGCGGGGACAGGCCAATGGTGGTTTCAATGCAGGCCATCCGATCTACGAAATGAACGGCTGAGATCTGAAGAGGGAGAGAAATATTGGAGGGGCTGGTTAATGGGCAGGGAGAATCCTTGCTGTTGGATCCTTGGGATTGACAGTGGAGATTTAAAGAGGAAGAAGAGGTGAAAAGATCAAATAAATTAGGAGGAGAAGGGAGGGTCGTCAGATCAAATAGGATGGACGGCTATGATCCAATCGGAGGGAGAGCGATGGAGGGAAAAACTCCGATGGGGCGAGGTTGCGATTACACATGGACCGTTGGATCGGCGGGAGATCAACAGCTATGATTGGATCAGAGGTGACCAATCAGGAGTGCGAAGAGTGGCACAATAAAAAGTTTCGATGATGCGATGGTCGTCCGATCAAAGGGGAATCAACGGTGGAGATGGCCATCGGAGGGTAACAAAGGAACGAGGCGGGCACGGTGAAACAAGCGCGGACCGCTAAATCTATTTAGATCAATGGTGGAGATAATAATTGGAGGTGAATAGAGAAAGACATGAAGGGTGTGGCATGAGATTAGCGTGTACCGTCGGATATTAAACAGATCAACGGTGGAGATCGCACTCGCAGTTAACAGACCAAATCACTCTCGCATCGAAACTTTTCAGTTTACAAAGAAAACGCACTCCACTCTAACTTCCGATTGTGATAAGCTCTTTATGCCTCAGCGCTTGTTCTTAGCACATGATTACATGCGAAGAAGGGGTTGGGCTTGGCCGAAAGGGGCTTAGGCCTGTATATGGTAAAAAGTGGGTTTTTAAAGCCGAAAACAAGGTTTTTGAGGCCTTAAAAGGGGTTCCAACAGAGGGAAAAAAGGGGTTAAAATCAAATGAAAGGATTTCACATGATTTTTTAAAGGGAATTGGGTGATTTAGAAGGGATTTTGAAGGTTTTTAGTGAAATTTGAGAAGGGGAAAAAGGGTTAAAATGGAGAATTTGCAGGGATACAAGGGAGCAGATGTAGGCTTTTCTGAGCATGATTTTTTCACAGACAGTGAGGATTTCTTGATGGAAACAGTAGTGAAGATCTTTTATAAGGAAAAGGGCACACAAAGGCTTCAAGAATGATATGTTTTCAGAGGAAATGTATTTCTTGAAGGCTCGGAAAAATATTTAGCCACTTGTTTGCTTGACAAAAAATTTATAGGTGGCTAACAGTGGCTCCACATGGGGATGGCATCTTCTTGAAGATGTCAAGAACTTTAGAAATATTCTTCGGGAAGTAGGCCAAATGCCTGATCTTTCAACCATATTTCTTCTTTGATTCATCTGTTACAAACATGATGGATATTAATCAGTAGAAAAAATTCCCCAAACAATCTACCCACCCATCCTACAGTCTTAACATTTTTTCTTCAAGGTGCACTTGAATTTGCAGACCTTCTTCATCATTTTTTATTTTTATTTTTTATTGAAAGCAGAAACAAACTAATCTAATTCTACCCTTATTCCTTCATGAGACCAGATTAAAAAGTTGGCCTCATAGCTTCTCTACCTAATCTAATATCTGCTAGGATTAAATTGTCTAGCAGATTTCTTTCTCTACATTCTACAACAGAAATTTAAAAACAGTCAAACCAGGATTAGACAGTTTGGTTTGTTGTGGATCCATAGCATAAAGACAACTGCACATGGACTGAAATTGAAGAAATTTTGAAAACAAAATTTTGAAGGCTTGAGATCTTGAACTTTGAAGCATCCTTCGTTTCTTTGTGACTCAAGTTTTGAGCTTGTTAGAGTCACTTTCTCTTCTTCGTTTCAGCTCTAGTTTTGGGCTTGTTAGAGCTGATTCTTCTTTCTTCTTTGCTGGTTTAGATTTTGAGCATATTAGAACTAGCTCCTTTACTTTCTTTGGCTTAGTTTTTGATCATGTTAGAGCTAATATTTTCACTTCATAGGTTCAAGTTTTGAGCGTGTATGAACCTCTCTTTCTCTCTTTTTTGAAACATTTTCTCTTTTTCTTGAAAACAAAACACTGCAATAGTATTTACAATGGAAATGAAACTATAAACTGGAATCAGCAGTAGTAATGCTTGAGCATCCTACCATTGACAGGACCCCAAAACAGATCTGTACCATCTAACTCTTGCAGAAAAAAGGCATTTGGACTAATGGTGGATTGGATGATGTAAGGACCCTACCACAAACTGTCAAATTTTCCATGCTTTCCTTTGTCTTCTCTCCTAGAGTCCCACTTTAGAACTTTATCTCCAATTTTGAAGTCACAATATTTTGTTCTTTTATCAAACAACCTTTTTATATTTCTTGTACTTTTAGAGCTCTGTTACGGACTTCTTCTATTGTTTGTTGGATATGTATTGTTTGATTTATCCTCCTTACCATGCTGTCCTCTTCTATCTGGATCTCTTGGACTAGTTTAATCACTAGTACCCAAAGGTTGGTAGGAAAAACTACCTCTGTCCCATAAACAAGCTGATATGGTGACATTCCAATGGATTTCTTTGTTGTTAGTCTGTCATCCCACAAAGCATACACTAACTTGTTATGCCATGACTTCTTATTCTCTTCAAGCAGATTTTTGATAATGGTCCCCAAGCTCTTGTTTGATGATTTAGCTAACCCATTACCTTCTGGGTAATAAGCAGTTGAATGACCGAGTGCTATCTGATACCTATGACAAAAATCAATCATTTTATTGGATCCAAAAGCAGCAGCATTATCAGTGATTATCTTTCTAGAGTAGCCAAGCCTAGAGAGGATGTGTTCTTCTAGGAACTTAATGATGACAGAATTGGTGGCATTCCTAGAAGGGATGGCCTCTATCCATTTTGTGAAATATTCCATGGTTGTGAGAATCCATTTGTGTTGAGCAGAAGATGAAGGGTGTATTTCCCATATGAAATATAAGTCCCACTGCTGAAAGGGAGCTTCAACAGTTATAGGTTGTAATGGTAAAGGGAGGAGCTTCCTTTTGCCTTCAAAAATCTGGCACTTATGGCAGGCAATTATCATTTTATGGATGTCATTGAAAAGTGTAGGCTAGTAATAGCCAGCTCTGAGTATTTTTTTAGCACTGACTTTCCAGTTTAAATGGCCTCCACACTCTCCTGCATGGAACTCTTGTTTAATCCTCTCTTCTTCAGTTTTAGGCAGACATTTAAGCAACAAACCATTTTAATTTTTCCAGTATAAACATTCATTCAGTATGCAATAGTTTTTGGCTTTTAACTTTAGGAATCTAGCCTTAGTCTTTGATAAATCAGGAGGGGCATTGAGGTTTGTGAGTACATACAGGATATCAGAATACCAAGGAGAGTTTTGAAATTGTTCTTCAATGGTAGGATCGAGAAATCCTTCATGTTCATCCAAGGCATCCACCATGTTTATATCAAGGGCTTGCAATTTTGATTCAGCCATTAGTTGAGCTAAGCCCTGACCTTTGATTAGTTTTGTGGGTTTTATTTCCAGGTCATACTCTAATATCACAACAATCCATTTTCCCCTCTTTCCATCCAGATCTTGGGACAAAATGTCTTTAACCAATATGTTTGGCACATAGGCAATGATGTGAGAATGCAAAATATACACCCTAAAGTCTTTCAAGGCCTTTACCAAGGCATAGGCCTATTTTTCCATTATGTTATATTTTAAGGGTGCATCCATTAGAGCTTTGTTGAAGAAAGCAATAGGCTGTTCCATTCCCTCTGGATTTTTCTGCAGTAGGACTGCAGCCACTGTATGCTCGAAGGAAAAGGAAAATATCAAGAAATATTTTGAAAAGTCAGGGCTGATCAAGACAGGTGCCCGAGTGAGTGCAAGTTTAACTAATTCAAAATATTTTTTAGCCTCTACAATCCACTTAACCCCTACACCCTTTTTCATCATGTTTGTCATATCCCTAAGGTGTTTAGCTAATTTGGGAATAAACCTCCTTAAGAAGTTAATTTTCCCAATAAAGAATTGCAACTCTTTTATGTTTCTCGGGTGGGTAATCTGTAGTATTCCCTCAACTCTTTGCGGGTCTATCTTAATTCCCTTCTCTGATATAATATGGCAAAGAGGCTTGCCTTCTTGAAGCCCGAATACAGTCTTCTTGGGATTTAAAGACAGACCAAACCTTCTACATTTTTCAAAAACTCTTCTCAGATGTTTTAGGTGCTCCTTATCAGTCTTGGAATAGACTGTTATGTAGATGAAAATCAAGTGCCCTATTTCCTTCGAAAATCAAGTGCCCTATTTTCTTTGAAAAGTGCCCAGCATTCATTAGTCCAAAAGGCATTTTTACGTACATAAAATTCCCCCATGGAGTGGTGAAATTTGTCTTGAGTTGGTCTTCTAGGAGTACTAAAACTTGGTTATAGCCTGAAAAACCATCTAACAGGAAGATCCTTTTTGAACCAACTACCCTCTGTAGGATGTGTTCCATCTTTGGTAAGGGGTAATTATATTTAAGTGAAGCTCTGTTAAGGTTTCTGAAATCAATGCACAGTCTGATCTCACTTGTATTTTTTCTCACAGCTACAAGGTTGGAGACCCAATTGGAAAACCTCACAGGCACTATAATTCCTACCTCGTACATCTTCTTGATTTCCTTTTCGACTAGAGGCTGTTGTTTTGGGTTAATTATGCGAAGTTTGTCTGAAGGGTTTTTGGTTCTCTTTCAAAGGGATCTTGTGCTGGATAATCTTCGTATCATAGGATTTTAAGTCCTTGTAGCTCCAGGAAAACACATCGATGAACTCTTTAAATAAGTCAATATATTTCTTTTTCATGTCTGTGGGCAAGGACTTATCCAGTTTAATCATCTTAGGCTTATCCTCAGTGCCTATGTTGAATTCCTCGACATTAGAGTCTGAGTGTTCTATAGTGGGTTTTTTTGCTACGTCGTTAAAATCAAAAAGGTCCTCTAAAGGTGCCATTCCTCTGGGTATATTCTTATCTTTTGACTACGACACCTCTATTTCCTCTTTTTCTGTGTTATTATATTCTTCGGTTGGATTTCCAAGTTTTTCAGTTAACATGTTTATTTCTACATTATGGGGTGATTTTTCTTCATCGGGGGGCTCTTCACTCAGGCAGCTTTCATCAGATTTAGAGTCTGAATTAGAGAATTCAAACGCATTCCTGCCAGTCAGGAAATCCTCTATCTGCTTGTCGCCCTCAAAGACCTGCCAATATTTTTCGTTATTTGGCACTGCAGGCCTATATTACATCTGAATGATGATTTTATTGTCATTAGGAGCTTTATGATATGAATTAGCAATGCAGGCTAATCCATTCGCAATTATGTTCTGACTCCTAGGAACAAACACAATTTCATACTCTACGAAGGTTTTCAGTAAATCCATAGCATCATTTCTGTATGCTCTCAATCTAGGGTGCTTTGCTGTATACTCTCCGTTCACTTGTTTTATGATTAAATTAGAGTCTCCATGTACAACTATCCTACGGGCTCCTAGTTTTTTCAACAGATTCAAGCCTAGGATAAGGGCCTCATACTCCGCGATATTTTTTGTACATTTGAAGTTCAGATTGAAGGCATGACTCTCAGCATAGTCACTCACAGTATTATGTAACCACACTCCTGCTCCTGCAGTCTTTCTAGTGCAAGACCCATCGAAATTCATTCGCCATAAGGGATCATTTTCAGGTTTATCATCGTTTTCCTCTATGTCTAGAGTGGCCATTATGTTAAAATCTATAGGCTCTACCCTATTGTTTGCATCTCTATCTTCTAGCTCTGGCTCATCTATGGATTCATCGTTGCAAAGGATAAAAGAATCCAGATTTGTGTGTACAGAGTACAGGGGTGATTTTTTAGGTTTTTTAGGGCTGCTAACCATGAACTTCATTTGTGCCTCTCTATATAGTCTCCTAAGCTAGCTAAAGACAGGGATTGTGGCATATGACCCATCCATTTGCATTGTACCTTGCAGCTTGGCTCCCCATGATCTCGATAGCAACATGCCATACTTAGGTGGCACATCTGCCACCACAACATCCATAACCATACATTTTACTGGAATTTGGTTCAGGTTCACACATAGATCTTTGATTAGGCCAAGGCATTTTACTCTGCTAGAGTCAAATGATTACAAATCCTTATAAGGTCAGGTTATCTCTAGGCCTAACTTCTCCATAACTACCTTAAGCATTAGGTTGTGTGATGCCCCAGAGTCATGCATTGCGTTGTGAAGGATCTTGTCATGGATATTGAGGATGATATAAAAAGGAGGTACTACCCCTTCTTGAAACTTCCCTTCTATCTTTGGACCAAACAGAAGGGCAGGTTGATCATCACTTAGATTGACAATGTCATTGTTTTCACCTAGATTTAAAGCTTTCAAAATTTGGCCTTTATATACATCCTGAGTGGCCAGCTCAGAGAGTGGGACATAAATTTTAATTTTAGCAATCTTCCTCTCCAAATTGAAGGGAGATTAACTCTTTGTAAGACTCAACTCTATTTTGTTAGCCACTACTTTAGTGGCAGAATCAGGGTGCTGATTCTCACTATGTACAGTGTTTGTAGTTGTTTTATCAGGAGCATTAGCTGTAGTGCTAGTGCTGCTAGTTTGTTGACTTTGTTTATAAGTATTTTGGCTGTCTTTTTCTTTGTTCTTCCCAGAACTCTCGGCTGCTGATTTGTTGCTTTCAACTGTCAAATTTTCCATTCTTTCCTTTGTCTTCTCTCCTAGAGTCCCACTTTATAACTTTATCTCCAATTTTGATGTCACAAGCTTTTGTTCTTTTATCAAACAACCTTTTTATATTTTCTTGTACTTTTAGAGCTTTGTTACAGACTTCTTCTCTTGTTTGTTGGAAATGTATTGTTTGATTTATCCTCCTTACCATGCTGTCCTATTCTGTCTGGATCTCTTGGACTAGTTTAATCACTAGTACCCCAAGGCTGGTAGGAAAAACTGCCTCTGTCCCATAAACAAGCTGATATGGTGACATTCCAATTGATTTCTTGATTGTTAGCCTGTCAACCCACAAAGCATGCACTAAATTGTTATGCCATGAATTCTTATTCTCTTCAAGCAGCTTTTTGATAATGGTCACCAAGCTCTTGTTTGATGATTCATCTAACCCATTACCTTTTGGGTAATAAGCAGTTGAATGACTGAGTGTTATCTGATACATGTGAAAAAAATCAATAATTTTCTTGGATCCAAAAACAAAAGCATTATCAGTGATTATCTTTCTAGGGCAGCCAAACCTAGAGAGGATGTGGTCTTCTAAGAACTTAATGATGACAGAATCGGCGACATTCCTAGAAGGGATGGCCTCTATCCATTTTGTGAAATAGTCCGTGGCTGTGAGAATCCATTTGTGTTGAGCAGAAGATGCAGGGTGTATTTCCCCTATGAAATCTAAGCCCCACTGCTGAAAGGGAGCTTCAACAGTTATAGGTTGTAATGGTAAAGGGAGGAGCTTCCTTTTGCCTTCAAAAAACTGGCACTTATGGCAGGAAATTATCATTTTATGGATGTCATTGAAAAGTGTAGGCCAGTAATAGCCAGCTCTGAGTATTTTGTTAGCAGTGGATTTCCAGTTTAAATGGCCTCCACACTCTCCTGCATGGAACTCTTGTTTAACACTCTCTGCTTTAGTTTCAGGAAGACATTTAAGCAGCAAACCATTTGCATTTTTCTAGTATAAACATTCATTCAGTATGCAATAGTTTCTAGCTTTTAATTTTAGGAATCTAGCCTTAGTCTTTGATAAATCAGGAGGGGCATTGAAGTTTGTGAGTACATACAGGATATCAGAATACCAAGGAGAGTTTTGAAATTGTTCTTCAACGGTAGGATCGGGAAATCCTTCATGTTCATCCAAGGCATCCACCATGTTTATGTCAAGGGTTTGCAAGTTTGATTCAGCCATTAGTTGAGCTAAGCCTTGACCTTTGATCAATTTTGTGGGTTTTATTTCCAGGTCATACTCTAATATCACAGCCATCCATTTTCCCCTCTTTCCATCCAAATATTGGGACAAAATGTCTTTAACCACTATGTTTGGCATGTAGGCAATGATGTGAGAATGAAAAATATACACCCTAAAGTATTTCAAGGCCTTTACCAAGGCATAGGCATGTTTTTCCATTATGTTATATTTTAAGGGTGCATCCCTCAGAGCTTTGTTGAAGAAAGCAATAGGCTATTCCATTCCCTCTGGATTTTTCTGCAGTAGGACTGCAGCCACTGTATGCTCGGAGGCAAAGGAAAATATCAAGAAATATTTTGAAAAGTCAGGGTTGATCAAGACAGGTGCCTGGGTGAGTGCAAGTTTAACTAATTCAAAATATTTTTTAGCCTCTATAGTCCACTTAACCCCTACACCCTTTTTCATCATGTTTGTCATATCCCTGAGGTGTTCAGCTAAGTTGGGAATAAACCTCCTTAAGAAGTTAATTTTCCCAATAAAGGACTGCAACTCTTTTATGTTTCTTGGGTGGGTAATCTGTATTATTCCCTCAACTCGTTGAGGGTCTATCTTAATTCCCTTCTCTGATATAATATGGCCAAGAAGCTTGCCTTCTTGAAGCCCGAATACAGTCTTCTTGGGATTTAAAGATAGACTGAACCTTCTACATTTTTCAAAAACTCTTCTCAGATGTTTTCGGTGCTCCTCATAAGTCTTGGAATAGATTGTTATGTCATCCAGATAGATGACAATGAAGTGCCCTATTTCCTCCGAAAAGGCTATGTCCATTGCTCGTTGGAAGGTTGCACCAGTTTTCATTAGTCCAAAAGACATTTTTACGTACATAAAAGTCCCCCATAGAGTGGTGAAAGATGTCTTGAGTTGGTCTTCTAGGAGTACTAAAACTTGGTTATAGCCTAAAAAACCATCTAACAGGGAGATCCTTTTTGAACCAACTACCCTCTGTAGGATGTGTTCCATCTTTGGTAAGGGGTAATTGTCTTTAAGTGAAGCTTTTTTAAGGTTTCTGAAATCAATGCACAGTCTGATCTCACCTATATTTTTTCTCACAGCTACAAGGTTGGAGACCCAATTGGAGAACCTCACAGGCACTATAATTCCTACCTCATACATCGTCTTGATTTCCTTTTCAACCAGAGGCAGTTGTTTCAGGTTAATTCTATGAATTTTCTGTCTGAAGGGTTTTTGGTTCTCTTTCAAAGGGATCTTGTGCTGGATAATCTTCGTATCATAGGCTTTTAACTCCTCATAGCGCCAGGAAAACACATCGATGAACTCTTTAAATAAGTCAATATATTTCTTTTTCATGTCTGTGGGAAAGGACTTAGCTAGTTTAATCATCTTAGGCTTATCCTTAGTGCCTATGTTGCATTCCTCGACATTAGAGTCTGAGTGTTCTATAGTGGGTTTTTTTGCTACGTTGTTAAAATAAAAAATGTCCTCTAAAGGTGCCAATCCTCTAGGTATATTCTTATCTTTTTACAGCAGCTCCTCTATTTCCTCTTTTTCTGTGTTCTTATACAGTTAACATGTTTATTCCTATGTTATGGGGTGATTTTTCTTCATCGGGGGGCTCCTCACTCAGGTAGCTTTCATCAGATTTAGAGTCTGAATCAAAGAATTCAAACACATTCCTGCCAGTCAGGAAATCCTCTATCTGCTTGTCACCCTCAAAGACTTGCCAATATTTTTCGTTATCTAGCACTACAAGCTTGTATTTCATTTGAATGATGATTTTCTTGTCATTAGGAGCTTTATGATATGAACTAGCAACGCAGGCTAATCCATTCGAAATTATGTTCTGAATCCTAGGAACAAACACAAGTTCATACTCTACAAAGGTTTTCAGTAAATCCATAGCATCATTTCTGTATGCTCTCAATCTAGGGCGCTTTGCTGTATACTCTCCATTCACTTGTTTTATGATTAACTTGGAGTCTCCATGTACAGCTATCCTACGGGCTCCTAGTTTTTTCAACAAATTCAAGCCTAGGATAAGGGCCTCATACTCCACGATATTGTTTGTACATTTGAAGTTCAGATTGAAGGCATGAATCTTAGCATAGTCACTCACAGTATTATGTAACCACACTTCCTCTTATATAGTCTTTCTAGTGCAAGACCCATCGAAATTCGTTCTCCATAAGGGATTGTTTTTCAGGTTTATCATCATTTTCCTCTATGTCTAGAGTGGCCATTATGTTAAAATCTATGGGCTCTACCCTATTGTTTTCATCTCTGTCTTCTAGCTCTGGCTCATCTATGGATTCATCATTGCAAAGGATAAAGGAATCCAGATCTGTGTGTACATAATACAGGGGTGATTTTTCAGGTTTTTCAGGGTTGCTAACCATGAACTTCATCTATGCCTCTCTATACAATCTCCTAAGCTAGCTAAAGACAAGGATTGTGGCATATGACCCATCCATCTGCATTGCACCTTGCAGCTTGGCTCCCCATGATCTCGATAGCAACATGCCATACTTAGGTGGCACATATGCCACCACAACATCCATAACCATACATTTTTTTTGAATTTGGGTTAGGTTCACACACAGATCTTTGATTAGGCCAAGGAATTTTACTCTGCTAGAGTCAAATGAATACAAATCCTTATAAAGTCAAGTTATCTCTAGGCCTAACTTCTCCATAAATACTTTAGGCATTAGGTTGTGTGATGTCCCAGAGTCATGCATTGTGTTGTGAAGGATCTTGTCATGGATATTGAGGTTGATATAAAAAGGAGGTACTACCCCTTCCTGAAACTTTCCTTCTATATTTGGACCAAACAGAAGGGTTGGTTGATCATCACTTAGATTGACAGTGTCACTGTTTTCACCTAGATTTAAAGCTTTCAAAATTTGGCCTTTATATACATCCTAAGTGGCCGGCTCAGAGAGTGGGATAGAAATTTTAATTTTAGAAATCTCACTCTCCAAATTGAAGGGAGATTGACTCTTTGTAAGACTCAACTCTGTTTTGTTAGCCACTACTTTAGTGGCAGAATCAGGGTGATGATTCTCACTATGTATAGTGTTTGTAGATGTTTTATCAAGAGCATTAGCTGCAGTGCTAGTGCTGCTAGTTTGTTGAATTTGTTTATCAGTATTTTGGTTGTCTTTTTCTTTGTTTTTCCCAGAACTCTCGGTAGCTGATTTTTTGCTTTTAGTAGTTACCTTGGGAGTTTTCTCAGGCCTTTTCTTAATGGTAATCTCAGAAGCTTTTGGTTTGGAATTGTCTAAGCTTTTCTTGCTTCTAAGTTCATACTGTTCTCTTACCTGCATGATGGAATTTTCAAATCCTAGTTTGTAATCCTCATATTCTAACCTTTCCTCATCCCAATGTGAGTGTGAGGTTTGATTAAATTTTGTGGAACAGTTGTGGATTGAGTTGTATATTTCCACCATGTTTATTGTGGTTCCCTCAAACTCTTATATTATCCCCTCATCCTCATTAAGGAATTTCTATTGAAATGGGGGTATGACTTGTTGATCAGAGTCTCTCTGTCTGTTTGGGGGATTGTTTCTCCTAAAGTTTCGGTTCTGCTTATGATTTTGGTTTCTGTTCTGGTTTCTGACTTGGACAGTCAAATTTTCCACCATTTTTCCTAGTCTCTCCATGGTTTTGGCTAGACTGTCATACTTGGGATTGGATGTGGAAGCCGATGTGTCATCCCTATATGTTACATTTTTCTCAGACCTCATTCTGACTCTCTTTTCAATCAGGTTAGCTTCTACACTCATTGCTACTTTTTTCATATCTTCCAATGTGTTGTAATCTCTCTCCCTAAGCTGGTAGTCCATATCAGCATCAAAGCCTTCATGATATTTCACTAAAGCCATTCCTTGGGGAGGTTTCATATGTGGAGGAAGAGAATTGTAAACACTGTTAAACCTTGTAGAATAGTCATGGACACTCTCTCCTATATTTCTTTTAAGATTCTTGTATTCTGCTAAGATTTGGAGAGGGTTGGTCTTGAATTCCCATTTTTTTATGAAGGATTGATATAAAGAGGGAAGATCATGAATAATATTAGGAGGTAGGCCTTTAAACCACTTCTTCACATCACCTCCTAAACTCTGGGAAAAGATTCTCATCTTGACTGTCTCATCATATATCTCCATATAGTCAAAGGAATCTTCCATCCTATCTACATGGTGTTGAGATGTGGTAGACTCTTTTGCCATGAAATCTGGGATTTTCGACTGATAATCATTGAGTAAAGGCACTAGAGGCTGTGGTAACACCAGAGGTGCATACCAGGCTACCATAATGGTGTTTTGAGGAGGTAAAGGATTGGCTTGAATAGCAGGTATGTGGATGATAGGGATACTAGGACCAACAACACTCTGTTGAGCTGATTTAGGGTGATAGAGTCCCAAGTTTTGAATGAAATGAATATATCGAGGTGTAGATGGAGGGGTCTCTCTATACCTAATATGTTGACCACTGTGAGATGGTGAACCAGGAAGCTCAAGGTCTGACTGGTCTAGAGCACTGAATGACCTAGTTCTTGGTAAATTTCTTTGTGAGTCTAAATCAAAAATAGTGTCTGATAGAGTTGTAATTTTTTCTGGTGTAGAGTTAGCTCTATGGATGGTTCTGATACTAGTTGACTTCCTAGGGGTGGGATATTTCTTAAGAATGCTCTCAGGGTTGTCAACTATTTCAGGTGGGTTTGGGTTAGGATAAGCTCTTGTATAGGTTGTTCTTGAATCCAATATGTCTGTCTCTTAACCAAGAAGCTTAATCCTATATGTTTCTTCTAATATGGGTGATGTTGTAATGCAAGGTTGGTCTCCCAGTGGAGTCTTGTGAAAACCAAGATAATTAGCAGGCCTACTGATCACCAATGGAGTCACCATTATGTTGGGGTTCTTATGTTTTGGCAGGTTTGGCTCGACCAAAAGATAAGACAACATCAAAACCGCTTTGGGATCTCAGGATCTACCCCTCCTAGGTCCAGAGAGGGATCTCTCTATAAAGGAGAAGGTATATATCTTTGAAGTTCAAATGTTAAGATATTAGGTTAGTTATAAGGCACGAGGTTTGTTTTTTTTGTTTGTTTGTTTGGTTGGTTGTTGGGAATCATGAAGGAAGGGTTCAATACAAGACAAAGGTGAGAAAAGAGGATTTTAGGCAAAGGGGAGATACTACAGGGAACACTCGAGACCATTGGGAAATGGAGTCATAAAAGGGTTTACTTTCTATTCAGTATCCAAGGCTTTCAATTGGGCTAGTCATCTAAAACATAGGATCTTTAAAGATGATAGTGTGGTATGAAATGATGAGGAATGAAGGTGAATGATAAGGAAACCTCTGAGGTGACCACTTAGGAAGCAGATATAGGGATAGGGCATGCCATTAAACACCGATGATCCAACCCCTAAAAGGCTAACTCTTTAGACAACAAGAGACACTTAATATTTAAACACAAAGGTGAAACCTGAGATTAGAGAAAGGCTTTGAACTTTCAATGCTTCGACATTCAACTTAAGGGATCCTAGAAAGGTTCAATTGATTGAAAAATATCCTAGTGAGACAGAATCAACATTCTAAACTCCCAGTATCCCAATTATTTCAATTAAAACCAGACAAGAACATCTAAGAACATATTCATAAATTCATACATCAGTTAGCAGTGAATAACAACTACTACACCGGTTAAACTATCTCGAATTAGTTCTCAGATAACACAATCAGTAGAAAACATCAAATATAAGAAGAGCAGGAGCATTACGGTACCATGTAAGGGTATATCCTAAGCCAGATTTCTGATTCTTACCAGAGAAATGAAATGTAATGAATTACATAAGGAAAACAGAGACAAAGATAGAACACATCACTGCTGCTTTCAATCAGGATCCAAAGAAATTGCTTGTCATATTAAAGAGAAACACTAGTCATATACAACATTTTCCAACAACTTGATATTCAATCTGAAATCATCTCCTCAGCCTATCTTACAACTTTACACACAGAACTATATCTCAAGAGAAACAACTTACAATTCACAGATATCCGATCAACAACCAACAATGTGTTTTTTCATGAGTCTTATAGCTAAAAGAGAGCAAGAGGAGGTAGATAGAAATTTTAATGAAACATTAAAATAGAGGAAGAAGAGTGGCTCGAGGCCCATTATGTTTTAATATCCATGCATTGATCTTCGATACTCTTTGGATGAAAGAGTGGTCTTCGACAGGCTGATATTAACTCCAAGTTTTTTCTTTGATGTACTTTCCAGCTGTAGTACTCTTTAGTACTCTGGTGATAAGAAAAAGGTATATAAATGACTTTTAGGTTTGCCATACTGCATAAAAAATTCTTTGGTAGTATTAGGGATTTCTGTCAGGGTGTAGATCTTCTCAGGAACTCGAGGTAGAATACAAAACAGTATGGGTACTTTGTCCTTTCTCGGGAGGGAACCTTATGCTGATGTGAAACATTGATGTGATCTATTCATATGCTTTGGGCCTTATTAGGCCTTCTGTGTTAATCACAAGGTCTTCAATTTGGTACACTTTCCCTTTGATCATTGAATTAGAGCTTAAAATATTCAATAACATGATTTAAACCTCTTAATTCTTCACTGATACTCTTTTCCACTCCTGTGACTGTCTTTGTCTATGAATCTGTAATTTTAATGGAACTGGGGTTTTCATAGAGTTAAACATTGGTTTTTAATGAAAATTTTTGTTCAAACACCTTCCCAGGCATTCACTCTGCAATCTCTGGCTTTGAAAATGGCCTTCTCTACGCTCTGTGTCACTATGACAGTGACTGTGAGCAATGGTGGTTTCCACCGCCTGTAACCCTGCAAAACACACAAACATGTTAAGAAAATCCATGTGGGAGTGATGGTGAATGCCGTGGAGGACTGTGGGAATGGCAGCGCATACATGGTGGAAGCGGTGGATGCAGTGGAAAATGATTGAAAAATGTAGTGGAACGGTGGAGAGTTGATCTGATGGAGGCTTGATGAAGGAATGGCTGTGGACCGTCTGATCAGATTTGGTGGTGGTGATAGACGGTGGAGATTAACTAATGGAAAAACTTTAGAGGTTAAGCAGAATGAAACAAACCTTTAATGTAAAACATTAAAGTTTTAATGTGGGCGGAAGTAAATATTTTTAATGTAAAACATTCAGTTTCAACCTTTGGCGAAATACACAGGGAATTGACGAAAAACACATGATATGGGGCTCTAGATGGTGGGCCCGGTATGGGCGGAGGGCGATTTACTATGGACCGTTAGATCTCGGGAGGATATCAATGACTGAGATGACCCGATGAAATGCTATGGAAGTCTGATGGAAACATATGAATGAAATGCGCGATGTAATGAGGGCCGTTGATCTGTACAGATCAACGGTCGAGATCTGTAGATGGGCCTTCGGGAACAGAAGTGGGGAAGTGGTTTTTAGAAGAAAAACCACTTTTTTTCGCATTGCAAAGGAGCGGTTTCGAATTTGGCCCAAAATCATGTGATATGGTCCACTGCCCAACACGTGGCAAAAAGAAACCACCCATATTGCGTGATTTTAAACCGTTAAAGTTAGGATGCCAAAGTTACGCGACATGGATGCTGGCCGTTGGATCTGGGGTTGTGAGATCTAACGGTGACAGATGGAGTGCAATACGGGGAGATGCACGATCGGTAATGCAGGGATAGGACAAAGGTGGTTTCAATGCAGGTTGTCTGATCTACGAAATGAACGACTGAGATCTGAAGAGGGAGAGAAATATTGGAGGGGATGGTTAATGGGCGGGGAGAATCCTAGATGTTGGATCCTTGGGATCGACGGTGGAGATTTAAAGAGGAAACAGAGGTGAAAATATCAAATAAATGAGTGGGAGAAGGGAGGGTTGTCAGATCAAACAGGATGGATGGCTGCGATCCAATCGGAGGGAGAGCGATGGAGGGAAAAACTCCAATGGGGTGAGGTTGCGATTACATATGGACCATTGGATTGGTGGAAGATTGACGGATGTGATTGGATCGAAGGTGGCCAATCGGGGGAGCGAAGAGTGGCGCTGTTAGCTCTCCGTAATTTGAACAGATTGGTGAGACCAAAAATGTGGAGAGAATACTTGAACCACTTTGGGATTCTAGGATCTAGCCCTCTTGAATCCAGAGAGGGATCTCTCTATAAGTGCAAAGATTGATTTATCTTTAAAGGTTTTATGTATGATATTAGGCTAGTTATTAAGAGCAAGGGTTTTTGTTTGTTTTGGATGGTTGAGAATGATTATTAGTTAAGTGGAAAGTCCTAAAATGAAAGATTTTTAAAGGTGTGAAGTTGCAAGCGATCAGAACAAGATTTGGCTAATAGGATAGATATGACGCTGGTTTTTAGTCCATTGGGCTATGGAGTCATAAAAGGGTTTAATTGCGCAACAATTTCAAGAGTGGTCCAAGGGGAAAGTCATCTATATCACAAGATATTTGAGATAAAATGATGGAATGGAACAATAAAAGTGTTGAAGGGGTGGAAACAGACAATAATTTCAACTAGGATTTATCAGTCTGTCCAAACAAGAAAAGCCTTTTAAGTAACTGTTTAAAACCAACCAAGGACAAGGCTAACCATAGACTTCTTGGACAAGTTCGTATTAAAGCTAACTCAACAGACAAACAATCTAGTAATCCACATAATTACTTTCAGAAGGGATGAAAATAGATAAGAAAAACAAAGTGCAACCTAAGATCAGAAAAGATACTTTTAAATCTAAACTGCTTTCAGCATACACTTGGGGAAACTTTCAGAACTATCTTTGGAGAAAGAAGCTAGAAAACAGGGCACACCATCACTTTTCTAGTCTAACTTTACTGAGTAAATAATGAAAATAACATTCAGGAACAATGTTTAGTTTAGACAGTAGGATGAGGGAATGCCAACATTCCTAACTGCTTGGACTGTATTGAATCATTCTTAAATACACAATTTAGAGGAAAACATTGAGATAAAACTTATCAGTCATAGAAGGGTACTGTAAACAGTAAATCCTAACTCTATGCTTGCTATTCTTTATCAGAGAATAATGGAAAAAATGACATACATGAAAGGAAAACAATAACACAGAAAGAAGCACTTCACCAGTGATATAGACCAGGATCCCAAGAAACAACTTGTATATTGATGTCAATCCAGTTACATTCTTCAAGTCTAATGTTTCAGTTCAGCAATCATATTTTCTTCTCAGCCTAACTTATTTGATCACAAATAGAGCTTCAAGAGCCTCTGAACACTATTTACATGTAGAAAATTCAAGCACAAGTATATTTCTGCAACCAACCCTTTACAATGAGCTCCTCAAGAAGATTTTATAGGAAAATGACGAGGTGGAATGATAGAAAAGATCTACAGGCTCAATTAATACAGTTTTAATGCTTCTTGGCCTTTTGAGGGGCTCAATGGAGAAGATTACAGATATTTTCTCTATATTAATTGTTTTACATTAATAATTAAGCTCGCTGGGGAGATTTTGTTGACTTTAAGGCTCTGTGTCATGTTTGTAATAACTCTGCTAATATTTTGCAATAAGTTCCTTTGGCTTGGAATAACTGTTTAGCTATATTAAGGCAGATATCCTCTGTTATGGTAATAATTCGGCCTCTTTTGAATACTTTGAGGCTACAGGTGGCATTTGGTAGCTAAGAGGATTCAATTAGCCTCTGATGTGGCAGTGGAGGCTTCTCGGTTTGTTGAATTGCTTTGTCCTTCTTTAAACACTGTTAATTTGATTTGATTCTATGTGTTAGGCTTAATCAGGCCTAAATTTTGTCTTTTTTTCTTTAACTGTGTTTAATTTAGTGGATTAGGCTTTTAATTGTTGATTTTAGTCATAATCCCTCCAACCTGTGTAAACCATCTTTAATTCTGTGACTGGATCTTCAACAATGATACTCTCTATTTTAATTAATCTTTGTTGTGTCTTGTTGATGTGCAGGCATGCGGAGGGCTTATAATGGTATCAGTGCTCATGATGCACCGATAGACTTTGATGGGAACCTTGCAAAGAGATTTATTTGATGAATAAAGGCTTGGAGGGTCATCGCCGTAGGCCTTCAACTTTCTTTCAAAATATTTGAAAAACATTTTAAAACCTGCACAAACCAAGAAAATTTAATAAAATCCTACATCTTGGGTCAGACTGCTTCAGAGGCTGGGATTTAGAACGCAGCCATTGGATGAAAGCATCCAACGGCAGAGATTGCTTTGTGGGGGTCAGATAGGAGGCAGTTGAGTGAACGGTGCAGAGGATTAATTCCATGTCGTTGATCTGTGTTAATCGACGGTCGAGATCAATCGTGGACATATAAAGCGAATGGGTCACATTATAATGAAACGGTGGAAAATACAAAGAAAATGGCTTAAAAAACCTTTGGCAGAGGAAAAATGATTAAAAGGAAATTCGGGCTTTCCGGGATGATTCTGGGCTGTCAGATGAGATCGTCCCAAGGAGATCGATGGTCAGGATTGATTGATGAAGGCCCCTGGAGGATGGCGGAGGGCGATAGTTAAATGATCAGATTGAATATGAGCCGTTGATCTGCAGAGATCAATGGTGCGGAATGAACGCAATGAAACACAATGTAAATGGGAAAGGTAGTTTCGTCTCAAGAAACCAGCGGTTTCGCGCTGCAAAAAGGCGGATAGGAAGTTTTAGCTTTTTGAACACGATATGCATCGAAGGCCGACACGTGGAATTTAAAAATCGCCTATATCATGTAGACTTTGGATCATTAACATCCAGGATTAAATCTGCATGAAACTATGTGCTGGCCGTTAGATCTGGGGTCTTAGATCAGATGGCTAGGAGAGAGCGCGATGAAGGATAGATGCACGGATGGAAAGAGGTGGGGCGATTTCAATCTAAGCCGTCAGATCAAGGAATGAATGGATGAGATCCGATTTGGAGGAGGGTAGGACCCAAAGAAGTTGGGCCTGTCAAGATGAATCTGAGCCGTTGGATGAAACAAATCAATGGCGGAGATTTGATCTGGGAGTTAAATGGAATAAAAATTAGGCGGATAATGTTTGAATATGAGTCATTGATCTGTAGAGATCAACGGCGGAGATTTCCTGAAGAACATTATAAAGCAGGATTTATGAAATTAACCAAGGTTGGGAGAATTGATCTAGATCGTCAGATTAAGAAGAATGGACAACCTAGATGTAATCAGAAGTTTCGCAATTAGGGGAGGAGAGAGGAATGGGCGCACTAGAAATCCCTGATGCGATTAGCTGTGGACCGTTGATCTGAGGATCAGATCAATGATGGAGAATGTATCGAAGAAGGTCACAAGCGGGGAAAAGGCTTATGAATGGAGCAATAAGGACCGTTGGATGAGATTTGGCAAGGGGAAGAT
This sequence comes from Pinus albicaulis, assembly GCA_034641835.2. NCBI lineage: Eukaryota > Viridiplantae > Streptophyta > Pinopsida > Pinales > Pinaceae > Pinus > Pinus albicaulis. Next base: position 950,852,987 of record CM076571.1, on the reverse strand, counting down.
CAACGGTCGATAATCCATCGGGAGGTTGCCAATCAGGAGGGGAAATAAAATATTTCAAATGTGCCCGATGAAAATCTCCGAAGCAAGATTGTGCAGGCCGTTGATTGGTTTATGATCAACGATGGAGATTGGTTTGAACCATGAATCGGCGAAACCCTTAGAAACATAGGAACAATGGGTTTTTCATTAAATACAAAGGAAAATTGGCTTCGGGGCAGATTTTTTATAATGCTTAGTGCCCGATTGTGGGGCCTTTGTATATATGAAAAAGATAAAGGAACTGGGGTTTATATACAAAAAGGGCCAATCGGCATCGAAACTTTTATGTAACAAAAGACTTGCGCTCATGGATTGTTCGGATGCGATAAGTGCTTTCGGCCTTTAACTCTTGGTCTTTATAAAGAAAGCAAGGGATTGGGAGTTATAACAAGGGGAGCCAATCGGATCGGAAGTTTTCATTTAAACAAAGAAACGCGCCCATCGAAAGTTTTCGAATGCGATAAGCACTCGGGACTTAAACTCTTGGTCCTGGGAATGGGAATATGGCGGGGAAGTGGTTTAGGGCTTAGCCCAAAGGGGCTTAGGCCTGTAATGCAAAAAGGCTATTTTTCATGATTTTTCAAGGATTTTCAAAGCATTTTGAGGGTTTTTGATAAGGTAAAAAAGGATTTTTTAACCTTATAAAGGGGTTTTATGAAGGGAAGAAGGGAATAAAAGAAAAAAAAAGGAGTTTTATGGGGAAAAAAGGGAATAAAATGGAGGTTAATAATGACTGAAAGGAGGGGTAAAATGAGGGGAAAATGGAGTTTTTTACAACATTCTTTTCTTCATGAAAAAAACAGATTTTTAGAATTAAGAGGGAAACAACAGTGAAGATTAATCAAAGAATAAGATGTCTTCATAAGACTTCAAGAATTAACAATTTTGCAATAAAACTTTTTTCTTGAAGGCTTCAAAAATGATTTAGCCACCATTTGATATGACAAATTTTATAGGTGGCTAACAGGCGCAATAAAAAGTTTCAATGATGTGATGGCCATCCAATTAGAGGGGAATCAACGGTGGAGATGGCCATCAGAGGGTAACAAAGGAATGAGGCGGCCACGGTGAAACAAGCGCGGACCGCTAGATCTATTCAGATCAACGGTGGATATCGTAATTAGAGGTTAATAGAGAAAGACATGAGGGGCACGGCGTGAGATTAGCACGGACCATCGGATCTTAAATAGATAAACGGTGGAGATCGCACCCGCGGTTAACAGACCAAATCACTCTCACATCGGAACTTTTCAGTTTACAAAGAAAACGCGCTCCACTCCAACTTCCGATTGCGATAAGCTCTTTACGCCTTAGCACTTGGTCTTAGTGCCCGATTACATGCGGAGAAGGGGCTAGGCTTGGCTAAAAGGGGCTTAGGCCTGTATATGGTAAAAAGTGGGGTTTTTAAGCCGAAAATAGGGTTTTTGAGGCCTTAAAAGGGGTTCCGACAGAGGGAAAAAAAGGGTTTAAAATCAAATGAAAGGATTTCACATGATTTTTTAAAGGGAATTGGGTAATTTAGAAGGGATTTTGAAGGTTTTTAGTGAAATTTGAGAAGGGGAGAAAGGGTTAAAATGGGGAATTTGCAGGGATACAAGGGAGCAGATGTAGGCTTTTCTGAGCATGATTTTTTCATAGACAGTGAGGATTTCTTGATGGAAACAGTAGTGAAGATCTTTTCTAAGGCAAAGGGCACACAGAGGCTTCAAGAATGATATGTTTTTCAGAGGAAATGTATTTCTTGAAGGCTTGGAAAAATATTTAGCCACCTTTTTTCTTGACAAAAAATTTATAGGTGGCTAACAGTTATAATTTGGGAAAATCCGTACATAAGAAAAATTGATTCCTATCCTTCATACAATGGAGACTTAGAGACGATGTCAGATAAGGAGGAATTTTAGGTCAAGAGTGACCATCATAGTTTGAAGTACTTGAAAAATGATTATATTCACTAGATAAACATTAATGGGTCATCAAGATGTTGGGGCATGATTATGAGATCACATATAAGAAGGGTTGTTAAGTGTTATGAAACTATCTCACAAAATAGAAAAAAATATAGATCAATGCCTTATAAATCAACATTTTTGAGGGGAAAACCTCCTTTACATTACATAAACAAATAATTATTGGATGATACAAATGAAAAAACCTCCTTTCTATATATAGGAGTCTATGGGGTCACAATATAATCCTAACTAACCTAACAATAATAATGTAAGGGCACAAAAATAACAATAGTGGGATTTTATGGGCACAATAATAACAATATGGGGACTACAGGGGTACAACAATAACAATAAGGGGGCTAAACTAACAACAATAAGGGACTGCAATAGTAATATAGGGACTTAGCATGCCCCTCCTTCAAAAAATTGTTGTCCTCAACGCTTGAGTAGTTATGGATGCTTTTATATAAAATTCTTATCCTCCCATGTGGAATCTTCAGTGGGTAAGTTCTTCCACTTGATGATATACTTTGAAATTGAAAGATTTCGTAGCTGTCGAGTTCTTGTTTTGTGACTTCTTTAGGTTCCAATATGATTTTTCCTTCCTCATCAAGTTCTGGAAATATTGTTTGAACTCGAAGTTTGTCACCTATAACCTTCTTTAAGCATGAAACATGGAAAACTGAGTGCACTCAAGAAGAAGCAGGAAGCTCAAATTTGTATGCCATATTACAATATTTTGCAACACCTTATAAGTACCATAGCACTTTAGCGATAATTTATTATACTTCTTAGCTTTCTTGAGGGAAATTTTTTTGTATGGTTGTAACCGTAAAAATATCAAGTTTCCTACATCAAAACTTCTCTCCCTGCGATGTGTATCTGCCTATTATTTCATTCGATTTTGTGCCAAATTTTGGTGATCCTTTAAGAGTTGGAGAACTTGTTGTTGATTCTCAATGTGATATTCCACTACTTGAACCCTATAATTTTCTCTTAAAGTCGATGATGTGATGGAAAATGGATGATATCCATAAGCTGCAGTGTGGAAGGAAGTGTTATACCACCATTCAACCAGAGGTAACCACTTGACCCATTGTGTTTGTTTATCAGATATAATGTAACGAAGATATCCTTCCAAAAAAAAATTCATTGTCTCAGTTTTCCCATTTAATTGAGGATGATAATATGAGTTATGAGCTAGTTGAGTACCCAAACAAGAAAATAATTACGTCAAAAAATTTCCAGTGAAAATGGGATCTCTATCGCTTACAATAATCTTTGGGTTTCCATGTAGCTTTTTAATTTTTTCCATAAATGAAGTAGCAACTATAATTTATTTAAATGGATGAGATAATGCACAAAAGTGCACATACTTGGTAATTATATCAACTACCACCATGATGAAACTCTTTCCTTCGGACTTAGGTAAACCTATGATGAAATCCATTGAATCCTTCTCCCATTGTTGACTTGGAATGGATAAAGGTTGTAGTAGACCCGGGTCTTAATTGTCTCAACTTTATTTTGCTAGCAAACCAAAAAAAATTGCTACAAACTTTTGAATATCATGTTTAAGGCCATCCCCAAAAAAAATTTCTTCACCCTGTGGTAAGTTTTGAAAAATCATGAGTGTCCTCCTAAGGGAGAGGTGTGCAATTCCAAAAGAATATTTTGTTTTAGTTGGGAATTCTTACAAGGATATAAGCTATATTTGTACCATAAGGAATCATTTTTCAAACTAAATGTATCATATGTACCGGGATCTTGCTGTAACATTTGAATAAGTGTCCACACTTCTTCTTTATTCTTCCATTCCTCCCTTGCTTCGATTATCCAATCTGGTTGGATAATAGAAATAGAACAAAGCAATGCTTCCACATCCTCATCCTTTCTTGAGAGTGCATCTGCAACAACATTTATCTTCCCTTTTTTGTAGATGATTTCAAATTCATAACCCAACATCTTTGTGACCCATTTTTGTTGCTCTTCTGAAGAGAGTATTTGTTCCAAAAATTATTTAAGACTATCATGATCAATTTTTACCTTGAAATGTCTTCCCATTAGGTAAGGTTGCCATTTATTTAGTACATGTAGTCTTGCCAACATTTCCTTCTCATAAATATATTTTTGTAAATACTTTCCTTTGATTGTACAACTTTCAAAAGAAATTGGTCTTCCTTATTGCATTAAAACAACACCAATTCCATTTCCTAAGGCATCACATTCCACAATAAATGTTTTTATGAAGTATGGCGTAGCTAAGACCAGTGCTTGGCACATTGCCTCTTTAAGATTTGCAAAGGACTTAGTTGCTTCAGGAGTCCATGAAAATGCAAATTTATTTAATAATGTTGTTAGAGGTGCTACAATTCTTAAAAAACTTGCGATAATACCCTATTAACCCGAGAAATCCTCGAAACTGCTTTATGGTTGTGGGGACTTTCCATTCCTTAATGGCTTTAATTTTGTTAGGGTATACCTTAACACCCTCCTGAGATACAATATGACCTAGATATTCCAACTCTTATACTCCAAAGAAACATTTGGAGGTTTTTCATATAATTGTTCTCCTCCAATAGTTTGAGCACTGTGTCAACATGTTGAACATGATCCTTCCAATAACTATTGTAGATTAGTATATCATCAAAAAATACTAACACAAATTTTCTAAGGAAGGGTTTGAAAATGGAATTCATCAACCCTTGAAATGTAGACGGTGCATTGGTAAGTCCAAAAGGCATGAACAAAAATTCATAATGGCCCTCATGAGTTTGAAATGCTATTTTTGAAATGTCTCCAGTCTTTATTCTAATTTGATGATATCCTGAACGTAGATCCAACTTGGTGAAATAAATTGCTCCATGTAATTCATACAATAATTCATAAATAATAGGGATGGGAAATTTATATTTAATAGCGAGCTTATTGAGCACCCTATAATCCATACACATGCACCATGATCCATCCTTCTTGTGCACCAATACTATTGGAGTAGAGTAAGAACTTTAACTAGGTTGAATTATACCAGCCTCTAGCATTTCTACAATCATATGTTCAATTTCGCTCATTTGGACATAAGGATATCTATAAGGCCTCATGTTTGGAGGAATACTTCCTGGAATCAAATGAATAACATGATCATGATCATGAATAAGTGGGAGTCTTTTGGGAGTTTCAAACACCTTGGAATGATTGTCCAAGACTTTTTGGAGATATGGAGAAATAGATGATTTTGATGTTGGAACTTCTAATGAGCATAATTGTGCAATTACGCCTTGTTTTTATTTATTCAGAATATTTGTCATGAAATTAGAGATTATTATCTGTCCCAGCTTCCTTGCGATACCCCATAATTCAACTTCATTTCATTCAAAAAAAAAATTCAAAAAAGTTTCTTGAAAATTAAAAGCTATTGTCCCTAAATATTGTAACCATTTTACTCCTAGTACAACATTATCACCACCCATTGGAATGGAAAGAATTGGACTATTCAATAAATATTCCCCCATGGTTAGCTTGATATTATGGAAATTTCCAGAGAAATTTATATTTCCTCCATTTGGAACCATCACTTGATAGTCTGGTGCTGGGTATAGGAAGGAATTCAATTCCTTGGTTACCTTACAATGAATAAAATTATGGGTTCTACCTGAATCAATCAACACTATTACATTTTTATTCATGATATGCCCCTCTATCTTGAGAGTTTGAGGAGTGGTAATTCTTGCCAATGCATTACATGATATGGTTAGATTTATTTATTCTTTCTCTAGGGTTGGTTTCTGGTGTATATCCACTTCTTTTGAATTTTCTTGTTCATTTTCTTCCTCCTCTTCACAATCTATGTAAAATAATTTTTTCTCAGCACACTTATGACCTTTAGTGGATTTTCTATCACAATTGTAGCAAAGCCATATTGCTCTTTTTTCTTCCAATTTTTGTGGTGTCAACCTTGTAGGTTGTGGAATTCTAGGAGTAGCAATACTTCCATCTTTATAGTTGTGAGTGGTAGGCTTCCTTGTCGCCATAATTTTGCTTTCATTTTTTCTTGCCAACCTAAATGCCTTTTCTAATGATTCAAGTTCCCAAAGACGAACCTCATGTTGGATGTTATCCTTTAAAGTCCCTATGAAGACATCAATCATGTGTTCCTTTGGAATATTGGTTACCCTTATATTCAATTTTTGGAAGTCCTCAATGTGCTCCACCATTGAACCCCTTTGTTTGAGATTTATCAATTGGCTAAATAATGTGTTGGTCTTTGTATCCTCATAATGTGCTATCATTTCCTCCGTAAAAATTGACCAAGTGCCAATTTTTTTACGAGAGAAAAGCCATCGATACCATAAAAATGCATTTTTTTCTAAATATAAATTTGCAATACATACCTTTTGTGTGTTTTGCACATTGTGGAGATCAAAATATTGCTCCATCGAGAGTATCCATGTTATGGGATCCTTTTCATAAAACTTCCTCATATCGATCTTTGGAATATGGTTGGTCTTCAATCCAACATTAGAGTCTATGAAATCATGATTAAGATTTATTTTTTTCTCATCATGAGTTTCCTCTACCACCTTTTCTCCATTATAAATCGTTTCTTGTAGCAACTTTGTCAAACCTTCCTTCAAACCTTCCATGTCTTCTTTTAGATCATTCTTCATGTATTCCATGCTTCCTTTCATTTTTTCATTAATCTAAGCTTCCATGCCATCCATCTTAGCTTCCATGCCATTCTTTGAACCATCTAGCTTATCTTCCATGCCATTCATCTTAAATTCCATGAAATTCATATTAGTTTCCATGCCTTTCTTCAAACCATCCATATTAGCTTCCATTTCATTTTTGGTTACTTTTTGCGAGAGAAACATTTTTTGCACTTGGTCTCGTAATTTTGATACATCGTGTTGCACTTCTTCCTCTTCATGCGTCATAGTAGAAGTTTAATTAGGGCTTAATGGGTGTAGAATTATTTTTGGGAGGAATTTTAAAACCCAATACTGATATCTATGCTTAAATATTCCCTTTGAATCACTTCAAACTGATTATTGAAATAATCGTTATGCAATTTAAAAAAATGATACACACATTCTTCTTGCTTTTGAGGAGCTTTCTATTGATCCTACTGTATATCCATGACTTATGATCCCCAAGATTTGAACTTTGGACCTGTAGTATCCCTTTGAGTCTTATTTTCAATGCCATAGGTCAGACCTGATTTGGATTCTTCAAGGCAAAGTTAGGCCCAATCTCCCACAATGACCTAATTATCAACTAGTTTAGTAAAGCACATTTTCATGGCGTGACATGTGTCATTGTTTCGTATTTTGGTTCTGAAATTGATGCACCAGAAACTAAAGTCCGTGAAATTATGGCTACTTTTTATAGAATTTGAATCCGATGCTCAGAGAGAAAGTTATGATGATTTTCCCAAGGTCACATTTTTGTGATGAAATTTTGGAGCCTACAAAAACTCTAAATTCCTCAGATCATATATCCAAAACTATAGCGAACCAGGATCTGACATTTTTACATGAAGTTCCTCTAGATTTGGGCTCAAAAAGATGTTTCTTCCAGCATCTGAAACCTCGTAGAAAAAAAATTATATTGAAAATTTGACGATGGCTTGTTTGCAATAGCCAAAACCCTAGAATCCAAAGCTTTGATTCCAAATGTTATGAAACCATCTCACAAAATAGAAGAAAATATAGATCAATGCCTTAGAAATTAGCCTCTTAGAGGGGGAAACCTCCTTTACTTTACATAAAGAACAATTATTGGATGATGCAAATGAAAAAATCTCCTTTATATATATAGGAGTCCATGGGGTCACAATATAATCCTAGCTGAGCTAACAATAATAATGTAAGGGCACAACAATAAATTTAGTGGGATTTTATGGGGCACAATAATAACAATATAGGGACTACAGGGGTACAAAAATAACAATAATGGGGCTGCACTAACAACAATAAGGGAATACACTAGTTATATAGGGGCCTAACATTAAGCCATATACAAAGCCCCATGTTAATCTTAAAACCCCTTATTAAGTTGTATATAGCTATATTAGTAGGTTGGCCATAACCTTTCATTGTACCATTTCATTATAAATGTACTCTCTCTCTCTCTCTCTCTCTCTCTCTCTCTGTATATATATATATATATATATATATATATAACAAGTATACCTAGTCTTAGGATCATCTCAAAGTATCTTATACAAAATACTTGCTATAAAAGGAGGATCCCTACTTTGAAGTGGATTGTATTTATTTCCATTTTATCAATTTTAGGGAATTTTCTGTTGAGATTCAACAATAAGATCCTAGTGAAAATTGTGCACCTACACTAGATGGAGCCTTAGGCTATTTTTAGGTGGAGGTATATTTATAGATGCATGAGCAAATTCTATTTATAGATGATTTCTATTTATAAATGCATGAGAAAATTATATTTATAGATGTATGTACAAGCTCTATTTATAGATCACATGTCTATTTATAAATGCATGTCAGCTATTATTATCCCTTAATATTAGTTGTACAATAAACAATAATCTATTCTCAATGAGCACTTGGAAATAGTTTACTGAAGTGGAAAATAAATTAGCTATAGGAAATTCGAGTTCAAAGGTTGGTTGGTGGGACATGCAAGTGGACTTAGTTGTAACTGAGTGATTCGAAGTTGTAACAGAGTTGGAAGTGTAGTTATGTGAGTTTTAAAGTAGTTTAACTCAATTAAGTGAGTTAAACTCAGTTGTGCTAGTTGTAACTGAAGATACACTAGTGAGAGATCAGTGAATTAATTATTAATTAATTCAAAATTAGTGGTCTCACATGCAACTGAATATTTACTACTGTTAGCTACATGAATGTCAGATCTAGTGGAGACCCAGTTGAGATGTAGGTGAAAGGGACAATTTGACTATTAGTTGTGACATTAGTGGGTGCACTCATGCAACCACACACACATTGGATGTGCCTATGAGGATTGTGTAGTCAAGGAAAGAAGGATTCCATTCATTCAGGGATTTTTATCAGCTAGAATTGCGCAGTGGAGGCAGGTTGTCTGGAGGCAGTAAATTGGCTCATGAATTTGCCAATTTTTGTATGACAGTGTCAGACGATTGTATATTGTACTGAGAGCTCTTGGATTAGATTTTTGTATGATATTTTTTCATGATCCATGATATATACATGATATATTATAGTGGGTTTTTTAGCTTTATGCTTTCCCGATAAAAAGATCTGTGTTATGTGTGATTGATATTTCTTCATGCTATTACAATTGGCGATCGTGTTTTAAATTCCACAAAGATTTTTGTAGAAGAGATTTTGTATTTAACAGTGGCATATAATTGTTATATTAGGAGAATCCAGGAAATACATATTCTATATTAAAATTTATACATGGTATTGGAGCACAGAAGATTGCAATTTCGAAGCAGGAGCTGAGTTTGTTGGTGGAAAGAATTCGAATTTGCAGAAATATTTTCTTGGTGCTACAGTTGAGTTAACATCGAAGTGGCTTTCAGTGGCTTGCAACTAGAGTATACACTTGAGGGAAAATAAAACAACATTTCTTGGAAGGAAAGGATGGAGGCAATTCTCGAAGATAATGGCTTAAAGGAATTCATTGACAGCGATGTTCCTAAGCCCACTTCGACAGATGCTGCATTACTTGATGCATGGAAAAAGAAAGTGGAAAAGGTGAGAAGGATTCAGTTGGAAGGTGTACGAGACCACATTACCTCAAGTCTTCATGGGAAAGCCACACCATATTCTATGTGGAAGGCTTTGACGGATCTTTTCCAAAGCAACAGTGACCATAGGAAATTGGTGCTCAAAGATAAACTCAGGAAGATCAATATGGAAAAGGGCGACAACTTTCCAAAGTCTCTCACGAAGTTTGTCCAATGTCGGGATGAACTGGGGAGTGTGGGAATAATTTTTGCTGATAATGATTTGGTGAGCTTGGCTCTCTTGGGTCTTCCTAAGAGTTGGCACAATTATGAATACTTTGTCAACAGACGGGAAAAACTGCCAGATTGGGAACGACTGTGGTTCGATCTAGTGTAGGAGGAGTTCAAGCGGAACAACAGATATGGCTCTTCATCAAAGAATGATGATGAAGAGGATTGTGCTTTGGCTACTAAGGAAAAGAAGGGGAAGGGGAAGAAATTCCATTCTAAATCTGAGTCTAAAGGCAAGAAGCTAGATTTGTCCAAGGTGAAGTGTTTTCACTATCACAAACATGGGCATCTCACTACTAACTATCCACAGAAGAAGAAAATCAAGAAGGTTGCTAGAGCTACAGTTAGTGAGGCCCTTGCCTCACAATTTGAACTTGATTTCTCTTTGATCGCATGCATGGTGTCAAGTGCACTGGGATCGGTGTGGTATTTGAATAGTGGCGCTTCCTTCCACATGACGGGAGATAAGGAGCTTTTTAATGTCTTGGAGGAGAAATATCTCCAAATGCATATAGAGATGGGCGACGATGGATGATATAGGGTGACTTAAATTGGTACCATTACCTTCCATAGGGAGTCAGGTAAACCATTTCAATTGAAAGATTTTATGCATGTCCCAGGTTTGAAGAAAAAATTGGTCTCAGTTGCAATGTTGGAGGATAGAGGCTATGACGTTGCTTTCAATGATGGAAAAGCTTTACTGGGACATAAAAAAATGGGTCAAGCCAAGAGGATAGGGATTCGAGTTAAGAATCTCTACAAGTTGGAGGTAGATGGCTACGCTTCCATGATGGGCAAGGCAGAAAAAGTGGTGAGCCGGGATGAGGGCGAATTATGGCACAGGCGATTGGGCCATCTTCATCATGAAGCCTTGAAAGTCATGTAAAAAATATCTATTGGAATTCCAATGGGAGCACTTTCTCAGTTAGATCAGTGCAAGGGTTGCACCATGGGGAAGTATGTAAAGTCCACCTTTCATGGAAAGGAGAACCGTGCTTTAGTGATCCTGCAGAGAGTTCACATATATGTGTGTGGACCATTCTCGGTTGCTTCAACAACAAAACATAAGTATTATGTTATTTTTTTTTGATGAATTTTCTCGTAAATGATGGATCTTATTAATGCAGAAGAAGGATCAAACATTCTCAAAGTTCTATGAGTTTAAGGCATTTGTGGAGAAAGAGTTGGGGAAGCAAGTGAAGGATATTAGGAGCGATAATGGTGGAGAATACATCTCTAATGAATTCAAATGATTCTGCAACAAAGAAGGAATTTGAAGAGAACTCATAGCACCTCATAACCCACAACAAAATGGGGTCACTGAGAGGAAGAACATAACGATTGTGGGTGCAACACTAGCGATGTTGCATGATCAAGGCCTACCAATGCATTTGTGGATAGAAGCATGCAACACTGCGGTTTATGTGAAAAACGGTTGTCCTCATATAGTACTTGGCATGAGTACACCTGAAGAAGCTTTCATTGGTAAGAAACCGAATGTTTCACACTTTAAAATTTTTGGCTCATATGTTTATGTGCATGTGACCAAGAATTCCAGGAAGAAGTTGGAATATTTTTGGGGTACACATAAACACCCCATAATTATCGTGTTTATATGATTAATAGTAAGATGATTTTTATGCAACGGGATAGAAAATTCGATGAGGGGAAAGCCATGCAGTTGTCGCTTGAGAGGGAGGTAGACTTGCATGCAGAGGAGGAACTGTTGGTTCCAAAAAATGAGTCTCTAGATGTGGATCAGCCATAGGAGGAGGTTCATGGAGTGGAGGAGTCCACTCATGCAGAGCCAAACATCAGAACTGTCAGAAGGTGTACCATAGAAGTTGATAGGCTGAGACTTGATGCTGCACAGAATGTAGGATCCCCTACTTCACAGCACAGAAAAAGATAATCTCCTGACTGATTTATTGGATACATGACTCTCATGAGCGAATGTATTGTGACTGAGCCATCTTCCTTTCAGGAAGCAGTGTAGGAGCTTACATGGGTAGATGAAATGGTGGAGGAGCATGACTCCTTTGTCAAAAACAATGCTTGGGAAATTGTTCCAAGGCCAGTTGATAAATTAGTGGTAGGATTGAGATGGATCTACAAGGTAAAGCAAGCTGTTGATGGGAGTGTTGAGAAATACAAGGCTAGATTTATGGCCCAGGGCTTCTCATAGATCAAGGGGATTGATTATGAAGAAACCTTTGCACCTGTCACAAGGTATTCTTCCATAAGGACCATCCTTGCTCTCTCAGTGTAGATGGGTTGGTGCATTCATGAGATCGATGTGAAGACTGCATTTCTCAATGGGATCATTGAGGAAGAGTTGTAAATAGAGCATCCTGAAGGATTTGAGGTCTTCAGGAGTGAGTCACATGTGTGCCAACTCAAAAGAGTGTTGTATGGGATGGAGCAAGCACCCCATGCTTGGTACAATCAGATAGACATCTATTTCACCGGAATCGGCTTCACCAAAAGTGAAGCGAATGCAAACCTATACCAAATTGTGGTGGAGGGTAAGCTTTTAATCAATTTTATTTATGTTGATGATTTAATACTGACTAGTAATAAGTATTTGGTACACTCATGCAAGGATGACCTTGCAAACGAGTTCGAGATAAAGGATATGGGCCTCCTTCATTATTTCTTTGGATTGGAAATATGGCAGCGAGATGGTGAACTTTTTGTGTCTCAAGGCAAGTATGCAAGGGAGATACTAGGTAAGTTTCACATGGAGGGTTGCAAACCCAGGGATACTCCTCTTCTAGGAAACTAGAGGAAAGAGGACGCTACATCTAGAGAGGTAGTGGATTCTACTGTCTATTGATATTTAGTGGGTTCGTTGATGTATCTAGAACATTTGATATGTTTTTAACCAGCTAAGTCAAGAGATGGTTAAGCCTACCAAGCTCTTTTGGAAGGCGGGCAAGCATGTCCTAAGATACCTAAGGGGCACATCTTAGTATGGCTTATGGTACAGACAGACATATGAGGTGAAGTTGCATGGCTTCATGGATGTAGATTGGGCGGGAAGCGCAACAGAAAGAGAGAGCACATCAGGGGGGATCTTTAGTATCAGATCTACAGTTGTTTCTGGGTACATCAGTAAGCAAATATTCATGACACTCATTTCAGTGGAATCAGAATACATGGTAGCGAGTCAAGTTGCATGTGAAGCTATCTAGATGAGAAATATCTTGGTTGGTTTCTTTGGTTCTCATTTAGATCCTACAGTGATTCATTGTGATAATAATATTTTCATTAAACTCTCTATTAATCTTGTGTTTCATGATAGATCTAAGCATATAGATATCCGGTATCACCATATTAGATATTGTTTGTAGCGGAAGATCATGTTGCTTTAGTACATTCCTACGGAAGATCAGGATGCAGATATTTTGACGAAGGTGCTCACTAGGAGAAAATTCAAATACTATAGAGACGGGGTCGAGGTGAAGGATAATTCATTTCTTGTTGAGAGAGAGTGTTGAGATTCAATAAGAAGATCCTATGAAAATTATGCACCTACACTAGGATCGAGCCTCAGGCTATTTTTAGGTGGAGGTATATTTATAGATGCATGAGAAAATTATATTTATAGATTATTTCTATTTATATATGCATGAGAAAATTATATTTATAGATGATTTTCTATTTATAGATGTATATGTGAGTTCTATTTATAGATTGCATGTCTATTTATAGATGCATGTCGGCTATTATTATCCCTTAATATTAATTGGACAATAAACAATAATCTATTCTCAATGAGCACTTGGAAATAGTTAACTGAAGTGGAAAATTAGTTAGCTATAGGAAATTCAAGTTCAAAGGTTGGTTAGTGGGACATGCAAGTGGATTTAGTTGTAACTGATTGATTCGAAGTTGTAATAGAGTTGGAAGTGTAGTTATGTGAGTTGTAAAGTAGTTTAACTCATTTAAGTGAGTTAAACTCCGTTGTGCTAGTTGTAACTGAAGATACACTAGTGAGATATCAGTTAATTAATTATTAATTAATTCAAAATTAGTGGTCTCACATGCAACTAAAGATTTACTACTATTAACTAAATGCATGCCAGATCCAATGGAGACCTAGTTGAGATGTAGGTGAAAGGGACAGTTTGACTATCAGTTGTGACATTAGTGGGTGCACTCATGCAACCACACACACATTGGATGTTCCCATGAGGATCGCACATTCAATTCAAGCAAGATTCCATTAATTCAGGTATTTCTATCAATTGGGATTACACAGTGGAGGCAGGCTATCTGGAGGCAATAAATTGGCACATGAATTTGCCAATTTTTGTATGGCGGTGTCAGAAAATTGTATATTGTACTAAGAGCTCTTGGATTAGAGTTTTGTATGATATTGTTTCATGATCCATGATATATACATAATATATGATAGTGGGGTTTTTAGATTTATGCTTTCTCGGTCAAAACATCTGTGTTATGTGTGATTGATCTTTCTTCATGCTATTGCAATTGGCGATCGTGTTTTAAATTCAACAAAGATTTCTGTAGAAGTGATTCTGTATTTAACAGTGGCATATAATTTTTATATTAGGAGAATCCAGGCAATACATATTTTTTATTAAAATTTCTACATTTTCTCCATAACTTTTGGTATCAGAGCGCTGATCTTAAGGTTTTTCTGCCTCAAACAAATAATCTTGGAATTTTTATTATAATTTTTTTTCCGTGAAGCTTTAGACCATGAAATTTTCAAGTGAATGGGGATATACGTTTGGGTATAGGTAGCGTAAAGTAAGCTTGAAAGGCATGCAGAAAGTGGAAATACCAAGGTATTATTGGATTAGAGAAGGAATATATTTTTTGTTGTGCAAGCCCATTGTGACAATATTGTGAGTATTAACAAGAACTAGCTCAATGGTTAAAAGGAAACTGATTAATTTCTATGTGAAGGAGAGTGGCCTTCATGTCCTATACCATAATTTGAACCCTATTATCCATAAATGAGTCTTCCTCTTAGGGAATTGGATTTTTCTTGAGAGTGGCTATTTGCAAGAAAATTGGAGTGTATCCTTGGGTGGAGAGTGGCTCTCCCTTGTTCAACTTCCAAAAAATCTTAAAGTGACATAGATAAGTGTATTTATTTCCTATTTAATGAAATGATCTTATTTTCTCAATATTCATGAATTTTGTCAGGTTGCATTACTAAATATGTGTGAATCATGAACTAGAAGTATTGTTTAAGGGTGTTTGATTAATAGTTTTAAATTATTATGAGAATGAAATTTATATGTGGAAATATTCCTTAGATTATGTTTTCCTATAATAATTTTGAAGTATATTGTGTTGTGGAGAAGAAAAAAAAAGTTGAAATAAACTCTAAGGCTCTTTATTTATTTGTATTTTGAATGACCTTTACCAAACCAACTATGGGCTCGAGCAATTGAGTTGTATTCTAATGATGGGATAATTTTTTTTCTCTAGAGATAAGACAAAATATCAGACTCTTTGTTTGTAAGGGTTTAAAGTTGAAGTGTGAAGTCATAGTCCCGAGGAGTGCATAGGGTCTCATTTAGCTGGGGGGGATTTTGGATTTGGCCATGGACCATCTCTTTGTCTTCTTTAGAGAATGTTGTGCCCAACAACCTTCCCCTCAAAATTAGAAAAGGAAAAATAATTGCGAGGGGCCCCTCCACCATTTTCCCATAAGTTCAAAGGGTGCTACCAAAGAGTCCCTTGAAGAATCCTACCGATAGGTTCTAAGGCCCTAGAAACACTTATTGGATAATTATTCCATGTTTTTTCCATGCCCTATATCATACAACAGAGGCCATAAAATAAAATTTTAACCAACTCTTGAACCATATTTTCCCCGAATTCCTGATGTCAACGCCACATTGGAGAATTATTCCATACCTTTGTGATGGACCGTATCAAACATTAGAGATAATAAGGAAATCATGTAACAACTTTATAATATTCATTTTTCTCAATCCCCAGTCGTCGATGCTTTATCAAAAAACTATTGTCGGGCAATTCTTGATAATCGTTCATGTGATTTTCTCAACCACTCGTTCCCAACACTAATAGTCAGGAATATTGGATCTTGTCTTCTATTTTCCACAAAAACTCAAACTTTTCCATTATAAAATGTTTCCCATGTGACACTTCCATAGAAGGAGTAACCCATTACCTTTAAAATATTCAACCTCGATGTTCCCACCTGCTCTTAATCATGATCAGACCTATATCGTCATATTTGCCTCCATTTCATTCCATTTAATCCCATTAAATGTGTTTCCTTCGATGTGTCGCCATCAGAAAGAAAACATCACTGTGAACACAATAATCTGTTATTTTAACTCTCTGACCACATTCTTCTTCTTGCATGAAGTAGAATTTATGTGGTAATAAATGTGTTGAAGTACCTGGATTGCATTAAATATTTCCCATAGTTTCCATTAAGTTCTATATATGAGGGTTTTAAACCCTATTTTTACCCACCCTTCACTAATTATTTACATAATTCTCTCTCTGTCTTGTCTTCTGGTAATAATAGAGTTGTCCTCTCAGTTGATAGTTTAGTTGTGATTAATTGCAAGTCCTTTAGAGTAAGAAGCTTTACCTTTTCATTAATATTCTAATTAGGAATGGAACACGTGTTTTTTTTTTTACCCATAAAGAGTATATATTTTATATATTAAAACGTGCTTGCTTGCATGGAAAATGCAGAATTTTTACATCAAAATTTTGAATCTTTCCCTGGCTACAGATGATATGTTGATGCCAAATATTATTCGAGTTTTTTTTTCTAACCATTCCATGGTCAAAATTTATCACTATCTTCCTAATGCTCAATACATTACAGAACTGCAGTAACATGTATATACATGTATGTTTCAACATATAACAAAAATTAGTATAAGCAAGAGAGGTGCCTATTCCTCCATTGGGGCCAAAGTTTTGAAGTCCAGGGACTTTGGCTTCACATCCTCCTTCTTGCAACTTTAAACTAGCTTGAGATTTAGCTCATCAATCTCCTATCTAAGGGCTTCGACCTCATCCTCCAACCTTTGAATTTGCTCTCTTTTCTCTAGTTTACACTCTTCCATCTCAATAGCATCCTTATGGTGCTGATGCACACATATTTGTAGAATAGCTATATAATTCCTGAATTTTCCATGTTCTAGGGCACATAATATACAATTGATCTTACTGTTACCACCTCCCCAAGCCCAATTTTCAATAGCACTCCCTACCTAGGTCTTCAGGTACCCCAGGAACCCGAGCGAGTGCTCTCAGTGACATAGCTTCCTTTCCCACTCCTATTGATAGACATGAGGTTTTCCTTGGGTAGCCTAGCAAAAAAAGTATGAAAAAAAAAATTGAGATGCCCAACGGGCCCAAAAGGCCATTAGCAGACTAAATACACATCGAAACCGATACTAAGAGCCACATAGGCAACCATAAACCCAGAAAATGAGAAATTTACCAGACATTCAAGGCAAATTGCCCTAATTCTTGTCCTGACCGACTGAACCCAAAGCCCATCGAGAAAAATTGTGAGCCACCATAGCACTCCTAGTAGGACAAAAGACCCACCAAGACTCCATACAGACAGATAATTTTCATTGCGCTTAAACACCAGCCATGCCAACAGGAACAGAGTCGAGGACTCTTTATAGATCCCAGCCATAGGATACATGCTTCTGAATAGACCTTTATTCCTTTTATAGCCACTTAAAATATACCAACGTAAGTAGAACAACGTCTCAATACCATACCTGCTTGCATCCCAATGTTCATCCATAATTCTCCTGCCCTTCTCTTCTTCTCGCAAATCCATCTCCAGTTTCTTCACGCACTCAACTTACAAATTTCAGAGCTTGGGGAGTAAATGCATACCCCATTAGATCACCATTCTCATGTCGTAGAAGTTGCAGGAATTAGGTGGAGGGCGATCATAGTGCATGATGCCATGCTGGGGCATCATCACATTTTACGGCGCGCCAAGGGTGAATAGAGTGAGCAAAGGGAAGTAAATTCCGATAATATTGGGGGTGATAAATAAAACGTGAGGCCTAATGATACATGGCCAAATAGAAGAGGGCGGGAGGATGTGACAGCCATACATATCGAAGGGGATAAGGAGAAGGAAGAGGGAGGGGAGTAAGGGAGCATGGGGGGGAGGGGGAAGGGGAAGGGGGGGAGAGATAAGGGAGCGAGCGGTGAGGGAGGGGGAAGATGGGAGGCCAGAAATGTGGCAAAGGGTGAGATGAAGAAGGGTTGTACCAAGCCACCAAGTGGGTGGGGAAGAAGAGAGGGGATGGAAAGAAAAGGGGGGTGGGGGGCGGGGGGAGTGAAGAATGAGGGGGGTATGGGATTAATAGGCAGCCTTCTACCCCTAAGTTTTCTAAGTTGCAAGTCTTATTCCCATCGGCTTGGTCATAGTATAGCTCCACTTTAGGTTTCTTAGTCATGGTTACAGTATACATAGGTCACCTTCAATGTCATTCACCACAGTTGCTTCTTCTTTGATCCTACAAGCCATGTTGGCTTGTTTTCCAGCCTCCTTGTTGTTTCCTCCGAGAATATGGTAGAAGGTTACTTTGTCAAAGATAGGGGTCATTCCTTGGGCCTTCTTGATGACTTGATTAAGAATAGTGTTGTGAGATGGGGTATTATTCCTCATATGATTTATTATTATCATAAAATTTCCAAGGATTTCGAGCTCCTTAATGCTTTTATTGATGGCCAGATTCATTCCAAGGAGTAACCAATAGGCCTCTGCTTGATTGTTTTTTCTCCTGCCTAGACTCCAAGCATAACTATCTTTGATGTTTCCTTCGGTATTTATGAGAATCCATCCCCCTCCTGACACCCTAGGCTTTCCTTTTGAAGCCCCATTGAATTGCAGAGTCCAGATCCCAAAATTTTTTAGCCACACCTCCAATTATTTGGAGGATAGTATGAGGATCCACTGAGCACAAGGAAAGAAATCTTTTGTTTTGAGCTTCGGTTGAGCCTAAGATTAATCCAAGTGCTCATCCAAGCTGATTCATTTTGATCCAAGGATGGGTCATGCTCAGACCTATGCACTTCCATGCATTGCACGAGGGCTTTTAATGCCCCAAGATTGGTTGAAGGTACGATCATACGGAATATTGCCTTGTTCCTCATTAGTGAGATTTTCCAACATATATATTTTGGGAGAGGGGTACATATATTTTTAAAAGTTTCTTTGGCTTGAAGGGAGCCCAAGAAATATTTGGGCCAAGAATTGAAAAACAAGAGGATTTTTGTCGGCCACATGACCTTGCAGAATAAAGGGCCCAGAGCCACTACCTATAAATTCTTTGTTATTTGGAAATGAAAAAAATGTTGCTGGATAGATTATTATACTTGCTTACATAGGGGGAATTTTGAGGGACGTATATGGCCATGTTTTAGGAGGTTTTTAGTGGTTAATTTTTTTTTTGTGAGCCAAAACCCATCAGAAAAAGTTAACTTTCAAAATTTCATTTGGCTTCCATAATTGATTCCAGATAGAAGCTTTCAGAGGGATCTGAGCTTGGAAAAGAAGGTGTTCGTATCATCCTTTTACTAAGTATTTTCCTTTCTTCCAACTCTAATTGTATTTTGTAAATAGATTTATTGTGGCACATCCTCGTAAGTTCTCGATGATTTTATCCATTTAACTGATCAATTATTCAGGGATTTTCTCTATCTTCCATCTCTTCCACCTTCCATTCTAATCCCACTTAGATATTTGATCCAGATTTACTACTCCTCTTTTCCTTAGCAGATCTTGGAGAACCCTCAAATTGAGATTTAATTCTAGTGGGAGCAGACCTAGAATAAAGTCACTGAAAATTTTTATTGTGTTTCCTTTTCATGGGAATTTTCTAAGATTTCCCTTTATAATGCTCGAAGTGGCCCTAATAAGGGCCCTGATGGGGGAGCCCATCACTTTCACATCTCCACCTTCTTAGGTAGCTTATTGGAAAAATTACTTAGCTATGATCACTTGTGTCCACCACAAATTTGGCGAATGTATCATGTTCTAGTAGAGATTGTCTCCAAAAGAAGAATTATCCATCTCGAGCTCTCTAATCCCAATTATGCCATGCTGATTAGGGGATATAACCATTTTCCAGTTAACCAAGTGGTATTTCTTATTGTTGACCTTCCCACCTTCCCACAAGAATTTCCTTCTGACCATCCCCAATTGATGTAAGACATATTTTTGGGCTTGCAGTGCCGAGAATTGATATAGGGGGATGCCCGACAAGACACACTTCACAAGGATAATCATACCTCTGGTGTTGAGCCATATCCCACCCCAATTCACTATTTTTTCTTTTATTTTGTCCATAAATTTTTGTTAGGCGAGGGGGGCTACTCGCCTTAAAAAAATTGGAATTCCTAGGAAACCGAAGTCCTTCCAACCTCTCACTGCTTTAAAACCAAGGATATCCTCAATTTGTTTTCCCATATGACTTGAGATGTTCCAACTATATATGTGGCTATTGTTATCATTAGTATCTCCCCTTGAAGCCTTGATAAATTTGTCTAGGTTTCTTTTGAATTCTAGTTATCACCGAAGAAGCCCCCCCAAGAAGATGGTATCTTCCACAACTTGGACGTGGTTTATGCTTCTTATAGCCTCCTTGTACCTGATGTCTAGGAGATTCATTTAGATTCTTTCCTGTTCTAATTTATGACTTGAAGCTTCAACCATTATGTGTTGAGATTGCAACAAGATGATGAGCTTAGTGGAAAGGAGTCGCCTTCACTAAGTGGGCCCGCAGGCTATTTTTGATGCAAAGTCTATTTTTAGACATGTCGATCATATTCTATGAGTTGTAGGATGCTATTTGTGGATGTTTGGTCAAGTTGGAAAAATAGATGGACTTCTATTTTTAGACATATTGGGTGGAATCTATTTTTAGATTGCCAGTCTAAAAATAGATATGTCGAATGTTATTAGCTCTTAATAATATTTGGACTATAAACATTATCTTATTCTCTTGGAGCACTTCAGTTAAGTGCACAGATGTGGCACAGGAGCTGACAAAAGGAATTACGCTATTCCTAAGGGTTAAGTGGAGCTATTGCATGGATACTTCAGTTATAACTCATGTGACAGAGTTTGGTGGAGTTGATTGAGGAAGTTGGTGGAGTTGTATTCAGTTTAACTAATCTAAACATAGTTGAGCTATTTGTATTCAGTTTAACTAATTGATACAATTAGTGAGAGTGGTGTGAATTAATTATTAATTAATTCACTAATTATAAACTCATTAATCAACTAAAGAATGCATTAGTTAACTTCAGTGCATGGACAGTTTCAGTGGAGACCAATGCAAGAATAGGTGAAAGAGCAGGTTAACTATCAGTTGTGACTATACTATTGCTATTTGCAACACACAGATAGGCGGAGTAGCCCATGAGGATTGCGCAGTTCAAGCCAGGTGGTTTATCTATTTAATGAATCCATCCCATAGCATTAATTACGCAATAGAGGCTGGCTATCAAGTGGCAAAAGATTGGAGCATGTGTTTTGCTAGATCTAGCTTGATAGTGTGTAGCAATTGAGGGTGCGCATGAGAGCTTGTGAGGAGCTTTTGTACTATGATTGTTACATGATCTCCATGACATATAATATACAGATAGTTGGGGTTTTCAACTTTAAGCTTTCCCATTAAATACTGTGTTCATATGTGTGATTGTTTGTGGTTTTAATGTATGCATGCAATTGATTTTATTTCCACATGTGATGATCAATTGTAGAAGAGATTCTGTATTATGCATGAAGCTAAAATAGTGTGTGATCAGGAGAATCTAGGTGAATAATATCTCAGTTATTCAAATTTCTACATGGTATCAGAGCGTTATTGATCATTGGAGCAATTGCAAAACATTGAAGCGGTTGAGTTTTGTGCTGGTGGAATTCGAATTTGCAGCAGTGTTTTCTTGGTGTCGAAGTTGAGATGTCTTTCAACGGATTGCGATTAGAGTATGCCCTTGAGGGAAACTCAAATTATATTGCATGGAAGGACAGGATGGAGGCGGTGCTATATTACAATGGGTTGAAGGAGTTCATAGATGTTGAAGTCTCAAAGCCTACTTCTACTGATGCTGCCGTACTTGACGCTTGGCAAAAGAAGACAAAAAAGTTTCGAAGGATTCTGTTGGAGGGTGTGAAGGATCACATAGTGTCCCACCTTCATGGTAAGGCTTCTCCATTCTTGATGTGGAAATCCTTGATATATTTACTCCAAAGAAAGAGCGACCAGAGGAAGTTGGTGCTCAAGGATAGACTCAGAAACATAAAGATGGAGAAAGGCGACAGTATGCCCAAGTACCTCATGAAGTTCATCCAATGCAGGGATGAGATGGGAAGTGTGGGGGTGACTGTTGATGATGAGGACTTGGTGAGCTTGGATCTCCTTAGGCTTCTAAAGAGTTGGCACTCCTATCAGGACTCTGTCAATGGTCGGGAGAAATTTCCAGGATGGGAGCGACTTTGGTCGGATCTTGTGCAAGAGGAGATAAGGCGAAGTACCAGGGATGGATCTTCATCAAAGAACTCTGATGAAGAGAATTACGCTTTGGCTGCCAAAGAAAAGAAGGGGTGTTAGCGCTCAAATCTTCCTTAGGCTGAAGGAAGGCGAGGTTTGAGGCAACATCAAACCAAGCTCAGCCTCGTAGCTAGCCCTACGAGGACAGGAGAGGGCTCTCTCCAGTCAATCTCGATAAAATGAGCAATAGGGTGCGAGATGACTTAAAATGGGAACTGATTTTAGGCTAGTAAATAGATAAGAAAAGGGTTTTTAATAAATGTTTGGGTTTTCTAGGCTGCATGGGGATCAAGAATAGTATGAGCAAAGATCTAATCAAAGGCACAGATTATTCCATAAGGCGAGATAGGTATGAGGTTTTAGCAATCAATTTTGAAATAATATGAGATGAAAAGACTATTTAAAGAGCTGAAAAGGGCATTAATCAATGAGTCCTTTACAGACAAAAGAAAATTACACAAATACTGAATGCTCTTTCGAGGCAGAGCAAATAAATTGGGTTCTACCTCCCTTACTGTAAAGCATTTAGCTGGAAATGATAATGAATGAAACTATGAAACATTACAAAGACATATGAAACAGAAGAAAAACATATGCTAAACCTTCACACCACAAGAATCTTACAAATCAGAGCTGCGCCATTTAATTATTTCTCTATCAAACAACTGTACAATAAAACTCTCTATTTCTCCTCCACCAGCTTTCAGAACTCTGCTCTACAAGTGATTTACAATATATTAAATATAACTTCAGAGATGTGATAACTGATCGATGAAAATAGAACACTGTTACATCAATCATCACAAAAATAGGAAAAGTCTGCTCTAAAAGGAGTAGCGTTACATTTGTTTGTTAATAAATAATGGAGAGGCGGCAGCTGTAGCTGAAGACCCTTTAAATTTGTAACTGAAGACCAAAATAGACAGTACGCTCTGTTGTGGCAGATGTCTCCATTTAAATTTAAACTTTTCGCCTTTGACTGCCACTTGTTTTTCCTTTATTTTCTAACTTATTAACAAAATGCTATTTGAATAAAAACTAATCTTAATAAAAATAGTTTTTAAACTAAAATGATGACAACTGTGCTCGGAGAGGGTTGAATTTCTTGTAGTGTTCCAGGTTGCCTATTATCGATCTTTCAACATCCTTTGAAAAGGACCAAAGGCTCCCTCGATGCTTCACTACTTCTTCGATGCTTCACTACTTAAAACATCGATGAGGCATCAAGCAACGTCTTATTCCCATCCTCACCAACGAGAATGCTCCAAACAAAGCTCCAAGTTTCGCGTAACAGAAAGTTTAGATTTGGCGGCATTGCAAAAATACCATAGCCATCTTCATTAAAATCCACCATGTTGTTTACACCATAAACCGGTTTATCAAACCGGACTCCAACTTTATTGGGATTCTCATCCAG
The DNA here is from genome assembly GCA_034641835.2 of Pinus albicaulis. Lineage (NCBI taxonomy): Eukaryota > Viridiplantae > Streptophyta > Pinopsida > Pinales > Pinaceae > Pinus > Pinus albicaulis. The sequence goes on along the minus strand of CM076571.1, from coordinate 950,829,035 downwards.
CAAAAGTATCACTCGACCTTTGGTACCAATTGATGTCTCTTTGCTTCCGGTCCCAATTCCTGTATTCATCTCAAGAGAAAGGGAAACTCTTTTAATGAATTTTACTACTGAGACAGTGAAAACAAAATTCAAACAACTATCTGTGTATTCTTCAAATTGTTTGCAGGTGGATGGCATATTCTTCATGATCTCTCTATTTGTTTTCAGAGAGGATCCGGATATATCTCTGTGGATATCAATATCTGTTTTCATATTCAAAGCAACCATACATGGATTAACCACTTCATTATGAATCTCTGAATTTGTAGTGTTGATTCCATCAGAGGAATGTAAAGAAGAGCTAGATATCAACCGCTTTTTACGCTTTCCCTGCCCTCCAATCAAGGCCTCGGAAATTCCCAAGTTGGTTGCACCTGCACCATGTTCATTTTTCCTTTTTCTATTCTTAACAGAAACATTGACCGATTGGCTGCCTCTTCTATTCGATTTTCTTCTTGCTTCCAACTGTCTCCCTGTTTTTGTCCCAGGAGAAGAAGCCTCATGTTTAGTCAACAGCATAGTACAGACACCTTTACCAGAAATAGCAGTGCATGCAGATGCTTAACGGAGTTTCTCCTTCCAATTCCTCTGAGGCAAGCCCTCTGGAGTTGGTTCTGTCACCACCTGTTTCACATTAGGAGCTGCACACCATCACATTGATGTCCATCAATTTGTTTTCCATTGGTCAATTTCGGGGTCGAGTCTGAATCCTTATGAGTCGTTTCATTTTTCTTTTCCCGCTGTCTTGAAGATCGTCTGACAGAATTTGAGTTTTCATTTTCCAGTTTCTGGTGCAGTTTCTTTCCTATCTCTACATTTTGATGAGAAACATATGGTATGATGACGCTGTCATCTGCATTGATAACCTCGCTAGATGAAGAATTCCCTATCAATGTCGTGCATACCTTTGACACTTCAACCCATTTGTTTTCTATGAATTCGAGAAGGAGCCGCAATTTGGCATGATTAAATACCATATCTTCTCGTCTGCAAGAAGTATATTATATACTGTTGATTGTCGAGGACCTTCGTAACCACACCCACCAATATTTAGCATGAAATTGGACGCAAGAGAAAAAGTTTTGGCTCTGAGACTGTATGGGTAGCGCGCCTACCCAATGCGTAGCGCGCTTCAAGTGCGTAGCGTCCGTGGTTTTTAACATTGGCTGGGGATGTTATATGCGTAGCGCGCCCTATATGGGTAGCGCGCCTCCTCTGCGCGTAGCGTGCACCTCCAATGTCTGTCCACAACTTTGTAAAACACGATTTCGGCCTTCAACATCACCAGCTCGATTTCTGCCTTGAGGATTCGTGCAAATGAATTGTTTTCCATGGCTTATATGTGAAGAAAAATATCTCATTAAATCAAATTTGATTTTAAATTTGTTCCATAACCCACTTTTATAATGTTTGGCACTTTTTCACATTAATAAAAACTCTGCCTTTCAAATTCCCTTTTTGATTTTCTGAGCTTGATTGATGGCTCTTTTGTTGATTGTTTTGCAGGAGCTACTAAAAACTGACAAGATGACGAGGGCTGCCTGAAGAATTGTAAAATTTGGAACACCTTATCAATCGTGCTTTAAACAAACTTAATGATTTCTTCTTCAAAACAGAGTTTTGAAGAAGAAATGTCCTTCAGCATTATTAATGATGAGAACTTTTGAAATAAGAAAATTATTGAACCTTCCTCTGGCTTGCACATGTTATTTAAGCACTTCTGAATACAAAACCCCTGAGTCAAGAATTAAAATGGCTCTTTTTGACCCAAATGGCATTTAATGACTGCAAATAACAAGAAATGAACCTAGGTGAATTTGCCTCTGACAGTGGACTGACAAGACGGAGTCTAACATTGGCTCCAATGGGGATGGCAGCTGCAATTCCTTGAAGGTGCCAAGAATCTGCAGATCTTTGGGAGAGCAGACAGTGCCTCCATCCATTGGGCGATGGAATCATTATTGCAAGAAATCGACACAAGACTGATGACTATACTTTATTAACTGGAAAATCGACTCAAACTGACTCGATGCAAACTGAAATGACTAAATTAAAACAAAAACTTTATGAAAAGGGCAACAGTCCATCAAGATTTCAAATCATGATGACAACCACCTGCATACTGATGTGATATGTACAATCATGTGTAGTGTGCCTTCTAATGTAACCAATCCAACAGATGGTTTGAGAGGGTCTTGAAAATCCACGGAAACTGTTACAGCTTTATCTGGAGATCCAGCTGCAAAAATACAAGTATTCACTCCATTCTAATCTGAAAAAACATTTGATTTCTGAGGGATAGAAATGCACAGAGAGGTATCTGCCATCTGAGTTTTAGCTGTAGGTTCCTTGACCATGAGAAATTCTGGCATATATTCCTCAACTTCATGATCTAGGTCATTCTTAAACAAAAAACAATCTTCAAGATTATCAAACATGACAGCCTTATCATCTTTGTGAAAGAAAAAATTATCTGTTTGCTGATCTACAAAACTGATTACAAGACAGTCATATTTTTCAAAAGAGGAAGAAGTTTCACCAACACTTTCCTGACTATGTGTGCACTGCAAATCTGTTGTAGCTTGGGCTGTAACAAGACCTCTCAAAAGTAGATCTATCTCATCTTCAGACAAAGGAGACAATGATTTTTGTTTTCTTCTTCTTAAACAGTAATTATCTTCATATGACAGGGCATTCAAACTACCATTTATTACTGATTTATTGAAAGGAGATTTATCACTTACTTGCACAAAGATCTCATTCTGTTTTTCATGAACTGACTGGATTGCTTCTTCATGAAGGTTGTGTTCTAATGATGGACTGACAGTATGACTAAGAACATTTGGATCCATTACTGTGTCTTATGCATTCCAAATGATTTCAACAACATAGTTCTCTTTGATGGGCTTCAGCACAAGATATGCTTGGTCATCACAATCTGAATGTAGTTCTGAAATAGCTGACTGGACATTATCACAATCTGCAATCTGCATGTTGTCTTCTTCTGTGGGCAGATCTGAAACTACACTTTCTCTTTCATCATTTTCAGCCATATGGCCATCTTCAACCTGCTGATCTTGATTCTGCTGCAAAATTTCCTGATCATCTTGATGGGTATCCTCTAGGTTCTCTTCATGTTGCTGAAATGGATTTTCATATAGGGCTTCCATGATCTCATCATCCATGAAATTATCATCTTCATAATATTTCTCAAGACTTTCAATAAAAGTAGAAGCATGTTTGCAACAGTCATGAACTAAATTTAATGATGGATAAGATACTTGATATCTTTCAATGAACAGGGCATGAAAATCCTTTAAACAGTAAATACAAGCCAGCGGCAAATTTTCATACCAAGACTGAGCTTCACCTTCCAGAGTGGCCAGGAATATCTTCATCAAGCAATCTTCAGAAAAATCCACCTTCAACTTGCGAATATGCATGTGAAATCTAACTAGATGTAAAGCAACATCCTTCTTACCATCATCTTTAAACGTAGGAAGATTCCTTGACCAATCTAGCTTGGACATCTTATTCGGAAAACCTGGAATGTGATCTCGGCTCATGGGAGCATATCTTCTCGTGATTTGGTCCATCTTGAAAATCTCACAGCTACTGATCTCCCTGCAGTGAAGTCACCATGAAGGATTGATTGTCTGGATCTTTCAGTGAATGAAGTCGCCGGGTGAATGATTTCAGCCTTGCGGTGTCTGCTCGTTGTTCACCATCAACGATCAGATCTGAACTTTGTTATCCTTTACCGGGAAGGATTCCCCAGTATGGTCGCCACTATGTTAGCGCTCAAATCTGCCTTAGGCTGAAGGAAGGCAAGGTTCGAGGCAACATCAAACCAAGCTCAGCCTCGTAGCTAGCCCTACGAGGACAGGAGAGGGCTCTCTCCAGTCAATCTCGATAAAATGAGCAATAGGGTGCGAGATGACTTAAAATGGGAACTGATTGCTAGTAAATAGATAGAAAAGGGTTTTTAATAAATGTTTGGGTTTCTAGGTCACATGATCAAGAAATGAAGAGGAGAAAGATCAATCAAAGGCACAAACATTATTCCCATAAGGCGAGATAGGTATGAGGTTTCCAGCAATCAATTTTGAAATAATATAAGGATGAAAAGATCATTTAAAGAGCCGAAAAGGGCATTAATCAAATGAGTCCTTTGCTGCATTTAAGAAGATTACACAAATATCGAATGCTCTTTCGAGGCAGAGCAAATAAATTGGGTTCTACCTCCCTTACTATAAAGCATTCAGCTGGAAATGATAATGAATGAAACTATGAAACATTACAAAGACATATGAAACAGAAGAAAAACATATGCTAAACTTTCACACCACAAGAATCTTACAAATCAGAGCTGCGCCATTTATTTATTTCTCTGTCAAACAACTGTACAATAAAACTCTGTATTTCTCCTCCACCAGCTTTTCAGAACTCTCTCTTACAAGTGATTTACAATATATTAAATATAACTCAGAGATGCGATAACTGATCGATGAAAATAGTACACTATTACATCAATCATTACAAAAATAGGAAAAGTCTGCTCTAAAAGGAGTAGCGTTACATTTGTTTGTTAATAACTAATGGAGAGGCGGCAGCTGTAGCTGAAGACCCTTTAAATTTGTAACTGAAGACCAAAATAGACAGTACGCTTTGTTGTGGCAGATGTCTCCATTTAAATTTAAACTTTCCGCCTTTGATTGCCACTTGTTTTTCCTTTATTTTCTAACTTATTAACAAAATGCTATTTGAATAAAAACTAATCTTAATAAAAATAGTTTTTAAACTAAAATGATGACAACTGTGCTCGGAGAGGGTTGAATTTCTTGTAGTGTTCCAGGTTGCCTATTATCGATCTTTCAACATCGTTTATGAAAAGGACCAAAGGCTCCTTCAATGCTTCACTACTTAAAACATCAGTAAGGGCATCAAGCATTGTCTTATTCCCATCCTCACCAACAGAATGCTCCAAATGAAGCTCCAACACTGTATGAAAGTTTCATTGGCAGCATTGCAAAAATACCCATAGCCATCTTCACAAAAATCCACCATGTTGTTTACACCATAAACCGGTTTATCAAACCGGACTCCAACTTTATTGGGATTCTCATCCAGCAAAAGTATCACTCGACCTTTGGTACCAATTGATGGCTCTTTGCTTCCGGTCCCAATTCCTGTATTCGTCTCAAGAGAAAGGGAAACTCTTTTAATGAATTTTACTACTCAGACAGTGAAAACAAAATTCAAACAACTGTTTGTGTATTCTTCAAACTGTTTGCAGGTGGATGGCATATTCTTCATGATCTCTCTATTTGTTTTCAGAGAGGATCCGGATATATCTCTGTGGATATCAATATCTGTTTTCATATTCAAAGCAACCATACATGGATTAACCACTTCATTATGAGTCTCTGAAGTTGTAGTGTTGATTCCATCAGAGGAATGTAAAGAAGAGCTAGATATCAACCGCTTTTTACGCTTTCCCTGTCCTCCAATCAAGGCCTCGGAAATTCCCAAGTTGGTTGCACCTGCACCATGTTCATTTTTCCTTTTTCTATTCTTAACAGAAACATTGACCGATTGGCTGCCTCTTCTATTCGTTGTTCTTCTTGCTTCCAACTGTCTCCCTGTTTTTGTCCCAGGAGAAGAAGCCTCATGTTTAGTCAACAGCATAGTACAAACACCTTTACCAGAAATAGCAGTGCATGCAGATGCTTGACAGAGTTTCTCCTTCCAATTCCTCTGAGGCAAGCCCTCTGGAGTTGGTTCTGTCACCACTTGTTTCGCATTAGGAGCTGCACACCATCACACTGATGTCCATCACTTTGTTTTCCATTGGTCAATTTCAGGGTCGAGTCTGAATCCTTATGAGTTGTTTCATTTTGCTTTTCCCGTTGTCTTGAAGATCGTCTGACAGAATTTGAGTTTTCATTTTCCAGTTTCTGGTGCAGTTTCTTTCCTGTCTCTACATTTTGATGAGAAACATATGGTATGATGACGCTGTCATCTGCATTGATAACCTCACTACGTGAAGAATTCCCTATCAATGCCGTGCATACCTTTGACACTTCAACCTATTTGTTTTCTATGAATTCGAGAAGGAGCCGCAATTTGGCATGATTAAATACCATCTCTTCTTGTCTGCAAGAAGTATATTATATATTGTTGATTGTCGAGGACCTTCGTAACCACACCCACCAATATTTAGCATGAAATTGGACGCAAGAGCAAAAGTTTTGGCTCTGAGACTGTATGGGTAGCGCACCTACCCAATGCGTAGCGCGCTTCAAGTGCGTAGCGTCCGTGGTTTTTAACACTGGCTGGGGATGTTATATGTGTAGCACGCCCTATATGGGTAGCGCGCCTCCTCTGTGCGTACCGTGCACCTCCAATGTCTGTCCACAACTTTGCAAAACACGATTTCGGCCTTCAACATCACCAGCTCGATTTCTGCCTTGAGGATTCGTGCAAGTGAATTGTTTTCCATGGCTTATATGTGAAGAAAAATATCTCATAAAATCAGATTTGATTTTAAATTTGTTCCATAACCCACTTTTATAATGTTCGGCACTTTTTCACATTAATACAAACTCTGCCTTTCAAATTCCCTTTTTGATTTTCTGAGCTTGATTGATGGCTCTTCTGTTGATTGTTTTGCATGAGCTACTAAAAACTGACAAGATGACGAGGGCTGCCTGAAGAATTGTAAAATTTGGAACACCTTATCAATCGTGCTTTAAACAAACTTAATGATTTCTTCTTCAAAACAGAGTTTTGAAGAAGAAATTTCCTTCAACATTATTAATGATGAGAACTTTTGAAATAAGAAACTTATTGAACCTTCTGGCCTGCACATGTTATTGAAACACTTCTGAATACAAAACCCCAGAGTCAAGAATTAAAATGGCTCTTTTTGACCCAAATGGCATTTAATGACTGCAAATAACAAGAAATGAACCTAGGTGAATTTGCCTCTGAGAGTGGACTGACAAGACGGAGTCCTAACAAGGGGAAGAGCAAGAAAGCTTCTCAATCCGGTGCGAAAGGCAAGAAGCAGGACATTTCCAAGTGAAGTGATTTCATTGTCACCAACACGGACATTATGCCACTAATTGTCCACAGAAGAAGAAAAATAAGCAGGTTACTAGAATTGCAGCTGGAGAGGCCTTAGCCTCACAGTTTGAGCTGGATTTTTCATTGATCGCATGCTTGGTCTCAAGTGTGATGGGTTCAGTGTGGTTTCTTGACAGTGGCACGTCTTTTCACATGATAGGAGATCGATATTTGTTTACTGATCTGGATGAGAAAGATCTTGGAGTGCACATCGAGATGGGCGATGATGGTAGATACAGTGCGATCTATATCGGTACCATTTCCTTTGAGAGGGAGTCTGGTAAACCCTTCGTATTGAAGGAAGTGATGCATGTTTCAATATTGAAGAAGAATCTTATCTCTTGTGCGATGTTAGAAAACAAGGGATATGATGTTGTCTTTAGCGAGGGAAAGGCCTTCCTGTGCATTAAGGCAACTGGTGAGACCCAGAGGATAGGGGTTCAAGTTAAGAACCTTTATCAATTACAGGTAGATGGCTGCGCAGCAATGGCAGGCAAGACAGAAGGAGTGGTGAGCCAGGATGATGACGAGTTGTGGCATCGGAGATTGGGCCACCTTCACCATGGAGCTTTGAAGTTACTGCAACATATTTCTACTGGGCTTCCTAAAGGCACTCTTGTGTAGTCATATTAGTGCAAGGGGTGTACCTTGGGAAAATTTGTGAAAGCCACCTTTCACAAGAAGGATAGTTGCGCCACGACGATCCTTGAGAGAATTCACACAAACGTGTGTGGACCTTTCTGGGTAGCTTCGACAGCAAAGCATAGGTATTATGTGATATTTTTTGATGATTTTTCTCGTAAGTGCTGGGTCTTCTTCATGCAGAAGAAGAGCGAGACATACTCAAAGTTTTGTGAGTTCAAGGCACTGGTTGAGAAAGAATCGGGGAAGCAGGTGAAGGCTCTAAGGAGCGATAATGGTGGTGAATTCATCTCTGGCGAATTCAAGGACTTTTGCAGCGCAGAAGGAATTTGAAGAGAGGTCATAGCACCTCATAATCCACATCAGAATGGGGTTGCTGAGCGGAAGAACAGAACGATCGTGGGTGTTGCACGGGCGATGTTGCATGATCAGGGCTTACCCATTCACTTGTGGGCGGAGGCATGCAATACTGCAATATATGTGCAGAACTGTTGTCCTCACAAGATACTTGGCATGAGTACACCTAAGGAGGCGTTTTCTGGTAAGAGGCCTGATATTTCCGATTTGAGGATTTTTGGTTCACCTGTTTACATTCATGTGACGAAGGATGCCAGGAAGAAGCTGGAGCCGACTGCAGAGGTTGGGATATTTTTGGGGTACACTGATACACCCCACAACTATCATGTGTATTTTCCAGACAGTCGCAAGACTGTTGTGTGACAGGATATGAAATTTCATGAGGAGAAAGCTATGAAGTGTTCGCTTGAGAGGGAGCCACACTTGCATGGAGATGAGGAGCTATTAGTTCTTAAGGATGAGTCTCAGGATGTGGATCAGCCACAAGATGAAGTTCATGGAGTGGAAGAGACCACTCAAGCAGCGCCAACCATCAGAGGGCGAAAGCGCACTACAGAAGCTGAGTGACTGGCTCAAAATGCAGAGAATATTGTAGGAGCACCTACATCACAGTGCAGACAGAGACAGTCACCTGACCGGTATATTGGATACATGGCTCTTATGAGAAAGTGTATCGTGACAGAGCCATCCTCTTTCGAGGAAGCTGTGGAGGACCTCGCATGGGTAGATGCCATGGTGGAAGAGTATGATTTGATTTTCGAGCTTGATACATGAGGTGTCCGAGGGTCGGAAGGAAATGGGTAGCATTTGTGATTCAGAGATGTGATTTTGAAATGGCTTGGAGCATTTGGCAGGAGTGTGAAAGTATAGGCAAGATTTGTTGCTGAGGCTTTTCACGGACGTTGAGGAGTGATTATGGGTACTGCACTGTTTACGCAGAGAAACTGCGCATATGGACGATTCTTGCTCTCTCGGTCACCAGAGATGTGGTACATTCATGAGATGGATGTGAAAATTGCGTTCTCAATGTTGTGAATTTAAGAGAGGGTATGCATAGTGGCTTAAAGGTTTTGATATCTTCGACGATAAATTCGCACTGTTGTGCGGGCTCGAAGCGTTGTAGGTTGGAAATGGCTTTCATGCTTGGTACACACGAATATACCGATTATTTCATAGGACTTGGATTCCTCGAGCAGAGCGAATCAAGACCTCTGCAGTTGTGGTGGAGGGGAAGTTGCTGATCATTGTACTTTATGTAGATGATCTGATTTTGACGGGTGATGAGCTGTTGATACTTTCATGCAAGGAGGATCTTGCTAGAGAGTTTGAGATGAAGGACTTGGGCCTCCTTCATTATTTCATGGGATTGGAAATTTGGCAGCGCAGTGATGGACTGTTTGTTTCTCAGGGTAAGTATGCCCGGGAGATACTGGAGAAGTTCAACATGCATGGCTGCAAGCCTGTTGATACTCCTCTTCCTGGTGGTTGGAGGAAGGAGGATGCTACTTCAGCGGAGGTAGTGGATGCCACTGTTTATCGACAGTTGGTGGGGTCCCTTATGTATCTGGTCAATACACAACCCGACATATGTTATGCTGTTAACCAGCTTTCACAAGCTATGTTTAAGCCTACCAAGATCTTTTAGAAGGCGGGGAAGCATGTATTGAGATATCTTAGAGGCACATTAGGATATGGATTGTGGTACAGACAGTCGGATGAGGTGAAGCTATGTGGCTTTACGGATGCAGATTGGGCAGGGAGCCCAACGGACAGAAAGAGCACATCTGGAGGGATTTTCAGTATCGGGTCGACAGTAGTTTCTTGGTATAGCAGGAAGCAGAGATCCGTGCTTTCAGTTTGGCGGGCGAGTATATGGTAGCGATTTTGGTTGCATGCGAGGCTATATGGATGAGGAAGATCCTGGTCGAGTTGTTCGGTTCACACTTAAATCCTACTGTGATTTATTGTGATAATCAGAGTTGCATTAAACTCTCGGTTAATCTGGTATTTCATGATAGATCTCGCTTACATTGTCGCTAAGTTTGTTAGTCTCAAAAATGTTTTCCATATTCATACATATTTCCATTATGTCTTGTATTTTAAACTCTTATTTCCTTGTATGGGCAAAACCCTACAGCCAGTAACCATTTTTCATAAATATATGGGTTAGGATCCTTGTTTTCCAAAGTTATTTATTTTATGTATTTAAAGTGAATTTATGATTAGAAACTAGAAAATTAACATAGTTTCATATATCTATATATGTGTTGTGAGTTTTGCGACATGTGTAGGTCAAAAAGGAGACTTCTAGAAGACTCTTATGTGGCACTCTAAGGCCAAATTCGAATTTGGTTGGAGAAGATCATGGGATCATGAAAACATGTGTCTCACTTCCTTGTTGTATTGAAACTCTAAGAGGATATGTGTCTCACTTCTTAGTTGTGTTGAAACCCTTCTAGAAAGACATGTGTCTTATCATTTCCTATTTTGATTGTAACTCTAAGAGATGGAGGGAGAGATTCATGGACTCTCATTAATGAGATAACTCCTCATATTTTGTATAAATAGGAGAAGCTTTCTCCTATCAAGGGTAATGAAAAAGTAGTGAAAAATAGGAGGAGAGAAAGGAATAGAGAATCTTTTGTAAGAAAGTTTAAGATGGAATGGGATGTAGATTTGTGAGTTTTTCAATAGAGAAATTTAGTTCTTTGATGCTGTTTTGATTACAATTTTAAGAAGCTGAAGAAGGATTACACCAAATTGGTAGCAGAGGGCCCCTGCTATCCAAGGAGGCTTCTACATGCTTTCTAGATAAGTATCTTTTAATTCATGTCTTGCATTATTTGTTTAACTAACAGACTCTCATGATGTTATAGTTAGTCTTTTTCTTAAAAGCTTTTCCAACATATCTCTATTCATGGAATGGATTTAATTGTGACATCTTGAGTTACCAGCACTTTAGTTTTTTTTGTTATTTAGATTAAAAGATCCTCATTATCTTACAACCATTATTTTTCTTAAAAGCTCTTCCAACATATCAATATTAGGTGAAAGAGATTTGGTTGTATTATGTTGAGTTAATTAGCATTTTTTGTTTTGCAATTAGATTAAAAGATTCTCATTATCTTACAATCATTCTTTTTCTTAAAACGCTATTCCAACATATCAATATTAGATGAAAGAGCTTTGGTTGTATTATGTTGAGTTAATTAGTATTTTCTGTTTTGCAATTAGATTAAACAATCCTTATTATCTTACAATCATTCTTTTTCTTAAAATGCTCTTTCAACATATCAATATTAGATGAAAGAGATTTGGTTGTATTATGTTGAGTTAATTAGCATTTTCTGTTTTGCAATTAGATTAAAAGATCCTCATTATCTTACAATCATTCTTTTTTTTAAAACGCTCTTCCAACATATCAATATTAGATGAAAGAGATTTGGTTGTATCATGTTGAGTTAATTAACATTTTCTGTTTTGCAATTAGATTAAAAGATCCTCATTATCTTACAATCATTCTTTTTCTTAAAAAGCTCTTCCAATATATCAATATTAGATGAAAGAGATTTGGTTGTATTATGTTGAGTTACATTTCATGTTCATTCGCAAGCTAGGATATCCATGGATTAGAATGTTTTGTTTTTCACCATTTTCTTAATTAGGGATAGAATTTACAATTACACTCTGTTTTGAGTCTAAGGTTTTCTTTTCTTTTCTTTTTGACATAGATTTGATTTCATCTTTTGAACATAAGTACTAAAAAGACAAAACCCCCAAAAACATCAATAAAATACATACAACGAAGTAAGGAAGAGGTCACTTAAGCACATATAGTGCACCACACTTCATCAGTTTACTAGCCCTAGTTGATAATTTATGTTAGCAATTTAGGACACTAAATTGACTACACATTTTGGCGCCGTTGCCGGAGAAGTGTAATTAAGAGACCTTATTTCTTACATCTAAAAAAAAAAATTAATAATTCTTGAGTATGCTCTTCTTCTGCACTTTGTGTGATCTGGAGGATCAGAAAAAAGATTGTTATGTAAAAAAAAATTAATAATTCTTGAGTATGCTCTCCTCCTGCATTTTGTATGATCTGGAGGATTAGAAAAAGAATTGTTATGTAAAAAAAAATAAAAAAAATGAGACAAAATAAACTTGATCATTTCAATTGATTCAGTATAAAAAAATAAAAAAATGAAAAAAATTCCAATACATTGTTTTTTTTAATGAAATATATATGTGTATTTTTAAATTTTTTGAAAATATAACATACATAATTTTATTAAACAAATCAATTAAAAAAAAAAAAAAAATTGTTTTGTTTACTAAAATATATATGTATATTTTTAAATTTTTGAAAATATATATATAATTTTAATAACAAATCATTAAAAAAAATAAAAAAATTGAATAAATGGTTTTGTTTAGTAAAACATATATGTATATTTTTAATTTTTGAAAATATAACATATGTAGTTTTATTAACAAAACAAATAAAAAACAAAAACAAAACAATCACAAATCAATAAACAACCAAACATAAACAAAAATCAATGAAATGGCCATGGCATTTAAAAAAAAAAAATTGAACAATAAAACAAACGCCAAAGTTTCTCCACGTTGTGAACCTTTGCACAGGCTTGTAACACCACCTAAACAAAGGGCTAAAGAAAGAATGCGAGAATTAGTACCCCAAAAGAATTCTGAGAGCGAGCCTTACAGTCTTGTTGAAGTTGAAAGGGATTTCCTATCTGTTAGCAAACGCTACTCAAGACTCTATATATCTCCAGAGTTTTCCAAGCTTGTTGTGAACTGGTTAAAGGAAAAACTTGATATTTCATTAAAAACACCAGTCAACTTTGAGCATGATGCTGTAGTAGAGGATGAGAGCGTTCCAAAGGAGTCTTCATCAAAGTCGTCTGACAACCGAAACTGCAAAAGTCGGCTTTGATGCCCAAAAATGATGGAAAATTCAAGCCATGCATGAGAATCCTGCTTCGATATTAATCTGTAAACAAAAACATGAAATTTCAAATGTTATTTGTATAGATGCAAGCCGAAATCTGTTGGAAAGATCCTCACTAGTCAATGAGCATGATATGGAACAATTGAACAGATTAATTATCAGAAACTGAGACTGCAAAAATAGCAATGCAGTATCTTGCAGCTCTGAGCTTATGACAGCATTATCGACCCATAGGATTCGAGCTGGAAATGAAGACGTTGTGCAAAGGCTTACTCATTCTCAGGAGATGCTTTAACAAATGCAATATATGCAAATTTATTTGACTGGCTTGTAGAGCATATCAACAAGTCACTAGAAGCAGGAAAACGACGCACAGGCAGATCCATAAGTATTCTTGATATCTATGGATTTGAGTCTTTTGACAAGAACAGTTTTGAACAGCTTTGCATAAACTATGCGAATGAGAGACTTCAACAAAACTTTAATCGCCATTTGTTCAAGCTTGAACAAGAGGAATATAGTATAGATGGCATTGACTGGACAAAAGTGGAGTTTGAAGACAATCAGGAGTGTTTAGATTTCATTGAAAAGTGGTGAGAGTGGTGCAGGTAAAATCTTATGGAACTAACCAGAAAACGATTTTTGCCGGAGCATCTCCAGAAACGCAATTTTATTTGACACGTCAATTTGAAACGAATTTTCTGATCGATTAAAGATGAATTTAAAAAATCCACGACATGGGTTTTTTCGCTAATAGGGTCAATTAGATAACCCAGAAATCGTTTTACGAAATTCGTGGCAGTCTAAGAGAATTTATCGGTTCTTTGAAGCCCATTTTTTCTTGCCGCGTGAGGGAAAACGGTTTTTTTTTGCACAGTGGAGAGTTTGAAAACGACACTTTGCATTGATAATCCGGTTTCCTGATCTCCAAGAAGAAGAATCTAAGTTGAACACAAATTCTATTGAAGTCAATCCACAACAGACCTCCACTGAAATTTTCCAACTGGCGCTTTCCAAGAAATTGTTGATGCATATGGCATCGCAATGTATCACGAAGCAAATCCTACAGTATGCACAATCATCACGTTTCGTTTTTGTTTGCTGTTATGTTTGGTGATTGGGGTCATGGCCTATGTTTATTGTTTGCAACATTGGTGCTCATTTGTAGAGAAAAAAAAAAAAAACTTGGACGTCAAAAACTTGGAGACATTATGGAGAATGGCATTCATGTTTTTAGTTTTAATTTTCTTATTTAATAAATTGTTTTGTTTAATAAAATTATATATGTATATATTTTTTTTAAAAATGTAACATATATAATATTTTAAAATAAAAATAAAAATTTGCATTTCTCTTTTTCAATTTTGTTTTGATTAATAAAAATAAAAATAAAAAATAAAAAATTTAATAATTTTGAATCAATGAAATGAATAAGTTATTTGCTCACTTTTTCTGAAGGTATTAATTAATTTTGGACTGATGATGAAAGATGAATGACTAACCTTTTATTCAAGATTTTTAGCTACAAAAACCGTCGACATTCTGCAGCTAAAGTCCAATTCCGCAGAAGAAAAAACCACATTGTTCAAATCAGCCTAACTTTCTCATACAAAATCAGATTTTGATAATTCAAGTATCGTTGGAAAGGTCTCAACAAGATCTACACAATGAGAAATCCATCATTAGAGTTTGAAATGGTAAATAATGAAATAAATTTCTGAAAAGAAGAAACATTCAACTTGAGGCATTAATTCCAAAACATGTATAAATTCTTTTGATTTTTCCTTTGAGAGCCTGTTTCATTAATACAAATTCTTAGTTTTGTGTGTAAATATCATAACTAGAGAGATTGATCACCTCTCTCCTTTGATAATCTTACATTCAATTGTAGAGGAAGTATTAGTTTTTTTTGCAGGTTCCAGGAGGAAGGACAAATGACTACAAGAGAATGGTGTCTCTCTAAGAGACTAATTTGTTTCATAAGATGATGATCAGCAACAAAGAAGAAATATGCTGATGCAAAATCAGATCCAAACACTTGAAAATTTTTTAGATACTATTGTCTCCATCACATCCATACCTCATAATAAACCATTCACCTCATTTCACTTCATATTTTCCATTTACATTCACATCCACTTTCCATTTCCTTTTGTCCATTCATAACTCACAAATAAAAGCAAGAGGTTCATTCACATGCTTATTGCCATTGCCATTTCTACTCTCCATTGCCATCTTCCATTTTCATCTTCCGTTTCTTGTCATTTTCATTCCGCAAATAAGCCCTGCTTCAATGCAAATTATTGAGTCCATAGTCCTTTGAGTCTAAGTTCTTTGTAAAAACACCTTGAGGCTTGCATGTCTTAATGGCAAGTTCTCATGCTGACAAACAATGAGAATACATTAATGTCCCTTGTTCGTCAGATCTTCTAGGTGACTCGACATCAGCAAAATCATTCGTACCTAGCAAGATGTGTTTGGGCATCTTGACTCTCATTGTCATTAATGGTGAGAGTTCTCGTGTTGACTAGTGGCATCCATTAATGGCCACTAAGTCAACAATTTCCTACTATGTTCGACATCAGAACATCTTTTCACATAGTAAGAATTGTGCCAATGAGTTTTGAAGACATGAAGACTATTATTTTCAGCATTTTGGAGCAGATTCAACAAGTTTTAGTAGAAGCAATAAAAAGTCATCTCATCTCTTTATCCATGACTCCTCTTGTTCAGCCACTTGAAGAAGAATATGATCAGAATTTTGCAGCCACCACACATACACAACTCATCCACATTTAAGGTAAGTGAAGGTATTTTGTTTTCTAATTTTTAGTCATGTAATTCATTAGAATGCTAAAATTGTAACTTTGGAAAAATTCCTCACTCCCTTTTTCACATTGTCATATCTTTAGTTAGGGGGAAGGGACATCATTTCATATCCACATGTCATACACTATCACACATTTTCATTTCGTTTCCACCCACATATACTTTCCAACCAACTATTGTTGCAACATGATCCGAAAGATTATATGCCTTGCAAATGATCAATTCATTGATGAAGTAATTGATTCTAAATGTTTTCATGAACTTTGATGCAACAAAGAAAATAAAGCATTGTTACACAAGAACTATTGCTCCAAAAAAAAAAATTTGGTTGTTACACAAGAACCAACTAAAAAAAAAAAATTGTTGCAATCAAATCTATTATACTTTGCCAAAAAGGAAAATATCAAGAAGCAAAGTTTGGAACGAATCTATATGAGTCAAAACTCATAAAAGATCAACTCATGGACAAATGAATCATTGCAATAGTTGCATGAGGACATGCAACAACTTCAGTTGGGGGGTATGTTGAGTCTCAAAAGTGTTCTCCATATTCATACATATTTCCATTATGTCATAACCATTTAAGCTCTTATTTCATAGCCATTTGACCTAAAACCCTACATCAAGTAACCATTTTCATAAATATATGGGTTAGGATCCTTGTTTTCCAAAGTTATTTATTTTATGTATTTAAAGTGAAATTATGATTAGAAACTAGAAAATTAACATAGTTTCATATATCTATATATGTATTATGAGTTTTGTGACATGTGTAGGTCAAAAATGAGACTTCTAGAAGACCCTTATGTGGCACTCTAAGGACAAATTCGAATTTGGTTGGAGAAGATCATGGGATCAAGAGGATATGTGTCTCATTTCCTTGTTGTATTGAAACTCTAAGAGGATATGTGTCTCATTTCTTGGTTGTGTTGAAACTCTAGAAAGACATGTGTCTTATCATTTCCTATTTTGATTGTAACTCTAGAGATGGAGGGAGAGATTCATGGACTCCCATTAATGAGATAACTCCTCATATTTTGTATAAATAGGAGAAACTTTCTCCTATCAAGGGTAATGAAAAAGTAGTGAAAAATAGGAGAAGGAGAGAAAGGAATAGAGAGTCTTTTGTAACAAAGTTTAAGATGGAATGGGATGTAGATTTGTGAGTTTTTCAATAGAGAAATTCAGTTCTTTGATGCTGTTTTGATTACAATTTCAAGGAGCTAAAGAAGGATTACACCAAATTGGTAGCAGAGGGCCCCTACTATCCAAGGAGGATTCTACATGCTTTCTAGATAAGTAGCTTTTAATTCATGTATTGCATTATTTGTTTAACTAACAGACCCTCATGATGTTATGATTAGTCTTTTCTTAGCCAAGTTTAGTCTTTTCTTAAAAGCTTTCAACATATCTCTAACTATGAATGATTTAATTGTGACATCTTGATTCTTACACTTTAGTTTTTGTTGACAGAGCTTAAAGTCCATATTATGTAATATGTTATTTTCTTAAAAGCTCTTTCAACATATCAATGAATATGAAAGAGATTTGGTTGTATTATGTTGAGTTAATTAGAATTTTTGTTTTGAAATTAGATTAAAAAGTCCGTCATTACTCATACACAATTAATCTTTTTCTTGAAAAACAACAACATATCAATATTAAATGAAGAAGTTTAAGTTATATTAACAAGTTAATTAATGTTTTACATTTTAACGATTAGATTAAAAGATCCTCATTATCTTACAACCCTTCTTTTTCTTAAACGCTCTTCCAACATATCAATATTAGATGAAAGAGATTTGGTTGTATGATGTTGAGTTAATTAGCATTTCCTGTTTTGCAATTAGATTAAAAGATCCTCATTATCTTACAACCCTTCTTTTTCTTAAACGCTCTTCCAACATATCAATATTAGATGAAAGAGATTTGGTTGTATTATGTTGGTTTCATTATTTCTTTAATTAGATTAAAGATCCTTATTATCTTACAATCATTCTTTTTCTTAAAAAACTCTTCCAATATATTAATATTAGATAGAAAGAGATTTGGTTGTATTATGTTGATTACATTTCATATTCATTGCGCAAGCTAGGACTTCTGCTGAATGGGAATGTTATGTTTTTCACCATTTTCTTAATTAGAGATAGAATTTACAATTACACTTTCATTTTTGAGTCTAAAGTTTTGTTCTATATGCTGACTATACAGATTGATTTATATCACATGAACCTTATTTAAAGGGCAAAACCCCAAAAACGTAATAAAATACATACAACGAAGTAAGGAAGATGTCACTTAAGCACATATGGTGCACACACTTCATCAGAGTTTAATACAGTTGATAATTTATGTTAGCAATTTAGGACCACTAAATTATTCCCCACATCTCTTCATATGAGAGGGGATTGTGTGTAGTGGAAGGTCATGTTACTTTCATACATTCCCACGGAGGATCAGGATGCTGATATCTTGACGAAGGCACTCACCAGGAGCAAATTCGAATACCACAGGGGCAGGATAGGGGTTGCAGATAATCCATATCTTGTTGAGAGGGAGTATTGAGATTGCAACAAGATGATGAGCTTAGTGGAAAGGAGTCGCCTTCACTAAGTGGGCCCGCAGGCTATTTTTGGCGCAAAGTCTATTTTTAGACTATGTCTATTTTAGACATATGGATCATGTTCTATGAGTTGCAGGATGCTATTTGTGGATGGTTGGTCAAGTTGGAAAAAATAGATGGACTTCTATTTTTAGACATATTGGGCGGAATCTATTTTTAGATTGCCAGTCT
Source organism: Pinus albicaulis (assembly GCA_034641835.2). NCBI lineage: Eukaryota > Viridiplantae > Streptophyta > Pinopsida > Pinales > Pinaceae > Pinus > Pinus albicaulis. Next base: position 950,810,271 of record CM076571.1, on the reverse strand, counting down.
AAAAATAGATATGTCGAATATTATTAGCTCTTAATAATATTTAGACTCTAAAAATTATCTTATTCTCTTGGAGCACTTCAGTTAAGTGCACAGATGTGGCACAGGAGCTGACAGAAGGAATTACGCTATTCCTGAGGGTTATGTGGAGCTATTGCATGGATACTTCGGTTAGAACTCATGTGACAAAGTTTGGTGGAGTTGATTGAGGAAGTTAGTGGAGTTGTATTCAGTTTAACTAATCTAAACATAGTTGAGCTATTTGTATCTAGTTTAACTGATTGATACAATTAGTGAGAGTGGTGTGAATTAATTATTAATTAATTTACTAATTATAAACTCATTAATCAACTAAAGAATACATCAGTTAACTTCAGTGCATGGACAGTTTCAGTGGAGACCAGTGCAGAGATAGGTGAAAGAGCAGGTTAACTATCAGTTGTGACTATACAGTTTCTATTTGCAACACACAGATAGGTGGAGAAGCCCATGAGGATTGCGCAGTACAAGCCGGGTGGTTTATCTATTTAATGAAGCCATCCCATAGCATTGATTACGCAATAGAGGCTGGCTATCAAGTGGCAAAAGATTGGAGCATGTGTTTTGCTAGATCTAGCTTGATAGTGTGTAGCAATTGAGGGTGTGCATGAGAGCTTGTGAGGAGCTTTTGTAATATGATTGTTACATGATCTCCATGACATATAATATACAGATATTTGGGGTTTTCAGCTTTAAGCTTTCCCATTAAATACTGTGTTCATATGTATGATTGTTTGTGGTTTTAATGTATGCATGCAATTGATTTTATTTCCGCATGTGATGATCAATTGTAGAAGAGATTCTGTACTATGCATGAAGCTAAAATAGTGTGTTATCAGGAGAATCTCGGTGAATAATATCTCAGTTATTCAAATTTCTACATTATGATGTATAGGAATGGGGAGAGGGGGTACCCTTGTCGCAACCCACTGGAAGCTTTGAATAACCCATCCACTCTACCATTGACTAGTGGAGAAATCCAGGGAGAGGAGATACATTTTTTGATCCATCTTATGAAATTTTCCTACATTCCCATTTTCTTGAGGATTTTCCAAAGGAACTTGTGTTTTACCCTGTCGAAGGCATTGGCCATATCTAGCTTAATAATAATTCCTTCGTCCACTCTGCGCCAGCTTGAGTCTCTAGCCTCTTGTATGAGAATAATGTTGTCAAAAATTTTCTTTCTCAGCACAAGCCCCCCTTGGTTTTCGGAGATCAAAAGAGGTAGCAAGGGCTTGAGTCTAAGAGCTAAGATTTTTGAAAATATTTTATAGGAGACATTACAAGGGGAGATAGGCCTGAATATTAAGAAGGAGGAGGGGTTGGCCTCTTTTTGGATCAAGGACAGGAAAGAGGAATTGATGCCCCCTCCCATCACATAATTCCTAAAATAATATCCTGCCATTCTGCATAAGTATTTCTGGATAACATCCTAGAAAGAGTGGTAGAAGCTAGAAGTGAACCCATCAGAGCCAGGGGATTTGTCCGTGGGGAAGGAGTATACCACTCTCTTAATTTCCTCATTCCTGGGTGGGAGAGTAAGTTTTAGATTCATCTCCATCGAGATAACTTCTGGAATGGAGTCCAGAAAAAAAATCCTCATCCTTTACCTCCCCAGTGGGTCAAATTTTATAAATATTCCCAAAGTACTCAACCGCAACCCCCTTAAGATCCTCGAAGCCCTTGATAATTTTCCCTCCATGGAAAATTTGTGATATCTTATTTTTTGATTCTATGAATTTGGCTTGTTTATGGAATAATTTGGTGTTTCTATCACCAGAACTCAGCCAATTATTCCTTGAATTAAGCCTCCAGTATGCTTCCTCACTCCTAAGGTTCGAGTGGAGGGTTTTGAAATTCTTTGTTTCTCACAGGATATTTGAGACACTAAAATATTCCTTTTCCATATTTCCTTGTTTTGATGCCAACTTTTCTTCCATGATTTTAATGCCCCCCATCCTCCCAGAGTAGTGTTATTTAGCCCATTTTTTTATATCTCTTTTTATTTTGCAAATTTTCATCTTGAAAATTGTGATCGGGATGCCATCCAACCACTCTTCCCAAGAGAGGGAAACCATATCCAAGAATTCCTGGGAATCAAGTCAAAAAGGAGAGAATATAAAGGGGATAGGGCCAAGGTCTTGCGGCAAGGTCAACTGGATACTAATCGAGTGGTGTTCAGAGCCTGCCCATGGGAGAATTGAGGATTCAAGGCATGCATTGAGGGCTATAATATTATCAGAGACAAGAAATCGATCAAGTATAGCTGCAATATGCCCCAACCCAAACCTCTTGTTGGTCCAAGTGTATAGGAAATTCTTTGGGTTAACATCAAATAGGTTGAGAGAAAGTATTAAGTCCTCCATATTTTCTTGGAAAGCATCACGGACAATAGTACTACCCCTCTTTTCATTGCGACCCATGGTAGTATTGAAGTCCCTCCTAGGATACAATTTTCACCATACGTAGAATATTTGATCTCCATTAGGGATTTCCAACACTCGTTTTTTTCACGGAAATGAGTGGGCATGTATACATTTATGATAGTGAAAGGTTTCTTAAGATCAATATTAGAAAAGGAGGTTGATATCCAATGAGTATATTTTATGGATCTTACCAGGTTGAGTTTCGCTCGGTTCCACAATGTACAAAGGCCTTTCGAAGCTCCTCGCAAACTTACTATCTCCATATTACTTTGTCTCCAAATATTGTTATGGGATGAGTGAAGATTTTTCTCATCCATATTTGTCTCCTACAGAAGTATAATAACTAGATTTTGTTTTTTGATAAGGGATTTAACTTCCCTTAATATTTTTCAGATCCAGTGCCCCTACAGTTCCAAGATATTATATTCATTAATCACTTTTTTTATTGCCTGCCCCCTTGATACAACCCATGTTGTTTCATTTTTTTACACCTCCTCATTTTTTCCCAAATCCCGCTAGCTAACAAGGGATAGTGTGTTGGAACCCTAATTCCTTGTCTTTTTCTTTCGTCTCTTTCCTAATTTCCTTGTTTTTCTTTCTCCCTGGTCGTTTTCCTTTCTCGCCTGCCTTCTTTGTCCTAGTCTTTGTCGGGATATCTTCCACAGAGCTAGGATGCATTGAAGTACCCAAGCCTACCTTTGATGATTGGAATCCTGCCTCACCATCTTCTTCGAAAGAGGAATCTTCATAAATACTAGACGAATTAGGACTTGAGCTTGTCTGTTTTATAATTTTGGAGGGTTGAGCCTCGAGGCCCGTCAAGGCTCTAAGGGATCCCTGAGAGGCCATTCCAAAGGGAGGATAAAAGCTGATAGATTTAGGAGCCTCACTAACAAAATCTAGATAAAATACCGACACCTCAAAGGTATTCTCTTGATCCAAACCCTGAGCTACAGTCGAACCCGCCCTCGGAGGGGGAGGGGAGGGACCCCTGCCCTAGGGGGCCGAACGGGTCTTAAGGGGGCCCAACGGTTGTGGATTCTTAGAGTTTTTTCTTCTCTTAACTTGTTTCCATTGTTCCTTTGGTTGTTATCGAGGTTGCGCTGATGTCTCATGGGATTTGGGGTAGTTTTGGCAAAGTGTTTGTACTCATCACACAACTTGTACTTGAAAGGAAACTGATCATATTCCACCTCCTGAACGTGTGTCTAACTATCCATACAATGGTAAAAAAAATTTGGGAGGCCCTTTTCAAGGTCTACCTCCACACAGATCCTAGTACAGGAGAAAAGGCCTTCTTTGGAATTTGAACAGTCAATGCACTTACCTAGGGAGTTACCAATCAGCCTGAAGGTAGCATCGTTCCACTAGTGGAGGGGAACGTAATGGAGTTTCACCCAAACCATGACCAAGGAAGGAAATTCGTGCTCTGGTTTGAAAATTGGGCTCCAACGATCCAGATATAGCCACTAGGTACCCATGAAATAAGGTTCACTATGAAACACTAGGTCCTGGTCAAGCTTCTTTTCAAAGTAAAAGTTAAATAACCCTTTCCCACAAAAGGAGGATATGACTGATCCTTTGATGAGGGGCTTCCAGTTCTTCTGCACCCAAAATTAAAACATACAGGGGGAAGGCCAAAGGCCCATGAATTGACCAATCAATCCCCTGTTTGCAAGCTGAAGACCGCGGGAGCGAGCCTGAGGAACACATATTTGAATCTTTGGGATTTTCGTAGCGCACTTACAAAATTTAGAAGGCCCCTTCTACATAATAGCGGAGAATCCACCACCAGCATGTTAAACATTGAAATATATACAAGAAAAGGCTCCTCCAGGGATGGCGTAGCCATGGGAATGGCTAGCTCGACTCGAGCAAGGCGTCAGGGACACCAGGTACTTGCGCAGCTTACGGACGCCTGATAGAACCAATACCTGGGGGGGGAACAAAACACACTCTAGGCCAGAGCAAAATATGCCAAAGGGGTAGGAAATCTAGGCCCAAATGATGGGGGTCGGTAGGCAAACATGGGAGAACAAAAACTAGTGAAGGGTAATCCTGCAATGCTAGGAACCTGCACCAGAGTGCAAAAATATTTTTAGAAGGAATAAATTGTTACAACTTTGATATAATTGTTAGGAAAAATGGAGGAATAGAACACATGTTATGAAACTCATGTATGTTTATTACATGTAGGTGCCCAAGGTGTAAGGAATTGAAAATATGTTGAAAACACACAAAGTTAAAGGAAAAAATATGAATCTTGTAGAACCCATTGTGCAGGATTTGTGAGAAAATGAAAGCCAACTTCATGTATACCAACGTTTTTGATAGAGCCTACGTGTACACAGATTGCGAAAATTTTACAAGACCTATGCTTACATGCAATTCACAGAAGGAGATGAAAAATTTGGTGCTATGCGTAACATAAATAATTATGAGATTTATCATGTGGTAATGATGTCAACCATTATGTCATATAACGACATGACAAGGTGAGTAGTGGCACATGTGGATTTTTAGAAAGAGGCCACAGTCAACGACGTAGAATAAATCATAGCCTCTTTGAAACTCGAGGCCATAAAAAAAAATTCATCATTGGAAGCCTCCAAAGACAAATTTAAACTAACAATTTTTTCACTCATAATCCTAATTTAATTAAAATTACGAAAGGAAGATGGTGGGACAATGAGTATTTTAAAGAGCACACAAAAATGAAATATCCTACCCAACATATGTGGCCACCATTCCACCATTTGATAGGCATGACCAATATACTATATGGTGAGTTCAATGTGTCTCATTTCAAGGTTCAATGTCAACCTTTGGTGGTAGAAATAATCTATACTAGTCGTATATTCAAATTTTCAAACATATTGTTAGTAAAATTTTTTAAGGATCTCCAAAAAATAAAGGAAGCCCTAAGAAAGTAAGTCCCCTCCTTTTACATGCATTCGTATCTCATAGTCACCCTTTTTTAGCTAATTAATTCCTCAACATGAATTGGAAGTGGGCGTCCAAAATTCCTCCAATTCATATCTACTATTAGGAATTATGGGTCAAACATTATCATAAATTATTTTATGAAATATGTAACCATTTCCTAGAATGAACACACCAAATACTCTTCATAATTTCACTTTCTAGAGTGTCTGAAGAAACCATGAAATCCGTAAAAGGGTTGGGGAATTGGTACTATGAATAAAATTCCACCTATATCCATGTCTATGGTTGTTTGGTAGCTCCCCATCAGATGTTGTAGTTAGTTCCTAACTGATTGTTGATTAGAGTAATTTATTATCAAATTTCTAGAACAAGAGTAACACTAGTTTTTCTAGAATCACAAAATATCATGGCTAGTATCCCCATACAAATTCACCATAATGCATTGATTAAGTTCCGAGAGGAAAAAAAGGAAGTAAACAATATTAAGGAGTGAAAGTTGCTAACTGTTGTTTTTAGGAGACATGACCCTCACGGTGTAATAAAATATCATTGTAAGTGAATAAAACTTTCATAGGTACATGATCATGAATCCCTTCCTGATGAATTGGTATTTCAAGATGCCTTGGCATATGAGGAGGCTAGGAAGAGAATGGAGAAAAGGGAGAAAGTGGACATGTCGCTCGTCCAATATCCCATTGAAGAAAAAATAAAAAAGGAGGGGGAAAATTTCTTTTGGAGATTGGTGCAATTAAAAAATCTAAAGAAGAGGAAAAAAATAAAGGATGAATCCTCATAAAAAAATAATCTTGATGTTGAACCTTGAAAAGAATTGGAAAATAATGCCCAGGCCGAAGCAAAACCAAGGGAGCAAGCCACTAAAGCTTAAGGTAAGTGGAAATAAGAATTGACGAAATTAGAAGAGGAGACCAGGAAGGGAAAAGAGTGGAAGCCTTCCCCTGAATCCTCCTGACAAGATAATAACACTCAAGAAAATACTTTGGAAATCACTCCGATACAAAAATCCATCATTAATCCAAATCCTCTTTCCTCTTTATTTTGTTCCACTAATTCCTAAACTACCAGGTATTTTTCCTTTTGTTGATAATCCTAGGGATCCAAGTGATGATGTTGTTGAATTTGGAGATAATTATTATATAAATCTAAGAGATCTATTATTTGGAGTGTGCCTAACCGAAGAAAGATAAAAACATCGACCCTGCCCCTGCCTGGGGGGTGGGGGTCTATCCACCTCCCTCTGGTTGGTGATTTTCCCTTTCCTTTTCTTGGGCCTCGCTCAGCCTGTGGGCTGGTTGGATGGACTTTGGCCTCTTTGGTGGTGTTGGGTGCCTGACTCGCCTCCCTCCCTACAGTGATAATAGTTTTTCTTCAGTGAGTCGGTACCTCCATCCTGGGGATCAACACATTAGAGGGTATTGGAAAAAGGATAATATAGAGTATCACTAGCCATAGTAATAAAAATGCCATTGTAGATACCACCTCCATTCTAGGAGCTCTTCATACTGAAAATAAGGAAATTACAAAAAATAAATCTATGGATGTAGAGAAGTTAACTCAAGTGGTTACATAGATGTAGGATCAATTGAAAGAATGAAAGAAAAATATGGAGAGTGAGTCACAAGACAGGTTGGAGGAGCAACACATCGCACTCTCAGAATATCTCAAGGCTCAGTATGAGAAAGAAGTAGCATAGTTGAAAGAGGCCCATGCAATTTAAATAAAATGCGTCAAGGGAAATCACATAAAACAAGTGATTATGAAAGTTGAGAAAGCCAAAAAGGATCAAGCCGATCTTTAGGTACTTAAGGTATAAGATTTGAAGATCAATAATGGCATTTAAAAGGATTAACACTCTTTTGTGTTGAAATTAGGAGAAATTTCAAGAGAACTTTGCATAGTTTGAATAGATAAATGATGAAAAAAATGCCCGATTGGAATCCCAACACACAACCAGCAAGGCATTAGACTAGATCATTGAATATAAAAAGGATTATTGTGATGCTCTAAATTAATTTTCCTGATTCAATAAAAGACAAAATGTAATGGACTAGTCCCTAGTTGATGTTCATGTTGAAGAATGTAACTAGGTTCGTTATTCATTATATATTTTTCAAATTAATTTATTATTATTATTAAATGAATTATTAAAGCATGGGTATAATTCTTGGGTCATATTTAGTTTAAGGTCCCAATTGTGGAATTCTAGGTTATTCATTACAGATTTAAATTGATCCTAATTTTTATTTTAAATCATGTAATATTAAGTTGGTCAAAATGGCTCCTCCATCAAGGCATCTTCTTCAAGGTCATGATCCTCTGTCTTCAACAAAATCTACTTGAAAGAACAATGCTCATGTCAAATGATACAAGCCATCAAATTAGCCTTCTCAAGTTGGCCTCAAAATATCTTTAATTCAGCTCAAAATAGGACACACCTCTTCAAAATGTCATGTCGGCTTAATAGCTGTGCCAAACCACTATTAATATGAGGCTATAGTTTCACATTTCTAGAAATAAGGTTCGTACTTCACTCTGAAATTTTTGGATAAAAGACATGACTGCAATTTTAGATTATCACCACAGAAGGATAAGGTCTCAAACTTGGTTTAGAATTGGGTTTCTTCCTTATTATATATATTTATGAGATGTTATAGCAAGACAAGGTCTATGTGTTAACAATTGTATGCCACAGAATCAATGATATGATATTTTCAGTGGTTCTATTTGAGTTCAGTAATACAATGATGCTCGGTGATATCAGTTATGATTCTTAGTTCCATGATGAAGCTCAGTGATATCAGTTATGATGCTTAATGCCACAACGATGCTCGGTGATCTGAGTGCCATGATGCTGATCAATAATTTCAGTCATGATTCTCAGTACTATGATTATTTTTGGTGATATGTTACTATGAGGATGAAGTTTAAGTGAAAGCAAGGGAGACATCGGAGTCATGGAGATCTTAGTGATATCATAGTGAATGGATGACTTGATGGAGGAATTCTATAGTCGAAGGGTCTTGGTTGTCTCATCTTGAACCTACTGAAGAAATAATTTTGACCTGGTTTTCCACAAAGAGTGGGGTTTTTACCTGAGCGTGCCAACATCTTATGTCCTCTTATATTTGTTTGGAATTAGTATTGATGATAAGAAAAGATAAAATTAAAGAAAACATAATAATAATGAGAAATATCAAATGATAATGTCGTGATAAGAGAAACTAATTAATTGCCATTTCTCTAACATGGTTTTAGAGTGAGGTCATGATCAAAAGGCAGTTTGAAGGAGGACTAATCTATAGTAATATTAGTAAAAGACACCTAGAAGGAGGTCTACTCTATAGATATGATATCTTAGTGCTTAGAATTAGGGATCATATTAAATGGTTTGATACAGTGAAGAGGATCTTAGTAATAAATATTAACAACTATACCACAATTCTAAGGTTTCAATAATGTAACATGGAGAAAGTCTTGATACCTCCATAGTAATTATAAAAGTGAAAATAAATTCAGAAATTATAGTGATATGAATAGGTGTCATCACAACAATTGACTATTATAGAAATGAACCCACAGTACAATGACCAATGAAGTTTTCGATCATACTACAATGACAAAGTTTAGATCTTCTCCAGACAGTCTCAGTGTAGCCACACTCGTACAAGGATAAAAAAGAGGTGCCTTCATATTTCAACAAACTTAGATCATCCTATGCAGTTCAGATCACCATGAAGTTTAGATGATCTCAGTATACTACAACGGTGCTACCTCAGGATGATATTTCAGTCTCGAGCTATGATACACTCTCAACTACAACAATTCCCACCATGGTTAAGTCTCAACTACAACAATTCCCATCATTGCACCTGTCATGATCATAAGGTGAATTCAAGATAAAGTAATAAAAGGTTGAAGTACTAAGGCATTTCTATGGTTAGTGACAAAATTTTTATCTCAGTCATAGAGAAGAATTGAGATTATATAGTGCTTTAGGCAAAATAATCGATAAGGAGTAGTGATTTTTAGGTAGTGACATACAATCACATTAAGTATACACCCTATGGATATCTATCAAAGGTCTGAGATAAGAAATCAACTTAATAAAATTCAATTAAGTATTACAATAAGTCCAAAAAGTTATCAATCAAAGGTATGTAATTAACAAGGTACGTATGAATTTCTAGAATTGAATTACATATAATAGTTCTTATAGCTAGTCTAATTCTTGATCCCTCGATAGCGTACATGTTAGAATATTGATATTTTTTCTCTAATATCTAACTTGAAATATTAAATTATACTCTTCATATCACAGTTCTCTTGAAAGTATGCATTGTAGATATAGTAGACCATGACTCACAATTCTAGGAAATGACTCGCTAAAAGATCAAGGAGTATGAAGGAAGGCATTAAAAAAGGTGATTAAAGAGACAAAGGTATGTCTTAATTATAAATCTTTGTTATTATGTTTTTCAAATCCAATCTATAGTACTAACACTTGTCATGTTTAGCTATTTGAGTCTTACAAGATTCTTGTTTAGTGTGATTCATCATCTGATGAATCTACCCACCTTACATATCTCTAATTATTGGCATGAAAAGAACCCTGAAAGGTTATCTGAAAAAACCTAACCTAAGGGTATGTTGATGTGTGAAACCATAAACCTATTTAGGGTCATTAATGAAGAATTTTTTGTACTAATTGATATATTGGTAATGTCCTGTTTGGGATTTTGATATGATCATGGAAGCTCTAACATATTAGGGTTGAAATGATGTTATTCAATATCTCAAACCTTTGAAGTCTTGATATAATAAGGGTTTGCTTTGACAATGAACTAAAACCCTAATTTTTGGTTAGGTCTACTAGAAAAATCCTTGCCATGTAAAGTCCTAGGAATAAAACCCTAGGTATATGTTCCTTTGATTAAATCCCTAGCTAAGTCTAGGTCAATGTATGGTTGATATATTAAATATTGACTGATCATATAATGTGCTTCCGCATGATGGTAATATCCTAGATAGATGGGTTGGCCAAATTTCTAATGGTAATAAGTCCTAGGGTTTGGAAACAAGCCCTAGTCAAAGTTTTATGTTCTAGGATGATGTTTGAAAATTCTATTATTTTACATCTAAGATCTAGTAATGATTAAATTCTCTAGTATGTGTATTCATCTGAATTGATATAATTTTGTTGAGAATTTATATATATATAATCTAGGGGTCACATCAAACCCTATTATAGGCTATTCATGATAGGTTTTGAATATATAGGGTTTGCAACTAACTCTAGTGAATACTGATCATTATAATTTCTGAGTTGTGGTTAATTTTTATTGACTCTTTTGTATGAAATATAAGTTTTCTATGCATCCCTAGTGGAAAGTATAACATGATAATTTTAAAGGTTAGATATCTTGTAGATCTATATTGGTTATATGGTTTTCTATATGTTGTAGTAAGGTATGTTATACCTTGGAAGAAACATTGAAACCCTAGATAAGAATGAAGGACATTATGAAGTAATCTAGAGTTTATAATAAAAATCCCTAGAAAAATATTGAAGATTTTATGTCTCTTGTTTGGGTATCTAAAATATATAAATTTGAAAATTCTTCCATGATTCCGATATGGCTAAATTTATGCTTCTATAGTTTTGGTTGTACTTGTTGTCTAAAGTTGTGCAAGTGCATCATAAAGATGAGAAGAATGGAAGCCATGAAATATTATCCAACACCTAAAGGAAGAAGTTGATCTCCCTATATTAAGAGGGAGCCTGGATAAAATAAGAAATGGTTATGGGTCTCTACTTCATGTGTCATGCACTAGACCAAGACTAACAACTGTAAGTCTTAGTGAAGACCATGAGTAAGAATCATAGTCATGATCGGAAAATTATTTTGTACTGTTATAATAAGGAAAGCATGATATGATTGAATAATATGTTGCTACATAAAAGTAGGAAATGAAAGTGTATGAGGAATCTTCTTTGAAATATTCAACTGATATTCCTACTGAAATTAGTTGAAGAGCAACATCGAAACCCCATAGGATTTCTTTGATTATATACTTGAATATGTATTGCTGATTGGGGTTGCGTTTGTACAGGTGAATCTCTCAAATGTTTTGATAGCATGCTAGTTACCAATCATTTTGATTAGGAGAGATTGGTTTTCCTCGATATGTTGGATCAAGTTTTGTTGAGGCTTTGCGAGTGAATCATTTCCTGGAAAGATATCGGGCTGACACTTTGTATTGATGTATGGTAGCGAGGGTGACATCGAGTGGATGTGCACCTAGTCCCTGGGTTTATGCTTAGTAATTAATCCTGATGGTATCCATATAGGTTGAAATATTTAGTCCATATCAGTCCCACTCTGATAGATTTCCTTGGTCAGGAATCTAGTTCATGGCATTACGGTGCCTAAATTGTAAGGTGACCAAATGGATAAATTTCCTTGGTTAGGAATCTAGTCCATGACATTACGGTGCCTAAACTTCTTCATAGATAAAGTGATATCTTCCATTTACTTATTTTTATATGAATACCTCCCTAGTTAAGAGGGAGTGTTGAATAATGTAACTAGGTTTGTTCTTCATTATATATTTGTCACAATAATTTATTATTATTATTATTATTATTATGAAATGAATTATTAAAGCATGGGTTTCATGCTTGGGTCATATTTAGTTTAAGGTCCCAATTGTGGATTTATAGGTTAGTCATTACATATTTAAATTGATCCTATTTGGGCTTTTAAATCATGTAATATTAGGCTGGTCAAAATGGATCCTCCATCAAGTCATCTTCTTCAAGGTCATGATCCTCGGTCTTTAACAAAATCTACTTCAAATAAAAACACTCATTTCAAATGATACAAGCCATCAAAGCAACCTTATCAAGTCGACCTCAAACTATCTTCGAGTCAGCTCAAAATAGGACACACATCTTCACAATTTTATGTCAACTTAATAGTTGAGCCAAACCACTTTAAATACCAGGCTATAGTTTCACATTTCCAGACACAAGGTTCGTACATCACTCTGAAATTTTTGGATGAAAAACAAGACTGAAATTTCAGATTATCACCATAGAAGGATAAGGTCTCAAACTTGGTTCAGAATTGGGTTTCTTCCTTATTATATATATTTCATAGATGTTACAGCAAGACAACATCTCGATGTCAACAAATGTATGCCACAATATCAGTGATATGATGTTTTTGGTGATGCTATCTGAGTTCATTAATACAATGATTCTCAGTGATCTCAGTGCCACGATGATGATAAATAATTCCAGTCATGATGCTCAGTACTATGATTATGTTCAGTGCTATATTACTATGAGGATGAATTTTAAGTGCAAGCAAGAGATATATCAAAGACATGGAGATCTCGTTGTTATCACAATGAAGGGATCACTTGATGGAGGAAGTCTATAGTCCAAGAGTCTTGGTCGTCTCATCTTTAACCTATTGAAGAAATAATTTTGACTGGGTTTTACCTAAAGAGTGGGGTTTTTCCTTGGCAGCGTGTTATGAAACCAACTCCAAAAATAGAAGAAAATAGATATCAATGCCTTAGAAATCAGGCACTTCAAGGGGGAAACCTCCTTTACATTACATAAATGAACAATCATTGGATGATACAAATGAAAAAACCTCCTTTCTATATATAGGATTACATGGGGTCACAATATAATCCTAATCGACCTAACAATAATAATGTAAGGGCACAACAATAACAATATTGGGGTTTTATGGGGCACAATAATAACAATATGGGGACTACAGGGGTACAACAATAACAATAAGGGGGATACACTAACAACAATAGAGGACTACAATAGTAATATAGGGACCTAACATGCCCCTCTCCTTCAAACACGTGTTGTCCTCAACGCTTGACTATTTCTTGATGCTTCTGTATAAAATTATCATCCTCCCATGTGGAATATTCAAAGGGTAAGTTCTTCGACTTGCTAAGATAATATGAAACTGATCGATCTCATAGATTTTGAGTTAATGTTTCTGTGACTGCTTTAGAAATTCTTTCGCTACAATGTTGATCTTCATGTTGTTTCATTCGATTCTACACCAAAGTTAGGTTATCCTTTGAGAGTTGGAGAAATTGTTGTTGATTCTCGATGTGATATTCCACTACTTTAACATCCATATTATCTTTAATTTGATCCTTCAAACCATCCAAATTAGCCTTCATTTCTGATTTTAAACCATCTATGTCATATTTGATTGCTGTTCGTAAGATTGAAATTTGTTCCACTTCTTCCTCTTCATGAGTCATAGTAGAGACTTTTGAGGGCTTAATGGGTGTTGAATTATTTTTAGGGGGCATTTTAGAACCCAATACTGATATATGTGCTTCAATATTCCCTTGGAATCACTTCAAATTTATTTTTCAAACAAGACTTATGCAATTTGAAAAAACAAATGTGACAAATTTTTCTTTCTTTTGGGGAGCTCGATGTTGAAACTGATGTATCTCTGTAGTTTCATATCCTCGAGATTTAAGCTTCAGTCCTATAATATCCCTCTGAGTTGTAAGTCATCAGTAATTTTTACTATCTGTAGATGACTAAATATTGGTTCTAGATTTCTAAAAACAAAATTCCCTGAATATTGTGATTTTTAGAAATCTCACTGCCTTCATTATCCTTATAGAAAATTTTTCACTATTTTACCATTTTTCCATTCCATGGTCACCCTGCCACTCCTAAAGGACTCCTTATGGGCTTGTGCCACTCATCTCCATCCTTTTTCCCACCTATGACCTCATCACTCTATTTTTCCCTTGCCCATAATTACACTTTACATCTAGGGTTACCTATAAGCCTATTCCTTCCCATATTCGCCAGGTTCCTCAAGCATTGATGGTCTCAAAAGTATCTTTTTAGGCTCCTTAGATAAATCAAGTACATTGGATTTTGGATCTTCAATACACCACTTTGAAAACTACTCTGTTTTCACTTGAAGCCTCCAAAGCAAATTTTCAGTCAAGGTCAGGTCAAAGAACCCCCCACTAGGTCAATTAGGGTTTCATATGTTCCAAGGTCATCAGTTCCAAAGAAGAATATCATTTGGTTTCAGATTCTGCACATGAAGTAATGGACTAGCTTGACACTTTTGCAGAAGTGTTGAAATTTCCATCAGCAGAAGGTTGTGATAAGGTAGGAGGTCTACTCCTAAATAAAGACATCTTGCAACAAGGAGGACAAGAAACACTTGGCCTTAAAAAGAACTAGGGTTTTTTGAGCTTGATAGTCCAGAAGTGTGCTAATCAGGGATCAAGTATAGAAATGACCATGGATAAGGTACACCAAAGACCAAAAAAGAAGAAAAATCTACTAGAGATGTATGATGGAATATGGTAGAAAGGTGAGGTAAATTGGACAAGAGTGAATGAACTTGAAAGAGCTATAGAGAACTTAGAAGACAACAATGAAAATTTTCTTAAAGAAGTCCAGACACCTAGGGTTTTGGGAAAGTGGCCAGAGAAGGTAAAGAAGGAGTTGAACTCCATGATGACAGCAAAGGAAGATTCTGAAGTCACCACTATGATCAAATTCCAGACTTGTAAAAGGTGAGTGTATCATGGCTAAAAAGGTAATGGTGTAAAAAATGTCAGTAAGGAGGGTGAAATCAAGGTTGTCAGTTGCTGACCAAACAAACGATAAGTTGAGTTCCATGATAGGAACAAAGGCAGGTTTCTAAGCTACTACTGTGTTAAAACAAACTTGTCAAATCTCTTGGATTAGAAGACAAGAAAAGGTCATAACTCCTGCAAAATGAAAGCAAAAAGGCAAAAGAGAGCTCTGAATATGTTGGCATATAAAACCCTCCCAAAGGTGTTTGATGAACTGGTTATGCCTCAAAGAGAAAAATGAAGGTTCAAATCCATCATCTCAGTCACGTACATACAAACAGTGTAAAATTGCCAGCCAAGGTAAGAAAGCTAAGTTTCATGGTGTAGATCACGCAGGATTTTGAAAATGTGACTGTGCAAACATCAGAGGATCAACTCCATCATATCAGTCACCGACATGCAAACAGTTTCAAAAGGTTAGTGATTAAAGGTGAGAAAGACAAGTTGAATATTGTAATGAAAACACAAAAAGCTTTGAAAATACTACTGTGTGCATCCCTCCAAAAGTTTCCAAGGTGAAGGTGTCATGCCTCAAGGAGTAAAAGTAGGGTCAAGCCCATCTAAACACTTTAGATGAATCATTTTTTACTTGCAGAGAATTGAAAGTTTCAAAGAGATGATAAAATTTGATTTTTCAAGGCAAACTTGGACAATTTTTCCTGGTGATGCGCCCCTGGCTTGGTGCTATGTGCCTAGCTCTTTCCTGCTGTGTATTTTACACAGGCACTCTACACTTGGTAAGTGGTGCTACGTGCCTGACAAGGCACTATGCCTTTGCCCGAATTTCCTGATAGGCCCAGTGAACTTACCTTCGGCGTTGCACCCTTGGCCTAGGCGCTGCTCATTTGGCCAGAAGGGCCTCCTCAACCCTAAAAACACTTAAGTCACCTCAAAATATTTTTTTCAAGGTGCCTCCAAAGGTCCTTCAAGCATTGTTAAGGGCAGATGCCATCAAATGCACTCAGCTATACATAACACTCTGTTTCTTCACTTGCAAAAACGCTGCCACTCCATCATCTCACTTTCACCCAATTTCACATTTAGAACAAGTTGCAAAATAGAGTTTAAAACAAGTAGTTGAGGTTGTCATTAGGTTTTTCCTTTCACTCAGCATAATATACATATACCCTCATCTTCTCAGCCTCCTATCCCCACTCCTTCATCACCTCCTGCTAATCATGTTTCTCCATCCACTCACATTCACTCATGACTCATCCACCTCACCATCCACACATATTCCTCCACCTCAGGACAACCCTCCTTCATCCCCTCTCACAATGCATCAGACAATGATGGAAATGAAAATGAGCAATCAAATGAAAATGAGGTAAAGGGAAATAATGAATCAAGTAATGAAGAGGAAGGAAATGAGGCAAGTAGTGATGAGGCAAAAATTAGTGGATCAGATAAGGGAAATGGGACAGAAAGCAGAAGTGTTGATAAGAGCCTTGAAATTAGTGAAGAAAATATTCATAAGAGTAGTGAGAATGATGGAAATAGACCAAAAATCCATAATGAAAGTGACACACATATCAATGATGATGCAGAAGGTAGCAAGAAAGTGAGTCATCATAGTAGTAGGTCAAAGAGACATGAGAAAAGTGATGAGGGCAGTGCAGATAGCAGTAAGGAAAACAGTAAAGGTAAATCAAGTTTGAAGGCACCAACTCAAAATGATTAAGGATAACTCAAAGGGCAGAGATGAATATAAAAGAAGACAAATCAAATTAGATGAGTTCCTAACAAACAAAATCCATTTTTGCACAATTTTGGAACCTTGACAGTTAGACAACAGAAAGGAGGGCCAAGGGCACAGCGCCACTGGCGTTGATATTTTTATTGAGGCATCCATTGGAGGAAAACTTGAAATTTTTGGAATCCTTAGGCCACAGACATCACTCTCACAAAGTTTCAGCTCATTTGGAGGAAAAATGGTCCTCCAAAAGTGCCAAAAACTCCTAAACAACCACCTTTCTGCCCTACTTTCAGAGATGGCATTGTGCCCTAAGTAGTCTTGGGAGATTGCATTTTTGGGCTGTCAAATGGACACAAAATGAAAAAATAAATGCATTTTTTGAAATTATACTTGACAAGATTTCCAATGAGCTATCATGGATCTCATTCAGACACAAGGAAGGCCTTCAAAACTCAGCTGCAAGGTGAACTATTTTTCAGGTGCAGGCGCTGCGCCCTTGGACCTCAATGTTACGCCCTTGCCTGCAAAGTCAACAAAACACACTTGAAGATATTTTAGAGTTATTGAAGAGCCTCAAAATCAGTTTTTTCCAAATTTAGGTGTTAGAAGTTATTTTTCATTTATTACATTAGATATTTTGTGCCTTGGGCCTTGCATGGTCTTAATGGAAAAATTTGGCATTTATGATGTATTTATGAAATTTTGGAAACCCTAGTTAGGGTTTTGGTCTCATTTCTTGTTAAATACATCATTGAGGCCTCATTGTAGATGTTGGTTGGTTTTTGAGCATAATATGATACAAACTTTGAGTTTATTGGTGAATTTGGCTTTGGTGTCTTGTGATGGCTTTGGACTGAGCATCTATGGATTGAGCACATTCCTAGGATTCTTGAGCTCTGTTGGATGGTGATGTATTCCACCTTTTTATTTGTTTTCTTCAGTTCTCATTATGTTCATGATCATAGGACATAAATTAGAGAATAGTATGTGCTTTCTTGGCACCCTATTTTTGTCTGTCTCCTTTTGATCTCTATGTTTTCTTCCTTGAAGTTTAATTAAAGAATCCTTAAGTGCTTTTTAGTTTGACTGAAATTTTATGTTTAAAGTTCTATTTGTTGAAATTAATGTTCAGAGAATCCTTAGCTGCTCTCTAAGTTTACTTATCTATTTTTTTAAGGTCTTCTTAGTACTGTTTGGTTGAAGAATCCTATATTGCTCTTCAAGTTTTACTATGCTATCATACTGAAAGCTTTTCCTTGTTCTTATTATGTTAAAGTATCCTTGATTTCCCCTTAACCTACTGTATTCAGAACTCCATGTTCATTTCACCCACACAAAACCTACTTAGATCCATTTGGCCCTATTTAATTGCCCTATGAAACACCCTTGACCTATTTTTTCACTTTTTAAGACCTTTGTAGACTCCATAGCCCAATGGATTTATTCTCTCTTACTCTAACTATCCTACTTGACAACCTATCCAACCAAACAAACAAAAAGGCAAACCCTAATCCCTATAACTAGCCTAAAATCAAAACCCTAAAATCAAACAAGCTAACTCTTCCGCACAAGCATAGAGAGAGCCCTCTATGAGTCCAGGAAGGCTAGTTCCTAGGACTCCAAAGATTGGTTTGATGTTACTCCTGTTCATTTGTTCTTGACAATCTAAAAAATTACGGGGACCTAACATAATGGCAATCACGGTGGGAACTTTGAGTCAGTGACAATATAAGTATTCCTTAGGACCTCATAAAACCCACAAACATCCTTAGATTGGTATTCAGTTGTTGATGGTGGACAAAAAGTACATCCTTAAAATAGTAAGCATCCTCCACCTGGTGACTCCACCGGTCTTCAGTAGCCATGTTGGCTCGACTAGTTCTCACAGACTCCCCTAGGAATGAATTAATTAATCCTGATATTGCTGATGGTGGACAACAAAGTTGAAATCTTCCACCTGGCGACTCCACAACTCTCAATAGACCTAAAGAATCCACTGGTAGAATACTCTAGACTGGTTGAAAATATGTAGTGACCCTTTTTTATTAACAAATATGGATTCAAGGATAAAATGGAGATATGCTCCAATGAACAAAGATCACATCCCTGGATTCCCACAAAAAACGCCTCAGATAAATTGGGTTTCAAACCTGTCTATGTTTCAAGATGAAAAATTTGATGACCCCTTGTTACATCTCATCAAATTTCATATACATATATGGAGGTTAAAAGTTGAATG
Source organism: Pinus albicaulis (assembly GCA_034641835.2). NCBI lineage: Eukaryota > Viridiplantae > Streptophyta > Pinopsida > Pinales > Pinaceae > Pinus > Pinus albicaulis. The sequence continues at coordinate 950,791,244 of CM076571.1, read as the reverse complement.
GAATGAAGACTGACTCATGAAAATGTTTATGGAAACATTAGAGGGTAAGGAAAGAGAATGGTATGAAGGCTTAGACCCCGACACCTTATTTTCTTTGAAGGATTTTCACAAGGTATTTTATGAACACTATAAAGAATATTTTCCATTTCTATCATTTGTTTAACATTGTTGTGATTAATCTGAAAAACTCATACAGTACCATGTAAACATTGATGAAGACTTAGGGAATTGGCATCCTGAAGACCTATTAGAGGAATTCATGAATTTCATACTAAAGATAACTATTATGACAGCCAAGAGGAGTTGGTTGAGGATGAAATCAATCAGGAAATAAAGGAAGATCCACAAGATCTCTCTGAAGGGACAAGTGATGATCCATCATCTCTTCTATGCAAGGTTCAAGAATACATTCAACCTTAGAATCAACCTTCACAAGAGAAAGAGAACTACTGTAGTTCTATCCAAAGAAAGAGAAATATGCCTCCTCTTTTAAATGAAGAGGAAATAAATCAGATTCTAAACATGCAGCCAACCTCTAAACATTCATTTAAACATAGCATTTCTATTTATTCTCATGCTAATCCCAGCTACCACGAATTAGAAAATGGATTTGTAGATCAATTCAAAGAAAAAAATCTGAGAATCCAATATGTTTGATTGGTGACATTAGTTATATTGATGATTTTCCAAATTTTTATCAGTATGATGATGGTTGTGTTCCCCAAAAAGAAGCTAATATTGCATAGCAGTCAGCAGTTGGTTTGTGGGAGAAAGTTCAGTTTCATAAACCTTAAAATAGTAATAATCCAATACATATCATCTTTGAAAGTGATGGGGAAAGTCAAGAAAATTTGGAATTAAGTGAAGCATTTCCGCCCCTTTTTTCTACTTCATTTCAGTCCATCAAAAATAACTTTCATGCGATTGGAAATCAACAGTCTTTCAGTTTTGATGTTGAGGTTGGGGAAGAAAATGAACTTCTTGAGCAAGTTTTTAATAAGAAGCCTTTTCCTGAAATGGTCGAAGAAATAATTTGTGACATAGAATATTCCTAAGCTCCAGATTTGCGGCCACCAAGTTCCATTGAATTTCAAATTGCAGACGAAGACTTGGAAATTGATAAACAAAGGAGAATTGTTGCACTGCATTTTCAATAAGAATTATTGCCAAAGAATACTCCTGCTCATCAACATGATGACCTTCACACAGAAATCAGCCCACTCAATTAGAACACATCAGGTTTGCTAGAGGACAACATTGCAATATATGATGAGGCTGCCAATACAAATGATCATGAGGAAGAGGTAGAGATTATTTCTCAGAAGAATCCCAAGCACAACCAAATGGAGGAAGGATTATTCCTGAATGAAGCTTATTTTTCAAATTCTCTAAGCCAGGTATTATTCCAAGATCCTTTTGCTGCTTTCTTAGAGACATCTAAAGGAGGAGTGTGTTATACCAGAAGTAGTTTGTTGCAAGGTTTAAAGAATATTTTAGGCACTACTGTTCAAAAACAAGGTGGGAGTGGCCTTTTGGTTTCTTCAGCACACTCAAAGAGCTTAACAAAGATCACTCATGGAATCATTTTCTTGATTGGTTGTATTGGAAAAGGGAGTTCACCAAATGAATATATACCTCCAAGTTAGACTAGGATAGATAGGTATGAAAAATAAGCTCAGCACTACGAGCATATTTTTAGTTTCAGATTGTTTAGAGAAAAATGAAAAACACAAAAACAGAGAAAAGAAGAAAAATAGGGCAGGTAAAAAGAAGAGGTACAACCCCATACCAAAAAAGAGTATTGTTGAAAGTGTGCAAGCCTAAATGCCACTACTATTGAAAAATGAAATTCTTGTTCAGTCATCTAGCTTAATCATGACTGAACATGTTTTAAATTTCTGCTGATAGGTTAGTGAAAGAAGACTTGTCAAATCATTCAAGCTTGAATTGTCAGTAGATTAGATTAGGAAAATATGTTGGTTCCCAAAGTATAAATTTGAACCAAAGAAAATCAGAGGGAAAATGAGAGGGATGCATAACCAATTCTGAATCACAGCCCTCATGTTTTCTAGTTTTTTATTGTAAAAAAATAATGTCTATGTGTAGCTTTTCCAAATGCCATAGCCCATGGCAAATCAGATTGCTTAATCCTAGTTTGGTCATATTCTGAATTTCATGTCAGTAGGTTAGAGAATAAAGTCCATCAAACAGCTTAATATTGACAGATGAATAGACTAGGTAGAGAATAAGAGAGTTCATTAACCTAATATGAACTCTTGGAAGTAATAAGGGTATAAGTAGATATTTTTTTATGCTTTCAAAAGAAAATAATGTCAAGGGTTTTCCAGTCCAAGTGCACCAAAAAGAAGGAAAATGTTAGGAAAATTAAGATGGGTAAGGAGAACTGAGATTGAAGAAATCATATTTTTTTTTTCAGATTTTATGAGATCATAGCTTCAAGAGAACATTAGCAAATGAAGGAAGAGGGATCTGCCAAGTACAAGCAAGGTACTAGTTTTAAAAACTTAGAGATCTGAACTCTGAGGTCCTGGACACCTCCTGAAAAGGAGCTGCCCTCCCCAAGTGGAGCCACTGTTAGTCATAAGTAATTTTTACTATCTGTAGATGACTAAATATTGGTTCTATATTTCTAAAATCAAAATTCCCTAAATATTGTGAGTTTTAGAAATCTCACTGCCTTCATTATCCTTATAGAAAATTTTTCACTATTTTACCATTTTTCCATTCCATGGTCACCCTGCCACTCCTAAAGGACTCCTTATGGGATTTTGCCACTCATCTCCATCCTTTTTACCAGCTATGACCTCATCACTTTGTTTTTCCCTTGCCCATAACTCCACTTTACATCTAGGGTCACCTATAAGCGTTCCTTCCCATCTTCACCAGGTTCCTCAAGCATTGATGGTCTCAAAAGTATATTTGTAGGCTCTTTAGATAAATCAAGTACATTGGATTTTGGATCTTCAATACACCACTTTTAAAAATACTTTGTTTTCACTTGAAGCCTCCAAAGACAATTTTCAGTCAAGGTTAGGTCAAATAACCCCCCACTAGGTCAATTAGTGTTTCATATGTTCCAAGGTCATCATTTCCAAAGAAGACTATCACTTAGTTTCAGATTCTACACATGAGGTAATGGACTAGCTTGACACTTTTGCAGAAGTGTTGAAATTTCCATCAGCAGAATGTTGTGATAAGGTAGGAGGTCTACTCCTGAATAAATACATCTTGCAGCAAGGAGGAGAGGAAACACTTGGCCTTAAAAAGAACTAGGTTTTTTTGAGCTTAATAGTCTAGCAATGCGCTAAGCAGGGATCAAGTGCAGAAATGACCATGGAGAAGGTACACCAAAGACCAAACATGAAGAAAACTCTACTAGAGATGTATGATGAAATATGGTAGAAAGGTGAGGTAAACTGGACAGAAGTGAATGAACTTGAAAGAGCTATAGAGAACTTAGAAGACAACATTGAAAATTGTCTTAAAGCAGTCCAGACACCTAGGGTTTTGGGAAAGTGGCAAGATAAGGTAAAGAAGGATTTGAACTCCATGATGATAGCAAAGGAAGATTCTAAAGACGCCACTGTGATTATATTCCAGACTTGTAAAAGGTGAGTGGATCATGCCTAAAAAGGTAAATGTGTAAAAAATGTCAGTAAGGAGGGTAAAATCAAGGTTTTTAGTCACTGTCCAAAAAAAATATAAGTTGAGTTCCATGATAGGAACAAAGGAAGGTTTCTGAGCTATTTCTGTGTTAAAACAAACTTATCAAATCTCTTGGATCAGAAGACAAGAAAAGGTCATAACTCCTGCAAACTACAAAAAAAAAGGCAAAAGAGGGATCTGATAATGTTGGCATATAAAACCATCCCAAAGGTGTTTGATGAACTGGTTATGCCTCAAAGAGAAAAAGGAAGGTTCAAATCCATCATCTCAGTCACCTACATACAAATAGTGTAAAATTGCCAGCCAAGGTAAGAAAGCTAAGTTTCATGGTGTAGATCACACATGATTTTGAAAATATGACTGTGCAAACATCAGAGGATCAAATCCATCATATCAGTCACCTGCATGCAAACAGTGTCAAAAGGTTAGTGAGTAAAGGTGAGAAATACAAGTTGAATATTGTAATGATAACATAGAAAGCTTTGAAAATACTACTGTGTGCATCCCTCCCAAAGTTGCCGAGGTTAAGGTGTCATGCCTCAAGGAGTAAAATTAGGGTCAAGCCCATCTAAACACTTTATATGAATCAATTTTTACTTGCAGAGAATTGAAAGTTTCAAAGAGATGAGAAAAGTTGAGTTTTCAAGGAAAACTTGGATAGTTTTTCCTAGCACTGTGCACCTGGCTCTTTCTTCCTATGTATTTTACATAGGCGCTCCATGCCTGGGAAGTGGTGTTGCATGCCTGACAAGGCACTGCGCCTTTGCCCAAATTTTTCGATAGGCCCAGTGAACTTACCTTCGGCATTGTGCCCTTGGCCTAGGCATTGCGTGTTTGGCCAGAAGGGCCTCCTCAACCAAAAAAACACTTAAGTCACCTCAAAATGTGTTCAAGATACATCCAAATTTCCTTCAAGAATTGTTAAGGGAAGATTCCATCAAATTCACTCAGCTATACGTAACGCTATGTTTCTTCACTTGCAAAAATTTTGCCACTCCATCATCTCACTTTCACCCAATTTCACATTTAGCCCAAGTTGCAACACAGAGTTTTATCATTAGGTTTTTCCTTTCACTCAACCTAATATACATATACCCTCATCTTCTTAGCCTCCTATCCCCACTCCTTCATCACCTCCTGCTAATCATGTTTCTCTATCCACTCACATTCTGTCATGACTCATCCACACATATTCCTCCACCTCAGGACAACCCTCCTTTATCCTCTCTCACAATGCATTAGACAATGAGGGAAATGACATTGAGCAATCAAATGAAAATGAGGGAAAGAGAAATAATGAATCAAGCAATGAAGAGGAGGGAAAAGAGGCGAGTAGTGATGAGGCACAAATTAGTGGATCAGATAAGGGAAATGGGATAGAAAGCAGAAGTGCTGATAAGAGCCATGAAATCAGTGAATAAAATAGTCATAAGAGTAGTGAGAATGATGGAATTAGACCAAAAACCCATAATGATAGTGAAGCACATATCAGTGATGATGCAGAAGGCAGCAAGAAAGTGAGTCATTATAGTAGTAGGTCAAAGAGACATGAGAAAAATGATGAGGGCGGTGCAGATAGAAGTAAGGAAAACAATAAAGGTAAATCAAGTTGGAAGGCACCAAATCAAAAGGATTACAGATAAATCAAAGGGAAGATATGAAGATAAAAGAAGACAAAGTATATTAGATGAGTTCCTAACAAAAAAAATCACTTTTTCATAATTTTGGAACCTTGACAGTTAGACAACAGAAAGGAGGGCCAAGGGCACAGTGCCACTGGCCTTGCACTTTTTCTTGAGGCATCCATTGGAGGAAAACTTGAAATTTTTGGAATCCTTAGGCCACGGACATCACTCTCACAAAGTTTCAACTCATTTGGAGCAAAACGGGTCCTCCAAAAGTGCCAAAAACGCCTAAAAAACCACCTTTCTGCCCTATTTTCAGAGCTGGCATTGCACCCTGAACAGTCTTAGGTGATTGGTTTTTGGGCAGGAAAATGGACACCAAATGAAACGATAAAGGCATTTTTGGAAAGTAGGCTTGACAAGCTTTCCAATGAGCTATCATGGAGCTCATTCGGACACCGGGAAGGCCTTCAAAACTCAGCTACAAGGGTGAACTATTTTTCTGGTGCCGACGTTGTGCCCTTGGACCTCAATGTTGCGTCCTTGCCTACAAAGTAAAAAAAACACACTTGAAGATATTTTGGAGTTATTGAAGAGCCTCAAATTCATTTTTTGCCAAAGTTATGTGTTAGAAGTTATTTTTCATTTATTACATTAGATATTTTGTGCCTTGGGCCTTACATGGTCTTAATGGACAAATTTGGCATTTATGATGTATTTATGACATTTTGGAAACCCTAGTTAGGGTTTTTTTCCTCCTTACTTGTTAAATACAAAATTGAGGCCTCATTGTAGACGTTGGTTGGTTGCTGAGCATAATATGATACAAACTTTGAGTTTATTGGTGAAATTGGCTTTGGTGTCTTGTGATGGCTTTGGAATGAGCATCTATGGATTGAGCACATTCCTAGGATTCATGAGCTCTGTTGGATGGTGATGTATTCTACCTTTTTATTTGTTTTCTTCAGTTCTCATTATGTTCATGATAATATGATAGAAATTAGAGAATACGATATGCTTTCTTGGCACCCTACTTTTTCCTGTCTCCTTTTGATCTCTATGTTTTCTTCCTTGAAGTTTAATTAAAGAATCCTTAAGTGCTATTTATTTTTACTGAAATGTTATGATTAAATTTCTATTTTTTGAAAGTAATGTTCATAGAATCCTTAACTTCTCTCTAAGTTTACTTATCTGTTGTTTTAAGGTCTGCTTAGTACTGTTTGGTTGAAGAATCCTTTATTGCTATTCAAGTTTTACTATGCTATCATACTGAAAGATTTTCCTTGTTCTTAGTATGTTAACGGATCCTTGATTTCCCCTTAACCTACTGTATTCACAACTCCATGATTATTTCACCCACACAAAACCTACTTAGATCCATTTGGCCCTGTTAACTTTCCCTATGAAACACCCTTGACCTATTTTTGCACTTTTCAAGACCTTTGCAGACTCCATAGCCCAATGGATTTATTCTCTCTTACTCTACCTATCCTCCTTCACAACCTATCCAACCAAACCAAAAAAAATGCAAACCCTAATCCCTATAACTAGCCTAAAATTAAAACCCTAAAATCAAACAAGCTAAATCTTCTGCACAAGGATAGAGAGAGCCTTCTCTGAGTCCAAGAAGGCTAGGTCCTAGGACTCCAAAGATTGGTTTGATGTTACCCCTGTTCATTTGTTCTTGCCAATCTAACAATAATGAGAAACATCACAAGATAATTTCATGATAAGAGAAACTAATTAACTGCCATTTCTCTAACAGTTTGGAAGTCAAAATGTGAGACAATCAGGACAATTGTGGAAGAAGCTACAAACATAGCCATGCACATGTGATGTGTTGATATGGAACTACTAGAATACTAGGACCTCGAACCCATAGAATATTTGTGGAGTGCTGCTCCCATCAATCTTAAGCTCGATGAGATAACCGCGGTCTAATCATAAAAGGTTACTAAAATTGAATGGATTTCAAAGGTTGATGATGAGTCGATGGACAAGGTAATCATTCCTGTTGCACTAAAAATTGTCACCCTGACATTCTGCTAACTGTATGAGCTCATTGAAACTCATACTTACCTCCTCTACAAGTCTTACAACCTTTACTCCTCATGTCAAGCCTTAAAATAGGATAAAAAACCCTAAAAACTCAAAAACCCTAGGGTACGCAGATAACATGAAGCTTGCCTGCGTTCTTAGCTTGGGTACGTAGGTAATACACTGATTACCTGTGTTCTAGAATGTATTTTTCCCTTGTAATTCTTGCATACCCTTCTCAAAGTCAGAAAAGTGAGAAACAAAAGTTAAAAAGCTGATTTGAGGTCAATCCTAGAAGGTTCTAGATGAGATTTTTTGGGGATGAGTACGCTCTAATAAGGTTCATGCATCCCACACTTTAAGGAGCTAATCCCTTGATGTGAGGAGCCTATCCCTTTGAAGGAGGATTCTATACCTTCAAAGGTGGAACCATAACCTCCTCATCTGCTTCAGAAAAGGAGGCATTGGGTAGCCTCAAAGGGGGTGGAAGCTTTATGTGTGATTGAGGTGAAGTGTTGTTGAGATTTAGACTTCTTTCTGCTGAGCTTTTGAGAGGAAAGATCACATACCTCTATGTGCTCCTGGAGGAAGAGTGCAATGCTTATCAAAGTAGATGAGACTCCTGCTTTGGACCATGGGAAGGCCTGTTCAACATCAAGGCTAATTTTGTAAGGTTCTTCTGTTATTTTAAGATTAATACAATCAAGTTTTATTTTTCTCAATAAATTGTCGTTCGATTGTTTATTTTAATAAGCTGTCATTTGATCATTTATTTAATAGATTCCTTGATCACTATGATAGGTATGTTTTATAATTATTTGTTATACAAGTGATATTTAATATTTGCTTGTTTGTGATTGCAGGTCGACAAAAGACGACACTTTGTTGCGATGAAAGAAATCTTGTTGCGATGGAAGAATTATTGTTATGACGAAATAACTCTTGTTGCGACGGAAGGATTATTGATGTGACGGAAGCACTACGACTGCAAATAAGAATTTGGATCTAAGGTAGGATCAACACCTTCATAGCACTTACTTGTAAAATTAATATATTTAGAGAAAGACAAACTTAGTTGTTCGTTTTTTGCTAGATTGTTTTCTGACACTAGGGAGATCAATCTTGTCCGCAAGATCGATTTATCCGGCCAACAAATTGGCGACTCCACTGGGGAAAGATTCTTGTTTTTATTTTCCTTTGTTTTGATTTGAGAAAATGATTTTTTCTGATTTTTGATTGATTTGTACGGGCTTGGGTAGCTTAGATTTAATTTTCTTTCAAAGTTTTGAAGTTTTTTTTTTTTTTCTTGAACTTTTCTAGGGACCGCACATTGTTGCAGACCCTGTTAAAAGTCTTGAGAAACTTAGATTTCTTCTTTCAGTTTAGTTTAGATTTGATTTAGGATTCTCAGTGTCTGCCCAAATTTGTATGTGTTTTCTGTCGAAAATCTCTTGTGAATGAATTTCTTTCAGCAAAATTTTCATCTCATCAATCTCCATTAAGATATTGGGTGTTTTGAGTCTCTTTTTTGAGAAATTCATAATTTGATTTCCTTTGGTCATTACTTGGAGGTTTGTCTCAATATTTTCACAATTTTGCATCTTTTTGCAAAAAAAATTCCCCCTCATTCACCGGGGGGGGCTAAATTGTGTATGAGTGTTAATTGCCTTTATGTGTTTTTATTTTTTGATCTTTGGAACTCTCACCCAATTTTTTTTACTTGCACTTGATTGGTTCTTAGATTACATTAGAATCATCTCGTGTTTCAGAATTCTCTTGCATAGATCACATTTGCATAATTAGAATTCTCATTTTCAGAATATGAGTGAATTGTGCATAGATAACAACTGCATAGTTTACATTCTGAAAAATCAATCGTAGATTTAGATCAATTTTCTTTGATTTTAATTTAGATGTTTTTATGCTTGTTTTAAAAACACAAAAATAAAAAATTGTTTTGGAATTGATTTGCATTAGTTTTTCTTGATGAAATTAGTGCATTAGAGAATTTGTTATATTTTCTCTTAGTGATCAATTTTTTGCATTATTGGAAGTGAATGGAAACTCTCTCCTTACTTTAGTTAGGATTCATCAAATTGAAAATATTACATTATCATATTTGATTGCATTCAGTTTTGGGTCGGGTCATAACACCATTGGTTTCATATCCATTTACCCTTTTGAGTAATAACAGCCTAAATAACACAATGCTTAATTAAAATTCATCTAGTAATTTTTACATTTTTAGGGCTCTTTCCACCAATCTAGCTCAGGATTAGTTCTTTGGAATAGGTTTTAGTTAACTTTCCAAAGCAACTAAAACAAACAAGTAGATAAATCTTGCAGTAGGAAATAAATCCAATTGTGATTTTTACAATCTGGGAGCTTCTCTTAAAGGAGTTAATCACGAGATCATGTCCGAACCTTTGAGACAATCAATTTTGTTTCATTGGGAAAGATATAAGATCTACGCGCATTACAAACAGTAAACCTCGGATTAACCATTATCGAGGAGCCTAGGGTCACTTGTTGGTAAACCTCGGATTGACCATGTCGAGGAGCCTTCAAGGGGATTGAGCTTTGTTACTATGCCCCTTGCACGTGGAATCGGATCGTAGACTGTTCCCCCAGTTGTATTTGTTACTGTTGGTAACCTTAGTGTCCATAAACTTAAGATTATTTCCTAAGGTGACGGTGAAGGAAAGATCTCACTGTACCTGGAGCAGACGTCGACTAGACTCACTTGGACTCTTTGGGGGGTTCTCTTCACTCGAGATGGTTTTGTGAAGAAACTTGTGCCAGTCTGTTTCATTAAGCAGGTTGTCAGGGTAACTGTTCCAACCGCCCTTTCTGTATTAAATTCTATGATGTTGGATTTCATCACCAACTAGTGTTTTTAGTACGGGAAGTTACTGTTTGTGTGTGGTTTGACTCCTAGATTTGATAGCGTGTGTTAATTTGTTTGTTTTTAATTTTAGAGACCATAGGTGTGAATTTTAATTGTTAGGTGTGAACTGTGAAGTGTTAATTTTAGTTTTAAATTATTAATAAAATTCACTGAAGTTGAATATAATGGAAACTCTTCCAGAATTTACCAACCAAGGAATCCCTCTTAATGAGAATCCTAGTACTTTTCCTTTCTTTGGAAATGTTGGTCCTCCTTATATGGCTACTTTTTCATTACCTGGATTTACAATAGGTTTACCAATATGGTTATTTTCAACTTCGTTGGCCCCGAATACTCCAATTGTTCCACCTCAACCAGATGCTTCACCTCAACAGAGTTCACCATCTCAACATCACCAACCTTTTGTTGACCCTTTACCTTCTTCGCCTAATATTTCTTCCTCTTCGCTTGGTAAAAGCCTTGACGCTAGTAACCAGGTGGCTAAGAAGAAGAAGAAAGGGAAGAAGAAGAAGAAGCAAGATAAGAAAGAAGTCAACCAACCAACCATGGTTGTAAATGTTAGTAGTGTTGAGGAAACCTCCAACATGCATCGTAAACCCAAATACCCTTGCAGGCTTTGTAAGGGTGACCACTTCCTTATCAATTTTCCTGGTATTCCAAAGGTCTTGGAAGTATGGTCAGAAAAATCTCATCAACTTTCTGTTGATCCATCAACCAGTGATAGTCAAGTTCCTGGGAAAAAGTGTAAAGTTAGGTTTCCTTGTAATTTATGCAAAGGGAGTCATCAAACTCACATTTTCCCTCACATGGATGAAGCCTCAAAATTATTGGAAAACCTCACTATTCCATAGCAAGAATTTCCAATTGGTTACTGTAAACTTTCTCCCAACCTACCGTCAACTGACGAAGTGGTTGATCTAATTTCAAGTACAGTCGATCCCACTCTTCCATTGGAGAGTGAAACTCATATCACTCAGGTTGATGATCCATTAGTTGATCAAATGGTCGATTTGATTTCACATTCGTTCGATCCCATTCTCCCTGTAGAGAGTAAACTTCATACCACTCAGGTTCTTCTTATTACATCAGATTCTTCTACGCTAGGGGGCATTTCACTTGTTTCTACAGAACCCCCTCCAAGTACTGAGGTCTTTTCCTTTGATTGGAATAGACTGACAGAACCTCGTCTTCCTTCCTACATCCCTTTCCAAATCATTGTGAAGTTTGGTGGTAGGGACATACACCACACACAGGTAGATGAAGGTGATTTTGTTATTATTTTATCCTCAACCGCTTCGAAAGCTTTGGTTTCCCCTCAGCTTGTGCCTATTTCACAGAATCTGAAAGCTTTTAACAGAACCATTAGTGAACCTTTAGGTATCCTTCCTAAGTTTTATATTACTTTGGAAGGTAAAAATTCCTGTATTGATCTTATGGTAGTTCGAGGCCCCTTGGATTTCAATTTACTCCTTGGGTGAGACTATGTCATGCAATGAAAGCTGTCGTATCGACACTCTTTCGTGTGATGTCTTTCCCTCACAATGGAAATATTGTGATTGTTGACCAACTTTTGTTCCCTAGTCTTGATTCGACTACCAATAATCCGACATCCCTGAATGTTCCTCATACAAAAGTGGTATCTACCCCACCACGGGTTAATTATGTGGCAACTAGTCCCATGTTTTCAGTTACCGATGTAAGTGAGCCTCTCATTGTTTGCTCGTCTTCCTTTGACTTAGATCCGATAATTGACATGGAAAACTCTATGGGATTATTTGAACATGATGTTATTATCCCTTTTGAGTCCCTTGACATGTGTTCCTTCCAGATAACTATTCTTCCTTCTGATGAATACCTCTTGGAAGCCATGATAAAGGTGTGTCCATTGACATGTGTTTCTTCTAGTTGGAAGCCATGATCATGTACCGAGGATAGTTCCTTTTACTGTGTCAACCTCATTAAAAAATGTATCAGTGAGTGTGAGGATAGTTCCTTTTACTGTGTCAACCTCAATAAAAAAATGAATCAGTTAGTGAAGAGCATAGTTCCTTTTCTTGTGTCAAGCTCGTTTTAAAAATGAAACAAGCTTCCATGAGAACAATTCTTTTCCTGTGTCAACCTCATTACAAAATGAATCAGTAGGTAGATTGTAGGGAGTAGATTAATAGATTAGAAATAAGTAGTTTCTGAGGATGGTTCCTGTCACTGAGTCAACCTCGTAAAAAATGAATCAGGTATGAGGAAAGTTCCCTTTACTGTATCAACCTCGTTAAAAAATGAATCATTCAGCCATGAGGACAGTTCTTTTCCTGTGTCAACCTCATTAAAAAATGAATCACTAGGTTATATAGGTAGATTGTAGAGAGTAGATTTGAGGACAGTTCTTTTACTGTGTCAACCTCGTTAAAAAATGAAACATTTAGGTGAGGATAGTTCTTGTTACTATGTCAACCTTGTTAAAAAATGAAACACGTTGCCATGAGCATAGTTATTTTCCTGTGTCAAGCTCGTTAAAAAATGAAACAAATCCTGCCCTAATTGAGTTGAGTCTTTGACTAGATATCGTAAATGTTAAGTCATATATTTAGGTTAGTTATTTCAGTTTTTGCATAATTTTCTTACAGTTTTAGGTCAGGTCTTTCATATGATCTCGTAAATGAACCTTCATTCCATCCAACTATTAATTACCAGCAGTGTATTTAGTTGAATGAAATGAAGTTGGGGGGGCATGCACTCTAGAAGTTACGCTTAGGGGGCATCAAGCACAGTTTTCTTTTTTTTTCAAGCTTGTGTAAAAATGAAACCACTCTAAAGCATAGTTTTTCTCTGTTTCAAGATTTTGTAGAAATGAAACCGTCTTGAGTCAATTTCGGTTATTTTCAAGACTCATTAAACTCATGAAAATCCTGAGATTATTTTTCTATATTTCATTCTCATAAAACACATGAAAATGCCTAGTTCTTTCCATCTTTTCCTGCTCATAAATTAAATTGAAATTAGGCCACAGGAGTATATTTTTATCCCTTTTTTGAACTCGTAAAAAATTTACAAAAAAGCGAAACATTGGAGTCCTCTTTTAAGCCCTTTTTAGACTCTCTAAACATGAAAATATTGTCGAGCACTTGATTATTCAAACTCGTTAAAGTAAATGAATCATCATCCTTTCAGTATAAGTTTACCCCTTTTACAGACTGAAATGGACTATTTACGAAAAAGGTATACATTGACTAATTACGGTCAATAGAGTTCTCTCCCACATTATTTTATCCTTTTTCGGGCTCAAGAGACTAAATTTACGAAAAATTACACCCATGGAGTTTTCTTAAGTTTTTCTTCTGACTCCCTAAAATTGAAAAACACCGAGTTTCTCCTATACTGGACTCGTTAAAATTTAACAGTAAAGGACCTGTTCAATTTTTAAATAGGAACGAACCACTCCTTCTTAGGGTTCGAATCTTAAAATAAGTTGGACTCATCCGAAGGATGAGCTTATAAACAAGAAAATGTTATCATCCTCAAGCTTGTCAAAAATAAAGTGGTACTTGCCAGAAATGGTGGGGGAAAAGAGAGAAAAACGAACCTGTTTGTTACATTTTGATTATTCAAAAAACCGTTAACCACTCTTGAACACGACATTTTCGTTCACCTGGGTTGGGAAAATCCTTTGCCTAACAGTTAATAAAACCATATTGAAAGTCTTCAGCCAGTTTCTGGGTATTAGCTTTGGGTCAATTGTCACCAAGTCATCTGTAGTGTCGTTATGTGCTCAAGAGGACAGTTCAAACAAACCATTCATTTTCAAAATATTTGTCTTCCATTTTGACCATCCCTGAATCAGTCCTTGCCAATATATTTCTTCAAAACTTGATCTATGATTTCGTGTTGTGGGCTTGCCTACGACGAATCATTTTCTATTGATGACAACTCATTATCTAGGAATTTGATCCAGAAATTGTCAGTATCTTGAAATCTGCATGCCTCAATGGCAAGTTTCTCGTCTTCGACGACAGGTTGCATCATTGACCTTCGATCGAATGATTCTGTGACATGTTCAACTTCAGCTCATTCATTCACATTTCATGGATTGTATTGAGTAATTTGAGAGCCATTAACATTACTAGTGGTTTCTCTCACACTTGTTAACAGTTTACATTATTGACTAGTAATCAAGAGGTTTCTACCATGTTCGACTTTGACACATTCATTCACATGGATAGAATCGTACTGGTTCGAGAAGCGGAAATCAAGACCCTAGATCTAGTTTCCACCATCCAGGCTGCGAGGATTTTTTTTTATTAATCTATACAATAGACTATTCATAAACAGATGGCTGTGTCCATGCTGTGTCTACATATGTCTATACTGTTGATGTATTGAAAATAATTCTTGTATCAATATAGTTTAAATCAGTTTTCTAGTTAGTTTTGATCTGAGTATGGGAATGCCTACCTCAGCGATGATATGTTTACATATATATATTTTGCATTGAATGTTTTTACAAGTTCCGACTGGGGTGTCCATAGGATGATCCTTGAAATGATAAAGTACTTCACTCTTCATATATGACAGACTTCATTTTCATCTATTCCAGACTTCGCACTTTAGGGGGCAATCTGTTGCACTAAAAAATGTCACCCTGACATTTTGCTGACTGTATGAGCTCATTGACACTCATACTTACCTCCTCTGCAAGTCTTACAACCTTTAATCCTCATTTCAAGCCTTAAAACAGGAGAAAAAACCCTAAAAACTCAAAAACCCTAGGGTACGCAGGTAACATGAAGCCTACTTGCATTCCTAGCTTGGGTACGCAGGTAATACATTGCTTAATTGCATTCTAGAAGATATTTTTCCCTTGTAATGCCTGCGTACCCTTCTCAAAGTAAAAAAAGTGAGAAACAAAAGTTAAAAAGATGATTTTAGGTCAATCCTAGAAGGTTCTAGATGAGATTTTTTGGGGATGAGAACGCTCTAATAAGGTTCATGCATCCCACACCTTAAGGAGATAATCCCTTGATGTGAGGAGCCTATCCCTTTGAAGGAGGATTCTATCCCTTCAAAGGTGGAACCCTAACCTCCTCATCTTCTCTATAAAAGGAGGCATTGGGTAGCCCCAAAGGGGGTGGAAGCTTTATGTGTGATTGAGGTGAAGTGCTGTTGAGATTTAGACTTCTTTTTGCTGAGATTTTGAGAGGAAAGATCACATACCTCTATGTGCTCCTGGAGGAAGAGTTCAAGACTTATCAAAGTAGAGGAGACTCCTGCTTCGGACCCCGGGAAGGTTTGTTCAACATCAAGGCTAAGGTTGTAAGGTTCTTCTATTATTTTAAGATTAATACAATCAAGTTTTGTTTCTCTCAATAAATTTTCGTTCGATTATTTATTTTAATAAGCTATCATTTGATCATTTATTTCATAGATTCCTTGATCACTATGATAGGTATGTTTTATAATTATTTGTTATACAGGTGCTATTTAATATCTACTTTTTTGCGATTGTAGGTCGACAAAAGATGACACTTTGTTGCGACAAAATACGACACTTTGTTGTGACGAAAGAACTCTTGTTGCGACGGAAGAATTATTGTTGCGACGAAAGAACTCTTGTTGCAATGGAAGGATTATTGATGTGACGGAAGCACTACGATCGCAAATAAGCTTTTGGATCTAAGGTAGGATCGACACCTTCATATCATTTACTTGTAAAATGAATATATTTAGAGAAAGACAAACTTAGTTGTTTGTTTGTTGCTAGATTGTCTTCTGACACTAGGGAGATCGATCTTGTCTGCAAGATCGATTTATCCGGCCAACAGTTCCCCCTACCAAAATTGCAGTCCAACTAGATTGTTACACCATTGACATGGAAAAATACATCAAAATGTTGGTTGATCAAGTACTTAAGGATGAGAGATAGTTGCAAAAGATGGAAAGATCACATATATCAAAAAAATTTGACATTCATGTAGGATGGAAGACCTAATGGCAACAATTACTATCGAATAATTCCTAATGCCACAATGGTAATGTGCAATTACCAACAAATTGAATTTTATAACTATTTTGTAATGTATAAATATGGAAGCACCTTGAAGAAAGAAAGGGGGAAGGGGGGGGGGTGCACAGAATCATAGATGGATATTTCTTTTTAATAAATATTTTTTGCAATATTTTGTAAGGAAGGTTTTTCTTTCTAATTAATGCAATTAACCCTTTGTAAGATATATATGTCTCCTTTAACATGGTAATTGTGGTGTTAATGGTTTACAAATATTTTATATTTTCATATTTTTATGAATATGTCATGTTCCTAATATAATCAATTGATCAATATCAATATGAAACATTCTAATAATTATTGTAGAATAGATTGATATGTTCATGAATATGTAATCGTTAAGTGATTTATTATTACTCAATAAAAAAATTCCCTATGCAACAATTTGAATCCATCCATTGTATGAATCAACCTACACATTTTAAAATAACTAGAAATTGTTTAAGATAAAATAAGATAAGTAGATAGAAAGGAAAGGATAGAAAGCTAATTTGAAAAGGAACAGTATTAGCCTTCATTACTAAAAAAGAATCACTACCCTTGCAGTGGCAATAGACCTACATTCCAATCATAGATTACCATACCAAACAAGATATGTTCTAATTGGTACATACGATTGAGTTTTCTCTCTCATTAAAAACTAGTTACATAAGAACCATACAAAAATAAGTAGCATGGATATGGGAATTTTTTTAGAACACATTTATAGTCTGTTGAAGATTTACAAACCTTCAGAATTATTTGGGTAAGTTTATTCCCTATCAAACTTAGTTTCAGTCCTTGAAACTAGTTGAAAAGCTTAGAGAAATTTTTAGAAATTTGGAGTTTTCTTAATGGAAGGTTCACTTGATGGAACCCGACCTTATCTCTTGAAAAGAGTTATGGAAATGGATTAGTGGAAAGGATATTAAGTATGGAGGGACATGTTGCTCCAATTATATGGGTAAATCATTAATGTTCCTATTAAATCCATTAAGTGCCAAAAAGATGTAACTAGTGTTGAGAATTTGGTAGGGCATAGATTAATTCAATTATATACTTCTTAGATGGAAAAATCCCTCTTGTGGACAAGAGAAATCTCCCTAGTATCCTAAGGATATCTAGAAACAAACAAACAAATGTAGACCATTTACTCTAATCCATTATGCTTAAGAATTATTAATTAACTATGGAGAAATGCTCCTACTTGAAGTCCAACACTTTACTCAGTCTTCAATCCAGTCGTTCCAAAAGGTATTGATCCAGTGTATAAATCTGCAATCAAAGACAAGTAAACAAGATCAAAAGCATCTGCAAGATATGATAATTAAAAAGCAATAATCTATCTTAGTGATCAAGGAATCCAAGAATTAAATTATTCAAAATATAGATGAACAACTCAATGAGAAAATAGAATCCATTTGTATTAAATTTGAATAAAAGAAGAAACCTTACAACCTTGACGCCTTGATGTTTGTACAGGTTCTTCCAGGGCCCCGAACAACCGTTTTCCTCAGTTTGAAAAGGCTCCAACTCTCTGAATCAACATGAAACTATGGCCATGAGTATGTAATATCTCTCATGCCAATAATGCCAAATATGGAGAGTATAATTTCTTCAACAATTTACCTCAAAAATAGCAAGTTCTAAGTACCCTTGAGATTGAAACATGGTCTCAATTTATAGCAGAAGTGAGGTAGTTTCAGCTCCAATAAGGAAGGGATAAATTCCTCTCATCATGGGATTTTAGCTCCAAAAACCAAGGGATAGCTCCATTTATGAAGGGATAAAGGTTCATGAATGGAAGGGGTGAAGCTCGACCAGATAATGCTTCTAGAAGGCCCCAGCTGGGAGAATATTCAACCAGTTAGGATTCTAGAACTTATTTTTATTCTTATTTTACCTTTTACGGGGGTCCATAGTTTAATGAGTAGAACGTGTGGGATGTGCCACAGGTTTTATAGCAATAAACTGCGGTACCACAGGAAATGACTACGAAAAGTGCGGAGTTAGGCTTTTTAGGGTTTTAATAAGCTTTTTCCCAATTCCAAGACTTGATTTAGGAAATTTATGTTTTTGGACTTCTAAGGGAGCAATAAATAGGTAATGATGAACCCATATAGATAGCTAAACGTCATGGTGACAAATTTTAGTGTAACATATTCCCCCCTAAAGTGCGAAGTCTGAAGAGTTCTGAAGAGTGAAGTGCTTTATCATTTCGAGGATTAGGCTGCAGGCACACTGGTTGAAACCCTGAAAAAACATTCAATGCAAACATATATATATATATATATATATATATATATATCATCGCTGAGGTAGGAATTCCATACTCAGATAAAAAACTAACTACATGTTCTGATACAAAAATGATTTTAGAATTACATGAAGTAGTAGACACAGCATGAACGAAACCATCTGTTAGAATTAGTCTACTGTATGATGAATAATAAAAAATCCTCATAGCTTGGATGGTGGAAACTAGATCCGGGGTCTTGATTCCTGCTTCTTGAACTAGTACGATTCTATCCATGCGATTGATTGTGTCAAAGTCAAACATGGTAGAAACCACTTGATTACCAGTCAATGATGTGAACTGTTAACAAGTGTGAGAGAAACCACCAATAATGAAAATGGTTCTCAAAGTACTCAGTACAATCTATGAAATGTGAATTTGTGATCTGAATTTGAACATTTCACAGAATCATTCGATCAAAGGTCAATGATGCAACCTATCGTTGAAGGCAAGAAACCTACCATTAGGGCATGCAGATCCCAAGGTATTGTTAGGATTCTAGATCAAATTTCTAGATGATGAACTGTCGTCGATAGAAAGTGATCTATCGTAGGAAAGCCCACGATGCAAGGACTAGCTCAGGGATGGTCAACGCGAATGGAGACAAATGTTTTCAATGAATGGTCTATTAAACTGATCTCTTGAACGCATAACGACACTGCAGATGGTGACGATTTACCTAAAGCTAATACCCAGAAACCAGTTGAAGACTTTCAATGTGGTTCGATTAATTGTTTGGCCAAAGGATTTTCCAAACCCAAATATGAATGTGACAAAGTGTTGTGTTCAAGAGTGATATACAACTTTCTGAAACGAAGTGTGACAACTGGATTCATTTTCTCTCTTTTCCCCCACCATTTCTGTCAAGTACCTCTTTATTTTTGACAAGCTTGAGGAGTATAACGTTTTATTGTTATATAAGCTCATCCTTCAGATGAGTCCAACTTAGTATTCTAATCAAACCCTAAGAAGGAGTGGTTCGTTCCTATTTATAATTTACAGGTCCTTTACTATTAAGTTTTAACGAGTCCAGTGTATGTGAAACTCGGTGTTTTTCAATTTTAGGGAGTTAGAAGAAAAACTTAAGAAAACTCCATGGGTGTAATTTTTCGTAAATTTAGTCTCTCAAGCCTGAAAAAGGATAAAATAATGCAAGAGAGAACTCTATTAACCATGATTAGCCAACATATACCTTTTTTGTAAATAGTCCATTTCAGTCCGGAAAAGGGGTAAACTTATACTAAAGGGACAGCTGTTCACTTCCTTTAACGAGTTCGAATAGTCAAGTACTCAGTAATATTTTCATATTTAGAGAGTCTGAAAAGGGCTTAAAAGAGAACTCTAGGGTTTCACTTTTTCGTAATTTTCAAGAGCCCGAAAAAGTGATAAAAGTATACTCATTATCAAAATAATCCTTTTCACTTGACAATCCTGTTTTCTGCACATAAACTCAAAAATTAAACATATCTGTTTCCAACAAGTAAAAAATTTCAAAAAATAGCTTTTTAAAGTGGAAAATAAATAAAATATTATTTTATTTATTCAAAAAACCTTATAAAAAATAGCTCAACAAAGTCATTTTTACCTTTTGTGTTCAGAATTGAGAATTGAGAGCTCTAGGTAAAAAAACATTCCGGAGGTGATAACGGGAGAACTGGCCAGTCAAATTGAAATCAGTCGAATCCAGGTCATCCACAACACTCTTCTCTCCATTTTCATCCGTTACATTCTCTTTTTAAGTTTTTAAATTCATTTTTGGAGGGAAATATGGTTCAAAATTTTTCTCATGGGGGTCCGCAAGCCAGCCTTTGGTTACCTGTGTACCCCGATAATTTTCCTAAAGGAAAATTATCAGGCTACCAATTTTTTTATGAAGAATGCATGGGGGGGTCTGCACTGTCTTTATATAAAAATTGCGGGGGCGCTGTAAGAAAAATAAATTGAAGAATTCTCTAAAAAATTGATAATATTTTTACTCTAATAAATTCTAACCATCAAATGTGTCCATTTGCAGGTCATTGCACAATGTTGGGGTGGCGAGAATGTGAAAATGAAGAGGTACATTATATGGCCATGAATAATCCAGCCATAATTCGTACTTTGAGAGATTGTGGTTTATACAAATTATGGTCCATTCAAGGTATGAGAGCACAGGTAAAGCTAATGACCTAACTAGTAAATAAATGGGATGTTCAGGAACAATGCTTTATCATCAGAGATCACAAGAAAGAAATTGAGTTTGAAGATATCTATTTCCTCACCAGTTTACCCAAAAGAGGCAAACCAATCTCTTTGTTTGGGGCTAGGCAAGGTGGCCAACCTATTGCTAGTTACAAACAAGAGTTTTGTAACGAGGAAGATGATCCCAAAGACAACTGGATAAACATAAAAACTATCATACGTCTCGATCTGAAATTCATTGCATTTACTGTTACCAGATTATGTGGGAGTGCAGCTCTACACGTGGCTACCAAGTCATAGATGCAGACAAATTTTGAGTGCTTCAGAGGCACTATCTTCAATTGATGTGAGGGGGTGTTGACCAACATGAAAGGTCAACTAACCACAGCAAAGAACTCAAAGTTGAAAAACTTTGGGTATTGAGTGATTTTAGTATCTTTTACTTTGGAGAGGATTCTGTCTCTTGCCCCTCAGCTGATCTCTGTTGATCCTGGTGAACTTAGAGAGCCTCACATGGTACGATGGGTGGCACTAATGGCTTGCCATGGCGGTGACAATTGTATAGTAGTCCGGTTCACTTCATCATACTTTCGTTGGTTAGAGAACCAAATCTTTGCTATCGAGGATTTCACATATGCAGGCATAGAATTTTTAGGAGATCCTGAGATGCCTTTACCTCTAGGGAAACAATGGGATGAGTCAGGTAATTGAATTATTTTGATGTGTTTTTAATTATAATTATTATTATTTTTTTAATCGTCCGATACTGATAACAAAAAATTAAATGCAGATGTTGGTCCACGAAGACCAGCCAATCTCCATTGCTTCGAGAGGAAGTGAATAGATCCTATTGCACCATGAGAGAACCAAGTAGCAGAGATTCTCACTGATTTAGAGTATAATCTAGAGAGGTTGACTAGAGACATCCTAGAGACTATGATGGATGATATTCCTCTTTGTCTCCAGAGGCATGTCGCTGGTGTTCCTAGCCAGTTTCGGAGATACTTGTGTAGAGTGGCACGGGCTATAGTATATTATCATGATCATCACCACGGATAGTGGATGATCATCATAGACTATTGTATTTTTGTTTTTTTGGTATCACTATCTTTCAGATCATAAGGTGGTTTAAACCTATGGTCCTAGATAATGTAATATTTTTTGAAACACAACTCTATCTATGATATGACTACTTTTTCCGGCTATCTTGTTCAACACATATCGAATGTTGTTTTAATTTACTTTTCAATGTCGCAAATGTCTATTTATAACATTATTAGCTAATGCATCAACCAATGTATTTAATATTCTTGGAATGTGTTGATATTCAATGTAATAAAACTGCCTTTCCAAGAGATGAACCTTCAAAAATAATCTCAGTAACACTGGATTTTTAATTGCATATACTCTATTTAAATGTAATACAATGAGTTCTGAATCTAACTTAATGTTCAAATGCCAAATTCCAAATGAAATGGCATCAGATAATAACTCAATCACTGCGCTATATTCTGCGATATTATTTGTTTTTTGAACAAGGCTTACCCCATGCATAGAAACTAACTCATCGGTGGGTGAATAGATAACCCAAGCCATGGAAGAGATATTCCATGTACTATGACAAGCACCATCAACAAAACCAATATACGCTTGAAGGGACATCGACATATGCAATATCAAGAATAATCAAGATAAGCAGGAATAGTAGTCAATACAAACTTAAACTAGACACACTCATCTAACCTAAAGCAACTAATCTTAGAAAAATAACTAATGTACATGTATGATCTTCACACAAAAAATCAAGCATAATATCTCTTTAGATAAAGTCTATTTCTGGGTTTATATAAAGAGACCCCGTCATAGTCAATCAATTCGTAAGCCTATTTTGAAAGCACTCGCTTGATAATATGGGGACCATGCCACATAAGTTCAAATTTTCTAGCTCCTAGTTTATCGTTAGCTTGGTCATATACCAATACTAGGTCACCTTATGAAAAAACACGAGGTGTAACACTTCGGTCGTATTTTTATGAGCTTCGGCTACTAATGCAGCGGTATGCCGAGTCTCATATAATTGTGATAGGTACAAAAAGTGTTTTTCCTCTTCAGAAGTGACTGGTAGTAACTCTATGGCTAATTAGAGTGACGGTATTTCACATTCAATCATTAACATAGCTTCTAAATCGTAGACCAGTTGAAAAGGAGTGAACCCTGTTGTAGTTTTTGCTTAGGTTCGGTATGCCCAAAGTGCTGAGAAAAGCATAGTATGCCAATTCGATTTATGAATTCCGATTATCCGTTTAATCATAGTGGTTAAAACTTTATTGATGGCTTCAACCTGACCATTATCCTGCAGGTAATAAAGAGTAGAGCCTTTCATGGCATAGGCCAAGTTGGTCAGAAAGTTCGGTCATCATGATGTTTCGAAAATGACTCTCATGATCAGTAATGATAGCTTGGGGTACACTGAATCGATCAATCACATGATTGAATACAAATGTAGTTGCAGTTTTTCCATCTACCGTAAATGTAGGCATCACCTCGGCCCATTTGGTAAAATAATCTAGTGCAAGAATAATATACCGATGCCCCTCAGTTGAGTGAGGGTTACATGTAATGAAATCAATGACCCATTTTGCAAAAGGATTGACAACAATATGGGGTGAAAAGGAGCTGGTGGTGCACGCATTTTCCAATCAAAAATCTGATAGTTGTGGCATTTTTGGACCGCAAGAATGCAATCTTTGAATAACGAAGGCAAAAAATAACCAGCGCACAATATCTCTTGTGATTTGGCATACCTAGACATATGACCGCCACATGCTCCAGAATGGAAATCATTCAAAACTCGGTCAACTTATTCATGAGTCAAACAAAATCAAAATACATAATCTGCACCACGACGATAAAGCATGTCTCCAACAATATTGTATTGCTGGGATTGGTAATGGATCTTTCGTCGATGTGAACGTGAAATTTCAACCCGAAAATTTTGGGTTTGGAGATAAATGATTATATCCCCATACTAAGGATCTAATGTACTGATAAGAAATAGAGATTCATTAGCTATCATATGCTCTACCATAGTTTTTGTCTCAGTATTCGGGAAGTCACACATAAGTTTGGCGAACACCAGTGATTTGTTTGATTTGGATTTTTCAAATTCTAAATCAAACTCCTGAAGGATAACTATCCATTTAGATTATTTTCCCCCGAGAAATTTTTTAGTAAAAATGTACATCATCGGGTTACAAATAGAAATCACAGTTTTTTTTCGTAACAAAATGTAATGACGAAAATGTTGGACATCTTGAACTACTGCCAAGGCTAATTTATCTGCATGCGAGTATGTAATATTTGTTGGATTGAGATTCCGAATGAGATAGTAAATCACAAGCATGCTGTGGAATTCATATTTCTGAACTAATACCATTTCAATAGTGGAATCAAAGGCTGCTAAGTATAAAAATTAATCCTAGCTGTAATTTGGTGGATGCAGTAACGGTGCATGGGTCAACATGTGTTTTAAAGCATCAAAATATCAATCAGAGATCTCATCCCAAATGAAAGGAATATTCCATTTCAATAGCCTGGTAAAACATTTGGTTAACTCAACATAGTTCTGGATAAATCTATGCAGAAATTTTTCTTCCCCTTGCAAACTTTGGAGTTGGCGAAGTGTGGAAGGAGGAGGTAAATTAATAGTGGCCTCAACCTTCGAAGGGTCGACACGAATGCTTTCTTTTGAAACGAAAAAACCTAGTAACCTACCAGATTATACACATAAAACACACTTGTGTGGATTCAAGTGAATCTTATAATACCTACATCGCATCAAAATCGCTCGTAAGTGAGTAGGATGATCTGTAATATCCCAAAACAGGGATTTTCTATAACAAATGGAATATCTGAAGATATTCAAAAGTTGGAGCTTTAGAAAATCATGAGCTGGGTAATGTAAATCATCTCATTATATGTAAAATAAAATCTCATCAGCAAATGGGTGGATATCAGCAAGCATACGGCCTACATACTCCTTCCCAAGCAGGGAAATGCAGCAATATAGGGCATAAAATGGATTTCTTCAGAAAATAATGCTATATATGTGAGGAATGGGACTTGGATCCCTTAGAATATATCATACAAAACTCACATGCAGAATTAGAGTTGAAACAAATCACTCTAGCCAACATAAACAGATCTCCCCAAGTCAATACAGCTCAAATAAGCCCAAACCTCATAACTTAACTCATACAAAAAGGACTGAATCATGTACAATGTGATTTCAGTGAGGGTTTATGCAGAAAATGATGATAAATAAGAGATTAGTAGTGTACAATCATCCAATGACTGTGAAAATGGAGATTCCTTCCTTTTTATACAAAATAAGCTCAAACCGGCAAGGGTTTAATGAGAGTACAATGTATAAAAATGCAGATCTACAAATATGGATCTAAAAAATGTAGTTGTACTGTAGCACTAAAGAAATATTTCTAAAGTATAAAAATTACAGAAGAATAATGAAGTACAGAGCTTTTCGGGAGAAGGGTTGGCCCTTCCTCCAAGGAACAAGCTCACAAGCAAGGGTTCAAACCCTGCTACTGTTGCACTCTGGAAAATGACGCAGTTTATTCAGAGAACCGCGTTGTAAATAATGGGAGCTTCTTGGGCCACATGCCAAGATGTCCAATATGCTCAGAAACCTCTTGCACAGATCTTGCAAAGAGAGGGAGGCTCCCTCCTCTGAAAGATAAGCTCAGAAAGTGGGTGTTGTGATCTTCCCACTGCAACACCCTGCAACATAGTGTTTCCTGCTACAAAAATAATGTTGTAGATGAAGGAGGATGCTTTGCCTCAAGCCTATATGTGGAAAATTGATGAACAATTATCCTCCAAGAGATCACTCAAGCTAGGAAAAGGAGTCCCTAAGCAGGAATGCCTTTTTCTAAACAACACTGCAGCTCTGCTGAACAACAAGAGAATGCTCAAGAGTCTAAGCAGACTAGAATCAATAGTCCATAAGCTAACCCCAAATGTCTGCTATCTTTCTCCTTATAAGGTTTGTGAGCCTCCTCACCTTGGGTCCCACCTATTCGGGTTTCCAACACCATGTGAACATTTTCCCTCCAAAACTGCGTTGTAGCTCTATCAAGACTTCTCCTCCATACTGCGCTGTTGACTTGGTCAACTTGACTGAATCAAAAAGATTCTTTTCTTGTTCATACATGGAAAGTGAAAAATCCAGCCACTAAGATATCCCCATTTCACACCAAGAGGAATTTTATGCTAATACAAGATAAGTATGGGTCTCTTTCCCCCATTTATTCACCTACTAAGTGCAAGAAACGAAATTTAACATTCCCATTAGATGCATGCTAATTTTATGAATATTACAGTCCTCCACTCCCAAATGTTTCTTGTTCTCAAGCAACTGCAAGGATAGAACTGGAAAGTCTCATTCTCTCCTCCTGTAGCATCCTCACATGATGTGCTCTCCAAAAGAATAAGATGTTGTCTCAACAATGAAAATCCATAGTGTCTCTCTCAAGCATACAAGTTAGCATTTGGTATACATCCCAAATGGCTATCATCATGCAAAAGTAAAGTACTCAAGGAGACAACTATGTGCTGTCTAGAGGTCCTCTCAAGGCATGGAGTTTGAAATTCATGGGAAATTGTCATTCTCAAGTGAAACCTCCATCCCTAAGATATCATCCATATGAAATGAGTTACCCTCAAACATGGCAACTCATACACAATCCCCTCCACCTTTGGCTCCTGAAGTGTAGGTGGGATGAATAAATGAACATGATAGGAAAGAGGGCCTATCCCATGCTATCCACCTCTCCACTTATGATAAGTGTAGAGGGCATGCTGATCTTGGGCTGCAATATGATTTCCCTCAAATGGCAAGAAGAAGGTTGAATCTCCAAGGATCCTTCCTCCAATGTCATGAGCCATGCTCACCCAAACCATCCCATACAAAATGAATGGCACCCCATCACCATATGGCATCTGTTAGCCACCTATAAAAATTTGTCATATCAAATGGTGGCTAAATCTGTTTAGCCTTCAAGAAACTCCAAATTGTGAGTTCTTGAAGTCTTATGTTGATCTTTACCCTTTGAGTTAATCTTCATTGCTGTTTCACTAAAGCCCTCAAGTACCTTGCTATTTACCAGGAGAGAAAAAACCATTCACGAGGCTCCTTCTTCCCTTATTACACTTCTCCATTTCATTCTCTATATTCATCCATAAAGACCTTCATTCAGCTTCTACACCATTCCAAAACCCTTTTTAAACCTTATGTCCCCTTTAATTTGGTTTAAAAAACCTTTTCTCCCTTATCGGAACCTTCAAAATCCTCTGAAAAACCTTCATTTTGGCCTAAAAACCCATTTTTCAGCATTAAGGCATTAAGCCCCTTTTGGCCTTAGTCCTAGCCCCTTTCCGCATATGACCCGCACTAGGGCCGAGCGCGAAGCACTCATCGCATCGCAATCGACAATCGCGAATTCCCTTTATCCTTTCCCTTTTTCTCCTCCGATGCTGATCCCCCGATTTAATCTCAGTCGTCGAATCCACAAGAACCGATGGCTAAGATTCAATCACGCTCCGCCCATAGCCCTCCGACATCACACCTGTTAGACTCCTATACCAATAGGTGTCATTTTTCATGATTGTCTTGATTGAACTATGGAATGTGTTCAAACTTTTTTCTTGAGAAAAGGTGTTCCATATTCTTGAAAAACCAAAAAATCAAATAATTTAAAAAATGTAAAGAGGGTATACCCTAAAAGAAAAATCAAAGGGTAAAAAGAATAAAAATGGCCAAAAAGTCAAAGAAATGAACCCCAAGCAAAAAAAACCAAGGAAAGTGTGCAAATCCAAATGCCACTACTATTTCATTTTTTTGTAATAAAACAATTGTGTGCAGCTTGTCAAAACCTTTGCCACAATTCATGAATAAGTCAAACTGTTCAAACTTGGCTTACTCATATTTCAATTTCATGTTGTAGATTAGAGAATAAACATCTAACCAAACAGTTTAATCTTGGCAGATAAGTAGATAGGTAGAGTGAATAAAAGGTGCTCAACAGTTCAATCTGAGCCCTTGGATGTAATAAGGGTAGAGATAGATAGATTTATCATGTAAAAAGAAAAGATTGATAAGGGTTTGCAAGTCTAAATGCACCCTAATAAAGAAAAGGAAATGGTAGTGTCAAGTAGATAGGTTAGGTAGATGGTGCTGCAAAGTGTTATCTGATGAATGATGCTGCTACATGTTTTTAATCCTTTACTTTCATCACAAATACTAAAGCAGGAAATACACTGGAAAATCATAGCAAGCAAAGTCAAACTCATTAACTTCCCTCATCACTTTCCCCTCAAAATTTTTACTAATTTCCCCCAAAATACTAAGGTATTTGGAGATCAAAAGGGCTCAAGGCATTTCCTTGACTTTTGGAGGGACCGGACCCTCGGCCTAATGATCAAAAAGACCTAAGTACTTAAGATAATTCATCATTATAATCATTCACCTTTAACATTGTCCTAAGTAAAATCCTATTTTACTTAGGAAAATCATGCAAAATTCCATAAAAAATCCCTCAAAATAACTTACTATTCTAAGTTCAAGTGTTGAAGATGAGATATTGCAAATTACTTCAAAAATTATCACTTTCTTAGATGTGCAAAGTGTTTTGAGTTCCCTTGTCCCGTGGTCATATTAATGTTTAACTCTATTTACTAAATCCCTAGTCAAATGCCCTACCCTAAGTATATAACTCCTTTTTTATAAATACCCCAAAAACCCCTCTATTATAAAGTTTAACCAAAGTAATTATTTCCCCTTTCATTCCAATAAAAACCCACTATATAAGCCCTTTGGTTAAATTATATCTTTATATCGTAAACCCGCCCCTATGGTAAGTTAATTACATTTGTTAAATTACCATATAATAAAATAAAAACATATATATGAAAAATAAAACTTTAAACATACGATGTATATGTTTAAACCCAAAATATAAATAAAACCTGAAGTTTTTCGAAACTAAACTTTGGAAAATCCCGCGCCAACGTGGCTCATCCACCTGGCATTTCACCCGACATTTTAACCCCACCGCGACCCCTATTTCCTTTATAACCATGGAATTAGTTAATTATCTGAATTAACTAATAATCATACCTTTTCGCCTATTATATGCCCCCCGGGATGTTTAAAAAGAGTTAATTGTGTTTTAAAACCCGCCGGGCCCGCACACGAAAACCCCACCATCTATTCGTCCTTTCCACCGTCCGATCTCCCACTGTAAGATCTACGGCTAGCGTTCACCCCGCTGCCCATCCCTTGTCAGCATTTTAACCAGTGGGGGATTAGTGGTATTTGACCAGTCCTCCGTCCACGTGGCAACGATCCAATGGAATCGCTCCCCCCGCGATCAATACCACCTTTGCCAATAAGCGGTGCGGGGACTAACCGCTTACCACCCGGCCCCCCTGCCCCACGTCAGCCCGTACCAATGTGACGTCACTCCTCGAAAAACTAAAACCCCTCTTTTGACTTTGGGAATAAAACAAAATTGCATGTTTTTTGTGTCATTTTCATCGTTTGAACGCTACTGTGCTTTCCGCTACGAATTTCAAATTTCCACTTAAATCCACTGTTCAAATCGATTTCGCTCCAGATTTTCGCCAGGCCTGTGTTCAAGTATCCGTCTGCTACCACCTGGTACCTGTTAAAAACCAGCTTTCATCCAAGAACAGGTATTTATCCTTTTCCGCCCCGAACTGCAAGTAAAACTCTGTTTTCTTTGTTTTTCGCTGAATCAGTGTTTAAATCATATTCCAAAGATCATTCCCTGAGTTTTACGACTATAAATTGTTCCCCTGAACCTGCAAATTGTGCCAATTTCCTTCAGTAAGATCAAAATCACGCCCGTCCTGTGAAGAAAACCAGAAACCTCCGTTTTGAATCCACAAGAACCAAAATGGAGGCCCCGGCAGCTTTGAATGTGACTCCACTGAATGCCCCTCACAGAGAATTAGAATATTTGCCCTTAGTGGACCAAGATTTTCAGATTAAAGACTTGCATTTTGATGAAAGCCCCCTTCTGAGTTATTTTCGCTGCAGAGACGATTACTCAAAGGGGCAAGATGTCATTGGGTTGTGGGAATCCAATATCCCAAGATATCTCATCCCTTCAGTCATTTCTTTCCCATAAATTATCCACTATTGCCATTCAAACTATGATCCCACTCAAAGAGCTGTAATATCCCCTGACCAGAGTGTTCTGTTCCCCATTACTCCTCAGGCCATCAATCCAATGCTACATTTTGAACCTGATCAAAAGTTAACTCCCTTGTCTATGGAAGAATTGCTTGAAAAATCTACTCGGTTGTCCTCTGAAGAGGTGATCAGAAGATCAGATCCTTGGATAAACAGTCTTAATACTAGTCATAAGACTTGTTTACTCCAATATTGTTATCAAATCTATTCAAACAGAGGTTAGAAAGCATAACAGTTAAAGAGTATCAGTGGTTAAAGTGTATCAGGTAAAAGTCAGTGAAAGTTAAAATGAAGTTACAGAGCAGTCAAAGGTAAACAGTAAAAGTAAACACAGAAGGTAGTAAAATGGTAAAAAGATATGAGAATACTTTCACCAATAGTGAGGTTTGTCTAAAGTGAAAGTAAAACAGTCAAAAGAGCAAGAAAGTAAAAAGATGAAAAAACATAACAAGAAGGAACATTTTTGCAGAAATTGCATATTTTAGTCATAGTTTTGCAGAAACTATTGTGATCAATCCAAGATGAATTTTACAAAACTGAAGGAGGTTTATGTTCTTAAGAGGGCCATCTAACAGCCATTATGGTTTTGGAAATATTAAACAATGTTGGAAAGCACTTTTTGCAGAAAATTCCAGTTTAAGTCATAATTTTGCAGAGAGGATTGTGGTCAATCCAAAATACTTCATACAAAACTGAAGGAGGTTTTTGTTCCTAAGAGACTCATCTACAAAAACCTATCTCAGTTTTTTCACAGTGGTTTTATAATGAGATATACATGCGCATATTTACTGGCCATTTTTCAGACTCTGTAAAACTCTGTTTTACACATATTGTTTACAGAGACTATTATGCATAGTTGGAGAGATTTGTGAACCAATTTTGATATTTGTTTCAAGATATTTTAGTTTAGAATTTGTATAAATACTCCACTCTTGGAAGCATTTGGGGTGGATTCTATTACTCAGCTGTAACATTGAGATTTTCGGAATAAAAGCATTTGGAGAAATTTACTTGTGGCTTACTGGATGACGATTTGAAGCACTGGACTTGTTGCAGGATTCATGTGTTGGACTACAGTTCAATAAGTGTTTCTACCCTTTGTCTGAAATTTTATATTAGTTTATAATACCATCATATCCATTTCTGAATAATTTACATAAAAGATTGAAACAGAATTTGCTTAATTGTACTCTGTTTTCAAATGTTATTATTCTTGATGTTTTCTTCTAAATTAGTTATAAGCATGAATTCTTAAATGCTCTTGCTTTACTAATTTAAACACTGTGATTACTATAATAAAGAATTCTTCATTGCTCTTTGTTTGTAGTCATCTCATTTCTTTCTTTTGGACATGGTGAAAGATTCTTAGCTGCCTTTCATCCCTTCAAAATCGTCCCATCCACTTTAAATTTTAAGGATTGTTCTCTGTCTAGCTATCTTGCCCTGTAATACCATCTTGTGCTTAGAATAAAAATCCAGTAAAGCCATCCTTTGACTCCATAGCCCAATGGACTGAAAGATCTCAACCTTGCCCTTAGTTTGTGGATTCCACCATTTTCCCAAAACAAACTCTTGAATCTATAACTAGCCTAAAACCTTCCAAGAACAAAGATAAATTATAAAGAGAGAGCCCTCTCTGGATGCAGATTGGCTAGATTCTGCATCTAAAAGGTTGGTTTGTGGTTACCTCGGGTATACTTTCCTCTTACACAACTTCTAGGAAAACCTGAGTGATAACAACACCTACCGATTTAATCCTGACCAATGATCTCTCATACCGATCCGACGGCCAGCATTTAATCACACATCGCAAATTCAAACACCTCGTTGCTCTGGCCTCTTTCCTTTTCTCTGATGAGATATAATCCCAGCCGTTCATTTCGCCAGATCCGACGGTCTGTGCTAATCACATCAGCACATCGCATCGCCATTTTTCCCTTTCCTCCTGTCGATGTGATCTTGCAATGAAATCTCCACTGTCAATCAAGTTTGATCGGACGGTCCGCGATATTTCGCATCATCACTTTTCTCCCCTCCCCTCACACCATTCACGTCCTGCGTGATTCTGCGATGCAATCTCCACCATTCATCTTCTCAAAATCCGACGGCCCACAATACTTCTGTTTTTTAAACCCCGCCCTTCTCTTTCTCCCCCATCGACAGTTCTCGGCCGTTGATCCTCATGATCCAACGACTCCCATTAATCCTCCCGCTGCTCTTATAAAACCTCTCTTCCTAAGTAAAAACCCTTCCGCCCTTTATAAAAAGGTGGCCCCTCCCTTCTCTTGTGTTTTTACCCCACCATTACTTCCCCCCTCTGAATCAATCTCCACCGTTGATTGAAGTTGATCCAACGAAAATCAGCGCTCCCTCCCATTTCCACCTCTCTTTCTTTGTATAATCACCCCTGCCTTGATTATAGCCCTTTAACACTATAAACCCATGACGCTCATCATTTACCCAACCTCAAGCCTTTCTGCTACATGACAAAACAATTTTTGATCCCGCCATACATCCTCCGCACACCTTTGGACCGGTCGCGTGCTATCCGCACCGTCTGATCTCCCGATGATCATCCAACAGACCATAATCCATATCGTGTAATTTTTGGTCCCTTTCCATAGTGCACTACTTCTGCATGATAAAAGTGGTTTTAGAAGTCCACGTGTCGAATGCTAACTTATATCGCATTCCAAAAGCTAATACCACTTACCCCCCCAAATGCTACACGAAAACCGCTGCCGGTTTTCCCAAAACCACCCTTCCTCATATTCGCACCATAATTCAAATGCGAGCCTAGTTAGCTATTCTACCCAGTTTTACGTCCTCCTCCGCTGCATTTCCCCATCCGCAACCATTCGTACCACCTCCATTAAGCCTCTGTAACGTAGTTATACCTTTCTCGCAGGGTTTCTTAATGAGTTTTTTATGTTTTGCAGGGTTCTAATGGTGGTTAATCTGTGTATTTCCATAGTCACAAATAGGTGACTGATAAGGTCAGAGTGACGATTCTGACCTTAAATCAATGAAGAAAAAGAGCCAGCGGGTTGCGAATTCTTGTTTTATCAGGGAGATCACAACTTTCAATTTCAGATGAAACTCGTCAATAGTAGAAAGCCACATGTATAAAAAAAACAAAAAAAGTGTATAAGAGTGAAGAAATTAAGGTTAAAGGGTGATTACCAGCCTTCCTAAAGAGTTTTAAAGTCAAAAAAATCTTCCAAGTAGCTAAAAAGTAAATGAAAACAAATTAATACATGGAAAATATCAGAAATCTTCTCTATTGAGCCCCTCAAAGGCAGAGAAGCATTAACTTATATTAATTGAACCTAGAGACCCTTCCTTTTATTCCACCTCCTCATTTTTCTTAGAAAATCTCCTTGAGGAGCCCATTGTTAATTGTTGGAATTTGATGTAATAATTGCTGCTCGAAACTTTCTGCAAGTAAATAGTTCTTAGAGGTTGTTGAAGCTCCGTTTGTAATCAAAGAAGTTAGGCTGAGAGGAGAAGTCGTTGCTGTACTGAAACATTGGACTTGAAGTATGTAACTGAATTGACATCAATACACAAGCTGATTCATGGGATCCTGGTCTATACCATTGGTGATGTGCCTCTCATTGTACTTGTTTTCCTTCTTATGTTTTCCACAAAATTGTTCATTTTTATCTGATAAAGAACAAAAAATATAGAGCTAGGATTTACACTTTAAAGTACCCTACTCTCACTGATAAGCTTTATATTTATGTTTTCCTCCTTTGTGTATTTAAGAATGATTTAATACAGTTCAAATAGTCAAGGAATGTTGGTGAGCCCCTGTCTTACTGTCTGAACTTTAAACATTGTTCTTGAATTATATTTTCATTACATGCTAAGTAGAGTTAAACTAGAAAAGTTTATGGTTTTCCCTGTCTTCTAGTTCTTTCTCCAAAGGTTGTTTGAAGGTTTCCTTAAGAATATGCAAAAAGCAAGTCTAGATTTTAATGGTATCTTTCTTGATCTTAAGCTAAACTTTGTTTTCTTATATGTTTTCATCCCTTATGAAAGTAGTCTAGTGAGATTACTAGATTGTTGTCTGATAAGTTAGCTTTAATAGAAGCTTGTCCAAAGAAGTCTATGGTTAGCCCTGTCCTTTGGCTAGTTTCAAACATTTACTTAAAAGGCTTTTTCTTGTTTGGAAAGTTGATAAATCCTTGTTGAAATTATTGGTTTTTTCCACTTTCACAACACTCTTAATGTTTCATTCCATCATTTAATCTAAAGGATCTTTTGATATAGATGACTTGCCCCATGGACCACTCTTGAAAACTGTTGTACAATTAAAACCTTTTATGACTCCATAGCCCAATGGATTAAGTGTTTTTTCATACCCATCCTATTAGCTGAACCTTGTTTTGATTATTCACATCTTTACCCCTCTAAAGCCCTTTCATTTTCAGGACTTTCCACTCAATTAAATATCATGCCAAACCAAACAAACAACAAAACTTGTTCTTAATAACTATCCTAATATCATATTAAAACCTTAAAAGATAAATCAATCTTTGCATTTATAGAGAGATCCCTCTCTGGATTCAGGAGGGCTAGATCCTAGAATCCCAAAGTGGTTCATATGTAGGCTCTGCAGCGTTTGTATTTGCCAATCTTGCAAACTACAGAGACCTAACATTCTGGCGACTCCAATGGGGACTTCTAAGTAAAATACATATTATACATCCTTAAAAACCTTAGAAGACCCAAAACATTTTTAGATTGGTATATCAATAAATGTTGGTGGACCATAAAACATTTTACCTTCAAAAGAGCTAAAAATTTCCACCTTGTGACTCCACTGACCCCCAGTAGGCCTATTACCCCTCCAATCTTTGTAGACTCCTTTGGGAATGCATTAAGAAAACCCAATCATACTGTTGGTGGACAGAAAAATTTAATCATCCACCTGGTGACTCCACTGGTAGAAGACTCTGAACTGGTTGAATAGACACAGTGAGCTCTTTCCTGATTTACAAACATGATTCCAATAATACAACAAAGATATGCCCCAATGAGTAGAGAACATATCCTTGGGTTTCCACATAAGATGCCCCGAGTATTATGGGATGATAACCTTCCTATTTTTCAAGGTGAAAAGTTTGATGACCCTTTATTACATCTCATCAAATTTCATATACATGTATGGAGGTTGAAAGTAGAATGGCATGAAGACTGCCTTATGAAAATGTTTATGTTGACATTAGAAGGAGAAGCAAGGGATTGGTATGAATGGTTGAAATCTAGTAGTTTTTTTTCTTTAAAGGACCTTGAATATGTGTTTTATGAGAACTATAAAGGAAACACTACATCTTTATCATGGGGTGGAATACATTATGATCCATCACAAAACATCACCCAACACATTATAGACCATGATGAGGATTTGGAAGAAATACATCCTGAAGATATTTTAACAGTCATTCATGAGTTTAAAATCCTATTGAAAGATTATAGGAATATAGATGAATCAATTGAGGAAGAAATCAACCAAGAAATAAAATACATTCCTCAGGATATCCCTGAAAACCCAAATAAAGATTCATCATCCCTTATAGCTGGGGCTCAAGAAGACATCCAGCCTCAAAATCAGTCTTCACAAGAGACAAAGAACTATTGTACTCCTGTTCAAAGGAACATAGAAACATCTTCTCCTTTGACAGAAAAAGAGATAGATCAGACTATTAATAAACAACCAGTCTCTGAAATTTTTTTGCAAAACAAATGCTCTTGCCCATTCACATAGAGAACTTTTTTGTACATATTTAGAAAGTTATTTTGTAGATCAGAATAAAGAAGGACCTGCTGATAACCCAGTATGTTTTATTGGTAGTATTACTTACATTTATTATTTTCCTAACTTTGATCTATCTAGTGATGATGCTCCCCAAATAGAATTTAATCTTGCAGGACCATCATTAGCAGATTTATGGGAGGAAGATCAGTTCCTTCAAAGAAGTAATGAGCTAGTGCAAACTATTTATGATACTGATGAAGAAAGTTATGAAAGCTTGGAAGTAAGTAAAGATTCATTGGATCTTTACTCTACTTCATCTCAAACCATCAGTAATAGTTTCCATGTGATTGGAAATCAGCAGCCTTTCAGCTCAAAGGTTGAGAAGGAAAGTAATGAAGAAATTTTTGAGCAAGTTGAAACCAAGGAGCCTTCCCTTGAAAAAGAGGAAGCAAGTAAACATACCCCTGCTCAAGAATATAATAACCTCTTCACAGATCTCAGCCCATTAAATTGGAATATTTTGGGATTTCAAGAGGACAACACTGCCAAATATGATGAGTCCTCCAGTTCAGATAATAATGAAGATGATGAAGTTTTTCTTTCTCAACAGAATATTTATCTTGATCTAGTGAAGAAAAAATAGATAATCCTGGTTGAAACATATCTTCCAGATAGTCCTAACCAGGAATTATTTCAATATCCCTATGTATATTTCCCGAAGACATCTGAAGAAGGGATAAATGTTGCAAACAATAACATATCACCAAGTACAAAAAAATCTTTTAGAACCGCTGTTGAGAAACAAAAAAAATGGGAGTGGCCCTGTTTATCTTGCATGCTCAAAGAGATGAGAAAAGACCAGTCATGGAACCATATGATTGACTGGATGTATTGGAAAAGAGAATTTGTCAACTAGTTATGTAAATATTTCAAGTTAGACTAGGTTAGATAGGAATGTCAATAAAGCTTAGTTTTGAGCATTTAGTTAATTCTTGATTTATGCTTTGTTATAAAAATAAAAATACAAAAACAATAGAAAAGAGAAAAGAGGGAAAATGAAAATAAGAAAGGTATAGCCCCATACCAAAAAAGAGAGACAAAGTCTGAAAGTGTGCAAGCTCAAATGCCACTCCTAAAAACACACTTCTAGTTAGTCATACAGCCTAATCGTGAATAATTAGTTTTTCAATTTACTGCTGATAGGTTAGTGAATTAGATTAGCCAAACAACACAATCTTGGCTTATCAGTAAGGTAGATTGGGATAGAGGAAACAAAGGTTCAAACTAATTCAATATCTGAACCTATCAATCTCAAAAGAAGAATGGCTCTAATTATATTAAATCTTGAGCCAAAGATAGAAAATAAACTGGTTCTAATATGCTCAAAACTTGAACCAGATGAGAAATAAAACACAGCTCAAATGAATTCAAAACAAAGTTGAAGAAATAATGAAGGATGTTTTTAAATTTTCAGATCTTAAGCCTTCACAGTTTTGTTTTATTTTTCTGCAAATAACAGTCTATGTGCAGCTTGTTTTTATGCCATAGATCTGCAGCAAGTCAGACTGCTTAATCCTAGCTTGGCTGTTTTTAAATTTCTGTTCTAGAAAATAAAGAATAAAGGTCTGTCAGATAGTCTAATCCCGACAGATAGTAGTTAGGTAGAGAAAATTATGAGTTTGACTGCTTAATCTGAACTCATGGAGGAATAAGAGTAGACTTAGAATAGTTTTATGTTTTCAAAAAGAATAAAATGCTAATGTTTAAGGTCTGCAAGTCTAAATGCACCTTATGAAGAAACTTTTTTAGGAAGTAGGATGTGTAGGTAGATGTTTGGGAAATACTTTTCTGTTGATATATCAAATGTTCTACTCATCTTTCAAGTAGATGATCAGAGAACAAGAAAAGGTTGTCAAAAATGCAAGATACTGATCTACATTCCAGAGATGAATTTCTATGGTTCTTGACACCCCCAAGGAGCTGCCATCCCAAGTTGGAGCCGCTATTAGCCACCTATAAAAAATTGTCATATCAATGGGTGGCTAAATCTGTTTAGCCTTCAAGAAACAATTCATGTCCAAATTTTGAGTTCTTGAAGTCTTATGATGATCTTTACCCTTTGAGTTAATCTTCACTGCTGTTTCACTAAAGCCCTCAAGTACCTTGCTGTTTACCAGGAAAAAAAAAACTTCTCATGAGGCTCCTTCTTCCCTCATTACACTTCTCCATTTCATTCTCCATATTCATCCATAAAGACCTTCATTCAACTTATACACCATTCCAAAACCCTTTTTAAACCTCATGTCCCCCTTTCATTTGGTGTAAAAACTCTTTTCTCCCTTATCGGAACCCTTCAAAATCCTTTGAAAAACCTTCATTTTGGCCTAAAAACCCATTTTTCAGCATTAAGGCCTTAAGCCCCTTTCAGCCTTAGCCCTAGCCCCTTTTCGCATATGACCCGCACTGTGGCCGAGCATGAAGTGCTCATTGCATTGTAAATATTCATCGCATCGCAATCGGCAATCGCAAATTCCCTTTATCCTTTCCCTTTTTCTCCTCCGATGTCGATCCCCTGATTTAATCTCAGCCATCGAATCCACAAGAATCGACGGCTAAGATTTGATCGTGCTCCACCCATAGCCCTCCAACATCACACCCACCAATTTAATCCTGACCATTGATCTCTCATACCGATCCGACGTCCAGCGCTTAATCGCACATCGAAAATTCAAACACCCTGGTGCTCTGGCCTCTTTCCTTTTCTCCAATGCGATATAATCCCAGCCGTTCATTCCGCCAGATCCGACGGTCCGTGCTCAATCGCATCGGCACATCACATCACCACTTTTCCCTTTCCTCCCACCGATGCGATCCCGCGATGAAATCTCCACCGTCGATCAAGTTTGATCGGACGGTCCGCGCTATTTCACATCATAACTTTTCTCCCCTCCCCTCGCACCATTCACGTCCTGTGAGATTCTGTGATGCAATCTCCGCCGTTGATCTTCTTAAAATCTGACGGCCCACAATACTTCTGTTTTTTAAACCCTGCCCTTCACTTTCTCCCCCATCGACAGATCTCGGCCGTCGATCTTGATGATCCGATGGCTCCCATTAATCCTTCCCGCCGCTCTTATAAAACCTCTCTTCCTAAGTAAAAACCCTTTTGCCCTTTATAAAAAGGTGGGCCCTCCCTTCTCTCATGTTTTTACCCCGCCATTACTTCCCCCCTCTGAATAAATTTCCACCATTGATTGAAGTTGATCCAATGGCAATCAGCGCAGCCTCCCATTTCCACCTCTCTGTCTTTGTATAATCGCCCTTGCCTTGATTATAGCTCTTTAACACTATAATCCCATGGTGCTCATCATTTACCCAACCTCAAGCCTTTCTTCTACATGAAAAAACAAATGTCAGTCCCACCATACATCCTCCGCACACCTTTGGACCGGACGCGTGCTATCCACACCGTCCAATCTCCCGACGATCATCTAATAGACCAGAATCCATATCGCGTAATTTTTGGTCCCTTTCCATAGTGCACTACTTTCGCATGATAAAAGTGGTTTTAGAAATCCACGTGTCGAATGGTAACATATATCGCGTTCCAAAAGCTAATACCACTTAACCCCCCAAATGCTATGTGAAAATTACTGCCAGTTTTCCCAAAACTACCCTTCTTCATATTCGTGCCATAATTCAAATGCGAGCCTGGTTAGCTGTTCTGCCCAGTTTTATGTCCTCTGCCGCTGCATTTCCCCATCCGCAAGCATTCCTACCACCTCCATTAAACCTCTGTAACGCAGTTATACCATTCCCACAGGGTTTCTTAATGAGTTTTTTATGTTTTGCAGGGTTCTAATGGTGGTTAATTTGTGTATTTCCATAGTCACGGATAGGTGACTGATAAGGTTCAGAGTGATGATTCTGACCTTAAATCAATGAAGAAAATGAGCCAGTAGGTTGCGAATTCATTTTCTATCAGGGAGATCACAACCTTCAATCCCAGATGAAACCCGCCAATAGCAGAAAGCCACTTGTATAAACAAAACAAACAAAGTGTATCAGAGTGAAGAAATTAAGGTTAAAGGGTGATTAAATCCAAAGTATGAAGATCAGAGTTTTAATCCTCAGGTTTAAAGAAACAAAGATAATATCAGAGAATGAAGACCCGAAGCGAAGATCAAGGCTAATTAGGCCTAAAACATAAACTGAAAGCAAATTAAAGGTGTTTTAAGGAAAAATAGAGAAAAATATCAATAAAGAGGCCTCCACTGCCACATCAAAGTCCATTTATCCTTTGAGCTACCAAAGTGCCACCTGTAGCCTCAATAAA
The DNA here is from genome assembly GCA_034641835.2 of Pinus albicaulis. Lineage (NCBI taxonomy): Eukaryota > Viridiplantae > Streptophyta > Pinopsida > Pinales > Pinaceae > Pinus > Pinus albicaulis. Next base: position 950,751,078 of record CM076571.1, on the reverse strand, counting down.
TCAAAAGAAGACATAGTTATTGCCTAGTCAGTGATATTTTGTTTAAAGACAGCCAGAGTTATTGCCAGCCTGCCTAAAGAGTTTTAAAGTCAACAAAATCTTCCAAGTAGCTAAAAATTAAATGAAAACCAATCAATACATATAAAATATCAGAAATCTTCTCTATTGAGCCCCTCAAAGGTAGAGAAGCATTAACTTGTATTAACTGAACCTAGAGACCCTTCCTTTTATTCCACCTCCTCATTTTTCTTATAAAATCTCCTTGAGGAGCCCATTGTTGGTTGTTGGAATTCGATGTAATACTTGCTGCTCGAAACTTTCTACATGTAAATAGTTCTCAGAGGTTGTTGAAGCTCCGTTTGTAATAAAAGAAGTTAGGCTGAGAAGAGAAGTCATTGTTGTAATGAAACAATGGACTTGAAGTATGTAACTGGATTGACATCAATACACAAACTGATTCATGGGATCCTGGTCTATACCATTGGTGATGTTCCTCTCATTGTACTTGTTTTCCTTCTTATGTTTTCCACAAAATTATTCATTTTTCTCTGATAAAGAACAACAAATATAGAGCTAGGATTTACCCTTAAAAGTACCCTACTCTCACCGATAAGCTTTATCTTTATGTTTTCTTCCTTTGTGTATTTAAGAATGATTTAATACAATTCAAACAGTCATGTAATGTTGGTGAGCCCCTGTCTTACTGTCTGAACTTTAAACATTGTTCTTGAATGATATTTTCATTACATGCTAAGTAGAGTTAAACTAGAAAAGTTTATGGTTTTCCCTATCTTCTAGTTATTTCTCCAAAGGTTGTTTGAAGGTTTCCCTAAGAATATGTTGAAAGCAAGTCTAGATTTTAATGATATCTTGCTTGATCTTAAGCTACACTTTGTTTTCTTATATGTTTTCATCCCTTCATAAAGTAGTCTAGTGAGATTACTGGATTGTTGTCTGATAAGTCAGCTTTAATACAAGATTTTCCAAAGAAGTCTATGGTTAGCCCTGTCCTTTGGATGGTTTCAAACAGTTACTTAAAAGGATTTTTCTTGTTTGGAAAGTTGATAAATCCTTGTTGAAATTATTGGATTTTTCCACTTTCACAACACTCTTAATGTTCCATTCCATCATTTAATCTAAAGGATATTTTGATATAGATGACTTGCCCCATGGACCACTCTTGAAAACTGCTGTACAATTAAGAACTTTTATGACTCCATAGCCCAATGGATTAAGTGTTGTTTCATACCCATCCTATCATCTGAACCTTGTTTTGATTATTCACATCTTTACCCCTCTAAAGCCCTTTCATTTTCAGGACTTTCCACTCAATTAAAGATCATACCCAACCAAACAAACAACAAACCTTGTTCTTAATAAATAGCCTAATATCATATTAAAACCTTAAAAGATAAATCAATCTTTGCACTTACAGAGAGATCCCTCTATAGATTTAGGAGGGCTAAATCCTAGAATCCCAAAGTGGTTCATATGTAGGCTCTGTAGTGTTTGTATTTTCCAATCTTGCAAACTACAGAGACCTTAAAACATCCAAATCAGAAAAATGTTGCAGGTTATGTGCAAGTTTGGATGGTACAAATAGTCCTCCAAGTGAATATCACACAGTATCCCCAACTGTTGTTTGAAAATCTTATGTGGCAAGTGGTTCTTCAATATGTTACAAGTTATGCATGGTTGATCCTCCACCATGGGGAAGTAAACATCAATATATATCAGCTGTACATATTCAAAATAAAAATACACTTGCCCAAAATCATGTATAGATGGGTTACAAGCATTACAAATATTGGCCCTAAAGTGACCATGGAACCCAAGAATACTCTTGCTCTCTTGTGGATCAATGCACTGTTCATATATGGTGAGAAGATACACATACTCAATGGAGTAATCAACAAGTACATAAATGTATTTATTACCATGCATGGTGAGTAAGCTGAAAGTGAGTTCCATGAATGAGTCCTCTCATGAGAACCTTCCCATAAAAGTCTATAGAATGAGAGAGTGCATACTCCCCTTGGAACACTCCATCAAGAAAAAAATACTTCCAAGTGACAGCACTGTAGGCCTTAGTGTTAAGGCTCTTGTCACTCCATGACCTCCCCCTTTGACATTCCATATGCCAAATCCATCCATCCACCACATACCTCCTGAAAAAGGGTATGATCCAAGATGGCCAAACTCTCTCAAGAGTAGCCAACGCAGATTTGCTTCTTGTTTCCCTGTGTCATAAATCTGCAAGTGGCTCACCAACATATTTCTCTCCATCCACCTCCATTCATCCAAATGTGGATGCCTCCAATAATTCTCCCCATTGGTATCTTCCCAATGAACGCTACCAATCTCCCAAAGCATCTCTTTCTCCTTACATCTCATGGGAATTTAAGATGTAACCCCTTGGAGATCTCCCAGAGAAGACCTCTCATCAATAATCCTCTTGAATCCAATAGGATCCAAGTGTGTTGAAAGTGAAACATCATCAGAAAGTGGCACAACACTCATGAGGCCCTCCAAAATCTCACACCCTAACTCCTCATGTTGCATGCAACTCAATAAGGGTGCAATGGAATAAATTTGCATCCCTCATTTGTTTAAACCAAGGTCACATATCATAGTGTAAGCTTGTTGCTCCACCCCAGCAGTGTGTTTTGTTCCTTGACCAAGTGAGGACAAATTCCCAAGGTTTTCCATAGGATTTTCTGAAATGATAGGAAATGGAAATACATGCATACCTTGGTGAGTCTTGGAAAAATCTTGTATGGCTGCAAGAGTTCCTCTCTTTAATGTGTTGGTTTATCCAACTGCTGATATGGATGGCTGCTCCCTCATGAAAGTGACAACGTTGATAAAGGTCTCCTCAAATGGGGATGAGGTCTCCTTCTTCTCTGATATCTCACTGTCAAATATTCTGATCACCCTTTGAGTGAAATCAGAAAAAGTAGATACTCTTGCATGAATTACATGGCTGAACCACCAAGAGCTTGCCTTGCCCTCCAAGTGCAGTGCTGAGATCTCCACAGCCTCTTTTTCCACTACTGGATGTAGTAGGAAAAATTCTTCTAACTTCATCACCCAATATTCTGCTGTACATAAGGGTGATCCATCAAAGATAGACAATAGGAATATATTGCCCCTTACCATCATTTTGCTTCATGACCTTATTTCTTCTCTAAATTGGATAAACTGAGGAAGATCTATGGTCTCTTTGGAAGCCCTAGCTTAGCACTTGTACTCTGCCAAATATCCATTTAGGATCTCATGTTATAAGTGGTCTTCTATGATAATAGGAAGTGCATGGGTCTTCTTCTTCCTCTTGAAACATTCTATAGGTCTCACTGCAGCTTTCTCCTTCTTGAAACCCTCTAGGAGTTTCATTTCTTCTTTCTTCTTTCATATGGTGAACCTCCTTGGAGAGGCTCTTCTTAGATCTGAAAATTGATGAAAGTAATCTCATCCTCTCCAAAAAATTTCTCTCCTCTTCTTATTATCCTCTGATTGGATCTGAAATCCACAGGCTGAGCCAAGATGTCAGCTTTGATACCACTGTAATATCCCAAAACAGGGATTTTCTATAACAAATGGAATATTTGAAGATATTCCAAAGTTGGAGCTTCATAAAATCATGAGCTGGGCAAGGTAAATCATCTCATTAGATGTAAAATAACATCTCATCAACAAATGGGTGGATATAAGTAAGAATATGGCCTACATACTCCTTCCCAAGCAGGGAAATGCAGCAATATAGGGCATAAAATGGCTATCTTCAGAAAATAACACTATATATGTAAGGAATGGGACTTGGATCCCTTAGAATATATCAAAAAAAACTCACATGTATAATCATAGCTAAAAAAAATCACTCTAGCCAACATAAACAGATCTCCCCAAGTCAATACTGCTCAAATAAGCCCAAACCCCATAGCTTAACTCATACAAAAAGGAATAAATCATGTACAACGTGATTTTAGTGAGGGTTTATGTAGAAAATGATGAGAAATGAGAGATCAGTATTGTACAATCATCCAATGGCTGAGAAAATGGATATTCCTTCCTTTTTATACAAAATAAGATCAACCCGGCAAGGGTTTCATGAGAGTACAATGTATAAAAATGTAGATTTGCAGATCTGGATCTGAAAAATGTAGTTGTACTAAAAAAATGAATAAATATGGCTGAAGTATACAAATGACAGAAGAATAATTAAGTAAAAAGCTTTTTGGGAGAAGGGTTGGCCCTTCCTCCAAGGAACAAGCTCACAAGCAAGGGTTCAAACCCTGCTACTGCAGCACTCTATAAAATGACGTAGTTTCTTTAGATAACTGTGCTATAAATGATGGGAGCTGCTTGGGCCACATGCCAATATGGCCAAAATGCTCAGAAACCTCCTGTATAGATCTTGCAAAGAGAGGGAGGCTCCCTGCTCCGAAAGATAAGCTCAAAAAATGGGTGTTGTGATCTTCCCACTGCAACACCCTGCTACAAGAATAACGCTGTAGCTAAAGGATGATGCTTGGCCTCAAGCCTAGATGTGGAAAATTGATGAACAATTCTCCTCCAAGAGATCACTCAAGGTAGGAGAAGGAATCCCTAAGCAGGAATGCCTTGTGCTAAACAACATTGCAACTCTGCTGAACAGCAAGAGAATGCTCAAGAGTCTAAGCAGACCAAAATCAATAATCCATAAGCTAACCCCAAATGTCTGCTATCTTTCTCCTTATAATTTTTGTGAGCCTCCTCACCTTGGGTCCGACCTATTAGGGTTTCCAACACCATGTGAACATTTTCCCTCCAAAACTACGTTGTAGCTCTATCAAGACTACTCCTCCATACTGCGCTGTTGACTTGGTTAACTTGACTGAATCAACAAGATTCTTTTCCTATTCATACATGGAAAGTGAAAAATCCAGCCACTAAGATATCCCATTTTCACACCAAGAGGGATTTTATTCTAATACAAGATAAGTATGAGTCTCTTTCCCCCATTTATTCACCTACTAAGTGCAAGAAACGAAATTTAATATTCCCATTTCTGCATGCTAATTTTAGGAATACTACATGATCTTCCTTGTGTAATGAATGACCAGGTAAATCATCAAGATAAGGTTGCACAATGTGTTTAATGTCATGAAAAGCATAGGACATTGCCCTTTGAAAAGTTGCCCCAGCATTCTTTAATCTGAAAGGTAATTTACAGTAAGAAAATGTTTCCCAAGGACAAATGAATGTTGTTTTTGGTTGATCGGCAGGGAGTATGTTGATCTGATTGTATTCGGAAAATCCATCCACAAATGAATACATTTCATTTCCAACACAATTGTCAATAATTTGGTCGATATAAGGAGTTGGATAATTGTCTTTGGGACAAGATTTGTTATTATCCCTATATTCAACAGATACTCGTATTGTTCTTTATTTTTTCATAAGAAGAACGATATTAGATACCCAATCCATTAACGAGATCGGATAAATAAAACCTGCTCTCAGTAATTTCTCAACTTCGGATTTAATGGCTGCAATTTTTCATGGATGTATCGGACGTAATTGTTGTCTGACAGGTTTAGCATCCGTGTAAGTCTTTATTTCATGAATGACAATGTTGGGATCGATTCCTGGAATTTATTCATAATACCAGGAAAATATGTCCCAAAATTCTTGAAATAGGGCTTTATATGTAGAAATTTCATCTGAGTACACGAAGCACCTATATGAATTTTTTCAATAATTCCAGGTTTCACTGATATGTCAATAGGAATCGTAGAAGAAATATTCCCCAAATTTACTTCAGAATCCAAATTTGTGATCGAGATTAGACTGTGAGGTTGCTCAACATAGCCAACTATAAAAATAGAGGAAAAATTATTTTCAAATTTATCACGCTTAGACAAAAATGACGACCTATGATGGAGATCATCCCATGGTAATTCATCTATGGACAAGAATTCACGAATGCTTTCATCAGTATGAAATACTTGTTGAAAATGATCAGGAATTGATGTTGTAGCAGAGCTTGATGGTGAAAATGATTCTTCGTTGATCACATTCATTGGATCATCATCAGTTGATAAAGGAGCGGAAAATGACTGTACTTCTTGATATGCTATCTCAAAAGGACTTAAAGGCATCACGCCATTGAATGAATCCAGTTCTGATTCTAAAGGCACTATCCAAGGATCCTTAAATGGAATAGTGCTTGATGTAATCATATTGATATTAGAAATATTACATGGTACGTTAGGTGGAGGCATAGAAAAATCTCCCATTAAAGCGTAATCTTTGATTAAACCTACTCCTACATCCTCGTAAGGGATAGTCATTTTTCCAACTTGCTGAATACTATCAGTAGAAGCTGGGTCAGATGAATAATATGAGAGCTGATCAAATTTTACAATATTTCCTTGATGAGGTAACATAATTAATCGAAAGATGGATGATACAACAATAGTCATAGCATAAGACCAACTTCGACCCAGAAGAAGGTTGTAATATAGAGGGGCATCAACTACTTCCACATTTAAATTAACGATTTTTCCTTTGACCTCTATAGATAGATCTTGTAAAATTCTGAATGGATGGAATCCTCTTCCGTCAAAAGCTGTGAGGATTGTCGATGATTGGTTAAGGGTTGGAGAACCAAGTGATTTCCAACAGTTTAACAACATAATACACGTAGATGCTCCTTCATCAATAACATTATGAAAGAAACGTCTGTTTTTGACTAGTACTGGGATCTGAAAAGCCATTTGATGAGGGAGACGAGGTGTAAAATTTTCTAAATCGAAGACCATGAGGTTTGAATCCTGAAGATCTACAGCTCCAATTTTTGATAAAAGTAATTTCCTTTGTGCTGTACATGATTGCAGCACTTCCGAGGCTGACATTGCTGAAGGAGATATTTCTAAATCCTCCACAATGTTGTAATTCTGAGTAGCTCTCGCATGTGGATTGAAAGCTGATTTACGAAGTACACCTTTAGCAAGTGGTTTGATTACTAAATCAGGATTGGGTTTCTCAATATGCAGTGGATCAGAAACCGAAGGATATGTAGCTGGTGCAGAATTAGAATTTTATATTTCTTTACTAGCAACTGGATTTTTACTACCATAATCTTGCGATCGAGTCGCAACCATAAAAATATCTGTCGATTCATTAGAGGAAGATCCAATCATTTTGTTATCTTGAATAGGAAAAGGATCCTTCAAAACAACAGGGGTGGATGAACCTTTGACGAATTTCGATACCTCGGCCCTATGCAGGCATTCCTTGGTGAAATGATCTTCATCACAGATAAGACAAGGATAACGAGGTTTTTCGTTTATCATCAGTTGATTCAGTTTTATCAGTTTTTTCCTTGGGAGATGAAGTCTGTTTACTTTTATTCTTCCCTTTCTTCTTTTTTCCAGATTTTGACTTTGTAGCTGATGAACCTACAATGTGAATATCAGAAAAAGTTTCCAAGGAAGATTATCCTTTCAGGGAATCTGGTAAAGTTATTATGGGAGAAGTAATCTTGGAAGATTTATTTTTACTCTTAGTCATACTAATTGAACAGATTACACCATCAGCGACATGAGACCTTGAAGGAGTTGTTGTTATCTAAACAAGATGCGGTAAATCGAGAATTTTCTCGTACAAAGTACCTAACTGGGTATATACCAAGTCAAGATACCGAGCTTGAGCAATAACTTTTTCTTCTGTAACAAATCCTCCTTTAGCTACATCTTCAGTGATTTTTGGTAGCAATGATTTAATAAACCATTCTGCCAATATTTGACCTTGGATAAAAACTTTTACCAAATGTCTTCTACATCTCCATTCATGTATATGATTTAATATGTAAGTAGACGTAGATTATTTTAGTGAAGTTAATAATTCCATTCTGTTTTCGTATCTGACTGGAAACTGAAAATGAGTTAAGAAAGTAGTTTCTAGAGCATTGAAATTGGTAAATGAGCCTCGTGTTAATTCAATGTACCACTTAGTTGCTAGTCCTATTAACTCTCTCTGAGAAAGTCTAAGTCGAATGGAATCATCGATTAGTGAGTTGGATGCACAGCAAAGGTGGTAAGTCATGACATGGTTAGAAGGATCCTCTCCTAATTTTCCTTCAAACTTAGGGATATCACTGGGAAAATTATGTGGCATAGGCAGCCAATACAAATGATAATAGATAGGATCATTCGTAAGGCGAGATAAATCAGGTAGATATAAAGTTGCTATGAATGGTAACCGACGGGTAGGGTCTTGTTGATAGCCTTGTGACACTAAAACAATCCCATGAGGCAGATAACTAGGATATCCAGGAATAGCCTATGCATTGGGAATTGGAATGCCTCCTGGGTAACCAAGAATAACTGGACCATACTAGGGTTGAACAAGTGTCTGATATGTATACCCAAGGTATGGCTATTACAGTTAAGCTAGATTTTATTGAACAGGTCCATGTTGGTACGACCCCTGATACGGTTGATAAGTAAACTGAGGTTCACTTGTTATAACTGTACTTGTACCAGGTTGTCCTGTCAGCATCTGAATAGTAGTCTAAATTGTAGGTCTAGACTGTGGAATAGAGACTTGAGGAATATGTATCGATGTTTGAGGGGCAGAAGTAATAGGAGTTGTAGAAACTCCAGGAATAAGTGTGGTTGGTTGAACAGAAGTCTGAGCAACAGTTTGTGGTAGATTCATAGGTGTACTCGAACCAGGCTGTTGAAGAGGACCAGATGTAGGTATGGTAGGTTGGATAGGTTGTTGGGGTTGATTATAACCAAATTGTTTTCTAGCTTGATAATAAGGTACTTGTACATTTGGTTGTAAATTCTGTTGGACTTGATATGGATCCCACACCATTCCGAGATATGAGGGTCCCAATGAAGGTTGTGCATAATACAGACTGTAACTTGGTTGAACATATGGTTGATAATTGACTGGATAATTTCTACATCCTTGTAACATTTGTTGTTCTGGATAGAACTGTTGTCCTAAAGGAGGTTGTAATCCTTGAGTTGGGCATTGCCCTTGAGGTTGATAATGACCTTGAGGCACGTACTGACCTTGAGTCATATATTGTCCCTGAGGTTGACCTTGAGGTATGTACTATCATTGAGTTTGATACTGACCCTGAGGTATGTACTGTCCTTGAGATTTCCCCCCAAGTTGTATTTGACTACTTTGAGGTTGCCCCTCGGGTGATAAATTACTACCTTAAGATCCGGGGTTTGGAATATTTCCAGACATCATATAAATTTGCTTTTTTTTCAAAGCTCCATTATTTGATTCATTCGAGCCAAATGATGGCATTGGTTTGCTGGGAAGAGGAGATGCTCTTGAGAATGTACCAGAGAGCGAATGATAGCCTACAAGAACAGACGGACCACCATACAAAAATGTTTTTGGCGATTAAGTAAACATAGATGACTCACTAGACATGACTAATAGAGGTTTATAACCTATTGGTGTAGGGAAAAAGGGAATTTGGGGTGGCGAATACTCTAGACCTACGTTTTGTAGAAAATATGTTAATGAAGAATACCAAGCATCTTGTCTGAAAGGACTGTAAAAAATTGATTCACATTCTCTAAGATGTAAAGATTTTTGAGCTGAAGGAAGAACACCTTCTTCTTCAGTATCAGTAATTTCTTCAATACTAATGAGACCAGGAGGAAGATCTTTTGTGATCTGGTTTCTTACTCTCGGTGAATCAAGATGACTAGAAGTTTGAGTAGCGAACTCTAAAGTAGGTTCAGACATAGCAGATTTAGTTTCTGGTTCAGAAATTTCAGGTTTTTCAGCTGATAATTCACTTGTTTCAAAAGCAACTTTAGTTAATTCGGAAATTGAAATTATCTGTGGAGTATGTTATTCTATTTGCAGTTGATCTACTTCAGAATCAGGATGAATAATTATGGATGATTCTCCATGTTCTATTAATCCAATTCTACTGATAACATTTGGTATCAGAGATTTAAGTTTTTCTAATTGGCTTGGTGTATACTCAGGGGGTTTCCCCTGAGTTCTACGCGACTGTCATGGTAATTCTGCCACGATTAAAACTTTTAACACACTAAAACAAAAAAAAAATTCAATCAAATGATCCTAAGGTCAGTAAGAAAATAATCAAATGAATCACACGCCTATAAAAAATCTAAGAGATCAATCCACACATAAACAATAGATCCCTGCACTAAAAACAATAGTTGGTGATGAAATCCAACATCGTAGAATTTAAATGCAGAAATGGTTGTTGGAACAGTTACCTCAACAACTTGCTTAATGAAACAGACTGGTGCAAGTTTCTCCACTTAAACCATCTCGAGGGAAGATAACCCTCCGTAGAGTCCAAGTAAGTCTAGCCGACGTCTGCTCTAGGTACAGTGGGACCTCCCCTCCACCATCACCTTGGGAAAGAATCCTAAAGTTTATGGCCAATAAGGTCACCAACGGGAACACATATACCTAGGTTAACAGTCTACGATCTGATATATACGCAAGGGTAGAGTAACTAGCTCAATCCCCTTGAAGGCTCCTTGACATAATCCATGGTTTACCGACAAGTGACCCCAGGCTCCTCGACAATGGTCTATTTGAGGTTTACTATTTTTAATACATGCACATCTTCTATCATTCTCAATGAGATAGGTAAGATTATCTCACTGGTTCGGATATGATCTCATGCTTGACTCCTTTAGGAGGAGCTTCTGAGAGCATACATGCTACAATTGGATTTTCCTACCGCAAGATAAACTACTTTTTTGTTTTTACTGTCTTGGAAAGTTAACTAAAACCTATTCCAAGACACTAGCCTAAGTTATGTTGGTGAAAAGAGCCCTAGAAAATATAAAATTTCTAGATTGATTTTAATTAAGCATTACTTTTAATTGGCAGTTTCTTAGGACAATAGGTATGGAAATGAAACTTTTATGATGTTTTAATGACCTGACCCACAATATGCTACAATGCATCTATATGATAAACAACTCATTTCTTTTCAATGAAATCTAACTAGAGGAAAGAGTTGAGAGATTTCAATAACTTTCAAAATATCAATTCTTTCTTTCCTACATGAGAGACTTTGAAAAGAAGACAATTCAGAGAATTCAATTCCAAAAATATCTTTCACTCAAAATGAAATTCCCTATATCATTAAGATCGGAAACAAAAACAAACTTCTTCCAAAATAAAATAAAAAATTCTTAAAACTACAAAATTCAAAACCAAAAAAAAAAATCTAATCTTGAACTCTATCTAAAATTTGAAGGATGTCTTAACTCAGTTTGTAATCTAACCGAGATCTTCCTACTTATTTCAGCAAGAAGATAAAGCATCCAATAACGGTTTTAAAAATGAAATTCAGACCTTATTTATTCAAAAGGTTTTCTAAATTTGCTAATGAAAACATAATCATTTTTTCATAAGAGTAATAATTGCATCAAGTTCAATGGCTCAACAGAAAAATGACATACCAAGTAGCTGAGGTATATAGAAGTTTCTGATTCAGAGCAACGGGAGGACAAGGCGAAATTTACTCATAAAAGTAAACTTACTGAAAAGATCACTTTAAACGTTGAATTGCTAAAATAAAATTTTCACAGAAGTCTTTGACAGTCAAGAAAAATTGGGTAAAGAACAAAAAATCAAGTAATGGGATTCCAAAAAATAGAATTTCTACTTTTTCTAAGATTTTCAAGAGGTCCGCAGTTTTTAATGGAATAAGGTGCGGTACCGCACTTTACTCTACTAAAATTTTTTGAGTCTACCACCTTGTTTTTAAGAAAAAGTGCGAAAGACATGAGAAGTAGAGAAAAAATAAAACTATAGATTTACAGTCAGGGATCCTATTGAGTTTTCTACCCAATCAAGTTTTGAGCTAATCTCAGTCAAAGAAATCTCAAAGAAATCTTAAAAAATCAAACTAAAAATAAATAGAAAAATAAGTTTAGATAATTCCCCAGTGGAGTCGCCATTTTGTTAGACGTACAAATCCCTCTTGCAGACAAGAGCAATCTCCCTAGTATCCTTTGGATATCTAGAAACAAACAGAAAAATGTAGACCATTTTCTCTAAACCATTATGCGTAAGAATTATTAATTAACTATGGAGAGATGCTCCTACTTGAATTCCAATGCTTTACTCGATCTTCAATCCAGTCATTCTAGAAGGTATTGATCTAGCGTATAAATCTGCAATCAAATACAAGAAAAAAAGATCAAAAGCATCTACAAGATATGATGATTCAAAAGAAATAATCTATCTTAGTGATCAAGGAATTCAAGAATTAAATTATTCAAAAGATAGATGAACAACTCAATGAGAAAATAGAATCCATTTGTATTAACATTGAATAAAAGAAGAAACCTTACAACCTTGACGCCTTGATGTTTGTACATGTTCTTCCAGGGTCTCGAACAGTCGTTTTCCTCAGTTTGACAAGACTCCAACTCTCTGAATCAACATGAAACTATGACCATGAGTATGTAATCTCTCTCATGCCAATGATGCCAAATATGGAGAGTATAATTTCTTCAGCAATTCACCTCAAAACTACCAAGTTATAAGTACCCTTGAGACTGAAACATGGTCTCAATTTATAGTAGAAGTGAGGTAGTTTCAGCTCCAATAATGAAGGGATAAAGTCCTCTCATCATGAAATTTTAGCTCCAAAAACCAAGAGATAGCTCCATTTATGAAGGGATAAAGGTTCATGAATGGAAGGGGTGAAGTTCGACCATATAACGCTTCTAGAAGGCCCCAGCTGGGAGAATATTTGACTAGCTGGGCTTTTATAACTTAATTCTCTTCTTATTTTACCTTTTACGGGGGTATGTAGTTTTAATGAGGAGAACGTGTGGGATGTGCCGCAGGTTATATAGCAATAAACTACTGTACCATAGGAAATGACTAGGAAAAGTGCGGAGTTAGGCTTTTTAGGGTTTTAATAAGCTTTTTCCCAATTCCAAGACTTGATTTAGGAACTTTATGCTTTCAGACTTCCAAGGGAGCAATAAATAGGTAATGATGAACCCATATAGATAGCTAAACATCATGGTGACAAATTTTAGTGTAACAATACTTGATAATTACTTGTGAACTTATTTCTCTTACTTAGATATTCTCTTCATTAGCTTATTAATTCAATCATAAAACCACTTATCAACATACAAAAGACACAAGATTTAGGCTCTTCAAGCGAGGGCCAAAACCTCTCCCTCTTGGAGAGGAAAACCCACAAGTAATTATTCTTATCAACTTTCAGATGGAATGTACCATGACCATGACACTAAACCTTGACTTATCTATGCCTCCAAGACCTTGTCACCACTCCCTTGTAGCTTCTTTCTATTCTTCACTGTTATGCACCAGCCTTATAAGACTCAGTCCTTAGCCCTTAAATGATGTGATTTCTTTCTTTCTTCTCAGATCCTTGCATCCTTTCCTTGCTTATCCTTTTGACCATTAATGACTCACTTTATGTACAAGGTTTAAGTCTCTTTGATGATACAACAAAACCTAGAAAAAACCTCGGTTTCATTCACAGTTGAAAGAGATGTATAGTGTGGTTTAGACTGAACCAAGGTAGAATTAACTTGGCTGGAGTCCTATTATTAATAGAGGTTGTATATCCTACTTTAGGCTGACACGTCTTCCAGTAGGAGAGTGAAATTAAACAACTAATTGAGGGCCAACTTGTCAAGGAGTGTTTCCAACATATTTTGAGTTGACTTCGTGGAGCAAGATGACAAGGTCTTAGAGCATATAATTCCTCCTTTACAAAAGTGTAACATGAATTCTCATACATGAATCTATTTTATACATTTATGACAAGATGAAGAATCCCTAAAAGACATCAATAAGAATTCTTTGAACTACAATAAAAAACTACTTACTCATGAAACCCATGAGACAAGCTTTAAAAAATACATTTTATTATCTTTTTCTTCTTCATTACATAAATTCATAACTACATCGTCATTATGAAGGCTGATCCTAGTTACACTTTTCAACACTCCCTCTTAACTAGGGATTTATTCATAATGGTCACTCTCAATTTGAAGAATCTCATAAGAAGAATTTGATTGGTAGTCTATATGTTATAGCATCATATTATCCAACATTGTTACATAGCAAGGCCTTGACTAATAGCTCCATCTCTCCATGAGATCTTGAACCACAATTTTGGTGAGACCAATGACTATAGACACCATCATCATTGTCTCCGAGGCACATACTCCACCTAGGTGTTCACCGAGTATGACCTCATAGGACTATTCTTATCTCAAAGAATATTTGTCCTCAACTACTCTTTATCATAATTTCATTACCACATTCAAAGAGTATCGGATGCCAGATAATTTCCCAATCTCAAAATACTCTATTATTTATTCCAATTGAAGACAATAATGTGTGTCTATCTCTCCCTCTTAACAATGGAGGATCCATTCACCATGTGTCATAATTCTTCTTCATGGCCTTCACTAAGACTGACGGTTGTTATTCCTGGTCTAGTACATGACCCATGAGATAGAAAAATATAACTGTCATGCCCTCTTAACCAAGGACCTACAACAGCAATGATGAAAACATCCAGTTTCTCATGAAGTACTCCTCCAGATGATGCCATGAATTGAGGAGCCATAAATTTTCTTCTTAGACCACAAATCATCCATCACTTTCATCCAAGTGCCATGTATTTAATCAGAAAGTGATCCATCAATTTGTCCTAGATTCATGTTATGCTGCTTTCTTTCAAACCATATATCTTCCAAGGATATTTAATCATATCATATGATTATCGAATTACAAGGGTCTTCATCTTTTTCGGACTTCTTATTAGAGTCTGTTATCACACTCAAAATTTTCAAAATTTATTTTGATAAGGTCACCATAGGTTTCATGTTATATCATGTTGGGTCATGCATTTGATGAAGAATTTATAAAATCATGTTTATCCTATGTAAAAAAAAACATTTTTGAGTCATGTCATGTCAGCAAAATCCATTTTGTATCATTTAGTTTTCACACCCATGCCTTGAAATCAATAAATGAGCCAATTGTCTAGTTTTTCATAGTTTCATAGCGAATACAATGGAAGAATAGCATATTTAGCTACGAAACTGCCTAAACATTTCGTAACACTCATTATCCAAAATAAAATCGATGAATTCTCATTTTATATTGTTTTTAGGGAAAGGTGAGATCACCTATTAGGTTATGACAATTATCCAACATGTGAAATCATAAGTGATTGTCATCATTGCACTTTTATTCCTCCATATTTCATTCTCCCTCTCATATTATAATTTCATCTTTTTCACTGAAGCTCCTCTCTTTTATTAACCCTTTAGCCTTGGCATGTATTGGCCATCTGTCACCCTTGAAAATTTTAACTTCGTAGAAAGCAGCTTGTTGTCCAAAAGAAGCTTGCTATCCAATTTTTCTTTATAGGTGTCACTTGTTTAAGGGGGTGGCTTGGTTATAAAGGGAGATGGTCATGCAAAAGAAAGTATAAAAAGGAGGATATGTGGATAAGATAGAAGCCCATGCACCTTCTGCTATTCGTGGAGGACCCTAGCTTTGCTAAAGCATGCACCAATTCAAGTTGCTTGAATTTTTACTGGAGCTAACAAGGAAATTGTTGTGTTTTTGCATTGTTTGAGCAGTAAGTTTAAAGAGAGGATTATGGATGAACAGAGATGAATTTGGACATAATGAGAGAGGTTATTGTCAAGAACAAAACAAGGAAAAATAACCTCTTTCACATTTCTCACAAGTGATACCAGTTTGGCGATTCAACGATGTCTCTGGGACCTATTTTCAGAAAACAAAATTTTCCTGTTTTATACATGTTTTTCAAATGCATATTCTAGACAGCTGGAGATGGTATTTAAAAAACCAAGAGAGGGTTTTCTTCTAAACATTCTGATCTACAAAGAATTCCTCCATTTTTGCAAAATATATCAAGGATTCAGAAATATGAGTTCATTTATAAACTGCAAATTCTGCCTTTTTTAGGTAGTTTCGTAGCGTGCTTCAGGCTTGAAGCCGGAAAAACGCTACGAAAATTTCTATAGGTGCATTTTTGGTTTGGAATCCAGTTTTATGAGGATTTAAGGAGGGAAATTGATAGTATTTAGCTATTTTAACCCAAAAAACATGTCCACATTAGTAAAGAGAGCTAACAAGTGGTAGAGGTTAGTGAAATGAAATATGTTGCTAAAATACTAAATATGTTATCACCAAATTAAGTCCTATTGGGTTGCTGCAATGGTCAATTTGGAGTAACTATTTCAAACCAGATTTTGACTGAAGATTAGCCTATTCAGTCTGAGAGGGCTCTCTCAACTTATCAAAGGGTTTGCAATGAAAACTCTACTAGATGGCTAACTCTATGACTGTAACTTGACTGTGATTGATTGCAGGTGGAAATTGTAGAAGATTTACTACCATTGGGCTGATGGAGTCAGTGCTAGGGAACTAAATGATAATGGCTCTCCTTGTGGAAGCTGAGGCATGTAGATATTTATATGAAAGGACAACACACACAGAATTTACTCAATATATAAATGTTCAAAGGAAATCAGAGCATGAGAAACATGAAATCTAAGTAATGAAAATTAAACTATTGAAAGCAGGATATTTAGAAAGACATACAATAGTTTAATGCTTGAAGGAAGTCAGAGCATGAGAACCACTGTTGGAACAGGGTCTCCTACGAGTTGCGAAACTGGTCTGATTTTGTATATTTTTTATTATATTTAGTCTAGCGCAGGGCTTTTGGGGTGGGTCAAAGCCCCGAAAGCATTGTAATGGTTCAAAGGGTAAACATGGGGTCTGAAAACCATGGTTTGTGGATCGTAGGAAATATTACACTAGATTTTTATAAACAGAGGAACATTTTGAATTGTAAGTAGGAAATGAAGAGCTATTGATGGAATTGTGGTTTAGTAAGTTTGTTTGGGTTTTTGGGGAAGGACTCCTGCTGGCTATGTGCGCAGAGATCCAGAGTCCTACTGTGTGTGGACCCTACTGCTGTGTGCGTAGGTTGGGATGGGCATTGTAAGAGGAATTTGATGAATTAATGAATGCGAAAAGCTGTTTGGGAACTGAATCTATGTGTACTATTTATGTGAATCATTGGTAATTACTGTCTTATGCGTTTTCTGTATTCTGCTGCGAAAGTTCTGTGTAAGTATTTTACTGCATCTAGATTTGTTATGTTTTGTTTATGCAATGTTGAGCTATTGTCTTGAAGTATATGATTATTGAGCCCCATAGTGCAATTAAAATTGCACACGTGGATGCGGAAAGAGGCCCATAAGTCCTGCTCGGGGAGACCTGGGCATCTCAAGGCAAAACACAGCTCTTCTTGCCTTACCTATCATTTCCCAGGGTGCAGAAACCTGGTTCTAGCACCCACCCATACTACTTTGGGTGAGACTTTGACCTGTGCAAGTAGGTCACTGCCGGAAGGGCCAGTAGTATAGGGGTTTGTTGGCAAACCTTGAACTCTGAACCTGAGTCAGGACCCCTCGAGCCAAAAAATGGTTCTGTTGCCGAGACCTGGAGAATTTTGAGAAAGGGACCAGGTAATGACAAGAGAGTAGTGGAAGCCTGAAAGCAAGGAAATTGAGGAGTGGTTTGAAAAGCCGATCCAGGAATTTACGGTAAAAGAAAATCGCAGGGAGAAGTTAACAACGGAAAGGTGGAAAAATAAGTACATTCTTATAGAAAGCTACGAAATATTCTTTGTAACATTTTCAATTGAGATTTAGGAGTGGCTGGCTAGGCTCATGGAATTCTAGAAGTGTTGGAAGGACGAATGAGTCACTCAGTGGACCCTAGAGCGGATCTAGCAACTAGAAAGGACTGATAATACTATCATGCACATGGTAGATCACTAGGTGGAAAGTATGCTAGGAGGATTTGTGGCAGAATCTTCCATTGATCAGTTTGTCTCCTACTCTAAGGCAGAGCGACAATTCTCTAAAGGGTTTCAGGGAAAATTTCTGAAAACATTACCGTTGCTGATTAAGATATTACTGTGTGAAAAGAGCATTCTGTGTAGTCATACCAACTGAATGACCTCGGATCTAGAAGGAAGGGCGACACGCAGTGGTAAATACTACTAGACCAACCTTGAGGGGGGGAAATCTTCCTATAACCCTCTGCGCGAAGACCCCCCGGCTACACCACCGTCCGAACCACATAAAGGTAAGAACTCGCTCATACCTCCACCTTCATCGGACAGTGATATTGCTGCACATATGAAGCTACTTACCTTCAAGGGGGTAGGAGATGAGGATATGGACCGATTTTGGTTTGTTGCAGATTCTATATGGAATGCGCAAAATGTGAAAAACGACACAGTGAAGAGGGCGCAATTGTCCCTAGAATTCGAAGATAGAGCACTCGATTGGTATATGCGATACGTCTCTCAGAATGGGAGTACGTCTGTTCAAGACGTTAAGGATGCTCTGAAGCAAAAATTTCGAAAGCCAAAGTCTTATTCTTAGTTGGTAGCAGAAGTGAAGGACTTCAAGCAAGGTGCATTCGAATTTGTATGGGAGGTTGATTAGGGATTGAAGAGAGCGATCAGGGAAGGGGGATTTGAGTATGATGATAGACAACATATGGAGTGGTTCATCACTATGTTGTTGCCCCACCTGCGTATGCCAATGAGCCACCAAACCTTTGAATTGCAGGAAAAAGCTATGGAAGTCGCTATGAAATTAGAAGTTGTGCCCAGAGAAGATACGTCATTAGGAGTACAGAAAATTCAGGAGAAACTTGGAGCTATGCATATGGAAATTCAGAATCTATGAAAAGAACGAGGAAAAGGAGCCATCACCGATCTGTGGTGCATACGATGTTGGGTATCTAGCCATACGAAGGATGAGTGCCTGCTATTAGCAGATTACATGTAGGCAAGAGGACCTAGTTCGATCATCCTAAGAGCAAGTGGGGGACTCATCCTATCACGACCAGGATCGAGCGGACCTGTACTATGGTGTGATGACTGCTGTGTAGCAGGGCTGCATGATACAGACCATTTCCCTAGGCTGGGTGCATATGTACCAAAACTAAAGCAGCATTGGTGAAGGTTCTTCTGATCGATAGGACACGATGAGTAGAACTGTTGCACTTATGACTTAATGATGGATCAGGGAAAATTGTATAGGGTACAATCAGACCCTGCATCACCAAGATCTCCTGTGAACTTTGGTGGCTTTATAGCTAGGGGCAGGGGAGGTCGAGGGGGGAAGCGTAGGTCGAGGGCAGGGACAACTAATCTGTTATAACTGCGGAGAAATAGGGAATTTTGCAAGGGACTATAAAAATCCCACTAGGAAATCTTGCAAATATTGCAGATAGCTGGACCATGTGGTCAAATATTGCCCAATCTTAATAGCAAAAATGTAGGAAAAACAACCCACCCCTATGCAGAATGTGCAGAGAGTTAAAGCCAAGCTAAGGAACAGAGACCCAAGTGTGAAAGTCATAACACGTAGCGGGATGGTCACCCAGGGATCGAAGGAGGACGAAGGTTTTAACATAAAGAGGGGAAAAGATACCATGGCCCTTTGACTAGGACCTCACTCAGAGAATAGCAGCTACTGCGCAGGTACCAACACACCCCAAGACAGATGAGGGGGTTGAGCCCTTTTTGTAGGCATGTATAAAGCTGCTGCGTAACCCAAAGGCTGTAGAAAACCTTCAGGCATTAATGAATAGCTGCGCAGCGTGACCTGATCCAACCTTCGGAATCAAAGATGTACACAAACTATACAGGTATAGAAAATGCACTGGTAGGGAAATGCGGCTGACTGCGCAGATTGGTGACTACGAGATGGATCAAGTTATTTTGGACCTCGGATCAGATGCAAACGTGTTACCTAAGAAAATGTGGCAGTGAATGGGAGAACCTAAATTGGAATGGTCCACCATCCAGCTGCGTATGGAAAATCACCAAAAGGTCATCCCTCTGGGAAGGCTGCCAAAATTCATGGTGGATATTGCAGGAGTAAAGGTCCAAGATGACTTTGAGGTAATCAAAATTGTGGAAGATGCGGATCCCTACCCTGCACTCCTAGGACTGGACTGGGCTATAGATATGGGGGGTGTTATAAATCTCAAAAAACGCAGCATGGTGTTTGAAAATAAAGGTACGCGCGTAATAGTACCACTGGATCCTGCAGAAGGTGTGCGATATACAGAGCCAACACGCGATGAAGAGGAAGTAGATCACATTTACAAGTTGACTACGTAGAATGAAGACTGGATTAACCCCATGGTGGAAGGAGTGTTCTGTTGGGAAAAAGACAATGAATGCTTTTCTGACTCTGATGGGGAACTGGAGAATTGGCAAGGCCGGTTGCATGAGGTTTCAGCACTACGATGTCTTCGGGTCACAAGGAGCTTCCGCTGCATCTCTGCCAAGGTAAGAGACCTACCCTACCTTGGGGACTCGGGTGACATTAAGGAATTTTTATGCGCATTTGAAGCAGAATTTCCCAAGGAATGCAGGCTAGGGGTCCTTCCGCTAGCCTTGCGTGGGGCGCCTGCGCGTTGGTGGGATATGCATGGGACGGTATTCCACAATTGGGAGGATTGTCGGGATAAGATGACCCTATGATTTTGATCCTCAGCTAGAAGATGGATCTAGAAGTTCCTTGGGTCAGAAGACCCATGCAGATATTTGCTTGCATGGGAAACGCAATGGGGTGACATGACCCCAAACGAATGGGTTCACCTATTTATTCATGACCTAGACTTGCGTCCCGCTGCATCGTATCTAGATGCGGAGCAACATTAGTGCACATGCCATTGGGAGCATTTTCGGGGGGAATTCCTGTAGAAATTTAGGGTGGAGGATGGCACAGGGGCGCTCGATGTAGCTCTGTGGCACACGACCGCCTCAAATAAGGGAATATCACACCTGGTCATCGCACCTGGATCAAGGGGTACACCGGTACCACACATGGGTAAATAATGGAGCTGTAGCCTGACAAAATGGAAGACTGATCCCCGAACTATCCCAACCACGGCACTGGGCATGATGCATCCGGTGGCCAAGTTGTTGGAGTTGTTCCCGAACCGCATTACAAAACACTTGGCATCGACTTTAATTCGGGGTATGAGAGCAGCACGTAGGCGTCATCCAAAGTCTTTAAATCTGTGGGAAAGCCATCAGGTACGAATAATGACCATCATAAAACTACACGTTGGTGAAAAGGGAACCTTATCGTTACACAAAATAGGTGCCTATGGTGAGTTGTTACCGGTTGATTAAGGGTACATTTCAAGTTAGAATTACTCTACCATTGGATAGCCCCGAATAGTATAAGGACAACAGGATAACTCCGCTCAGGGATCCATATTGTCTCTGTACTCTGCCTCTGTTATTCTCTTGCTTGCTTGTATGGATCTTTAGCATTTTCTGTGAGTTTCCACTTTGGGAGGCCTATACTTTTGTTGCTATGGGAGCCCCTAATCTACCAAAATCTTCGGCACCTACCAGTTCAGCGCCTACAAACATTGTGTTGAGAGGGTCTGGGGAGGCCAAGATTGATAAGATGATTTCCCTCTGGCTCCCCGTAGGGAAAATTGAATTTGAACCCTGTGCAGAAGGGCATCAAAACTACAGAATGGGACTTCCCAACCTTTGCAACCCTCGAATGATTTTAGGCCCCAGCTGGACGGCCTCGGGAGATGCCACAAAGGATGATACGCAATTACCAAAGTACACTATCAGAACAAGTGCAGTCGAGTTATAGCTAGTCCTGCGCACAAAAGGGACGACTAACAGAGATACTCCTTCTCCCCGGGGGATGAAGCAATATAGTGATACGCTGTGATTTCTCCACAGTTCTAGATTGCCTGCCAGCGAAAGACATATTTGTTCGCTACCTCGTACTATCATGGTTGGTGACCACACCCCGATAGCTGTTGAGTCTCAAAAATGTTCTCCATATTCATACATATTTCCATTATGTCATAACCATTTAGCTCTTATTTCATAGCCATTTGACCTAAAACCCTACATCAAGTAACCATTTTCATAAATATATGGGTTAGGATCCTTGTTTTCAAAAGTTATTTATTTTATGTATTTTAAGTGAATTTATGATTAGAAACTAGAAAATTAACATAGTTTCATATATCTATATATGTGTTATGAGTTTTGTGACATGTGTAGGTCAAAAGGAGACTTCTAGAAGACCCTTATGTGGCACTCTAAGACCAAATTCGAATTTGGTTGGAGAAGATTATGGAATCAAGAGGATATGTGTCTCACTTCCTTGTTGTATTGAAACTCTAAGATGATATGTGTCTCACTTCCTTGTTGTATTGAAACTCTAGGAGGATATGTGTCTCATTCCTCAAGTTGTGTTAAAACTCTAGAAAGACATGTGTCTTATCATTTCCTATTTTGATTGTAACTCTAGAGATGGAGGGAGAGATTCATGGACTCCCATTAATGAGATGTCTCCTCATATTTTGTATAAATAGGAGAAGTTTTCTCCTATCATAAGTAATGAAAAAGGTAATGAGAAAGTAATGAGGAAGTAGATTTGTAACAAAGTTCAAGATGGAATGGGATGTAGATTTATGAGTTTTTGAATAAAGAAGCTTAGTTCTTTGATGCTATTGTGATCTTATCTTTAAGGAGTTGAAGGACTTCACCAAATTGGTAGCAGAGGGCCCCTGCTATCCAAGGAGGCTTTTACATGTTTTCTAGATAAGTTGCTTTCAATTCTGTTTTGTCATATTTCTTTACTTAGATTGCTTTTTGAAATCATAGCTTTTAGCATAATTTTTCATGGCAGCCCAGACATTTGCATATCTTTTGACTAATGACATGAAATCAATATTGTTCTGCTGTTAATTTATTTTTTTCTTAGTTTTTGTTTAATTCCAGTATTGCTTTGTTTATTTCAATCTTGCACATTTGTTTCAGTAGTTAGATTTAGATATATTAAATTGCTCATGTCATTTTCAATTACCTCCAAAAGCCACAGCTGGACTGATGGCGAGGGATTGAAGTATGAATGTGTAGTTTGATATTAGTTTCATTTCTGCAAATTTAGATATATTAAACTGCTCATAACATCTTCAGTTGCCTCCGAAAGCCACAGCTGGACTGATGGTGAGGGATTGTATTATGAAATGTGTAGTTTGATATTAGTTTCCTTTTTGCAAGTTAGATATATTAAATTGCTCATAACATCTTCAGTTGCCTCCGAAAGCCACAGCTGGACTGATGGTGAGGGATTGAATTATGGATGTGTAGTTTGATATTAGTTTCTTTTCTGCAAGTTAGAAATATTAAATTGTGCATGACATCTTCAGTTACCTCCGAAAGCCACAGCTGGACTGATGGTGAGGGATTGAATTATGAATGTGTGGTTTGATATTAGTTTACTTTCTGCAAGTTAGATATCAGCTACTCAAGTTGTTTATGGTTACTTCCGAAAATCATAGCTGGACTAATGATGAGGGATCAGAAGACAAGTTGATGTAATTTGATTTAGATTTACTTTATTGCAACTTTTCAATTTCTTTCAGCATAGTTTCTTTTGTGTTTAGACAACAGCAAGAATAGTTTGGTTTCATGCTCACTAGTTCACCGTTTTGATTTATTAGATTAGCCGCACCTTTTTCATTTTAGTAGCACATTTTCATTTCCTTTCAAGTTTTGTCATTGTATGTTTCAAATTCCTTTTTCAGTTTCAAGTTGGTAAATCATTATAAAGGACATCATTGCCTTGAATATCCATAACCATACTTGTCTTTTAGAATTTCATAAAAATCCAAAAACGACAAAAAGTAAGAGATAGGTTATCTTGTACATATAGTGCGCCACACTTCGTCAGCTTACGAATCACTGGTTGATAATTTATGTTAGAAATTTAGGACACACTAAATTGACCAAACATTTTGGCGCCGTTGCCAGGGAAGTGTAACTAGGTAGCCTTATTTCTTACATCTAAAAAAAATTAATAATTCTTGAGTATGCTCTCCTCCTGCACTTTGTGTGATCTGGAGGATCAGAAAAAGGATTGTTATGTAAAAAAAAATTAATAATTCTTGAGTATGCTCTCCTCCTGCACTTTGTGTGATCTGGAGGATCAGAAAAAAAATTGTTATGTGAAAAAAAAAAAAAAGGAGACAATAAAACTTCATCATTTCAATTGATTCAACAATTTAAAAAAAAAAAAAAAAAAAATTGTTTTCATGAAAAACTTTGATTTCAATAAATTGTTTTGTTTAATGAATATATATGTGTATTTTTAAATTTTTGAAAATATGACATACATAATTTTATTAAACAAATCAAATAAAAAAAAATGAAAAAAAAAAAATTAATTGTTTTGTTACTAAGATATATATGTATATTTTTATTTTTGAAAATATATATATAATTTTAATAACAAATCATTTAAAAAAAATAAATCAATAAATTGTTTTTGTTTAGTAAATTACATATGTATATTTTTAATTTTCCAAAATTTAACATGTGTAATTTTATTAACAAAACAATTTAAAAAAAAAAAAAAAAAACCATTTTGTTTAATAAAACATATATGTATATTTTTAATTCTTGAAAATATAACATATATAGTTTTATTAACAAAACAAATAAATTAAAAAAAAAAAAAAAAAAACAAACAAACATATATGTTATATTTGAAAAAAATGAATTACTCTCAACAGAAAACATAAAAATTCAACCATTTACGATGCTTGCAGCTGTATTGTGGCTCGGAAACATCAGATTTTCTTTGCTTCTGATAATGAAAATCACGTAGAAATTGAAAATAATGGAGTTAGAGATGCTGCAAGGCTGCTAGGTTGCAGTGTTTCAGAGCTTATGACAGCATTATTGACTCGTAGGATTTGAGCTGGAAAAGACATCATCAAAATTCCCCAAATCCTTGAAAGAATTCGTGAGGCCTTTGTGCAAATCTCTTGCCATTCAAACCTATCATACCAGGCCTGTCAACCTTGCCAATGCCGCCTACCATCACCAAACGCTCCTTGAGGTTCATAAGACAGCCACATGTAAGAGAACAAGGCATTGAAATTGAAAAAAAAAATTAAAGAGGCAAAACGTGCCTTGATTGAACTGAAGAATGCTTAGGTGAAGGATAAGCATGGGCAATATTTGCAAAGACAAATCTGATTTGGAAGGTTGACGGGAATCTTCCCAAAGAGCAAGTATTTGCAGAGAATTGATGCAGCTATAGCCGAACCTGAAAGAAAACAAACAGAGGTCAAAACAGAAAAACGCAAAACAGAGAAAAACATCAAACTTTGAAAGCACGATTTGGCCAAACGGAGATGAATTTAGAAAAAATAAAACATGGGTTTTTTCGCCAACGTGGTCAATTAGATAACCCATAAATCGTTTTACGAAATTCGTGGCGGTCTGGGAGAATTTCTCGGTTCTTTGAAGGCCATTTTTGCCTGCCGCGTGAGGAAAAACGGTTTTTTCTGAGTGAAGAATTTGAAAACGGCACTCTGCATTAATAATTCGGTTTCCTGATCTCTAGGAAGAAGAATCCAAAATTAAATCAAACTCTTATCATGGCATTCAATCCACATTCCACTCATTTTTGAATTTAATTCAATTTCGTTTTCTGAATGTTGGATTTCAGTAATTCTTCTCTCTTGCATTGTTTGAACGGCTAACACTTCTAACTCTTCAGCCTGCAAAGCACTGATATTTATTTCAAATTCAGAAATGTACTGAAGTTTCCGAACAAATTGTGTTGCTGGTCTTGACTGGTCAAGCATTAGATGCTTTAGTCCCAGTGGCGAGGCATCGAATGTTGATGAATACCTATGGCTAATGAGAAGAGCCTCTTACAAAGCGAGTTATAGAGTATTGTGGTGGTACCGAAATTGGTGGTGGATTTGTTGCAGGTTCATTGTTACAATCACAGTCCCGTGTGGCGTTCAGCACTTCAGCTATGGGTTGTTCTCTATTCATCCTTGGCGAGGATGGTAATCCTCTTCCTCAAGATAAGATTGGCATTGTTGAGCTCGCACTTGACCCAGCAATTTTTGGTGCTTCAACGACATTATTAAACGCCAACCATTATGATGTTTATTTATTTAGCATCATTTGTTGAAACTCTATTTCAAAGGCCAAAACTAGGATGCTCTTCATTTTGTGCTTTGTATAATTCATTAAAAAATAAAAAAAAATAAAAAATAAAAAAAAAATAAAAAAAATTCAATAATTTTGAATCAATGAAATGAATAAGTTAATTTGCTCGTTTTTCTGAAGGTATTGATTAATTTTGGATTGATGATGAAGGATGAATGGCTAACTTTTTATTCAAGATTTTTAGCTACAGAAACCGTCGACATTCCGCAGCTAAAGTCCAATTCTGCAGCTGTTCTCCAATTCCGCAGCTGAAGTCCAATTCCGCAGCTGTTCTGCAATTCCGCAGCTGTTCTGCAATTCCGCAGCTGAAAAACCTCATTGTTCAAATCAGCCTAACTTTCTCATACAAAATCAGATTTTGATGATTCAAGTATCGTTGGAAAGGTCTCAACAAGATCTATACAATGAGAAATCCATCATTAGAGTTTGAAATGGAAAATAATGAAATAAATTACTGAAAAGAAGCTACATTCAATTTGAGGCACTAATTCCAAAACATGTATAAATTCTTTTGATTTTTCCTTTGAGAACTTGTTTCATTAATACAAATTCTTAGTTTTGTGTGTAAATATCATAACTAGAGAGATTGATCACCTCTCTCCCTTTGATAATATTACATTCCATTGCAGAAGAAGTATTAGTTTTTTTGCAGGTTCCAGGAAGAAGGACAAATGACTACAAGAGAATGGTGTCTCTTTAAGAGACCAATTTGTTTCATAAGAGGATGATCAGCAACAAAGAGAAGGAAATATGTTGATGCAAAATCAGATCCAAACACTTGAAAAACTTTCAGATACTATTGTCTCCATCACATCCATACCTGATAATAAACCATTCCCCTCATTTCACTTCATATTTTCCATTTACATTCACATCCACTTTCCATTTCTTTTTGTCCATTCATAACCACAAATAAAAGCAAGAGGCTCATTCACATGCTTATTGCCCATTGTCATTTCTCATTCACATGCTTATTGTCCATTTCCATTTTCATCTTCCATTTTCATTTTCCATTTCATGTCATTTTCATTCCGCAAATAAGCCCCGCTGCAATGCAAATTATTGAGTCCATAGTCCTTTGAGTCTAAGTTCTTTGTAAAAACACCTTGAGGCTTGCATGCCTTAATGGCAAGTTCTCATGCTGACAAACAATGGGAAGACATTAATGTCTCTTGTTCGTCAGATCTTCTAGGTGACTCGACATCAGCAAAATCATTCGTACCTAGCAAGATGTGTTTGGGCATCTTGACTCTCATTGTCATCAATGGTGAGAGTTCTCATGTTGACTAGTGGTATCCATTAATGGCCACTAATTCAACAATTTCCTACTATGTTCGACATCAGAACATATTTTCACATAGTAGGAATTGTGCCAATGAGTTTTGAAGACATGAAGACTATTATTTTCAGCATTTTGGAGCAGATTCAACCAGTTTTAGTAGAAGCAATAAAAAGTCATCTCATCTCTTTATTCATGACTCCTCTTGTTCAGCCACTTGAAGAAGAATATGATCAGAATTTTGCAGCCACCACACATACACAACTCATCCACATTTAAGGTAAGTGAAGGTATGTTGTTTTCTAATTTTTAGTCATGTAATTCATTAGAATGCTAAAATTGTAACTTTGGAAAAAGTCTTCACTCCCTTTTCCACATTGTCATATCTTTAGTTGGGGGGGAAGGGACATCATTTCATATCCACATGTCATACACTATCACACATTTTCATTTCCACCCACATATACTTCCCAACCAACTATTGTTGCAACATGATCCAAAAGATTATATGTCTTGCAAATGATCAATTCATTGATGAAGTAATTGATTCTAAATGTTTTCATGAACTTTGATGCAACAAAGAAAATAAAGCATTGTTACACAAGAACCAATGCTAAAAAAAAAAAAGGTTGTCACACAAGAACCAACCATTGAAAAGAAGAAGAAGAAGAAGAAGAAGAAGAAGAAGAAGTTGCAATCAAATGTATTATACTTTGCCAAAAAGGAAAATATCAAAAAGCAAAGTTTGGAATGAATCTATATGAGTCAAAACTCATAAAAGATCCACTCATGGACAAATGAATCATTGCAATAGTTGCATGAGGACATGCAACAACTTCAGTTGGGGGGTATGTTGAGTCTCAAAAATGTTCTCCATATTCATACATATTTCCATTATGTCATAACCATTTAGCTCTTATTTCATATCCATTTGACCTAAAACCCTACATCAAGTAACCATTTTTATAAATATATGGGTTAGGATCCTTGTTTTCCAAAGTTATTTATTTTATGTATTTTAAGTGAATTTATGATTAAAAACTAGAAAATTAACATAGTTTCATATATCTATATATGTGTTATGAGTTTTGTGACATGTGTAGGTCAAAAGGAGATTTCTAGAAGACCCTTATGTGGCACTCTAAGACCACATTCGAATTTGGTTGGAGAAGATTATGGGATCAAGAGGATATGTGTCTCACTTCCTTGTTGTATTGAAACTCTAAGAGGATATGTGTCTCACTTCCTTGTTGTATTGAAACTCTAGGAGGATATGTGTCTCATTCCTCAAGTTGTGTTAAAACTCTAGAAAGACATGTGTCTTATCATTTCTTATTTTGATTGTAACTCTAGAGATGGAGGGAGAGATTCATGGACTCCCATTAATGAGATGTCTCCTCATATTTTGTATAAATAGGAGAAGCTTTCTCCTATCATAAGTAATGAAGAAGTAATGAGAAAGTAATGAGGAAGTAGATTTGTAACAAAGTTCAAGATGGAATGGGATGTAGATTTATGAGTTTTTGAATAAAGAAGATTAGTTCTTTGATGATATTGTGATCTTATCTTTAAGGAGCTGAAGGACTTCACCAAATTGGTAGCAGAGGGCCCCTGCTATCCAAAGAGGCTTTTACATGTTTTCTAGATAAGTTGCTTTCAATTCTGTTTTGTCATATTTCCTTACTTAGATTGCTTTCTGAAATCATAGCTTTTAGCATAATTTTTTATGGCAGCCCGGGCATTTGCATATCTTTTGACTAATGACATGGAATCAATATTGTTCTGATGTTAATTTATTTTTTTCTTAGTTTTTGTTTAATTCCAGTATTGCTTTGTTTATTTCAGTCTTGCACATTTGCTTCAGTAGTTATATTTAGATATATTAAATTGCTCATGTCATTTTCAGTTACCTCCGAAAGCCACAGCTGGACTGATGGTGAGGGATTGTATTATGAAATGTGTAGTTTGATATTAGTTTCCTTTCTGTAAATTTAGATATATTAAACTGCTCATAACATCTTCAGTTGCCTCCGAAAGCCACAGCTGGACTGATGGTGAGGGATTGTATTATGAAATGTGTAGTTTGATATTAGTTTCCTTTCTGCAAATTTAGATATATTAAACTGCTCATAACATCTTCAGCTGCCTCCGAAAGCCACAGCTGGACTGATGGTGAGGGATTGTATTATGAAATGTGTAGTTTGGTATTAGTTTCCTTTCTACAAATTTAGATATATTAAATTGTGCATGACATCTTCAGTTACCTCCGAAAGCCACAGCTGGACTGATGGTGAGGGATTGAATTATGAATGTATGATTTGATATTAGTTTACTTTCTGCAAGTTAGATGTCAGTTACTCAAGTTGTTTATGGTTACTTCCGAAAATCATAGTTGGACTAATGATGAGGGATCAGAAGACAAGTTGATGTAATTTGATTTAGATTTACTTTATTGCAACTTTTGGATTTCTTTCAGCATAGTTTCTTTTGTGTTAGACAGCAGCAAGAATAATTTGGTTTCATGCTCACTAGTTCACTGTTTTGATTTATTAGATTAGCAACACCTTTTTCATTTCAGTAGTACATTTTCATTTCCTTTCAAGTTTTGTCATTGTATGTTTCAAATTCCTTTTTCAGTTTCAAGTTGGTAAATCATTATAAAGGACATCATTGCCTTGAATATCCATAACCATACTTGTCTTTTAGAATTTCATAAAAATCCAAAAACGACAAAAAGTAAGAGATAGGTTATCTTGCACATATAGTGCGCCACACTTCGTCAGCTTACGAATCCCTGGTTGATAATTTATGTTAGCAATTTAGGACACACTAAATTGACCAAACAATAGCTATGGACCTACAAGTAGACTTGGCATAGCTACCCCGTGAAGTGTTACAGTATTTACACACCGCTGTGCTGCGAGAGATCCATCATCGTGATTGGACTGCGTAGTAGCAACTCGAAACAGTGGGTCACGAGCTCGACACAGTGCTCCTTGATGAAAACCTGGCATCAGCTCCATCCAAGGCTACCGTCAAAGGCTTGGTTGCAGCAATCAAGGTGTCCCAAACTGAAGTCCAAACCCTCAAGACCCGCATGTCCCTCCAATTCTCTGAGTTTCAGGCCCAAGCATAGCCTACCATACCCCCGGAAGTACGGGCACAACGAGTTGTGTTGATCACAGAAGCAACGGATATTACTAAGGGACAGCTTAATCTGGGCACTCAGTTTCTCGAGGTAGCCATGAAGCTCTGGACAGCGGTCCAGTTCAACCCGATGCTTTAGCATGTCAAGGAAGACTTACGACAGAAGGAAGCTGCTTTCGATCAGATTGAAGCTACCTTGCCTTCCCTCATCCTTGTGCAGTGTCTAGCCCTCTTGAAAACTAGAAATGCCTTCATATACATGATTGTGGATCTCCGATGTGCCAAGCATGTCATCAGAAAGTGCTTGAAGCCATGGGGCGATACCGCCTTCCAGATATCTCAGGGTGCTCATGACGCCATCACGCGCCTCAACCAGATATTGGAGTAGGTTACCATGGCTCCTGAGGGCACTGCCTCTCTGAAGCTTGTTGATATTGCACAAAGAGTTGCTGCCCAAATTCAGGAAGTGTTACCTCCTCTCATCGTCAATTTCAATGCCTTGTGTGTGCAGATAGAGACTGCACCACCATAGTGACTCGGGACGAGTCACAAGATTGTGTTGGGGGATTTTTGGAACAGGGTCTCCTACGAGCTACGAAACTGGTCTGATTTTGTACATTTTTTATTATATTTAGTCTAGCGCAGGGGTCTTGGGGTGGGTTAAAGCCCCGAAATCATTGTAATGGGTCAAAAGGTAAACCTGGGGTCCGAAAACCACAGTTTGCGGATTGTAGGAAAGATTAGGCTAGATTTTTATAAATAGAGGAACATTTTGAATTGTAAGTAGGCAATGAAGAGCTATTGATGCGAATTATGGTTTAGTAAGTCTATTTGGGTTTTTGGGGAAGGACTCTTGCTGGATGTGTGCGCGGAGATCCAGAGTCCTACTGTGTGTGGACCTTGCTGTTGTATGTGTAGGCTAGGATGGGTATTATAAGAGGAAGTTGTTGAATTAATGAATGAGAAAGGCTGTTTCGGAACTAAATCTATGTGTACTGTTTATGCGAATTATTGGTAATTACGGTCTTATGCGTATTATGTGTTCTGCTGCGAAAGTTCTGTGTATGTATTTTACTACATCTAGATCTATTCTATTCTATTTATGCAATGTTGAGCTATTGTCTTGAAGTATATGATTATTAAGCCCCATAGTACAATTAACCTTGCGCACGTGGATGCAGAAAGAGGCCCATAAGTCCTACTCGGGGAGATCTAGACATCTCAAGGAAGAATGCAACTCTACTTACCTTACATATAATTTCTCAGGGTGTAAAAACCTGGTTCCAACACCCACCCATACTACTTCAGGTGAGACTTTGACCTGCGCATGTAGGTCACTGCCGAAAGGGCCAGTAGTATAGGGGTTTGTTGGCAAACCGTGAACTCCGAACCTGGGTCAGGACCCCTTGAGCCAACAAGCATGAATTCTAAGTAATCAAAAATTAATATATCGAAAGAAAAGTATCAATATAAATAGGAGAAATTTCATGAAAACATCAAATAAATCGTAGGTGAAGGAGAAAGCCCACAACCACTTTCTATTACTAATCAGAACCTTTTTACAATAGTAGTAGTCACAAGTAAAATCTTCCAACCCCTTCTAAATCTAAAAATATCTCCTTTATAGAGTGAGGAATCATACAAATGATATTCCACCTTACTCACCTCGAATTCCCACCTTAGAGACCTATTTCAAACATGATTCTATCACTCGAAGACTTCCTAGGGATATTTCTGTTTTGCAGAGTTTGAATACAAAAAGGACTCTTCTTTCATTAATAGTTCAACAAATAAATTTAATAACCCTTATCAAATGCAACCAACTAATTTTTTGAGTGTACTAGAGTGTTGATGTGTCATTATACCACGTGGATGTTGATTTTGACCTCCTCCAAGTCAAATTTTTACAATTTTTTCACAAATCTCGTTAATGAAAATCTTGAAAAACACGCTTCAAAGATGAGTATATAATTTCCAAACCGTGATGGCTTTGCAAAAAATGAGAGAGGTTTTTGTAGATGGACCTGTGCTGAAGAAAATTTTCTTTCATATTTCCAAAATACCATTTCATTTAGTATGAAATCAAACTTGAAGTTGACAGCTAAAACAGTCATGTACAAAAATTTTCGTAGCGTAGTTTAGTAGCGAGGTTGTTTTTATCCTTTGTCTTTTCCTTCTGCCACCTTTGCTGGTCAAAAAATGTTTGTCAGGTCAAAATTACTGAATACCATCAACCTCCCTCCTTGGATCTTCAAAAAAAATGCTTTTATAGGCAAAAATGCATCTTCAGAAATTTTGTAGCGTTTTTTGGTCTTCAAGCCTAGAGCACGCTACGAAACTACCTGATAATGGAGAAAATTCCAAAATATTCCTTTTTCTTCCAAATTTCATATGTAGGTCTAAAAAGTGATATAATGAAATATTATGATGCAAAATTTCCTCTTACCCTCTTCAAAAAACATCATTTTCACCTTTAGCAAGTCTATCCATCACTAAAATGATTCTGTTTTTTCTAAAAACATAGGGTTCAGAGATGAGCTCTTATCTCCCTATCCTTGATATATGTTGCAAAAATGACGGAGGTTTTTTTATTTCAATATTTCTTGAAGAAAAACCTCTCTTGGATTTTTTACAACCTTCTCCATCTGTCCAAAATCTGTATTCTAAAAACATATATAAAACAAGGAAATTCTGCATTTTGAAAATAGAGTTGAAAGACATCCATGAATCTCCCAATTTGTATCACCTTTGAAAAATGTGAAATAAATTTATGTTATTTGATATGTTTTTGAAAATAACCTCTCTCATTTTCTTAAAATAATTCTCTATTTTCCCATAAAATTCCATTGAAGTTGACTGCTCAAAAGTAAAAAAACTGAGAAATCCTCATATTTGCTATGAAATTATTAGGTAGTTTCATAGCAAAATCTGCCTATTTTGCATTGAATTCACTACGAAACTGTGTAAAATTGGCTAGTGACTCACTTTTGTAATTTTAAGGCATGGGTGTGAAAACAAAAAGACATGGAGTGTAGTTGATTGACATGACATGACATGACACATGGTGGTTTTTTTGACATATAATAAACATGATTTGGTAAATTCTTCATCAAATATTTGACCCAACATGACATAACATGAAACCTATGGTGACCTTATCAAAACAAAATTTGAAAATTTTGAGTGTGATAACAGTGGCTCCACTTCGGATGGTATTTCCCTGTGGTACAACAAAGAACTAGTAGTTCCAGTGCCACCTCCATTGGGTTGCTCCCATCTTCAAAATGAAAACTTTCAACTTGTTCTGACTTGTAACCTTGGCACTAAAAAAAAAAATAGTAGCTGCTAAAAATTGAAAGTACACATGCTAAATTTAAAACTAAAACTGACAAAATGCTTGATATTCAAGCTTATTTATATACAAATGATCCTACTCTATTGGCTCAGCATAAAAAATGAATCAAGTGATATCACTCTTCCAATGAAACCAATCAAGAAGTTGAGTGCTGGATTGGAACAAAAATTCCACTTCTCTGATCATAAAGCCATTTTGAGAGATGACAAGTTGTTCCACCATTTGAATTTTTATAAATACATGAAAATCATATTGAAATTCATTCCTATAGAAGATTCCAGCAATGCTGCAAAAGGATCTCTGAGAGTATGCACAAATAATTATTGTTGATAAACAAGTGTGAGTAAATATGATCCTTTGATGATGTTCCTTGTTCAGATTCTTCATTATAACCCTTGTGACCTTTCTCAAATAAAAAATGATTTTGATCATTATTTTCATTTGAGAGGAAGAAATACTTAGAGAACTCTTGAACACTTTCAAAAGGAACTACCTCAGCATGTATCGCAAAAATTTCTAAAGATAACTCTTCATATGATTTAACAAGCATACCCATCTGATTGTCTAAAATTTTATTTTCAGAATTTTCTTCATTTGATGTAGGCTGATGCAAGGAATGGCATGAAGAATAAATTTCTTCCTTTACCTGAGGATTATAGCAATTATCTTCCAGTATTTCCTCTTGTTGTTTGAAATTATTCTCATATTCCTAATGATCAAAAGACTGACAAGTCTGCTGCAAATTTTCATCAAACTCAGAGGATGTAACATGATTTTCATAAATAAACTCCTGTTGGATTTCATTTTCATCCAAGAGAGAGGCTATCCTTTATTCTTGGTGAAGAAAGAGATTGTCATGAAGGGCCTCTAAAATTTCCTCATCCATGAACTCATCATCTTCATAGCAATTCTCCAAATATTCAATAAAACTCACATAATGTTTACAACATTCTTTGACCAGAAATAAGAAGGAATGACATTCTTTATACATATCATAAAATGCAACATGGAAATCAGCAAGAGAATATAAGGAACCATTTGGAATGTTTTCGTACCAATACCATGCTTTTCCTTCTAAAGTGACCATAAACATCTTCATGAGACAATCCTTAGGGAAATGAACCTTAAGTCTGTGTACATGCATATGGAATCTAACCAAATGAAGAGAAGCATTGTCTTTCTTTTCATTTTTAAATATGGGAAGATCAGTTAAATAATTGACCTTTGGAATAGGATTTGGAAAACCAGGGATGTGAGACCGATTCATAGGGACATACCTGGAATTTATTCTTGCAATGGAACTCATCTTGGAACTTCATCAAGGTACTGATCCTCAAGTAATGGAGTCACCTTCCAATTGATTATTTGATGTGTGGAGTCACCGGAGAAAAAATACAACCAATATGTGTCTAATTGTCTGTTGCTATCAGACCTTAGAACTAAAACTTTGTCATTCTTCCCAAGGAAAATTTACACCTTCGGTCCCCGGCAATGGCACTAAAATGTTATCAAAAAATTGAGTCTTGTTGGGCTGCTGCAATGGTCAATTTGGAGTAACTAATTCAAACCATCTTTTGATTGAATATTAGCCTCTTCATCCTGAGAGGGCGCTCTCAACTTATCAAAGGGTTTGCAATAAAAACTCTACTAGATGGCTAACTCTATGGTTGTAACTTGATTATGATTGATTGTAGGTGGAAAATGTAGAAGATTTACTACCATTGGGCTTATGGAGTCAGTGCTATGGAACTCAATGACAATGGCTCTCCTTGTGGAAGTAAAGACATGTGGATATTTAAATGAAAGGACAACACATACATAATTTAATCAATAGATAAATGTTCAAAGGAAGTCAAAGCATGAGAAACATGAATTCTGAGTAATGAACATTAAAATATTGAAAGCAGGATATTGAGAAAGACATACAATAGTTTACTTCTTGAAGGAAGTTAGAGCATGAGAAGCACAAATTCTAAGTAATAAAAAATTAATATATCGAAGGAAAAGTAGCAAGATACGTAGGACAAGGTTCGTGAAAACATCAAATGAATCTTAGGTGAAGGAGAAAGTCCACACCACTGTCTATTACTGATCAGAACCTTTTTACAATATAGTAGTCACAAGTAACATCTTCCAACCCTTTGTTATTCAATATTTTGCCTATTAATAGGATTCAACACCTTCACAATTTATCTGCCTTCAAGTTGGACCTTTGAATCCTCTTCTTGACACCTAATCTAACTAAAAAGCCAAATACATGGTAATGATAATGACACCTACTAACTTTAGGAGTTAGAAACCTAATAGAACTCAAGTCCGATTTATTACACTTTTCAACTAAAAGAACAACCTGTTTACATCGAAAAGGATCATGTGCTTAAGTAGCACTGACCATGAATAAGATATAAATTCCCTCACTATATTTATGAAACCGATTCTCATATTTTTATGTAAATGGTGCCATCACACATGATAATTTCTCCATGATGAACTGACGAGTTGGATAACTTTGTCGAAGACCAATCCTGCATAAAAAAAATTCCTTTGACTATATTTGACCTTTACATGTGGCTATTTTACCTTCAAAACACTTCCAAGATAACGAAATACAACCCAAATCTCCTTGCTGCAAAAACATAGTGTCATTAGGCAATATTGTAGCGTAGTTTAGTAGCATATTTCATTTCACCAACCTTTGCCACCTGTTAGCTCTCTTTGTTGACGTGGACATGTTTGTTGGGTTAAAATATCTAAATACTATCAATTTACCTCCTTAACTCCTCATAAAACTGGATTCCAAAGCAAAAATTCACCTACAAAAATTTTCGTAGCATTTTTTCTGGCTTCAAGCCTGAAGCACGCTACGAAACTGCCTAAAAAAGGCAGAATTTTTAGTTTAGAAATGAACTCATATTTCTGAATCCTTGATATATTTTGAAGAAATGGAGGAGGTTTTTGTAGATCAAAATGTTTAGAAGAAAAAAAACTCTTGGTTTTTTAAATACCATCTCCATCTGTCCAGAATCTGCATTTGAAAAACATGTATAAAACAAGAAAATTTTGTTTTATGAAAATAGGTCCCAGAGACATCTTCAAATATCCAAATTGGTAGCACCTATAATAAAAGTGAAAGAGGTCATTTTTCCTTGTTCTGTTTTGGACAATAAACTCTCTCAATATTGCCAAATTAATCTTTGTTCATCCATAATCTTCTCTTTAAACCTACAGCTCAAACAGTCCAAAAACACAACAATTTCCTTGCTAGCTCCAGCAGAAATTCAAGAAACTTGAACTGGTGCATGCTTCAACAAATATAGGGTCCTCCACGAATAGCTTAAAGTCCATGGGCTTCTATCTTATCGACATAGCCTCATTTTTATGCTTTCTTGTGCATGACCATCTACCTTTATAACCAAGCTGCCCTGTTAAACATGTGACACCTATAAAGACAAATTGGACAACAAGCTGCTTGATGCAAAGTTAAAATTTTCAAGGGTGACACATGACCAATACATGCTAAGGATGAAGGGTTAATAATAGAGAGGAGCTTGGGTGAAAAAGATGAAATTCTAATATGAGAGGAAAAATGACAAATGGAGGAATAAAAGTGTCATCATCACAATCACTTATGATTTCACATGTTGGATAACTATCATAACCTAATAGGCGATCTCACCTTTCCCTAAAAACAATAGAAAATGAGAATTCATCGATTTTATTTTGGAAAATGAGTGCCACGAAATGTTTAGGCAGTTTTGTAGAGAAATCTGCTATTCTGCCACTCTATTCACTACGAAACTGTGAAAAACTAGACAAGTGGCTCATTTCTTGATTTCAAGGCATGGGTGTGAAAACTAAATGATATAAAATGGATTTGGATGACATGACATGACTCAAAAATGTTTTTTTTTTAACATAGGCTAAACATGATTTTATAAATTCTTCATTAAATCCATGACCCAGCATGATATAACATGAAACCTATGGTGACCTTATCAAAACAAATTTTGAAAATTTGGAGTGTGATAACAAAGTCTACATATCTTCCCTAGAAATTTTCTAGTCAATTTTTCTTGGCTTCCATGGATGTTGACTGCCTCTTTTCATGATTGCACTTTTTCACTATCTCTTCCTTTCTCTCTCTTTCTCCACACAATTTCATTTCATTCCTAGGAAATTCCATTGTTTAGTTCCTTGTATAATAACCCCATATCTCATATGAGGACATATTATGTTGATTTCATCTACTGTAGATTATGCCTTTTGGAAACCTATGTATCAGAAGAGTTTTTGCTTTCTATTTTGATCATACTTATAAATATAGAAGTGTACTACCTGCAACCACATGACATGACTTCATAGCATCCAATGTCAACATATAAATCATTCTTTTCTTTTTGATTCATTCTACAACAAGTTTATTTAGAATGAAAGAGTTTCATTTTCTTGACTTGCTTTATCAATATTCCATCATATTCTAATCCTAGAATTTTGCAAGTTAGAATTCTCAAAGAAACCTTTTTTATTTCTTTCTAATGAGTGAATCCAAAGAGGATTCCATTAGAAAATGTCAACACTTGTTTCCTTATTTATTATATTTTATCTTGATGACTTCCTTGTATAAATGTTGTTTCAGTGAGATTTCCAGGATCCACTTATAGTATAAATGCCACATATGTGTTATATAAATCCTCCTGCAACGAGTCCTCCTCCTTCAATGCTTCCATCATGATTCCTATCCTAATGAGATGCATCTATATAAAATACAGTTCTTTCTATCATACTATTTTACAGTCGACTGCAACTTCCTAAAGATGGTTATCATCTCATTCGTGGAAGAAGTCTTTTACTTCTTATTTATTAGAGTTATTTGTATCAGGTTCTTCCTTTTCTCTGGAAACATAGGCTTCTTCCCTCTCTCTCTCTCTTTGATATGTGAGGGACAATTCCTTTTATAGTGCCTATTTATCAACGGTTATCATTTATGTCAACCCAAGCAGCACCAGGGGCTAACCCAATATTGCATGAGAATTTTGACCTACCAAATTAATATATTCTGGGTCAATAGTTATTTTGATGGTTTCTACTTTTCGAGATGTTTCCGTTGATATATGGCACGCCAGTAATTCTTCACGGTTTGAGAGATATTCATGTTTGAAATTTGTACCCCCAGTTAGTGGGATAGAACCCCATGGGGTTGGGGCATGGGTCATTGAAAAGTCATAACTAATATTTTTTAAGCTCCTAAAATCCCTCCCACGTTCACTTGTTGAAGCCCCTCTCAACTTAAGCATTTATATAAATTGTGATCTTCATTTCCTCCTTAGGCAAGGGATTCGGCCATCTGAAATAGGTCATCGTGGAATTTTCACTCTAACGTTTTTTATACAAAGTCTCAGAAGTTGAAATTTTTATGAGGCGAAGCAGAAATCTCGAGAAAGCTTCTGTAAAAATTTCAGTTCAATATGTGCAAATTTTTTGGAGATATGATCTATGGAACTCATGGTTTTTGTAGGCTCCTGAAATTCATCTCAAAGAAGTGACCATGGTAAAATCCTCATAACTCTATCTCTGAGTATCAGATTGGAATTTTGTAATAAGTGAAAGATATTTAACAATATGTACCTTTCTCTCTATCAATTTCAGAGTCAAATGAAGAAACATTGACACGTGGCACGCCGTACAAGTGTGCTCTACTGAAACAGTCCATAATTAGGGCATTGTGAGAGATTGGGTATAACTCTCTCTTGAAGAATCCAAATTGGGTCAGACCTATGGAATTGGAAATATCACTCAGAGGAATACTACTGGACTGAAAATCAGATATTGAGGATCTGAAATAATAGAGATACACTAGATTCAATATCGAGCTCCTAGAAGGCAAGAAAAAGCTAGATCATGTGTTATCAAGGGTTGCAAAGGACCAGAATTTCTACGGCAGAAAAGCAAAGCAAGGTGTCGTAGAGGGTAGCATGACAAGAGCAACAACCAAGGTTTATAATAGCAGCAAGAATTTCATCATATGCAGTCTTCAAGTGGGTAGCACTGCATATAATCATTGTAAAGGTATCATTGTACTTAGTCATTGTAAATACATTATTGTAAAAAATTTATTAGTGTCTATCTGCCAAGGGTTGAAGAGGCAGTGTTGGAAGGTCTAGGATCATCATTAGGTGGTTGTGTCAAAGTTGGGGTTATGGTCTAGTAGATCTTTTTCTTTTGCATCATTCTATATCATTGTAAAGTGGACCATTTTCCCTGGTATGGGAGTCCATTCTTCTTTTATTCTTCTATAGGGTGGTAGGGTGGTGCTAGGGTGAGTTGTAGCTCATTGGGTGTTGGGGCATCCGTTCAGTTGACTACTGAATAATCTCAGGCATTGGAGCATCCATCCAGTGGGAGCTGGAGAAGAATGCTTTTCTAGATTCTAGGAAGTTGGAGCTTTATTTTCAATTAGAGTTGAATATTAAATAATTATTAAAAAAGCATTAGGTGGTTTTTTTCTCAGAGTGGGTTTCCACCTTAAAAACTCTATGCATTTGTGTTCCTCTTGTTTGCTACTATCATTGTACAAACACTGATAATAATTGAAGATTAACTAATGCTATAATTGTAAGAAATACTAATTCACCCACACCCCCCCCCCTTAGTATTTCCAACATTGCCCAATTTCATTACATTCATAACATCTCATATTTTTATATTTTATTTTTCCTTTTCTGAGGACCAAATTTTCCAAATCTTTCTCTTCTAGATTCATTGGCTTGATTTGATTTAGTTTCTTTTTTCTTACATTAATACCTTATATCTTGAAATTTTAATGCTTCTTTCTTCCCAGAGGTGCTTGAAGTGAAGCTCCCCCAATCCTTAGGTAGAGCATTTAATACCATAGTGAGTATTTCTCCATCAAACATTACTTCTCCTAATTTCTGCAATTTTTCTCGAATTACGGAAATATTCATAAAATATGAGGTTATCCCTTCCTCTCTTGACATTTTAAATTTTAGCAATTCTTGTCTTAAAGTCAATATTTCTCTTGCAGGACTTACCGAGAATAGACCTGCTAATTTATCTTATATCTCTTTTGATGATTCTAGATTTGACACATAGGAAAACATAGAGTCCTTTATGGATTCTATAACGATTCTTTGGGCTCTTATTTATCCCTTTGTGCATTTGGTATAGGCTTGAATATTTTATTTTGATGGTTCAACATGAGAGCCTTTGACATATTCCATTTCTTCACTTTCAATTAATTTTATATCTTTCCTTATCTTTCATGCACGAAAATTTTCAGTTCCAGAGAGTTTGTTACTTTCCTTGCAAGAAATAATTTTGACATATATGGGATACTTACTTGGAAATATTATTTATTCTTTTATCAGCTTGCTTGTTGATGATGATGAATATGATGGAAGGATCTCCTTATTATATTGATTCAAAAGAGTGATCTTGGATCCTTTATGATCAAGGATTACTTCAGAATGATTATATCTTCAATAGTGTTGGGTGGTGCTGGATGATGTGTCTTCCAATAATGTATTCAATATCAAGAATGTTTGAAGTCAAATATTACCTCCTAGATGTATAGGACCTTTGAATAAGATTTAATTTCTTCTTGAGATGGCTTGATGATTTCCTTTCATATTGATTTGACTTTGACTTTGATGCTTTCTAGAAAAATTGATTCTTGCTCCTTGATCTTTGAGTGTCCCCCTGTTATGTAGCCCTTTTGTCTTCAATACCTTAGCTCTGATACCATGTTGAGAAATTGGTATGGCATAGATTAATTCTCTACTTGATCATTACTTGTGAAATTATTTCTCTTACTTAGATCTTCTCTTCATTAGCTTATTAATTCCTTCATCAAGTTAATTATCAACATACAAAAGACACAAGATTTAGACTCTTCAAGACAGGGCCAAAATATCTCCCTCTTGGAGAGGAAAACCCGCAAGTAATTATTCTTATCAATTTTCAGATGACATGTACCATGACCATGATAGAAACCCTTGACTTATGTATACCTCCAAGACCTTGTCATTGCTGCCCTGTAGCTTCTTTCTATTATGCATTTTTCTACATTGATCTGCACTAGCCTTAGAAGTCTCGGTCCTTATCTAGAGAGATGGTTGTTGGATTTAGGTAACTAGGTTGGATGGATCCTTCTCCTTGAGTTGATTTCCCTAGAATATTATTTTGTTGGGTTTTTTTCATATCGTTATTAAATAAACCTTTTGGGTATTTATCATTTTCATGATATTTTGAAAAGAATCCTAACTTAAAAAGAAAATAAAAAAAATATAAATAAACACACCAGCTAAAAACACAAGTAAAAAACATCCTAAAAATTGTGCCACTAAAGACTAGAGATAGTAAGAAAAAAGGTTGCACTATTGGCGACGATGATGTCAAAATGATGGGTTTCCTAATTAAATTTTAATTTTCTTAAAAAACAACTAGAAATATTGTTCATTTACTTTTTCAAATGAAGGTTTCATATGATCTTTGTGAACTGTTGTGTAATGTATTTGCCATTTTTTTTTCATCCGATACTCTAGCTATGAGGTTGCAATGGGGATAAATGAACATAGGACAAGGGTTTTGAAGTTATATCCAATAGGCTCATTTGTGTTAATTAAAAAGAGGTATAAAATGAAAAATATAACTATGATAAAGTTAAACTGACTCAATTGGGCCTGGAAGCAAGGTGTTGTGATCCGTAGTTCAATTAAAATTTAAAAAAAAAACAAGCTAGTTTAATTTCAATTGGCATGGAAGCAAGATGATGTTACTAGAATATAATTTACACGGAATAAAATATAAATATAATGCAGAAAGGAAAATTCAATTGAATTGTAAAAGAGGAACACACACACTGCTGGTAACTTAGTCTAAATAGTGATTTTATTAAGAAATACTTCCCACTCTCAATACTACAAATAAAAAGTGAATAACTTTAAATATGGTTTATTTGACACCTTTCTGAATTCAACACAACTTTAAACAATTACACATCATAAACAATAAGGTGGAAAATATATGTATTGAAACAAAGTTTGAATTATCATGTTATAGTGATACAAAATAGAAATCAAACACATATCAATTCTAAAATGATTCAATCCAATGACCATATTTATGCTACAATGCCATAATACTAATCAAAGGAGGGGTACCTACCTCCCTAGAAGAGGAACTAGGTGAAAATTTTAATCAAAATCCAAACTTAAATATCCATTAACACATAAGAGTTCTATAAGAACTAGATCAACACTTTATATTAATTTGAGAAGCATAGTTTCTTTTGATTATAATATTGATGATCCCATCTACTTAAATTGTGCAGTGATCTTTATACAATTTACATTTCCCCTTATTAGAAAAGGAAGGGTTAATAATATCGATGAGGATATAATATCCTTGGGATGTTATTTATTTCATTTCCAATAGGGTTACTAAGACAAACAATAGTACAAATTTGGTCTTTATCATTTACATAAATTAGTCTTCATGTTGATAGGGAACATTGGTATAGTTATCATTGACTGAGTTGATCTGCACCACATTGTTGTCCTCTTCTCGCTGTCTAGTCTTCCATTTGATCCCTATTTTGGTGTATCTATTAGCACTATTATGGCATATGATACTATCTTAGCTGGTGCAACGACAACAAAAATTAACTATGTGAACCACTATAGTCAATTGTTGGTGTTGTGATAAAAGTCATATGTTAGTGTTTCAACAATATGAAATGATTTCATGATAATTTGGCTAGTCTTTTAGCATCATGTTTGGTTTTGTAGCTATGCATCTAGTGTTGAAGCAATATGACAACACTTATAATATTTTTTGCATCAATTCCCACAAGACCCCTCATTAGTAAGCACAAAATGTTTATTCTCCTTAAATTACACTAACATAATTTGCTAAAATGACATGAGTTACAATAAATCATATCTTGGGTTAAATAGATTATTAGAAATAGGTATAGACAAATATTATGGTAGGAATGATAGTCAAAAGTGATAAAAATAAGAAATTATGGATGAAAAAATAATGACAATGCAGGCACCCATCAAGAGGCTCTAACAAATTTATACCATAGTGATAATACCAATAGGAAGATGGTGTTGAGATAGATTCTTAGGAACACCAAAATCACTAGTTCAGATACAATTACCTCTTATCTTGCCAATATCATACAAGTTTGTGATGAGTTTTCTACAGTTTGGGGTGGTTGTCATAGATGGAGAGATGGTTAGAATTGCCTTGAATGCCTTCACCAAGAAATGTGATCCTTTCATAAAGGGGTTCATCACATGAGAGAACCTTCCTAATTGGGATTTACTATGGGGTGATTTCATCAAAGAGGAAATGCAGGAGGAATCTCTATCAAGAGGAAAACACAAGGGTGATGAAAATATTTCTCTTGCTAATATGGTAATGAGGAGGAAAGGAAAAGGTTTGAGAATGAGTGAGGAGGTAGATTCATAGCTAAAGAAGAATAAGGACTTGACTAATTTCAAGTGTTTTTCATGTCATAAGATAGGACACTAATCATAGTGTCCATAGAGGAAGAAGGAAAAAAAAAGGTATGTATTTAGTTTTAGCTACATCAATAGATGCTTAGGATAAAGAATTTTCCAGAAAATTTGAGATGGGATTATCACTTGTTT
The DNA here is from genome assembly GCA_034641835.2 of Pinus albicaulis. NCBI lineage: Eukaryota > Viridiplantae > Streptophyta > Pinopsida > Pinales > Pinaceae > Pinus > Pinus albicaulis. The sequence goes on along the minus strand of CM076571.1, from coordinate 950,706,433 downwards.
TCCATCTTTCCACAATCACCATGATAGATGATGCATGGCCATTGGATGGTGGAGCTACACATAATATGGTAGGAGCATGGGAGATGTTTGATAGCCTGATAAAGTGGGACTTGGAGATGCATGCATAGTTTTGTGTATTATCAAGCATGCAATGAATGGGTTTGGGACAAAATTATTTAAGCTTGATTCAGGAGGCATGCTGAAAGTGAAGGGCATGCTATAGGTGCCAAAACTTAGGAGAAGTTTTCTCTCAATCTATATTATAGAGAATAAGGGATGTTTTGTAGTAATGTTCTAGTATGGGAAAACAATGATCATATCCATGGGAGCTACCTCGAGAGCATGGTTCCTTGGATTCATTAGGTGGGGTAGATTTTGTTGCGTTTGGGTATTTTCGATTAATGCTTGCCTAGAGGAGTAATCAAGCACCCTGTTGTGTAATTTAATTGACTCTTAAATCACTTGCATTTATATGTCAATTTGGGTACATGAGCTTGCGAATTATACGTGCACTATATGTGCTAGGATATCTAATTTTAAGTCAAAGAAACTAATATAATTACATATGAGGATTTAAACATGTTTATGACTAAGTTTTGATAAGAATATGCACATGTTCTGTCATAAAAGGAAAATGAATTCAAACTTCAAAACTTCTAAAATCAAAAATTCGAGATCTATTATAATTGGACAAGAAATTGAAATATATTATACTGAAGAAAAATTGAAATCTATTCTATTAAACAATGAAAGGAAATCTAACTAGCTCACTTGAAAAGAGAAATTTATTCTATGAAATGTAAAACAACTCTACTTTAATTTTAATCTATGAGATTTGAAATAAATCTAATTTAAAATAATGAAAGGAAATCTAACTATCAAATTAAAAGCACAAATATTCTACAAAACTTGGAATTAGAAACTATTCTAGATATGTTGACAAAATAAAATAAAGACACTGATATGTTGACAAAATTTCAAGTGCAAGAGCCTCCATGTCTTCTAAAAATGATGACTAGAAAAATCATGAAAATGAAATAAATTCTTGAAAAATACTTCAAGGAAAGTGTTTTTGGATTTTTTTAGTTTATACTAAGCACTCAGCCTATAACAGACAAAAAAAAGAAAGAAATAAAACTATATTGAAAAATGGATAATTAAAACATCTAAAGAGATTAAAAACTAAATCGAAGAAAATACTGAAAAAAATGAGATTAAAATGACAACTAGACTATCTCACAACTCCACAGGGGACCCTCCTGGTGAGTGTGAGGAATTATAAACTCAAATCACTTGACTCAAATCACCAATTTCATTAAGAATTGTGCCATATCAGAGATTACATTCACTGGAAAAAAAATAGATTTATTCTTCCTCAAATAGAGCAACAATTACAGGTTAATATTCATCATTGACACCTGATCTCTTCCCTCATCAAAGAGACAAAAATTTATAGAGTTTTGAAGCAAAAAGAAACTCAAAATTCCATTGCATGAATTTTGGCCATGAGGTCTCATTAAATCAGTTTGAAATAAAATAAAATATATTTTGAAGGTTTCTAGGATCAAAGATCAATCCATATCTATTCACACTTATCTCTTTGCCAATAATTTTCTAAATAACAACTCGTTCCAATCCTTTTGGTTTATGGACATTGATTTTGAAATTACCAAACTGTTTGCTCACACAATCTACAAAACAAGGCTCCAAATAACCCAAAAAATATCTTAAATGGTAACGAATTTGTGAAAAATGATCATAAGGAACTTAAGTAGGTTCGTGCTGAAAAAATCCATATTTTATTTTCCAAAATTCGTTTTCATTTTCTCAAAAAACACGTATGAAGTTGATTGGTAAAAAATATTGCATTTTTCTTTTGATCTCTTGTTGGAAGTCCATATGTGCGAGTTGGGTGGCATTTGACCAATACAAATCCATATTGGAGCTTCTAGAAACTAAGTCCAAGTGTCGTATTTCCTTCTAGAGTGGTGATACTACCTTAACCATGGAGATAACTATGGAAATTGACTTGAGTTGCAGAATCTTGAACTGGCCAAAATTTCATTAGTAAAACCAAGAAAAGTTCTTCTTAATTCATTAAAAATAATGTAAATAATAATAATAAACCATGTAAACATGCATGCATGAATTTGGTCTATTTATGGAGAAATATGGTTAAAAATGTTGACAATGGGTGAATGGAATGATGTGAAAATGGATGGTTTCATCAACAAAATCATGACAAGTTGGAGGCCCATAATTCCCCCACATCAAATATTTTGCATGTCCTCATGCAAATAAACCTTTTTCATAGTCCAACCCATTGCTGGTGTTCCTTTATTTTGGAATTTCAGCTGAATATTTGTCTAAATATCCAAGAGATCAATGTTGACCATCTATCTCAATAAGATGCACTTTTTTTCTCTTTGTTTTTCAAAATTATAGATCTATTAGCATAACTCTTTGTTTCCACATTTTCTTGTTGTGTCATTAGAGTAAAAAATAAGAGTTACCCATCATCCTTTGAAAGTCAAACAACTTGAAGTCTTCACATATGAGGCTTCTCATGGATGCTATAGAGGTAGAAGTGATGTTTGTTTCTTTGTTATTTTCTTAATAAAAACAACCCTTCATTATTTATTATATGCATATTGTGTGAAAGGAAATGATGCCCACATATTAGAATGTCCAAGCACTTGTCACTATTTTTAAGCCTTTGCACATAAATATTTCAATAACTTGGAAACAACTTACAAGGGTTATTTTCACTACTTAATTTTGCTCAAATTGTTCAATCCTTGGTATAATACCATGTTTTGAAGAACACATCAAGAATTTTACTCCATCTATATAATTTTCTTTCCATGGTTGTGAAGTTCATCCCATTAGCATGGCTATGAGTGATCATAGATTTCAGCCCATAATGCTTGTCTTATTATCATCCATGAATAGAAAGGTTTTTCATAGCAACCAATCCTACTTAAATAGTGTTTTCAAATAGTTTCTTCAAGAACTCACTAGCTAATGAATGAAAAATACTTCGCACTGTGAAGCTTTGACAAGATGAGTTGCATATAACAAAAATAAGAGTTGTAGGTAAGGTTGTACAATTTATCAAAGCCTAAAATATACTTCCAAGTGTTTTCAAGAGTGTGTGAACAAAGACTTGTTGCAACCTTCTTCTTCTTGTGGCTTTGTACTCGTCATTTCTTGGCTTACATCAAAAATATGAAGATGAACAATATGACACATAATTTAAGTGCTCCATATAATTTTTTATCGTGTGCTACAAACATGTACTATGATGATTCATTAAGAAAATAATTTTCTTATTTTAAATTAGTCTCATATGAAGGCCAAAAAGATCAAATTTTTCATCAAGGGAGTACGAATCAATTTATATGGCAACAAGAAGAGAAAGTTTAAACAAGAGAGTGTGAAAGCATAAAAGAGCATCACTATGACCATGAAAAACAATGAGATGATTGCATGGGTGACAAGACTTTGTTGATATAATCAATCACATTTTGTGGGATTGGTTGTTAAAGGGTATGACAAAACATAATGGGAGATAAATTGGAACTACATGTTTACAATAACCTCTCATCAAAATTTCTATAATTTTTAGCAAATTAAAAAGATTAAGGCTAGTTTTACCTCAATTTTACCTTTTGGTTTTGGAGAAGATATCTAATGCCTAATTTGGTGTCGATTTGGCTCAGGTAATATGCTCCATGATGCATTTATCATCACTTTGAACTTGCTCCACAAAATGCATCTTTTTCATGTAGAAAACTTGTTTTTTCAATTTATCTCAAACGATAAATTAGATTCTCTTAAAATTGTTTGAGGTTGCTACCATTAATATTATTCATATTCACACAAAAAGTCTCGGCCAATGGGTGCACATATCTCGAGAAAAATGATAAATGGTTGTATATGATGATGAGCAATTTCTTGAAAAATACATATTGTAATTTCTTGAACTTTTTCGTATTTATTTACCCTACCATGTGTTGGAAATAATCAGAGGGGGGTGAATCAATATTTATTATCAATAAGCACTTTTTAAATATTTTCATAGCATTATTTAATCTTCAATTATTCTTGATGTTTATCCAGTAACAACAGTAAACAATAGAACACAATAGGCACATGAATTTTAGGTGGAAAACCCCCTCTGGGTCAAAAACCACCGAATGCTTTTCTAATAATTTCTTTAATATTCAACCCCAAATGAAATGAAAGGTACAACTTCCTATAATTCTAGAATGTCCCAACTCCCACTGGAAGGATGCCCCAACGCCCTGGTTTCTTCAGTAGTTAACTGAATGGATGCCCTGACATCCTAGACGAACCTACCACCCTGAAGTGTTCACAGACACCTAACTGTAGGTGACTTCATGCACCAACCTAGCACCTCCCTTTCACCCTATAATTATCATAAATAATAAAAGAGTGTGGAATCATGTACCGGGGAAATTGATCCATGATACAATATGATTCACAATGATTTTCTTAAACTACACCAATCACCTAATCACACTATGACTTGCAACCCAACCATAACATTATCCAACAATGACACTTATACCTCCCAATAATGCATCTCCAACTCTAGGCATATTGACTCTTTTACAATAATGACTCTTTTACAATTTTACAATGATGATTTTTACAATACTGAATTTTGACACGACCTAATACTTGACTTGACACTGCTTCTTTGAACACTAGCAGTCGCTGAGGTATTATTGTGCTTGCTTCAAGTAATGATACTTTGGCATTGTATTGTCCTTCTAGTATGTGTATAAGTTGTCCTATTGTGTCCTCCTTCTTGGACATGCAAGACACAAACAAATGTATATAAAAAATACTTACACTATCCTACAAACCATATGTTAGAGAAATATTCAAAATTCAAATGTAAATATGTTCAACATTTATGAAAAAACCTAATCAAACATACATACAAAATACTTACATTGTCCTGCGAAAATACATGTTAGAGATGATATTCAAATTAAAATTCAAACACTAATCGTACATACCTTCTTGTAGCAGACTTACCCTTGACTGTTGATATGTTGTCCTTATTGTGGTGATCCTTGAATACATATGTTTTCTTGCCTTCTAGAAGATCGATATTGAATTTGATGTATCTGTGTAATTTCAAATCTACAAGGTCTAAAATTTAGTCCTGTGGTATCCCTCTGAGTCCTCTTTCCAACCCCATGGGTATGATAAACATTGGATTCTTCAAGAAATAGTTATTCCTAATCTCCTACGATGACCTGATTATAGACTGGTTCAGTAGAGAGAATTTGTGCAAAGTACCACATGTCACTGTTTCAACCTTTGGTCATGTAAATGATAAAAAACAAACTGAAACCTGTCCTCTTTCTGTCACTTTTTATGAAATTTGAATCCAATGCTCAGAGAGAAAGTTATGATGTTTTTCCCAAGGTCACCTGTTTGGCATGAAATTCGGGAGCCTGCCAAAACCCTAACTTCCTCAGATCATATCTCCAAAACTATAGCAAAACAATATATGAAATTTGGGCACGTGCTTCATCAGGATTTCTCCCAAATCATTTTTTTGTTTTAGCATCTGACACTTCGAAAAAAAAAAGTTATAGCGAAAATGCCACGATGACCTGTTATAAGTAGCGAAATCCTTACATGAGGAGGATATGAGGGTCACAATTTATATAAATTCTCAGGTTTAGAGGTTCTTCAGCAAGTGAACATTGGAGGGATATCATAAACCATATTCTGTTGTGCCCATAAGATATCAGATAATTCTTTTGATGGAAATAATATGAGATTATTTTGGTGCTGATTAGAATATTGCTACTTGTCCAATTACCTGCATTACATCTGGGCGAGAATATGTCACATATAGAAGACTGCCAATCATATATCTATACAATATATGGTCCACATCCTTTGACGAATCATCTAAACTTAACTTGCAACCTGTTACCATTGGGGTAAGGACAGGATTTCAATCTTCCATCTTGAATTTCTTGAGCATTTACTTGATGTACTTGGTTTGATATATAAATATTCCTTTATTCTACTGAGATATCTGAAGCCCTAAAAAGTATGTCAGCTCGCCAAGTAGAGACATTTCAAACTCACTTTGCATATTTGTGGCAAATTTTTAATGTAATCTATCATCATTGCTTCTAAAAATTATATCGTCTACATATACCTCAATAATTGTTAGGTTATCTTGATCCACTTTCACATAGAGATTGTTGTCGATGCTTCCTTTCTTGAATCCTTGTTGATGTAGATATCCATCAAGATGAGTATATCAAGCTCTAGGAGCTTGCTTGAGACCATATAGTGCCTTCTTTAATCTGCAGACATAGTCTTCCTTTTCAGAGAGAAAAAAACCTTTGGGTTGTTCAATGTAAAATTATTCTTTAAATTCACCATTTAGAAAGGATGACTTAACATCCATTTGGTAGACCTTGATTTTTCTAGAGCATGCATAGGTGAGAAACATTCTGATAACTTCCATTTTGGCAACAGGAGAAAATGTTTCTTCAAAATCAATTCCTTCAACTTGTGCATATCCTTTATAGACTAATATTACCTTATTCTTGGTAACATGTCCATCCTCATTCAATTTGTTTCTGAAGACCCATTTATCTCCAATAAAAATTTTATCCTTTGGTCATGGAACCAATTCCCAAGTATCTTTCTTCTAAATTTGATCAAGTTCTTCATTCATAGCTGCTACCCAGTGTTCATCTTCACTAGCTTCCTCAAAATTGCTAGGCTCAAAATTTTCTCAAAAAGTAAGGTGGGCTTGTTGTGATGAACGGAGTTTTCAACTTCTTATGTTCCAATTACTTCATTTATGTTGTCGGTGATTTGATTTTACAGATGATTTTTTTGACACCATTATTTTAAATATTTTGGAGAATTTTCTTGTACATCCTGCTAATAATTTTTTATTTCCTCTTGGTTGTTGTTGTTGTTTCCTTATTTATTGGTCCTTTTCTGGAGCTTCTTCTTCATCCTTCACAGATTCTCCCTCAGATCCCTCAGATTTTCTTAAAGGGACAATCTCATTGTCATCCTTTGTAATACAATCTTCATCAAAACTAACATTTATGCTTTCCACTATTTGTTTTCACCTCATATTGTAGCATCTATAAGCATTTCTTTTTCGTGTTTAACCAACGAACATATGTTCATCGACATGGGAATCGAACTTGCCCAATTTTTTATCTTCTCTTTTGATGTAGCATTTCTTCCAAATATTTTGAAGTATTTGACGTTAGCCGACTTTCCTTTCCATAATTCATATGGAGTCATTTTACAATTGTTCCTTAGCAAACCTTTGTTTATAATGAATACAGTCATATATATTTCTTGAACCCAGAATTTATCATTTAATTTTGAGTCATAACATTTTTCTGACCATTTCCTGTACAGTTATGCTTTTTCTTTAAAAAACTCCATTTTGTTGTGGTGTTCTGGCTATTGAGCATTTCCTTTTTATTCCATTTTCATCACAGTATTGCTGAAATACCTTGGAAGTGAATTCTCTACCATTATCTGATCTCAGACATTTGATCTTCAAATCAGTTTCATGTTCGACCTATTCCTTGTAGATTCTAAAACATTCGAATGCCTCAATCTTTTTCTTTAATAAGATGATGGTTGTAATTCTAGTGTAATCATCTATCACTGACCAAATTTTCGAAATTTATATGTCTGGTTCATTTCTTCCATAACCAACTTTCGTCTTCTTTTGCCAAAAATCACCCTTTAGGAGTCTCATCCAAAATATATGTCATTTGGAGCTCTTCTTGTTGCAGCCAAAATTTTACCGAACTTTCCTTTCCTGATTTCACATTTCTTAGAGTTAAATAACATTGTGTTTCCTTGATCTCACATTTGTTCAACACTGAGCAGGTTGTGATTCATATTTTCAACCAACAACACATATTTCGCTAATGCATTCTTGTTTCCAAGTGTGACTGTACCTACTCCTATGACGTTTGAATACCCTTCATTTCCAAAGGAAATTGTTCCATCCTTATTTTCCTTCAAGGGTATGAATGTATTCCTATCTTCAGTCATATGAGTTGAGCAACCACTATCAACATACCAAACGTTTTTGTTGCTTTAAGCCTTGAAAGCAATAACACATTTTTCAGTCTTCTTTTTCCATATTTGTTCATTCTAATTTTTTGAGAATTCCTTTGAGGAATTTCCAAGTCTGCAATCTTTAGCCATGTGTCTGAAATTGTTACATTTGTAAAATTCGCCATCATCTCTCAAATGGTCAAACTGTTAAGATTCTGCAGACTTCCAGAATATCCATTTCTAAAAGATCTCCCGAAACTGTATTTATTCCAAACATACGTGCGACATTCTATAGCTCTATTTCCAAACCTTCCACATGAATAACAATGACCATAGAACATAGGTTGATACCTGGGAGGAAATCTTCTTAGAGGAATTGTCTTCCATGGTAATTCCTACGAGTCCTGATCTCTTGAGCTGGCTAGAAGGTCTACCTGCTTATTAGATTTTGTGTATCCATCTTATTTTGTTTTCATAGAAGGACTTGGCTTCTTTTCATATTTTTCTTTGTAACCAATTCTAGTCTTATCACTTTTTGATCGTTGATTGTTGATAATTTATTCCAATGCCTTGGAGCTGTTGGTGTAGTTTTGGAGAGTTTTTCCATTTTTTACTTGCTTTCGAAGAGAAACTATTTCAGCTTCCAATTCTTCTCTTTCCTTGATTATTTCCTTTAATTCTTCCTTGAGCGATTCTTCAACTCGTTTGTATTCTTTAACCTTGATTTTAAGATTTCGGGCATGTTCCCTTTCTATATTTAATTCGTTTTCAATAGTTTTGACATGATTTTTCTCGAACTTGAGCTCTTTGATGACCTTGATCACTTTGTTTTGAATTTCAACCTCATTCATCTCTTCTTCTTCATCTACTTCTTCGTCATATGCTTCTTGCTTATTATGCTTGGCCATAAACAATACTCTTCCATTGATTTATTCTTCGTTATCACTATCTTCATCAAATGAGGAGCTATATTCTTTGGAGAAGAAACTCTTCTTAAACCATTTCTTCTTTCCTTTCTTGTTGAACTTCCTCGGACCTTTCTTTCCTTTTGTAACAAAATCATTTTTGTGAGGACACTTGGTTGCAAAATTCCGAATCTCATCACAATAGAAACATGTCAATGGAAGTTTACCTTTGAATTTCCCCGTACATGTTCTCATTTTGTTAGGTCCCCGTAATTTGTCAGATTGGCAAGACCAAATGTACAAGGGCAACATCAAACCAATCTTTGGAGTCCTAGGACCTAGCCTTCCTAGACTCAGAGAGGGCTCTCTCTATATTTGTGTAAAATATGTAACTTGATAACTTTTAGGGTTTTTATTTTAGGCTAGTTATAAGAATTAGGGTTTGTTCGTTTGTTTGTTTGGTTGGGTAGGTTGTCAAGCAGAACAGATAGAGTAGGAGAGGTTTAGAAAATTGGGCTATGGAGTTTGCAAAAGGTCTATAAAGGTACAACAATAGGTCAAGGATGCTTCGGAGGGAAAGTATAACAAAGTTAAATGGATCTTCAAGGCTTAGGTGAGGGGAGTGAACATTAAATTGTGAACAAAGTAGGTGAAAAGGGTAGTTAAGAATCGTTTATCAAATACTAAAACAAGAAAGGCCTTTAAGAATACTATGCATGAAGAAAAAACCAAAGACATGGCATACCATAATTCTTTGACCAAACCCTAGCAAGTAGACATCAAGACAACAATCCAGTAAACCCTAGAAAGCAGGGAACTCCTAACCTCTCCATCTATCTACCTTCATAGAAATAAAACATGCAAGATGACATATAGTAATGATCAAGAAGCAGGGAAATCCTAAATTTCCTTAATCATACTACAAATAACTTCAAAGAAACCATTTAAGATGAGAAAAAGGGCATGGAAAACCATAGACCTCTTCATCTCAACCCTAATTAGAAATACTTTGAAGAAAAGACCTCAAAAACAATGTTTAAGTGATTCCAAAGGGCAGGGCTAACCAGAAACCTCTTTGTAAGTGACTCCATTAAATCACTCATGATCCAAGCAAGCTGAGTGGGATTAGAGAGCAACTAAGAATTTTCTAAACTAACCTAGCAAAGGAAAACATGAGAGCAAGAGAAGTAGGCATACTTAATGTGCTTTTGACAGCATAACTTAAGCTAAAATTTTTGTTCTAATGCTAGAGAAAGATGACACAATATGTAGAAAATAAGAAAATGAGAACAAAATGAGAAAGACATCAGCATTAGCCATGTTCATGAATCCTACAAAGTTCTTGTCTCATTGATATTCATTTTAGAATCTTCACAATGCTCCAAAACCAAAAACTCCTCACAACTCAATCTATGAGGTTTGTCTCTACAATCAACCAAAATGTACAATGAGGCCTCAATGTTGTATTTAACAAGAAGGGAGGGCCAAAACCCTAACTAGGGTTCTCAAAATGTCATAAATACATCATAAATGCCAAATTTGTCGATTAATACCATGCAAGGCCCAAGGCACAAAATATCTAATGAAATAAATGAAAAATAACTTCTAACACCTAAATTTGGCAAAAACTGACTTTGAGTCTCCTTAATAACTCTAAAATATCTTCTAGTTTTTTTTGTTGACTTTGCAGGCAAGGGCACAACGCCTAAACCATAAAAATAGGTCACCTTGCACCTGAGCTTTGAAGGCCTTCCCGGTGTCGGAATGAGCTTTGTGATAGCTCGTTGGAAATATTGACAAGTTTACTTTCCAAAACTGCCTTTATTTTTTCATTTAGTGTCAATTTTCCTTCCCAAAAACCAAATCTCTCAATACTTCTCAGGGCATAGCGTCAACTCTGAAAATTGGGCTGAATGGTGATTTTTTGCATGTTTTTTACCCTTTTGGAGGACCAAATCTGCTCCAAACGATTGGAAATTTGGTGTGTGTGATGTGTTTGGAAATATGAATAAAAAAATGTAAATTTTTCCTTCAATGGATGCCCCAAGAAAAAGTGCATCACCAGTGGCGCTACGCCCTTGGCACTTTAAATCAGTGAAAAACCAAGATTTTCCAAAAACTTGCCAAAATTTGAAATTGTCTTCCTCATGGTATTTGGGATGCTTATAGGTATAGATCAGCCAAGTTTTCAAGGTTTTATTTGTATTTAGTCTCATTGGTTCCATCATGTCCTTCATAAGCCTTATTTCCCTCACTGCTCTATCCTCACTGTTTGATTCTTCATTGTTTTCTTCTTTATTGGAATCTGAGTCCTCATTGATTTTAGACCCAATGCCATCTTCTTCACTACTTGATTTCTCATTGTCACCTCCCTCATTAGAATCAATCTCATTTTCATTTTCTTCACTGATGTCTTGGCTTTCTGACCTATTGTCATCATGGCTCAATTCCTTGCTACTTTCTGCATCTTTTCCCTCATATGATCCACTGAATTTTGTGTTGTCTTTATCAATGTCATCAAGGCTCTTTGAGCCACTATAATTATATTATGTTCACTAATATGTGTCTCATCATTGCCAACATCATCACTTCCCTTTGCTTCAAAGCTCTCTGCCTCATTGACATCCTCTACTTTGCCTTTGAAAACCCTAGGATTGCAAATGAAACTGATATGGAAGAGGGTAATGGAATGGTGATGAAAAAGGAAGCTCTGTCTGTGAATGAGATGAATGGGTGAGGGTGTAAGTATGCTAGGCTGAATGAGAGGCTAAAAAACCTGATGATAACCCTTTGATGATTGTTTAAACTTTTCTTTTAAAACACCTTGCACTAATGGCAATTTGAGATGAAGGAGGGCATGTAATGTCAATGATTTTGAAAATGTAAGGGGCTAAGTGTTATGAGTGGGATGAGTGTAGGGAAAAATTATGTGAATAGGAAAACTATAACAGTGAAAACTCTCTGTTTATAACTAGCTTCCCTTTACAAGAAGATGAAGGAGTATCTAAACAATGTTTTTAAGACCAAATCAAGGGTTCCTTCTTAGGTCTTCAATTTCCTTTAATTATAAATCACCACAAAGGCTTGAAGAAGGGATGAGGGCTTCTACTTACCACTTAGTATTGCTTAATAAACCCTTGGAAGAAGCTTGAAAAATACCTAATGAGGTTTGAGTGGCTACAAGGCTTTGAGGGCCCTCGTGGCCAAGCACGGAGCGCCCAGGAAATCGGTGAGTCGATTCGGGCAAAGGCGCAGTGCCTTGTGCCAGGCGCGCAGTGCCAAGGTCCTTGTTGGGTCTATTGGGAAAAAATAGGCAAACACGCAGTGCCTTTTCAGGTGCGCAACGCCTTAATAAAAAGCATAATAAAAAATGCCAGGTGCACAACACCAAGCCAGGGGTGCAGCGCCATGAAAAAATTTTCAAGTTTGCCTTGACTCAAATTTTCTCATCCCTTTGAAACTTTCAATTCTATGAAAGTAAAAAATGATTCATGTGAAGTTTTTATATGGGCTTGACCCTGATTTTACTCCTTGAGGCATGACACCTTCACCTTGGCAACTTTGGGAGGGCTGCATATAGTGGTATTTTCAAAGCTTTCTGTGTTTTTATTACACTATTCAACTTTTATTTCTCACCTTTACTCACTAACCTTTTGACACTGTTTGCATGTAGGTGACTGAGATGATGGATTTGAACCTCCTTTTTCTCTTTGAGGCCTGATATATTCATCTTGGAAAACCTTGGGATGATTGCACACAACAGCTCCTTCAAAATCTTCCTTTATTGTCATCATGGAGTTCAACACATTCTTTTCACCCTCCTTGAGCATCTTCTCAAAACCCTAGGTGTCTGGAATGCTTGAAAATGATTATTAGTGTTGTCTTCCAAGTTCTCTATAGCCATTTCAGGTTCATTCACTTCTGTCCAGTTTACCTCACCTTTCTACCATATTTCATCAATCATCTCTAAAAGACCTTTCTTCATGTTTGGTTTTTGGTGTACCTCATCCATGGTTATTTCTGCATTTGATCCCTGCTTGGCACACTACTGGATTACCAAGCTCTAAAACCCTATTTATTCTTAAGGGAAAGTGTTTCCTGTCCTCCTTGTTGCAAGATGTATTTATTTAGGAGCAAACCTCCTACCTCACCAACTCTCTACTGATAGAGCTTTTGACATTTCTACAAAAGTGTCAAAGTTTACATTTACCTCTTGCAAACCTTTGAGCTGATAAGGTAGTATTCTTTGGAAATTTTCAAGTATTTCTTGGATAACCATGTGCTGACTTTCTACTACATCTGAGCTAGCTTCTAGCAAAGAAAAACAATGTGTGAAACATCAATGATGACCTTGGACCATATGAAACCCTAATTGACCTAGTGGGAGGGTTCTTTGACCTAGTCTTTGACTGAAAATTGGCTTGGAGTCTTCAAGTGTAAAAAAAGAGTATTGAAAAAGTGGTGTATTGAAGATCCAAAATCCAATGTACTTGATTTATCTAAAGAGCCTACAGAGATAGTTTTGAGACCATCAATGCTTGAGAAACCTGGTGAACATGGGAAGGAATAGACTTATAGGTAACCTTAGATCTAAAGTGGAGTTATGGGCAAGGGAAAAATAGAGTGATGAGGTCATATGTAGGGAAAAAGGATGGAGATGAGTGGCACAAGCCCATAAGGAGTCTTTTAGGAGTGGGAGGGTGACCATGAAATGGCAAGGTTGATAGAATAGTGAAAATTTTCCTATAAGTATAATGAAGGCAATGAGATTTTTAAAACTCACAATGTTTAAAGAATGTCGTTTTTAGAAATATAGAACCAATATTTAGTCATATATAGATAGTAAAAATTATTGATGACTAACAATGGCTCCACTTGGGGAGGGCAGCTCCTTTTCAGGAGGTGTCTAGGACCTCAGAGTTCAGATCTCTGCATTTTGAAGACCAATACCTTACTTGTACTTGGAAGATCCTTCTTCCTTCATTTTTTGATGTCCTCTTGAATCTATGATCTCATAAAATATGAAAAAACATGATTGCTTCAACATTAGTTCTACCTACCCATCTTACTTGGCCTAACATTTGTTCTTCTTTTGGGTACACTTGTACTGGCAAACCCTTGACATTATTTTCTTTTGAAAGAATAAAAAACTATCTACATGTACCTTATCACTTGAAAGAGTTCAGATTAGGCTAATGAGCTCTCTTATTCTCTACCTAGTCTACTCATCTGTCAAGATTAATCTGTTTGACATATTTTCATTCTCTAACCTACTGACATGAAATTCAAAATATGACCAAACCAGGATTAAGCAATATGATTTTCCATGGGCTGTGGCATTTGGAAAAGTTCCACATAGACATTATTTTTGTACAATAAAAAACTAGAAAACATGAGGGTTGTGATTCAGAATTGGTTATGCATCCCTCTCATTTCCTTTGGTTCAGATTTATGCTTTGGGAACCAGCAATATTTCCTAATCTAACCTACTGAAAATCCAAGCTTAAATGGTTTGACAGGTCTTCTTTCACTAACCTATCAGCAGAAATTTAAAACATGTTTAGTCATGATTAGGCTAGATGACTGAAAAATATTCTTACTTTTCAACAAGTAGTGGCATTTAGGCTTGCATAGTTTCAGCAATACTCTTTTTTGGTATGGGGCTGTACCTCTTATTTTTTCCTACCCTCTTTTTCTTCTTTTCTTTGTTTTTGTGTTTTTGTTTTTCTTTCTTTTTGTCAAAACAATATAAAAATAAATATAGAAATATGCTCATAGTGCTGAGCTTATTTGAATACCTATCTATCCTAATATAACTTACATGTGATATATATTCATTTGGTGAACTCTCTTTTCCAATATAACCAATAAAGTAGATGATTCCATGAGTGATATTTGTTCAAATCTTTAAATGTACTGAAAAAATAAAAAGGCCACTTTGACCTTACTTGTGTTTGAACAGTAGTGCCTAAAATTTTCTTTAAACCTTGCATCAAACTTCTTCTGACATATTTTACTCCCTCTTCAAATGTCTCTAAAAAATCAGCAAAGGGATGTTGAAACAATACCTGGCTCTGATGATTTGAATAACCAGCTATATCCAGGACCATTCCTTCCTCCAATTGGATAAGCTTGAGATTATTTTGAAAAGGAATCTCTTCCCTTCCTCATAATCATCTTTACTAGCAACTTCATCATATATTGCAATGTTGTCCTCCAGCAAACCTAATAGGTTTTTATTGAGTGGGTTGAATTCTGTGTGAAGGCCATCATGTTGATGAGTAGGAGTACTCTTTGGCAATAAATCTTCTTGAGAAGGCAGTATAGCAACTCTCTTGTGATTATCAATTTCCAAGCCTTCATCTGCAATTTGAAATTCAATGGAACTTGGTGGGTGCAAATCTGGAGATGAGGAGAATTCTATGTCATAAATGATTTCCTCAATTATTTCAGGAAAAGGTTTCTCATTAACAACTTGCTCAAGAAGTTCGTTATATCCCCCAACATCAACATCAAAACTGAAATACTGATGATTTCCAATCACATGAAAGTTATTTCTGATGGACTAAAATGAAGTAGAACAAAGAGTCAGAGATCCTTCACTTAGTTCCAAATTTTCTATACTTTCCTCATCAATGTCATAGTTGATATGTATTGGATGACTACTGTTTTCAAGGTGATGAAACTGAACTCCCTCCCACAAACCAACTGTTGGTTGCTCTCTAAGATTAGCTTCTATTTGGGGAACATAACCATCACCATACTGATAAATATTTGGAAAATCATCAATATAAGTAATGTCACCATTCAGACATATTGGATTATCAGATTGTTTTTTTTTTTTTGAATTGATCTACAAATCCATTTTCTGATATGTGGTAGTTGGGATTAGTAGGAAAATGAATAGAAAGGTTCTATTCAAATGAAGTTTTAAAGGATGAAATCATGTTTGGAATCTGATTTATTTCCTCTTCAGTTGAAAGAGGAGGCATTTTTCTCTTTCTTTGGGTGGAACCATAGTATTTCTCTTTTTCTTGTGAAGGTGGATTCTGAGGCTGAATGTCTTCTTGAGCCTCACCTAGAAGAGATGGTGAAACATCACTTGTCCCTTTAGAGAGATCCTGTGGATATTCATTTGTTTCCTGATTGATTTGATCCTCAACCAACTCCTCTTGGTTTTCATGATAATTATCTTGAGTATTAAATGCATGAATTTCCTCTAATAGATCTTCAGGATGCCAATTTCCTAAATCTTCATCAATGTTTACAAGGTATTGTATGAGATCTTGAGATTGATCACAACAATTTTCAGCTAATGATAGAGATGGAAAATATTATTTATAGTGTTCATAAAATACCTTTTCGAAATCCTTCAAATAAAACAGGGTGTGAGGGTCTAGACCTTCATACAAGTCTCTTGCCTTACCCTCTAATGTTGCCATAAAAATTTTCATGAGGCAGTCCTCGTGCCATTCAACTTTTAACCTCCATACATGTATATGAAATTTTATGAGATGTAACAAGGGGTCATCAATTTTTCATTTTGAAACATAGGTAGGTTTTTGTCCCAATTTATCTAAGGCTTTTTGTGTGGGAATCCAGGGATGTGATCTCTGTTCATTGGATCATATCTCCGTTGTGTCCTCAGATCCATCTTTGTCAATAAAAAGGGTTCACTGCATCTTTTCAACCAGTCTAGAGTCTTCTACCAGTGGAGTCTTTAGGTATATTGAGAGTTGTGGAGTCACCAGGTGGATGATTTCAAATTTTTTGTCCACCATAAAAAATATTAGGATTGATTAATGCATTCCTAGGGAAATCTTGTGAGAACTCGTGGGGCCAACAAGGCTACTGAAGATCGGTGGAGTCATCAGGTGGAGGATGCTTACTGTTTTAAGGATATACTTTATTCCACCATAAACAATTGAATACCAATCTAAGGATGTTTTTTGGGTTTTCCAAGGTCCTAAGGAATACTTATATTGTCACTAACTCAGAAGGTCCCACCGTGATCACCATTATGTTAGGTCCCCGTAATTTGTCAGATTAGCAAGACCAAATGTACAAGGGTAACATCAAACAAGTCTTTGGAGTCCTAGGTCCTAGCCTTCCTGGACTCAGAGAGGGCTCTCTCTATATTTGTGTAAAATATGTAACTTGATAACTTTTAGGGTTTTGATTTTAGGCTAGTTATAAGGATTAGGGTTTGTTTGTTTGTTTGTTTGGTTGGGTAGGTTGTCAAGAAAAACATATAGAGTAGGAGAGGTTTAAACCATTGGGCTATGGATTCTGCAAAAGGTATAGAAAGGTACAACAATAGTTCAAGGATGCTTCGAAGGGCAAGTATAACAAAGCTAAATGGATCTTCAAGGCTTAGGTGAGTGGAGTGAACATTAAATTGTGAACAAAGTAGGTGCAAAGGGCAGTTAAGAATCCTTTGTCAAATAATACAGCAAGAAAGGCCTTTAAGAATACTATGCATGAAGAAAAAACCAAATACATGGCATAGCATACTTCTTTGACCAAACCCTAGCAAGAAGACATCAAGACAACAATTGAGTAAACCCTAGAGAGAAGGGAACTCCTAACCTCTCCAGCTATCTACCTTCATAGAAACAAAACATGCAAGATGACATATAGTAATGATCAAGAAGCAGGGAAATCATAAATTTCCTTAATCATACTACAAATAAATTCAAAGAAACTATTTAAGATGAGAAAAAGGGCAGGGCAAACCATAGAACTCTTCAGCTCAACCGTAGTTAGCAATACTTTGAAGAAAAGACCTCAAAAAAAATGTTTAAGTGAATCCAAAAGGCAGGGCTAACCATAAACCTATTTGGAACTGACTCCATCAAATAATTCATGAGACAAACAAGCTGAGTGGGATTAGAGAGCAACTAAGAATTCTCTAAACTGACCTAGCAGAGGAAAACATGAGAGCAAAAGAAGCAGACAAACTTAATGTGCTTTTGACAGAATACCTTAGGCTAAAATTTCTGTTCTAATGCTAGAGAAATATGACACAATATGTAGAACATAATAAAATTAGAAAAAAAGGAGAAATACATCGCCATTAGCCATGTTCATGAATCTTGCAAAGTGCTTGTCTCATTGATATTCATTTCAGAATCTTCATAATGCTCCAAAATCAAAAACTCCTCACAACTCAGAATTAAAAAATATGAGGTTTGTCTCCAAAATCAACCAAAATGTACAATGAGGCCTCAATGATGTATTTAAAAAGCAAGGAGGACCAAAAACCTAACTAGGGTTCCCAAAATTTCATAAATACATCATAAATTCCAACTTTGTTCATTAAGACCATGCAAGGCCCAAGACAAAAAATATCTAAAGCAATAAATGAAAAATAACTACTAACACCTAGTTTTGGAAAAAAATGAATTTGAGGCTCCTCAATAACTCCAAAGTATATTATAGTGTGTTTTGTTGACTTTTCAGGAAAGGGCGCTGCATTGAGGTCCAAGGGCGCAATGCGTGCACCAGAAAAATAGGTCACCTTGCAGTTGAGTTTTGAAGGCCTTCCCGGTGTCGGAATGAGCTCTGTGATAGCTCGTTGGAAATATTATGAAATATAATTTCCAAAAAGGCATTTATTTTTTCATTTAGTGTCCATTTTCCTGCCCAAAAACCAAATCTCCCAAGACTTCTCCTCAGGGCGCAGCGCGAGCTCTGAAAATATTGCAGAATGGTGAATGTTTGCATGTTATTACCCTTTTGGAGGACCAAATCTGCTCCAAATGATCTAAAATTTGGTGTGTGTGATGTAATTGGAAATATGAATCCAAAAATGTAAATTTTTCCTTCAATGGATTCATCAAGAAAAAGTGCAGCGCCAGTGGCGCTGCACACTTGGCACTTTAAATCAGTCAAAAACCAAAATTTTCCAAAAACTTGCCAAAATTTGAAGTTGTATTCCTCATGGTGTTTGGGATGCTTGTAGGTATATATTAGCAAAGGTTTCAAGGTTTTATTTGTATTTAGTCTCATTGGTTCCATCATATCTTTCATAAGCCTTATTTCCCTCACTGCTCTTTCCTCACTGTTTGATTCTTCATTGTTTTCTTCTTTATTGGAATCTAAGTCCTCATTTCCTTTAGACCCAATGCCATCTTCTTCACTACTTGATTTCTTATTGTCACCTCCCTCATTTGCATCAGTCTCATTTTCATTTTCTTCACTGGTGTCCTAGATTTCTGACCTATTTCCATCATGGCTCATTTCCTTGCTGCTTTCTTCATCTTTTCCCTCATCAGATCCACTGACTTGTGTGTTGTCTTTATCAGTGTCATCAAGGCTCTTTGAGCCACTGTCATTATGTTCACTTATATGTGTCTCATAATTTCCAACATCATCACTGCCCTTTTCTTCAAAGCTCTCTCCCTCATTGACATCCTCTACTCTGCCTTTGAAATACCTAGGACTGCAAATGAAACTGATATGGAAGAGGGTAATGAAATGGTGATGAAAAAGGAAGCTCTGTTAGTGAATGAGATGAATGGGTGAGGGTGTAAGTATGCTAGGTTGAATGAGAGGCTAAACAACTTGATGATAACCCTTTGTTGATTTTTTAAACTTTTCTTTGAAAACACCTTGCACTAATGGAAATTTGAGATGAAGGAGGGCATGTAATGTAAATTCTTTTGCAAATGGAAGGGGCTAAGTGTTATGAGTGGGATGAGTGTAGGGACAGCTTAGGTGAATAGGCAACCCCTAGTAGTGAAAAATCTCTGTTTATATCTGGCTTCCCTTTGCAGGCAGATGAAGGAGTATTTAAACAGTTTTTTTAAGTCCAAATATAGGGTTCCTTCTTAGGTCCTCAATTTCCTTTAATTATAAATCACCAAAAAGGCTTGAAGAAAGGCTGAGGGCTTCTACTTACCACTTTGTATTTCTTAAGAAACCCTTGGAAGCATCTTGAAAAATACCCGAGGAGGTTTGAGTGGTTGCAAGGCTTTAAGGCTCCTCCTATCCAAGCACACAATGCCCAGGAAACTGGTGAGTCAGTTTGGGCAAAGGCATGGCGCCTTGTGCCAGGCGTGTAGCGCCAAGTTCCTTGTAGGGCTTGTCGAGCGAAAATGGGAAAACGCACAGTGCTTTTCCAGGCGTGCAGCGCCACACTCCAAGCGTGTAGTGCCTTAATAAAAAGCTAGGAAAAAATGTCAAGCTCGCAGTGCCCGACTCCAGGCGTGCAACGCCAAGCCAGGGGCATAGCGCTAGGCAACATTTTTCAAGTTTTCCTTGAAAACTCAAATTTTCTCATCCCTTTAAAACTTTCAATTCTCTGCAAGTAAAAAATGATTCATGTGAAGTGTTTAGATGGGCTTGACCTTGCTTTTACTCCTTGAGGCATGAAACCTTCACCTTGGAAACTTTGGGAGGGCTGCATACAGCAGTATTTTCAAAGCTTTCTATGTTTTTATTATAATATACAACTTGTCTTTCTCACCTTTACTCACTAACCTTTTGACACTGTTTGCATTTAGGTGACTGAGATGATGGATTTGAACCTACTTTTTCTCTTTGAGGCCTGATATATTCATCTTGGCAAACCTTAGGATGATTGCACACAAAATCTCCTTCAAAATCTTCCTTTCTTGTCCTCGTGGAGTTCAACACATGCTTTTCACCCTCCTTGACCTACTTCTCAAAACCCTAGGTGTCTGGAATGCTTGAAAATGTAATATCCCAAAATGGGAATAGCAGCAATACAGGACATAATAATGTAAAACACAGTAATTATGAACATGTTATAAGAGGGATCAATATTCAGCCATCATTTTATTAAGATATCAGCAACAATATACAAAAATATCTTGAGGGTCAAGTCACTCAAGCAATAAGAACAAGCCTCCAATGATCAGAACAATCATCACATGAGTTGTTGCTATTGTATAGAATGCCAGAAAGAAGTGACATCACTGTCTATATCAGTGTAGCTACTGCTATAAATATACATAAATGGAATATGGCTGACAGATACAAAATAAATTTGCAGAAAAGAAGATGTGGGCTCTAATACATGATTTCTAGCCAACCCGGAAAAGATTGCTAGAAATACCAAGCAAATATACAATGTGACAAATAACCTTACGGTTGATATGTCACTGCAAACTAGAACTAGAATAGAATGAGGCTATGACAGATCTGAAATGATAATTTCCTCCTCCAATGGTATTTCTCAATAGAAGGTTGATCGCTCTATTAAGAAATAAACCCTCTTGATGAGCTTAATGAACCCTCCCAACAACTGCCTCTAAAATAATGTGGTTCTGGTTTGTAACTGTGCTGTGAGGGATGGTAGATGGTTGATGTTGAGCCTCAAAGATGTTATTCTCTGCCACAAAATTCCACTTCATTTCCTTTGTCCATTATTAATTTCAGGCTTAAATGATCAATAAGATTAGTTAAAATTGCTTTAAGATTGTATATAATGTCTAACTTGCTATGTTTTCATGATTTCGTTGTTGTAGTACTTTTTGACTACACCTAGCTACAGAATGCAGACATTCTGTAGCTAGTTTCCGATTCTACAGTTGTCTTCATGTCTATGCAGGTTTCAGGTGCCATCTCAGGGAAAAACACATATGGTCATATTCCACATCTTTCCCTTATCATTTGTTGCTCCCCACGAATTCTGAGTTAAAGTATCAAAGCGGTTATGCACGAAGAAGAGAGGCAGATTCCTATCAAAACACGGACTCTACAGATGTCTGTAGTAAAGCACAATACTGTTAATAAGAGTTTTAATTTGATTAGGAATGGGAAAGACACTTATTCCTATTTTTCTCAAGAAGTAGTTATGTAATTTAATTATAAGTATGACTTGGGAGACCGAGAAAATGTTGGTTAGATTTTGTTTCTGTTGCTAGATTTTGGAAGGCTGTAAATACTCTGTTTTGAAGAATTTCTCCTTTAATGAAAGAGACATCATTTTATTGCACGAGCTGAGTCAATCTTGAGTAGATCTGCGTGCTGATCTGGTGGTAGAGGGCCCCTACTGCCCGTGAAGCGTTATGCATTTGGTTTGGATAAGTAGCCGTAGCTTTATTTCATTCTCAATTTAAATAGTTTTTCTGAACTTTGCTTACAGTTGATACTACAGTTTAGCTTTTTTCTCATGAAGTATTCCAAAAGATCACTAATCCGGAATGAGGCATAATTGTAGCAATTTAGAACTTTACGTTTTTTTGTGTTCAATTGTAATTAGTTGTTACAGCTAGTCCTATTATCATTGATCTCTTCCAAAATATCACTAACTCTGGATAAGGCTTAGTTGTAGTGTTTTGGTTTACCTGCGTATTGTTATGTTTTTATGCCCATTTGCACTGAATGATACAGCCAAACTTGTTTGTACAAACTATTCCAAAATATCACTCATCGTGAACAAGATAGGGCTGTAGTATTTCATAGAATTAGTTGCATTTTAGCTCAGTCAATAATCCGGAGGTAGATGTCATTCTAGTTTAATTCTGTCACTATATTTCAAGCTTGATAATGATACTCTAGTTTAACTTTGTTCACTATCATTCTAGTTCAGTACCAATTCATTTCAAGTTAGATAATAGCACTCTAGTTTAGTCTTATTTCACTGTATTAGCATTCTAGTTTAGTTGTTATCCATTGCATTTTAAATTGTATTAGTTGTTAAATTTAGATACCACAGTCTTCATTATCTACAAAACTTCTTTTGTTCTAACTTCATATTAATACATCATCATCTGGACAGAAGCTAGTAATATCAGTTTAAGGCCTTGAGTATTTTGCAACCTTTTTATAATTTCACAAACAAGCCTTCTCTCAAAGACTATTCTAAAAATAAATCTATAACTTTTGAATAAGGCCTAGTAGTGCTAAATTGAGTTGCAAAATAGAATTAGAAGTTAGTTTAGAGTAGAAATCTTATTGTGCTACAAATGTTCTTTTCCAATTATGTTCCAACAAACCTTTAACCATGGATGAGATGTTGTAACATTGTAAGTTGATTGTTGACTTAGGAAAACCTCAATTGCACTAAAAACTTATCCTTTTCTCAAGTTATTCCAACATATCTCTAAATTAATGAATTGGATGAGTTCATGATATGGGTTACTGAGTTCATGTTGTGATTTGTTTCTTTGTTATGAGTCCTTATCAAGCTTTGAATTTTTTGTCCTCTAGTGCACACTTAGTTTAGAATAGTTTCACTCTGTTTTAGTATAAACTTCTTAGCTCTTTTTCAACATAAAAAAAACCCATAAAACCAAAAACATCATAAAAACACTAAACACAATGTAGTGAGAAACAGATACCTAGGCACATACAGTGCACCACACTTCAGCAATTTACTAGCCCTGGTTGACAATTAATGACCTCAATTTAGGAACACTAAGTTGAGCACAACATTTTGGTGCCATTTCTAGGGAAGTGTAACTAGGTAGCCTTGTTTCTTATTACCCAAAAACAATGATATGCATAGAGAAAGAGACTCAAGGGGTAGATTCATAAGAAGCAGAAGCTTGATTCCTAGAACACCACTTGTTTCACCAAGACCTAGAGCCAGCACACCTCCAACTCAAACCCACATTCCATCCCTTACTGATCCTAGACTTCTAGAGAACTTAAGATCAGATATTCCATTAGAAAGACCTTCCACTTTACCCACTGAACCTATCTTAAAAGGAGATTCAGGAACCCCTACTAGGGACATAAACTTTTCAGTTTCTACAGAAGAATCAACTATGGTAGAAGAGGGGGGAGGAGGAGTTTTAATGGAGAACACACACTATTTGGAGGGGGTAGAGGTAGAGGTAGAGGAAAAGGAGGTAGAGGTGTAGAAGGAGAAGGAGGCAGAGGAAGAGGTAGAAGAGAGATGGGAAGCTCTTTTGGGTTTCCTATAGTAGATGAAGAAACCAATGCAACTATGAAAAAAATTTCACCCTCTGTCCTTCCAAACTTTTATGGACTTAAAATTGAAGATCCTGAAACCTTCCTATTTGAATTTGAAGTCCTGTAAAGAACTTATGACTACTTACAAGATGCTCAAAAACTTAAACTATTTCCTTCAACATTGAAAGGAGCAGAATTGAAGTGGTTTATGAGTTTGATCAACAGTTATATTAGGACATGGGAAGACATGAAACAAGCATTTCTAGAGAGGTATTTGGATTATTGTATGCCAGTAAATCATAAGGAGGAACTGTTTAAGATGCTACAAAAAGAAGATGAAAACTTGGAAGATTTGTTGGAAAGATTTCATTACAACATCAAAAGAGTAAAAATGGAAAACTTAGACCAAGACACTTTGAAATATCTCTTGTTGAAAACAATTAGGGATGAATGGTTAGATATCCTTAACATGATGGGAAAAGGGGATATATCTCAGCTCACATTACCTGAAATAGCTTAATTATGTATCAACCTTTCAAGAGGGAAATCTAAAACTGTAAAAGGACCAAGAGACCTTGCTCTTGCAAGGGAAAGTAAGTCTACTTTTGGGACAGTAAGTAGGGCAGAAATAGGACATATGCTTGATGAGTTCAAATCTGACATCTTAGGGAGTCTTAGTGAACAAATAGACACCCTTAAGTTACAAAACAAGCAAAAAGCTGAATCTGATGCCTTAGCAATCTTTTGTCCCAAATGTAGAAAGAAGCATGCCTTGAGAGAGTGTCCTTTGGATGCAAAAGTTGTAGAGACTTGTGTCATTTGTTCAGAAAAACATGAGACCAAGAGTTGTCCTTCACTTCCTAGTCTTAAAGCTGTCTTTCAAGAAGATACTCCTACAAGTTCCACAGAATCTCTCAATTTTGTCTCCAGGAGGCCTTGGCAAGGACCTCAAACACAAGGATTCCATGATCAAATGTATAATCAACCTCCACCAAATTGGAATCCTTGGCAGCAACCTTGGCCCCAATTTCAAAATCAATCAAAAACTTGGGCGCAAGGAGCACAAAATCCCTATGGAAGATACTCTCAGTATTACCAATATCCACCATCCTATCCACCATATCCACATTTCCCTCCTCAACAAAATTTTCAACAAAATCCTCAAAATCCACAACATCAAAATCAACCACTTCCATTACCATTTCCTCAGAAAACAAATCAGTTGCCCGCCCAACCCATACCAAACCCCAACAATAAAAATCCTCAGAACACATACATGATAGAAGGCCAACAGTTTCCAACTTATTTGATCACTCCTTTAGACCTTAGTGATGTTCAACTTAGGTCTGAAAGAATACTTGAAAAGAGGAAACCTTCTGTAATCATACAAGAGCAAGACAATTCTGAGGAAGATTCTCTACGGGTAAATAAAAGTCTTGAAGAGAACACAACTTTCCAAGACTCAACCATTGAAAAATCAAAACAAAAAGAACCAATAATTTCAACTCCTATATTAGAGCATCCATCAACATCCACTTCTACACCTCCCTTCCCAGAAAGATTACAAATTGATAGGGGTGTAGAAAAAAAAATTATGGTGCCTAATTATGATTTCCTAGATGAGCTGAGAAATGTTTGTATTAAGATCCCATTATTGCAATCTATCAAGGAAATTCCAATCTTAGCAAAGACAATAAAAGAGTTGAGCATGAAGAAAACAAGAAAAAGAATAAGGGAGACAAAGAAAATTCAACTGGAAAGAAAAATAGCAGATATCATGATGGGTAAGATTGCTATTCCAAAGTATCTAGACCCAGGAAATCCAGTTGTTAAAATTCACATCAATGGAATTGAGATCCAAAACACACTCATTGATTTAGGAGCAACAATCAATATCACGAGTAGACAAATCATGGATAAACTGAAACTTCCTAATATTCTTTTTACACCCACATTATTACAATTAGCAAATAGATCTGTGATTAAACCTGATGGGGTAATAGAAGACATTCTAGTGTCCCTAGATTCTTGGGAGTATCCTGTGGATTTTATGATCCTAACTCCTAAGAATAATATAGGAGGACACCTGTGGAGCGATAAAAAGGTGTCTTTGTAACTCCTAATTACCTCACATTAATTGTCAACCCAGGGACGATTTTTTGTTTCAAGAGTGTACTGAGTCTGAGGCGGCTATTTACTCAAGAGTAATGTTTGTGAAGATGTAGTATAGAAATACAAATGCAGAAATAATAAATGCTTGAAAAGAAATCTGCTTGAAAAGAAATCTAATTACAAATGACAAAAATGTAAAGACTACACTACAGCAACCTTGCTAGACATCGATTAGGGATGCAGTAGTAATAACTCTTTCCCCTAGAAATCAATGTGAGATGACCAAATCTGGGGACCTGGAATGATTAGCTCTGCCCTCTACAGTTTAGAGATCTCAAAGCAAGTGAAAACAACTCAAAGGAAATGAAATCTAAAACGCAAACCGGAAAGGAACAACAATCTAAAAGCAATGAACAGGAATTGAATAGCAGCGTAAAATAAACAGTGAATTCAATTCATAACCAAGCAAACTAGATTTCTACTTTTTAATCCTGTCGACAGCCACGCAACAATCAACTATCGTAATTCATAAACAAAAGGAACAACAACTGGAATTAGATACAGAAAAACAACATTTTATAACGATTGAATCATGAATCATGCTTCTTGTAAAGAATGAAATAACAATGACTCTGTATTTGATCCAATTAGCAATAACTCAATTCTTTAATTGTAATAAACGAACTTCACACAACAGAAATAAACTAATAGAAATACCAACAGCAGATCACTCCACCAGGGCCGGGCCCTCAACCACCGGTGAAGCGTTGCTGTGCTTTACTCCAGCGCTTGAGAAATGGAACAATAGTGAACTCTTTTATTAATCAGGCATTAATAATGTTTACAAACATCTCACACTCTCTTAACAAGAGCTGATGCACAATTCTGCAAATTACAATAAGAAAAGTCTCTCCCTCCTCCCATACACAATACATGCTTCTCCTTTTATAATCAGAAGGTGGAGAAATTAAATAGCAAATAGGATCTCTAATAATAATATTGAATTTCTCCCCGGATGCGGGTGTCACATATGCGTATTAATTTGCTGGGCTGGCGGGCTGCTCCTCTCTGCCGCCATCTGCCTGATGAGTACAACGTGTTAAATGACATTATGGCCAACGCAAATAACCATTTATGCTTCCCCCATTCCAACGCTGCTCGCCCTGCAAATTCTGGCTCTCGCTCGTCTCTAGATGTGGTGCAGCATCCCTCCGCATGCTTGAGAGGGATTCACAGTATGATGGCAATCACGCTTGCAGATGGGATTCGCTTGGGAAGCATGGCTTGGGAGCCTGTGGTGATTCGGCGCGCTGTGGGTGGCATTCACTCGCATCATGTTTTAAACCTGCTCTCGGCTCCCACCATGTATCATTCTATTGTCAACATTTGCAGCGTTCGCCGAAAGTATTGTGTAGACCAGTGCTTGCAGCATTTCAGTGGAAGTGAGGCTCGTGGTTTGCTCTGCGCCGGGTGGAAGGTTGATCACGTGCTGCATTTGGTGTGTCTCCAGGACAACCTCGCGAGGGTTCGCTCTGCGGTTTGGAAGACTCTCAGGCTTCCGCTCCCCTTCAACATGCCCAGACTTCGCCATCGAATGAGAAGCAGTCGGGGTAGCTCGAGGAGCCGCCCCTCTCCTGCCAGTCCCTCTCCTGACTCTTCTTCCTTTGGGGAAGGCTCAAGTCATTATCCTCGCACTCGTTCTGGTCGAGGGAGCTCTCATGGCCACCGTCTGTTCTGGGGTCCTCACACGCACAGGCCTCCTGCTTCCTATGCCCCAACCACCGGCACGGCCAGATTCACCTTCAACAGCAATCTCAACCGCCCTCGCATTACCGCCATCCTTTCAGTGGTTTTCCTTGAAGATTTGGTTCCTGGGGATGACTCGCTTCCTTCGGCTCCGGCTGCGACTGTCTGTGCTCCGGACACTCAGTTCTCTGCCTTTAATCTCGATGGGCGCAATCCTCATGCTCCGCCTCCGTCTCGCCATGCTGACCCTGTCGTTGATGAAGAAATGCCTTCTGCCGAGAATGTCTCTCAAGCTGCTCCGGCTGCTCAGGACGAACCTGCTTCAGGCCCGCACGCCTCCGGATGGTGCAGAATCGAAGAGGTGCCCCCGGAAGATTAATGGTTTGTTGTCTGGTCATCACAATGTCTCTGTTTCTCCAACCTACGTGTTTTTTCTGCTCTGGAAGTTTTTGCTATGTTTATGGCCCTTCTTTGTGTCTCTGGGTTCAAAGTATGATACAGAACACCGTGGTTATGGTCCCCTGCGTGGGCATCGACAGTTTTTTAACACTGTTTTTTCTGATTTTCTGCCTCATGAGCAGCAGTTTCTGACTACGGTCCAGATGTAATTTTACCGCTTGTTAATAGATAATTTTACTTAGAAAAAAAAAAAATATATTGAATTTCTTCCAACCAATTGATCAACAATAAAATATATTTACATCCCTCTTTCAACAACAGCAAGTCGAATTTGGCTTTGTAGCTGAGATTTGAAGGACGGCCGCAACCACAGATCTGAGAAAATCGTGCTCAAAGAACCCTGTGTTTCTCTCAGTACAAGCCGAATTTGGGCAAGCACAGCTGAGTTAGCACACAGTGAGGCAGATTTTCAGGCACGATTTTCTAGAAAAGGAGGCCGTACAACAAGGTCGCACAGTAGGTTTGCACAGAAATCAAGGAGCAGAATTTAAGGGAGGCCGTACAGCAAGTGGCTGTACTTTGGCATGCATTTCTAGGCAGAAATTTGTACAACCGTATAGCTGTTTTTCTGCATAGAAATCGAGAAAACCGTACAGTAGATTTTATGGCAGCTTGCACGCTTTTCTAGGCAGGCCGTACAGCAGCATTTAAGGCTGAAATTTGGCACGAAAATCAAGGAGGACGTACAACATTTATTGATGTTCTGTTCTTTCTGGTTGCACATTTTCCGAGGCGGTGGTTAAGCACGGAAAACGAGATAAGTTGTAAAAGTCTGTTTGCTGATTTTTTTGCTGAATATTTCTCTCACTGTAAAAAGCATTTTCCAGAAATAAGAAGGAGCTTTCAAACTGGTTTTCCCCAAGAGTTGTAGGGGGTTTTTCCAGGGTCATGTTGACCAAAAATATATGTGTCAAAATGTGTGAATGACTGTTTTATGTGTGCTGATATTTATTTCTGCATCTTCCAGCATTCTGTAATTTTTCTAGAATTTGTGTTTTCAGCAAAATTTATTTTCCAGCTTGTTAAATGTATGGATATGGGAAAGGGCATTTAACTATTTTGGAGTAATAAGGTGAAAACTGAAAACCGGGGTGGGAAACTATAAATTTCTACATGGTATCAGAGCTTGAGTGCTGAAGAGCAGTTTGGGACAGCAAGGAGGAAAATTACAGCCTGCTGATTTTTCACTCAGAAAATTCTAGCAAGCTGATTTTTCACAAACAACAGTTTTACCTTTACTACAGCAGTGCTATTTTTCAGTTTTAGGACAGCAGGATGTCTTTGGGACTGAGGGTGGAGGATAGGTTGGATGGGCATTCCAATTACAGCATTTGGAAGGAGAGAATGCAGAGTATATTTGAGGAGGCAGAAGTCTGGGACATTATGGTGCATACCACACAGAACCCTGTGAATGTGCCTACTGATGCTACTCAGTTGGCAGCATATAATAAAAATAACAACAAGGGTAAGAGACTGATTCTAGACGGAATCAAAGACCATTGCATTCCTCATGTGAGAGGAAAGAGAAATGCTCATGAGATGTGGACAGCATTGTCCAATCTCTACCAGAGTACCAATGAGAACCGAAAAATGGTCCTGAAGGAGAAGCTGAAGACCATTAAGATGGGTAATGATAGTGCAGCTGGATATCTCACAAAGATTACTAATGTGAGAGATGAGTTGGCAGCGATTGGAGAGGCCATTCCACCCACTGAGTTGGTGCGGATTGTAGTGAATGGCCTCCCCCGTTCATGGATGAACTTTGCTGATGGGGTTTGTGCACGTGAGACCCTTCCCACATGGGAGAGGTTTTGGGATGATTTCATTCAGACAGAGATCAGGAAAGGTCAGCTTGGGGCAGCCAAGCCAGTTGAGCAGGATGAGGATGTAGCACTGTTGGCAGGACGCAAGAAAGGCAAAGGGAAGAAGCAAGCTTCCACAAGCAATGGTGGGGGCAAAGGCAAAGGTAAAGGTAAACAGGATAACACACAGAAGGACTATTCCAAGGTGAAGTGTTGGAATTGTCAGAAGATGGGACACTATGCAGTTGTGTGTCCGGAGAAGAAGAAGAAGAAGGGGAAGAACCAGAGCATGGAAGCTTCAGCAGAGGTTGAGGACTTTGCAGATCGTTTTGACCGGGAGTTTGGGTTCACTGCGTGTGAGTCCTCTAGTGCGGGATCATCTGCCATAGAGGTTCAGAGGGAGCATGCATTTCCCTCGATTAGCGGAGCATCTTCGGGTATCTGGTATGTGGACAGTGGGGCTTCACGTCACATGACAGAAGTCCGTGAGTACTTCTCAGAGCTTTCAGAGAGTGGCACTGATATAGAGGTAGTACTCGGTGATGACAGAGTTGTTAGAGCAGTCGGTGTGGGAACATTGACATTTCAGAGGGAGTCTAAACCTCCCTTGAAAGTGTCGGATGTTCTTTATGTGCCAGGGATGAGGAAGAACCTCATATCCGTCTTAGCTTTGGAGGACAGAGGATATGAGGTACTGTTCAGGGGAGGACAGGTGTTGATGTATCCCAGGGGCACTCCAGCTGATTCAGCTAGAGTGATAGGTGTACGCCATGCAAAGGTGTACAAGTTTGCATTCCAGCCCCTTTTGGCATTGAGCAGCAGTACCGACAGCAGAGCTAGCAGTTCTGAGTTGTGTGAGATTTGGCACCGCAGGATGGGGCACATGTATCATGGAGCCTTGAGGACTTTGCGGGAGATCACTACAGGTGTGCCAGATTTCAGTACCGATCACTTTGATACTTGCAGAGGATGTGCGATGGGCAAGTTTGCCAAATCCCCTTTTCCCAGCAGTGACAGCAGAGCGACTGGGATACTTGATTTGATTCATTCCGATGTGAGCGGTCTGATGTCTCATGTTTCCTTGAGTGGATATGAGTACTATGTGTTATTCATTGATGATCACTCCAGGAGGACCTGGATTTATTTCTTGAAGACCAAGAGTGAGGTCTTCAAGTGGTTTCAGGAGTTCAGAGCTCTTGTGGAGACACAGACAGGTCAGAAGATCAAGTCCCTGAGGTCGGACAATGGGGGAGAGTACACCCTTGGAGAGTTTGTTGACTATTGTGCGGAGGCAGGCATTAGGAGGGAGTTCATTGTTCCTTACAACCCCCAGCAGAACGGGGTTGCGGAGAGGAAGAACAGATCCATCGGAGGGGCTGCCAAAGCCATGTTACATGATCAGGGGTTGCCATTGTTTTTGTGGGAAGAGGCCTGCAACACAGCTGTTTATTTGCAGAACAGGAGTCCGCATCGTGCCTTGGGGCACATGACTCCGGAGGAGGCTTTTTCTGGGAAAAAGCCTGATATTGGTCATCTTCGTATCTTTGGGTGCATCACATACTCCTACATACCCAAGGAGAAGAGGACCAAACTAGAGCCCACCGCAGTGAAGGGTATCTTTGTGGGCTACAGTGAGACCTCCAAGGCCTTTCGGATTTACATTCCTGCGCAGAGGAAAGTTGTTGTCAAGCGGGATGTGAAGTTCGAGGAGGACAGGGCCTTTAGGAGGTCACGGGAGTTAGAGTATCTGGATCAGCCAGACCCTCAGCAGCAGTTGAGTCAGTCGCAGGGATCCAGTGGGCAGGGATCAGGAGGATCCTGAGGTACATCTATGACG